>BSBM01000519.1:20425000-21625000 GCA_027924585.1 Larix kaempferi
ATCAAAACATTGTAAGTAATGGTAATACTAACACTATGAAGGCCACGTGCTGGAAGGAACTTGGTTTCCTTTTGCATTTAATACTTCCAACTACCGAGACAGTGGAATATCTTCGTGGATTTCATGTCCCCTCAGACCTCCTTGGTCACTGGAGACCGTGATCCATTTTTTTTCTCCAAAAACCATGACTGTGCCCCCATACACACAGTTGGAAAAGAAAACTCAAATCTGTAATCCACATCCCAAAAAACCGCAACCCACAGTTGCGGATTCGGGATTACGGAAATCCCAATGCGAAATTGTATACCCAGCGATCCCGAAACCCACAATTTCAGGTTCGGGAGTGCGGAAATCCCAAACAGTCCATCTCGATTCCCGCAATCCAAGACCCGACACCCGAAACCCGCGGTTTCAGGTTTTGGAATGCGGAAAGCCCAAAAATCCCTACGTGAATTTTGGCATGCCCACAACCCGCAACCCACTATTCAATGATCCCACAACCCACCATTCGTCGACTCTGCAACCCACAAGTCCCTGACCCCGCAACCTGCAAATTGCCGACCTCGCAACCCGCAATTGCGGGTGCGGTATCCCTAGTATGAAAATGTGCATTTGATGATCCCGCAACCCACAATCGCGGGTTTAGGTTTGTGGGAACCCAAACACGCACATTACAACTTAGCGATTCCTACATCCCGCAACCCGACACTGGAGATTCGGGAATTGCTGGATCCTGCTTCTATGAGGGAAACCTCAGCAATCTTCCAAGGGGCATAACTCCTCCCTCCAGTGTCCAAATGGGGCAAGGTCGGTACAATTGGAAAGCTCTTGGAGAGCTCTATCCAATGGTGACATCCCCTTGACCAAGTAAGGCATCTAACCTTCTCATTTCCTTATCTAAAGTTCTATTCCTACCCACACTTGAACATTCCAACCTTCAACCTGCCAAGGTCCCTTCTTGCTATCTGACCCACAAAGGTTCCTGAAACCACTTCCAGGGCTTCTCTAACTTCTCAAAAATCAAATATAAATATACCTTTCCTTCACAGGGTTAGTACACATCACATTCATTACCAAAACAATGGATCTCTATCATACATCATCACATATAAAATGCATCCACAGACTTAACTCACACATCTATCATATGCAAGAATTACAAGCATTAGTTCCTGCAATACAAGATAAATGCACACAGTGGATTCAGCCTGTTACTCAGGCCTGTACATAACTTCATGTCAATCATTCATATAACCATACATACAACAATTCCATGATTATACAAGCATTCATCATAATAATGAAACCACATCATTGACCATAACATAATACTTATCTTTGAATTCTGAAGCAACTGGCTAAGTGAGAGCAACGTTCCACCCAACCTTAGATCTTTGTCTGGCCTATACTCTTTCGGCTGAGAGATCACCCCCTAACTGGGAAGTGTATCCACTAAGGAGGGCTAATAGGTTCTATCACAATCAAGGCTCCATTCACATGCTAAACCAGTCTGTAGTTGGGTTTACCAAGCATTCCAGGGAACCTACCCATGCTAAGCCAACCTATAGGGGTTCTTCATCACATAGGGATAACAAGGAGGCATTTCCGAACCAATGAGTTCAACCACATAATTTCAGGCATCTCAACACTTAGTTGACCTGGCCCCCACAATACCTACCACATCCAACACAAGGAAGACCTATTGCACAATCACATAATCTCTCAAGGCATCTTCCCTTCCAGTGCTATTCCAAGATGGGCATAGAAAGGTCTAGTCGCTCACAGCCGACCTAGCACCCACAATACCTACCACATCCAACACAAAGAAGATCCTATCACTACTGTACAGTCTCACAAGGTTCTTCCCTTCTAGTGCTATTCCAGGATGGGCATAGAAAGGTCTAGTCACTAGTTCATTGAGACTATATCCTTCACTGAGTTTCTCCAGTAGTCCAACCCTTCTCCCACAGTTTACAACAAGACATATCCCAGCTTGGGGTTTTCCCACGTTGCTCTGTGCAAACCGCTCTGAAACTTTCTCTATTGCCTCTACCCATTATTGTACCATGGTTCTACACACAGGGTGTCACGGTTTCCCATTCTTCGGTTGTTCTCACACACAAGGGCATGTTACTTATAGGAAAACATGCAGGTGAATCCTCTGCGAGGGTCAATGGTCTCAACAATGGTAGCACGAGCATTCCCAACAGGGAATCCAGTGCGTGAGTCCTCCATGGATGAGTGTGTGTGTCTGAATCCTTTCCACCCCGTTCACAACAGGCTCTATGATTTTTTCCAGGCAGTTCAATTCCTTCATGCACAAGAGATCAAAGGCATGCCCTGCCATACGAAATCGCAGGCATGCTCCATACTCCATCGGATTCAGCAGTTGGTTCTTAACCACTCTCTGAAATTGCATTAATGTTAGCAGGGAGTTCAAAACGGGTTCTCAGTCGGACAAGTGGCAACATGGTCAACCAATCCCAAACTCCCCTCACCTCTCCTTAGTGGATACACATGGCCCCCTTCTTGTTCGTTTCCTCCTTAGCCAGCTTCTTGGTTATTTTAATATTAAGTAATAATTACATCATTTACATTCTTCATGGATTAGCAGCCCATGAATAATCAAATTGTATCAATACTTGCCTAAGCAATAAATTGAAACATCCACTAGTGGGGCCTTGGCCTTGAGCTCCACACTAGGGCATTTACACATACTATACATAAGCAGTATTTACATCAAGGAAAAATGGGGTATTACAGTGGGCATCTTCGTGGCACTAGGCACATGATAGAGAGGTTATGGTTCGAATGCTGTGACGAGCTATAAGTGATATGGTTCGAGCTTGATCTAGCTGTCCTCCTTGGTGGCTATGGTAATGATGGTGTCATTAATGTGGTTGATGCTTGGTTTTATGTGATAACCCTCTAGTGATCTGCACCGTTGATCCAACAAAGGTTTTGGGCTTTGGGTTTTAACCCTAACCACCTCTATGCTTTACAGTGTTATTGTTTTCCTTAGCATTCGGGTAGTGGTTCTGAGGATAGGCCGACAGGCCAAGAGCCTTCAGGGTCTTGTTAACTGGTTTTTGGAGTGCCTAGGGTTCGAAGACGTGACCTATTGAAAGCTTAAGAGACGATACCCATGGTATTTTACAGTGGCAGATGGAAGTAGAAGTTCCAGGGTGTGAGTGACAAACTCTTCGTGGTAGTTCATTCGATACTCGGCTGTCTATTAGGTGGTATTCTTCAGAGTTAACGTGCTTCCTTCTTTGCGGTTGGTGATCGAGAAATGGGTACTGTTTGCAATGTCTTGGCGTTCCACTCTAATGACAATTTCTTAAAGGTAAAGTTTCCCGGTTCAAACCCAACATCTTCCACTCTGCTTGAGAGTTTCAGTTGTTATCATTTCTCCTCTAATGATTTCTGTCAACGCTTATTTTTAACCACCCTCATGTCAAATGGAAGGTACCTTTGTTGATGGCTTCTTAGCTTAAGTTTTTGTAGCTGGCTCCTGCAATTAGACAAGTAAGCCTCGGTGGTTACCTTGTTACTCCTGTTAGATGAATGTTGGGCCTTCGTGTGTGTTTTTCCAAGACTTCATGTTTTCTTTGAGGCTTGTTCTTCGTCGAAAACCTGTGTACTGTTGGTGGCATAGGGAGGATAATATCCTCGACCCTTTTGTCGTCGTTTTTCAGTAGTATTTGTTTCCATTGTATAATCCTTAAAGGAAAATACTCAGGAGAGGGTTTCACACAGCTATTGTTCTCGGTAACTGAAAAAGATTTATGTTTTCATTAGACCTGTGATTTTGTGGATGATACTGTGAGCGTTGCTCCATTTTGTAAAGAGAAGTCGAAACTTAATGTTTTGCAGTTTACTGTGTTCTTGATAATAAAGTACTGTGTTTCCTATATAAGTGTTTGAGTTGAAAGAGAACACTGAGACTCGTCATTTTGCAACTAAAGTTTTTTAAGTAGGGTTCGAGGGTTAAGGGTTTAGCCCCATGTTAACAATGATCAAACCCTAAAGTGCGATTCTAGGAATTGTCATGCTGTTATGATATCAATGTTTAGATTCCGAAAGCAGATGTTTATAGTGACTATTCATGTGGATTTACTGTTTATCATTTTAAATTAAAAAGTGATGATGTAGGATCATGATATCGTGAGATGGTTCTTATTTCCAGTCTTAAAGAAATGTAATTGGTAATCGTTTTCGTGCCTAAGTTTATGATTTTAAATGTGTTTCTCATCATTCATGTCTGTCGATTTTAAATATTGGCCGAGAGCCAATGTCTTCTATTCGTAACTGTGTAATGAGGTTGTAACTGTTTTCTTGTTTTGATGTTGACTATAAATGTTTGAACCTTAGCGAAATTCTAAAACTGAGAGATGGATGTTGATGCTTCTAGGGTTGGTCGATGAAAACTCTGTTTGGATAAAAATAATGATTCTTTGTTTTAATAGTTGTGATAACTATGGAAAATAGTAAAACCATAAGATAGGGTTTCGAATCCAATGTTAAATGTGAATGGGATTTAGCTGTAGTTTTTAAATAAATAAATAATGTGAAAGAAAAGAATGTAATGCTGTGCATAAGGATTTGTACAAAATAATTATGCATTGTTTGTAATAGAAATAATTCTATGTACTTAAGAAATAAATTATTTTGCAGCTGTTATTTCAAATAAAATTTGTGAAATGAAAATAAAGTAAACCTAAACATTTAACTGATGGAAAGAATGAATAATGAAAACGTAGAATTATATTATTTAACACAGAATGTTAATAGTTGGAGAAACTAATGAAATACAACAGTATTGATCTTTTCATTCATCTGGCAATTTTCCTATCAATTTATCTACCTTAATCCTTTCTCTGTACTAGAGTACGATGTAGATCCATTAACATGGGGAAAAATGCAGAGAAACATTTACTTCAAATCATCTTACTTAATCATTACTAAATAGAATCCTAGTTAGATCAAACACTGAAATACATGTATTTATTTAATAATATTCTCGAAAACAGTAAATCAATATTTGTAGATAGAAACTTTAACTACTTAGAATTTGAAAAGACAAGTAGAACCTGTAAATGAAGATAGGGCCGACAAACACCCAAGGAGTTCTGTTCCTCCCAACCTTTTCCAGAAGAAGCAGCCAAAACTACTTGCTTCCTTTGGACCCTCGAGCCTGCTTACTAAACCACTAAGTAGATGGAATCTGTGTAGAAGCAAGGCACTCAATAAAATAACTTCTGCACTCAAAATATGCCTTTTTCACTTAGCAATATAACTTTTGCACTCAGTAGTATAATAGGCAGACTTACACCATGATCAAATACTCAGCATATCCCCTCATCAAATCTCTTGGGTGCAAGCACAGCAAAACCCCAAGGTAAATTTCCTTGTCAGGAAAAATGATGAACCTCAGTTCATAATTTGATGGCTCTTATATAGACTGCCTAGGTCTTTAGTGGTCAGGTTTGAATAAATGAGCCTAAAGCTGAAGTCCCACCTTCCACGGCACTATGACCACATTTCAAGGGAGTTGTCCCATACCAACAGCTAGTTAGTTGCATCATGATGCTGCCACTTGTCCATTGCCTTCTACCCCATATTCCATTCCACCTAGTGGGTCAGTAAACACTCTTTCAACAGTCCCCTTAGGTGTTTGTCTCCTATTTAATTTATTAAATAATAAAATATTGTGAAATTACAGTCATTCTTGGACACTTGTCCAATATAAAACTTTACAATAAAAGTTAACATAATGTTTCCAACATAAAATGTTTTTCAGCAAAAAGGGTATGTTACACTTCATAACTAGAGAAGCACCACGAGCTTCATTGTAAAACTCAGAATGTTCATATAGTTATCAAACCCTAGAGTGTAGGATGGGAGATTCATCATCGAAACCCTGGAAGGGTTGAAACATTTTTCAAAACTCGGTGAAATCGAGAGCTTGTCGACCTCTTTCCACCAACTTTGCAAATGAATCGGGTAATGCTGAAAGTGGTCTATCAATGCATAGTTAGGGTTTTTACAAAAAACCCCAAGCCATCATGTGGACAAACACCATAGGGATTTCCATGATGCATATCATTAAAAGTTCACATTAAAATGCTTTTATGTTTGCTCTATCGCGAAATCGGTACAAACTACTAGCAGTATAGTCTACTATGGTTTAAATCTAGGGCTTTTGCCTATAGTCGAGAACCAGTTTTGATTACCAACCTTATCCACATGTGAAAAACATTAGCCCAAGCTTTGGTTTAAATTTTAAAATTCATAGGGTAAGTATTTATACTATTCACTTATATTTTATAAGGAGATTTCGACATAATAACTATACAATTGTTACTGTAATGCCCCTAGAATGACTGTGGACCTTAAGGGCACTTGTCGAGTGACCTGACTGAACAACTTCAATACAGTGGTCTCTATAGTCTTGTTATGTCTTAAATTATTGAGGAAAACCTGATGATGTGAATGACGACAATAATTGATAAATGAATTAAGGAATTAAATTATATATGTGGAGTGGGATAATTGATTGATTACTCCTTGCTTAATGATTAGCCTTGATTGATCAAGTCAAAGTGCAGTGGGACAGTTACAATCCTATCTCTGCGACTTGGGAGGACTCAACTGAGATGCGTCATAGCTTTATGCATTTATTCTGAACTTCGGGACGAAGTTCTAAATAAGTAGGGGTATATATAGTGCCCCTAGACTACTGTAGACATTGAGGGCACCTGCTCGGTCACCCTACTATTTGAAACATTAGTAAAATAAACCTATAATTTTATTTTAAGTATATTTATGATTAAGATTAACTTTGATATGAGAACTGTACATACGAATGATGCTTAATGACTAGCTGTGCAATTGATTATGTGATTAGACGAATGAGTAATGATTAAGTAAATTATAGATGCTTAATGAAGCAATAGATTTATAAACCAAATTGTGATTATTGAGGACAATGCTACTAATTTACGTTTGTGAGAAATGTGTGTAGCGAGAGGTGAAACGGTTCACTGACGGACACACAAAGGAATATGAAGGATCGTAGAGTACGAGTAAATCACACACAGGGAGAGCGACGATGATGTTGAATTCCGACGGAATACCACGCTTGAGCAGATAAGCACTGATCCGCTTGCTGAAGAGGAAAGCGTGAGGGCGTACGAGGTGGGCCACGACGGAGCTGGTCACGTACTAGTTGGGGGGCGCGTAGTGAGAACGGACTCACTCCTCAACGCCATTAGTCCCTAATAGCGTGTAGACGGAGGATGGAAGGTAACGACTCCTGAAATCCCTACATGAAGTTCCCGCAAGTCAAAACGGAAGGATGACAGCAGAAGGGCCCGACGGTGCGGTACCCTGCCGAGAACGGAAAGAGTGAATGCAAGGACCCAACGATGTGGTGCCTTGCCGAGGAATGGAAAATACGGATGAATGGACTCGACGGAGTGGTGCCATGCCAGGGAAATTAAATTAAGAAACAAGGAAGCCCAACGGCGCGGCACCGGGTCCCTAGTAAAAGTTGATTGCTAAACTTAACTGCGTTGAAATGTATAATTTTGCACCTAGAACTTTACTTAGAAATGCATTTGAGTACTTTAGGCATTTGCACATAAATTATTACTTTGGCATTTAAATAATATTTAGTGTTATTTAGGCATTGTACATGAAAGGATATTCCTGATTACTTAAAAATATTATAAATATTTATTTAGGAGCAAAATCGAATCCTAGGCATGGACACCTAGTCAACTTTACCTACACCACAAATCTAGGAGTTAAGTGAAATATCTAGGGGACAAAAATGAGCAAACTTAGGGATGTTGGTGCATCTCCTAGAGGAACTGACACTTGGCTGGGTGAGTTGTTTTTCATTAAAGAATTAATTAAATAATTATTTATGCATGAAGCGACATGTGTTGCAGGGGATTTTCCTTTAAAAAGGAGACTTTGGGGATGGGTAAAGGACCCAGACCCTGGATGACTATCGTAATTTTGAGTTACCTCACGACTTGCTGCTATTGAGGTTTTGGTTGGAAACTTTGGTGGGGGGGAATCCCAAGCTGAGTTTCCCAATTGAGTGTGTGAGCTCTACGACCCGAAGCTCGGGGGAGGCCATGCGACTGAAAGCATGAGCCTATGGTTGGGTGGCGAAGCTAACGGTTGCTTCGCCAATGGTTAAACGAGCTTCTACTGGAGGGGCACAATGAGCAAAGCGGATTTCAAGGGAAAGCGGGATTGGACTGACAACGACGACTACTCCTCCAACAACAGATTCAGGTATTGTGTTTTTGTTAGTTCTTGAATTTGATAAGTTTTATTAATAATTATGCATCATAATGGTTATATTGTGTTGTAAGTTTATAATAATTTTTAAGTAAGTAAGTCCAAAAAGGGGGGTCCCTACATATGGTATCAGAGCTGGTCGAGCCTCGAGGGCACCGGACTCATAATCTTCTGCAGATGCACCTTTCTCCATATTCGTTGCATAACTTGGATGGTGAGCATTCATATGCTGGATTGACAGTGGATTTCCTTGGAAATGCATCTACGGCTGGCGTAACTGTTCCTACAGGTTTTATTTACTTGAAAATTTATTTTATCTCTGTTTTGATTTAAAGAAATGTTGGAAGTCAAAGAAAGAATGTATACCTCAGTTTTTATTTAAATCATATACATCACCGAGTTTTTATTTAAATCATATACATCACCCTGCGTGAAGATCATCTGATGCGACTAGTGAACAATCTGATTAATAGATTGTTCCACAAAGAAACATGGAAATTATGAGCGCAGATCCATATCTTAGTTGTAGTTAAATCTTAACAACCTTGAGCGAAGTGCCCCTGAGACTACCGGTGAACAATCTGATCAGTAGATTGATTCACTGTGTAGAGAGCCTAAGAATGGGTATTCACGCCTTATGCACAGATCCGCATATCGCCCAAAACTGCCGATGAAGACAATTTAGCTAATAAATTTTTTGTTGTGTTCCAGTGCTTGGTAGCTCATGTACAGATCCGTAATATGTTTACCATTGAACCGTAAGGAAACTTTTTATCATTCCCTCTATCAGATTTTTAGCGAGCAATCTGGCTCCAATAGATTGCTTGTTGTATGATAGTGGGACTTTCTGTATCTTGTATGTTGAGTGATAATTCTGGGATACCTTGTATCTAAAAATAATTTAATTGTTTTCCTTTCTGTTATTTAAAAGTACTTGGGCAAATCCGCTTCATAAAATTGTTCACCAAGAAATCGATGGAACCGTGACACATAGATCGTCTTACATCAGAGTGGTAATAATAAGCGATCTATATGAGCATAGTCTGTGTTGGGTATACTCACTTCATATGCTCATTTTATTTCTGCTGATCTGGAAATTGTACTAGTTTTCAATCTGTGTTTATGCTTATTTCTTCGATTTGTTATAGCAACCCCTGTATAGATTGCACTTATCTTTATTTTTATTTTTTCCTTCAATATACCTTGCATGTAAAGAAGTATCAATTTCTGAGTAGATAGCACCTTTCCCGAAGCTCACTGTTACCTTTCAGCGATTATTGATTCATCTATAGGTGAGCTGTGGATAGTCTGGCTCTCGATTGGTCCTCATAATCCTTTTCTTCACACGTAGGTCGCACAGACTCATATCAGTATGTATATCGTTTAAGGTATTGGTATTTCTCTTTGAAAACAATTACATGCCATCAATAGACTTAGATCGTGATCTCTGCGGGCAATTTACCCTTACTATAAGACCATGCTCCGCGCATTGCTACCTGCGCGATCTCTGTGTGTTAAGCATCCTTGAAATCCTTACTGATAGCTTAACTTCCATTAGTTCCTGGAGCACACTACCAACCTGGGAATGGGAGTTCTGTCACCAGTGGTGAGCACCACCTGTAACATCCTCAAACTGTTAACCGACCTTCTGATCATTAGTTACCACTCTCCACTCCTTATCAGCAGACCGAGATTAGCGGTGAAGTCAACCATTCAACAGCTATCCGATAGTTTTGACCGGCGAACCTTGTGTAGTAGGTGGGATTCTTGTAGTTAAATTTCTGAGAAGAAATAATATAAAGATAAAAGGGCTTGCATTGGGAAATCAGCGTAAAGAATATGGAATTATATTTAAGTTTTACTCAATTTGATGATCGAAATCAATCACAACTTTAACAAATTCTATTGTTAGGATTTAAATCGACCATCTTTCAACCGGATACTCTGACTTTATTTTATTTTCGTGTTTATGTATCGCATCCTCCTGTGTCACTTCATTTTCGTAGGGTATGTGGGATATAGTTAATCCCTCCTGATTTTAAGTAATGGATTATAGAGATTCCATTGAGTAGAATGTGACTATTCCATTTCTCTATTAGGGGATTGAATCTTTGGATTTATTAATAGCTATGCAATCGGAAATCTAACCTTGTTCCTTCCGGTGATTATTCCTCACCCGGGTTAAATATTGTGTGGAAACGTTGGAAGTTGTGGTTTTAAAACTCAATCTCAGGGTTCACTATGGCGTGAATAATCACTATTGATTATGAGTGTAATCTGATAATAGATTGATCCACGGTATCATAATAGCCCGTAGAGGTTTTTGGCATGAGCATACATGCTTAACGCTTCACCCATAGTTTATTAGAGACTCGATATTGCTTTTGGTAAAATAGTTTGTGCACTTTCGTCGTCTTCATAAAATCTAATGTTTCCATACATAATAGATCTTCTCCCACTTCAAGATTTTTTTTTAGATTCACCCTTTTTTCCTTACCTTTGATTATGGATTTCTGGTCTGCTATCTACCTAATGGGATTCGTTAGTGAATGGTTCCCCTCTAGTTTCTTTTGGTTGCAAACAGATAGTGACTGTGAAATAATTACGAACATCAACTACCGTTCTGTTAGTTACCATGCCTAAGGTTGTAACCTTGGTCGACTGGTGGTTTGCAAAGATCTATCTTAAATAGTATCACACTTTGCAAATATGTATAAATATATATATATATTCCGGTGAGTTTAGGTGACTTATGAACTATGCTTGGCGTATGGAACGATATCAATGGAGACATGTGTATCCTTTAGACTTAAGTGATCGATATCTAACCTGTTTACAACCTTCAATATGTTTTTATGGAGTGGCTGCATTTGTATGGAAAGGAATTGCACCTTCTTTGTGCAGATCGATGTAGAATTTTAATATATTTTAAAGCATCCTTTTAAACAGAGCTGTCGTTTTTATTTAAGGGAAACCCTTGACTATATATATATAGATATATATTTGTAAAGTATTAATGTTGTGGCTTATATTTGAAGTTATGGAAAAAGTTTTATAGAATAGATATTTAATATAATTTGTAAAGTGTTGTTTAAAAAAAAAAAAAAAAAAACTTATTTTATTTGTTATAGTATTTCTTAAAAATAAATTGGTATATTTTATTTATATAGAAAAAAAATCACCAAATTTTCTTCTTGGAATGGCGTGGAGCAGCTCTCGGTACAGAAAGCAATCAACTCGGAAATATACCCTAAATAAATTTGTCTCTAAAATGGATGTGGGATGGGTATGTAAAATGTTTTTTTTTTTTGGCCGTGTAATTTCGTGAGACATGATTCCTGCGGTATCAAAAACCATCGCTATAGAGTCTAATGCAAAAGCCAGGAAATGATTACCACTAAGCGGTAAACCTTAATGCAAATCCAATTTCAAAAAGAAACTTCTCTAGAGAATGAGCTGTGAGATACTTATCATAAGTAAATCTATGCTTACACCATCGTAAATCAAGGAAAAGAGAGAAGTGCAAATAAAAGGATCTGGAATTTATATATTTTCCCAATTACATCATGTATGTAGTGTGAATCGTTGCTGCTAATCCTGGGTAATAAATTTACTTTTCTTATTAAGTTTGTTGAAGTAGGTATTATCATCATCTAGATCGTGAAGATTACCTTATGGGCATAATAATTCGTGCATGTATCTACGGAATTCGAGCCACAAACCCTATGTGAGATCTACTTTTGTTTTGATAGTTTAATCTATGAGTTAAGCATGTATTAAATTTTAAGCTCTACATGATTGTAGTAAACCGATTGTGAGAGCACATGATCTACAGTTTGCGATCTAACCGATTGTTTGTCGGTGGTTAATATAGATATCTATGGGTGATCAAATATTATCGGCGATCTATGCCGAAGTTATTAAATATTATGCATTGGTTAATATAGATATCTTGAGCCTTGTTCGCCATAACTATCGATGATCAAATATTATGCATAAGTTATTGTAGAAATGATAACTCATTGAGTGTAGAGAACCTACGATCTAGATCGGAGCGGTGGATTACACTAGTAGCTATCTCTCCATCTACATATTCATTGATGCAACCCCAGTCAAATTCATGTTCCTTAAAAATCAACTTATAATCCGAATGTAACAATGTCTGCTATGTGTTATCTAGAACATAGTAATCACACCTCAGTGTTTATTACGACTCAAGATTCAGATTGTATCGAAGATGCTAGTAATGAATGCATTCAGTTTCCTTAACAGGATATTCTATTATTACTATAATATATGTAAAGTGTTTATACTGTCACATAGAATATTTGAAGGCTAAGTAGGAATTGCTTCATTGTTTCAATTCCTTTATATGGAAAGACCAATATTACTGGTTAAAATTAAATGAAGGTTATGTATAGTGTTGCATAAAGAAATCAAGGAGATGAATAAAAGTTACGTATCAATTCAGTACTATTATAAAGATGAATAATTAATTAGTGTTTTTAATATTTGTATTATTGTATAAGGAAATTGGAAATGTGATGACTTAATTCCTATGGTAGATTAAGGTTCATCTTTAGCCACAAATATGGGTAGGGAGAAAAGACTTGTAAGAAAACGTTAACTCTCTATTTGAATTTAGATATTATTTCTAAAGTATAATAGTTTCCATTATGTACCAATAGGATGGGGAAAACTTGGTGAGATGTTCCAAGACCTTATGTGAAAATAGTTAATTCGTTTAAATAAATAGAGTATATATAAATAATATATAAATATATAAATATATATATATATACATATTTGTCAAAAAAAGGAATTTAGATTCGATTAATTTTTATTTTTATTTTTACAAATCGCTTCCTACATATCGTGGAAGTGAAATAAATTTGAACAAAGATTATTAAGTGGTATTTAGTATTTATTTTAAGGCTACATAATATGCAATAAAAGTTGTACTCTTCTAAAATGGGAACACAACGATCCTCTTTAAAACAATACTTTATAGGTGTTGATACATGGGATAGTTGAAAGGAGGGAAACCTGTAGTGGAAGTCGTACTTCCCTATCAGTAGATTACTATTATATAAATAAATATAATTGAATCAAATCATACATGGATTATATATGGGTTAGGGTTCTATATTCATTTAAACCTTAATGTTATATAAGAATTAACACCATGTTATGGAGTTCCTAATGAAATATTATATGTAAATAAGTACATAGATTAACTAGGATTTACACCAAAAAGAAGATCATGTTTATATTTATTCGGTAAATGAATATACTAAGAAGGAACATTTAACGCTCTTAAGTCAATGTTATATGAATACCGTATACCCTTATGAAGGAAAGAAAAAAAAAAAACAGGAAAAAATTAAAGAACAATGACCTTTCGATGAAATTGTAACATTGGCACTACATTTTTGTATCATGTGTGCCTTAAAGTTCAGAGTTAATGTTTGCTCATGCATTGAAATTGAATGATGGTAGGCGTGACATATAGGCTATGTGTTGTTTGACCGGCTTATTGAAAATAATTGCCATTCTTTTATAGTTTATACATGATTGAACAGCATTGCACTTATTATATATTCATTGCATTTTGGAATTAATTATTATATATTCATTGTAATTTGGAATTAATTTCACTTTATATACATGTTATATATATTGAGTAGAATTGCATTTTTAATATCTTATAGGATTAGAAAGAATTGTAATTTATAGATGAGCATCCTATTTGTCTTATAAATATATTGGAGGAAGGCATATTCTATAGATATTGAGAGGATTGTCTTTATCCATTTTATATAATGGAAGGAATGATATTTATATATGATATGGTATTGAGGAAATGAAACTTAGCATGTCTACAGAAAGGGTCAATTGAAGACGATCTTGTCAAATGAAGTATGTAGATGATAATTACGATGAGCTAAACACAATGATGCTAATCCTATGAGATGATGAAGTCTAAATGGAAATACAATTGATACGACTCGATGTGATTACAACGACCTGTAGATGACAAAATAGGGAAAATATTCTGAAGGAGTCACATGACAACGGGAATGAGGAAATGAGGTAACGACATGATGCGTTCCTTGACCTAGACATTATGACACTGGAGAAACAACATGGTAGTTAAAATAAATATGTTCGACTAAGTCACTAATGTCTTGATGCCTCGAATCTATCGAATTGAGAACCAACATTGATAAAACATTTAGGGGTTTTGGAAGTGGTCTTATGGAATTTTTGTTTTTGGACTATTTGAGGGTCTCTATTGATTTGGGTAAATACGTGATTATATCTTACCCATATATCTTGGATTGAATAATTTAAGATGTTTACCTTCTTGTCTTGGAATGAAGGATAACCAAATAGATATGAATTCTTGCTTGGTTTTGTTATAATGATGATTTGATAACTATTGGGAGGCTAATGATGCAATATAGCTTGTAGCTAAATTTGATATCGTAGATCTTCGCAAGACACTGGGAGGTATAGGAAATCTAAGTTGGTATTGACAATTATTGAATGTATTATCGGATTGATACTATACGACATTATGATTGAGTTCCTGAGGATGTATTGGAACCATGTTGGATGAAAAAGAAAACTAACGAGTAGAACCACTAGTGCTTATGGCCATGATTGTTGAGGAATAGAAGAGAATGACAGAAGATGAGAATAGAAAATTAAGATAAATCCTAGCGTTGAAAGTACTTGAACAAAAATTAACTTCGGGATGAAGTTCTATTTAAGAGAGAGTGTATGTAATGCCCCTAGAATGACTGTGGACCTTAAGGACACTTGTCGAGTGACCCGACTGAACAACTTCAATATAGTGGTCTCTATAGTCTTGTTATGTCTTAAATGATTGAGGAAAACCTGATGATGTGAATGACGACAATAATTGATAAATGAATTAAGGAATTAAATTATATATGTGGAGTGGGATAATTGATTGATTACTCCTTGCTTGATGATTAGCCTTGATTGATCAAGTCAAAGTGCAGTGGGACAGTTACAATCCTATCTCTGCGACTTGGGAGGACGCAACTGAGATGTGTCATAGCTTTATGCATTTATTCTGAACTTCGGGACAAAGTTCTAAATAAGTAGGGGTTTATGTAGTGCCCATAGAATACTGTAGACATTGAGGGCACCTGCTGGGTCACCCTACTATTTGAAACATTAGTAAAATAAACCTATAATTTTATTTTGAGTATATTTATGATTACGATTAACTTTGATATGAGAACTGTACATACGAATGATGCTTAATGACTAGCTGTGCAATTGATTATGTGATTAGACAAATAAGTAATGATTAAGTAAATTATAGATGCTTAATGAAGCAACAGATTTATAAACCAAATTGTGATTATTGAGGACAATGCTACTAATTTACGTTTGTGAGAAATGTGTGTAGCGAGAGGTGAAACGGTTCACCGACGGACACGCAAAGGAATATGAAGGGTCATAGAGTACGAGTAAATCACACACAGGGAGAGCGACGACAATGTCGACTTCCGATGGAATACCGCACTTGATCAGACAAGCACTGATCCACTTGCTGAAGAGGAAAGCGTGAGGGCGTACGAGGTGGGGCACGACGGAGCTGGTCATGTACTAGTTGGGGGGCGCGCAGTGAGAACGGACTCACTCCTCAACGCCATTAGTCCCTAATAGCGTGTAGATGGAGGATGGAAGGTAACGGCTCCTGAAATCCCTACATGAAGTTCCCGCAAGTCAAAACAGAAGGATGACGGCAGAAGGGCTCGACGGTGCGGTACCCTGCCGAGAACGGAAAGAGTGAATGCAAGGACCCAATGATGTGGTGCCTTGCCGAGGAATGGAAACTACGGATGAATGAACTCGACGGAGTGGTGCCATGCCAGGGAAATTAAATTAAGAAACAAGGAAGCCCAACGGCGCGGCACCGGGTCCCTAGTAAAAGTTGATTGCTAAACTTAATTGCGTTGAAATGTATAATTTTGCACCTAGAACTTTACTTAGAAATGCATTTGAGTACTTTAGGCATTTGCACATAAATGATTACTTTGGCATTTAAATAATATTAAGTGTTATTTAGGCATTGCACATGAAAGGATATTCCTGATTACTTAAAAATATTATAAATATTTATTTAGGAGCAAAATCGAATCCTAGGCATGGACACCTAGTCAACTTTACCTACACCACAAATCTAGGAGTTAAGTGAAATATCTAGGGGACAAACATGAGCAAACTTAGGGATGTTGGTGCATCTCCTAGAGGAACTGACACTTGGATGGGTGAGTTGTTTTTCATTAAAGAATTAATTAAATAATTATTTATGCATGAAGCGACATGTGTCACAGGGGATTTTCCTTTAAAAAGGAGACTTTGGGGATGGGAAAAGGACCCAGACCCTAGATGACTATCGTAATTTTGAGTTACCTCACGACTTGCTGCTATTGAGGGTTTGGTTGGAAACTTTGGTGGGGGGCAATCCCAAGCTGAGTTTCCCAATTGAGTGTGTGAGCTCTACGACCCGAAGCTCGGGGGAGGCCATGCGACTGAAAGCATGAGCCTATGGTTGGGTGGCGAAGCTAACGGTTTCTTCGTCAATGGTTAAACGAGCTTCTGCTAGAGGGGCACAATGAGCAAAGTGGATTTCAAGGGAAAGTGGGATCGGACTGACGACGACGACTACTCCTCCAACAACAGATTCAGGTATTGTGTTTTTGTTAGTTCTTGAATTTGATAAGTTTTATTAATAATTATGCATCATAATGGTTATATTGTGTTGTAAGTTTCTAATAATTTTTAAGTAAGTAAGTCCAAAAAGGGGGTCCCTACAGTTACCGTTTATATTATTGATAAGGCATCCAATCTTTACAAATACATTTATAACCTACATAAAAACAGAAGTATTAATGTATTATAAAGCTAAATAATACTGAGGAAAAGAGTCATAGTTATAATGTGGCATTTTCATATTAAATGGCACGACTAGGGTATGCTTCACCCTAGGCCTTAAGTTGAAGACTTCTTATGCATGTTGACAACATAGAGTTTTAACATAAAGAATGTTAAGACAGAATAACATACACTATTTTAAATCTTGATCTTTAAAACTTGTATAAACCTAGAAGTATATCTCTTACCTACAATCTGTACAAGAATAGTAAGAGCGTTAGCATTTAAAAGCTAAGTAAGCCTCGGGGTACCCATAGGACCCCTTCAACACAAAAGAAACAAACAGTTAGTATCTAGGGTCAAAATTTATAACATAGTAAGAGATAAAATAAATGACGATGTACACATTGAACAAGAAACAATTTAAGTGTTCGGACAATGAAGATATTATGTCAAACATTCATTATAATGTTGCATTCAGACAGAGGAATAATGGGTACATAATGATGTTACAGCATTAAATACAGTTAGGATAAGTATTCAAACAATTGTATGCATTAAAAAGGTAGTTACGACAAAATAAAGTAATTACAGCATGTAGACGATACAAGGAAATTAAAACAATGACGGCTGTTTGAAGTAGGTGTCATCATAGATTATAAATAGTTGGTTGTTAAGATGATTATATGATCATTAATTATACTTTCCGCATAAAAAATACTAGCATTAATTACTACATAGAAAATTTTAAATTTTTGGTAAATTTTGGGGATGTTACATGTGGTATTAGAGCGCAAGTTCAAATACTAGGCCTGAAGTGGCTCAACTCGCGCAATTGAAATTTAAGACAGAATTGCCATTACTGATTTTTATTTTAATTTGTTTACTATTCAACACATTTACATTGAGTTGCAGGTATGGAAGGACCAGAAGAGTCAGCTGATGATAGGTCCCATAACAATGAACAAAATAATCATGAACAGGAACATATTAATGCAGGAAATATATTTGTTGAATTAAATGATAATTCATCTGAATTACTAAGAATAGTTAGAGATTTAAAAACAAAAATAGAAACTGTTAAGGAGGAGAATGAACGAATTCTAAAAGGAGGAGCTGAATCAAATCCTGCTCGATAAATTCCATAATAACGGAAAGGATAAAAGAACATAAAATAATTCTGAATTTGGAACCATGTCCTACCAACGTAAGAGTAAAAAGTTAAAACTCACTAATTATAACAGCAGATCTTCTTTTGAAATTTAAGAAAAAGCATGTAGGAAGAAGCACAAGTATTCTAGCGACAGTGGTGAAAGTGATTATTATACTAAAAAGAAAAAGTACAAACTATACGAAGAAATTTTTGGAGAGTTTAAGAAGATAAAACCACCAACTTTGAATGGAGAAACGAAAAAATGAGAAGAAACAGAAGCATGGTTGTCCGGTATGAATAAGTATTTTCAAATTTATAACTATTCAAGTCATTTAAAAACTAAAATGGCAATTTATAATCTAACGGGAAAAGTCGACATTTGGTGGCAAGATCTAAAGTGAGTAAAAGGCTTAAAAGAGAAACATGTAAATTGGAGTAATTTTAAAATAATATTTTCAAAAGAAATTTTTGTCAGAACAGTACTTTGAAGAATGAGCTAAAGAATTTTATGATTTAAAATTGGCTTCCATGAACATGAAGAAATTAAGCAGCAAGTTTCTAAGTTTATTAAGATATGTGCCTTACTTTACTAATGAAAAACCTAAAGTACATAGATTTTTGAACTATTTACCCTCTCATATAAAGGACAGAATTGAGTATGACGATCCTAAGACCCTTGAAGAGGCCATGAGAAAGGAAAATATATGTTATGAACAGAACAGGAAACAGGAAAGCATACCAAGATGGAAGGTAAAAGGGCCTAATAATTTTGAACAAAGAAAGAAGCATTTTACATTTAATCGAAATTCTGGAAACAATAATTCTCGTAATTTTTCTAACAAAAAATTTCAAGGAAATAATCAAAGAGGAAATGTACAGCCAAATTTTACAGCTACAAGAAACAAAGATCCACCTAAAAATTATGTTAAAAATAAAGATAAACCCCTTTCTATTTTGATTGATCCAGGAGATAGTTTGAGTTATGTGTCACCTGATTTAGTAAAATGATGTAATTTGAAATTAGAAAAGTTTGAAAAGTATTGGATGGTCCAGTTAGCTACAGGAACTAAAAGGAAAGTAGTTGATTATGTGAAAGATTATGAATTATTGATGACTTAGTTTAGGACTCATGTTAAGTTGAATGTATTACCATTAGGATCTTATGATGTTCTAATTGGAATGGATTGGATGGAAAAGCACAAGGTAGTGTTAAATTTTTTTGAAAAGACCTTTACTTGCTTGAATGATAAATGTGAAACAATAACAGTAAAAGGAATTCCAAGAAAAACTCAGTTAGACAAATTTCTGCTATGCAAGCTAAAAAGGTTGTTTGTAAAGGATGTAAAATCTTTTCTGGAAATGTAATTAATCACAAACATACAACTAAAGAAGATAAGTTAAAACTTGAAGACATACCAATTCTAAGAGAATTTTCGGATGTATTCCCGAAAGAAATTCCAGGGTTACCTCTGAAAAGAGAATTGGACTTCACCATTGAGTTAGTACCTGGTGTGGTACCTAACTCAAAAGCTCCTTATAGGATGAATATCCTGGAGCTTAATGAATTAAAATCATAGTAAAAAGAATTAATTGATAAAGATTACATAAGGTCAAGCGTGTCTCCATGGGGAGCACCTGTTATTTTTGTTAAAAAGAAGGACGGTACCTTGCATTTATGCATAGACTACCGTCAGTTAAATAAAATGATCATTAAAAACAGATATCCCTTGCCCCGCATTGATGATCTATTTGATCAACTACGCGGTGCAACAATATTTTCTAATATAGTCTTGAGGTCAGGGTACCATCAAGTCATAATTAAATATGAGGACATCTTTAAGATTGCTTTTAGAACCCATTACCGACACTACAAGTTTTTGGTTATTCATTTTGGGCTAACCAATGCCCCAACAGTTTTCATGTGTGTAATGAATAATGTTTTACATAATTGCTTGGATAAATTTGTAGTGGTATTTATTGATGACATCTTAATTTACTCTAAGACTAAAGAAGAACATGATGAACACTTAAAGATAAATTTACAAGTGTTAAGAGAACACCAACTTTACGCTAAAGTCAACAAATGTGATTTCTTCAAAGATAAAATACAGTATCTAGGGCATGTGATATCCAAGGATGGAATCGAAGTAGACCCATACAAGATAAAAGCAATTAATGAATGGCCTACCCCTAAAGACGTAACTGGTGTATGATCTTTCATGGGAATTACAGGTTACTACTAGAAGTTTATAGAAGGATTCTCACGAATCGTGAATCCTACAACCTCTTTGCAGAAGAAGGGTAAGAATTTTTTTTGGGATCAAAAGTGTCAAGAAAGTTTTAAGAAATTAAAAGAGTTGTTAACAACTGCACCTATTCTCAAAATTGCAGATCCGAACAAGAATTTTGTTGTATGCACTGATGCATGCAATGATGGCCTCAATGGAGTCTTAACACAAGAGGGTCATGTAATAATGTATGAGTCTAGAAAGCCAAAAATTCACAAAAAGAACTACGCTACTTATGACTTAGATTTGGATGCCGTGATACATGCTTTAAAGATGTGGCGCCATCATCTAATCGGAAGGAAGTTTACATTAATGGCAGATAATAATGGCTTAAAATATTTTTGGATCAACCAAATCTTAATGGAATGTAAGCTAGGTGGTTAGATTTCCTTAGCGAGTATGATTTTGAGATCCAGCACATAAAGGGTGAAGAAAATAAGGTGGTAGATGCCTTAAGCAGAAATGCAAGACTGAATTTTGTAGTAGCAATCAATACTTATAAAACATATTTGGAAAATCAGATTAAAGAAAAAATAAGACTTGATGAATAGTATCAAAAATTACAAGAAAAGGTTGTTGAAGATAATTCTGAAAATTTAATAATAGATTTCAGATTTAATGAAACAAGATTAATGCTGTATAAAAATAGAGTTTATGTGCCCAATGTTTCTAAAATTAAGTCAAGTTGATTTTAAATTAAATACATAAAAGTCCATATTCAGGACATCCTAGTTACCAAAAGATGATAACAATGGTAAGGAAAGATTACTATTGGCCAAATATGAAAAATGAGGTAGTTGAATACATTGCTAGGTGTATGGAATGTCAGCAAATAAAGGCTGAGCATCAACAACCAGTTGTACTGTTGCAGCCACTACCCCGTTCCAGATTGGAAGTGGAAAATAATTAGTATTGATTTTATAACTGGTTTACCTAAAAATCAAAAGCAGAATGATTCTATAATGGTAGTTGTGGATAAGCTGAGTAAAGCAACCCATTTTATACCTGTTAAAACCACTTACAAGGATGCTAACATTGCTGACATTTTATGAAACAAATTTTTCGTTTGCATAGAATTCCTAAAGTCATAATTTCTTGTAGAGACTCTAAATTTACGGAAAATTTCTGGAAGTCTTTGTTTAAAGGTTTGGATACTACTTTAAATTTCAGTACATCATTTCATCCACAAACGGATGGTAAAACAAAAAGAGTAAATCATATTTTTGAAGATATGTTAAGAATGTATGTTAGAGATCAGCCAGGTAAATGGGAATATTTTCTGCTCTTAGATGAATTCGCTTATAATAATCATTATCAAGCTTCAACAAAACTCAGTCCATTTGAAATTTTGTATGGTAGAAAGTGTAATACACCTATTTCATGGAGTAATCCAATTGACAAGTTGATGTTAGGACCTGAGTTATTGAAAGAAATGGAACTAACCATGAAACAGGTACAAAGCAATTGAAAAATTGCACAAGATAGACAGAAAAGTCATGCAGATCCCAAAAGAACTCAGAAAGAGTTTCAAGTTGGTGAGCATGTTTTCATCAAGGCAAAACCCAAAATTAGCTCCTTAAAGTTAGGAAGTTGTGCTAATTTAGCACCAAGGTATTGTGGACCTATTGAAATACTGTCCAGGGTTGGACTAGTGGCATATCAGTTGGCCTTGCCACCAAATATTAAAGTACATAATGTCTTCCATATTTCTATTTTGAATTAGTACATGCATGATGTGTAACATCCCAAATTTTCATAAAAATTTAAAATTTTTGATAACAGCATTAATTATGATAATAATATTTGCGGAAATAATAATTGAGATTACGACAACATTAGTTGTAAAGTTGTTAGTACTAAACATGATTTAATTTCTGTTTAGGCAGCAGTATGATAATGACAGTTTTAACACATAAATAGTAAACATGATTATGTTAACAATTGTACTAACAGATCGGAAATATGATGCGACATTTTTCTTTTGCAAAGATACTGACAGTTTGACTTTTGATGCATAAGGGTGTCCCCTGAGGTACCCTGGAGCTTACTTAGTTGTAATGCTAAAGCATAATGAATTTCCTATGTGTAGACAACAGGTAAGAAGTTTCATGGATGCGTAGAAACAAAGTATGTGTCTAGTTCAATTTCAACGTCGTAATTAAATAAAATGTTAGAATTCTGTTGCGATCCACCATAAATATGCAAGTATGGATTTCATAGCTATAATTACTGTTTTTAGATGTTGTCTTACAACTCCACAATGTTTAGAACAGAGTCCTCTATGTACGTCATCATGCTAACAGTTTTGTTGCTGTGATTCTTGTTGTTATTGTAGCTGGCTTTAACGTCGTCTTAAGATAATTGTTTATCTTCCCATTACTACTGCAATAAATGTATTGCAAAAATCGTTAAACGTTTGTAATGTGAGAAGATGGTAAGAACTCATAGCATTCAGTTAGTCTTCATGCTAAATTTATATCATTACATCCATCAAATGTCTACTATACAACTATTTAATTTGATAATTTCGATAAAAGATTGTGTATGATCACAACCACTGTTACAAAGGTAATATTAATATCTCCTATGTATGGACTATTTCAACCATATCCTTACATTGTTAAACTAGTCGTGATACCTTATAAGCTTTTTAAGATGCTTATATCTATTATTGTATAAATGACAAATAAATGAAACTATGTCAAAATGTGATGATAGTTGTCCTATCAACTAATATCTAAGTCATATTTTTATTATTTACAAACTACGAAACATAACTTGGAACTATATATGCTTCGCAATGTTAAACTATATAACAATGTGAATTTTAAACGACATAGGGTTGGAACTATAGGAATATATAAATAGTCGTTGGCCATTATAACACAATAAGTATGTGATGAATCGTAACTTGGAAACCTTGTGGACTTTGAATTCGAAATACCATGACATAAAATATTATATTGTTTTGTAGCAATGTTTGAAATCGTAGCGTTGGAAAACAAGTAATAACATGCACTAAATGTCGACAGGGTGGTGAGCTGCTGGTTCATTAAAGGCATATGTCTTGAGCTGTCAAGGAGATCGAGTCTCGATCCTGCATTAATAGCTTGAACTGAAAACTCCAAGTGACAAGGAATGTTACCACTCCACGTAATGTAAAATCATTGTAATGGTGAATGCCGAGACCACTGTGTAAAGGTTGTAAGTTAATACTCCTCCGAGTTGGACGTTAGAACGATCCAGCATGATCCATCGTGGCAATACCCTGTAAGTGAAGTGATAGTGCATTAAATGCAAGGGTTTTTCGACCCAATGCAACCTCGCTGGCACACCTGTGAACATTGATTGTGATGAGTTTGGACCGTTTGATTTCAACCCTAACTTCTGTCGTTGATTTGGTTTATGAGCTTGGAAAGTCGTTTTTTGTGTTATTATTTTGGTCTGTGTGCCCGACAGGCTGCTGAAAATTCTAGGGTTAGCAAGTTGCAGGGGGTTTTGACCTCAGGTCCCGTAGATAGGTATTGAGTTGCAGGTTCTAAACCATTGTAATGGCGTTGTTAATAACAGACCGGCTCTCTGGTCTGAATTGTTAAAGCGTTGAAGGTTTCAAACTCTTCGTTATAAAATTGTGTGAGATATGCCAAGATGTACAGTGATAGAATTTCCCTCATCTCGTTTATAGCATAGATCTCGTTGTTTCTCTGGGTGCAAGGAACTTGGCCGTTAAAAGCAAAGGTAAAATTACTTGAAGATAAAGTTAAACTTTTGTTTGAAATCTTCGATTTTCAGTTAAGATATAATAATATCGTTATCAAATACTAAGCCATGAATTTTTTGTCAGTTGCAGGGTTTGAGGAACGTTTGTGGGAAAGGGTTTGGAAAGGGAAAGTGAGATTCCATCCCTGGTAAGCTCCGGGTGTTTCAAAACCCTCGTAGGTGCTCCTTTGGTCTTTGATGATGTGGTTGATTCCAACAGAGGGAAATCAATCTTGCCATGGCATCATTTGTTTGTTGAACCTTCGAAAGGGTTTTGATTTGATGTGAAAACTATGACGATAGACATTCGTTTAAGTTCCCTGTGTTTTATTTTGATGTTTGAATTTTGTCCAAATGGAAATGTAAAACTCAGATTTACGAGTTTAGTGTTTAAGGGAATAAAATCTTGTTCGATTTTGTTTTGAAAAAAATGTGAAATTTTGTTGCTGGGAATTGTTGATTCCTCTTTCTTGTGTCTGGAACTTGTAATGGTGAAATCGTTTGAACATTCCACTTGTTGATATGTATTAATGTGGAAAAGTGATGGAGTCGAGGCTCGTCTCACTTGTGAATAAAAATCTGCTTCTTGAAAATGATAACACATTGTTTCTGTTTGGTTCTATTCGGTTTAGTTTCTATGTTATAATTCATGCCTGTCTTGCTTAAAGAATAAGAAAAATGTAATATTCGTGGCAACTATAGTATAGGTTTTGTCTTTGTTATGAGAAGAAAGGTAACGACTATGGCCCAAATTGACGGTTCTCGTTGATTCAAAACAATGGGTCAAACTGAAACTAATGAGCATGAAATATAAGTCGGGTCTATGTTAATCGTTTGAAAGGTGTAGGTTGCTATCATGATTTTCCGATCAAAGGGTTTGAGTGCTCTATTTTACATGATATCTTTGTAAAGTGTAAACCTTAAATGGTTTGTCTCTTCATTTTGTATAATAGGAAAAGATCAGGGCTATACCCTAACTCGACTTTTGTTTGAATGTGAACTTCTTAAAAGGTCGAAGAAGCTAAAAGCTAAGATTTCAATCCTATAGCTTGTATTGATTGTTTTATCCAAAAAAATATAAAAATGATGGTAATGGAGAAGAAAATTCTTTCTAGGGTTTGAAAGAAACTCAGTTTTGAAAATGACACTTACAGTTTAAAAAAAAGCTAAATACATAGAATGAATGATGGAAATAAATGTTTTCATTATCTGATTGTTTTAAATAAATTAAAACAATGGTTATAGCAGGAATGAAAACAATGTGTGTATGTGAAATGTGAAGACTGTGAATGCAGCTCTGTACAATTTTTATTTCTTTATTTGCTTACAGCAATACTGTTTATAATGCAAATGAAATACGATATATGGAAAATTGGATTTTATTTATTTCTTATGAGCATAGTAATGTTAAAGGAAATACAATGTAACTATACAGGAATTATACAGTGTTTGTTTTTCATAAAACTAGGGAAACATTCTATAATATATATTAGATATTATACAAAACTTTCTACTATTATCAACTATAGGGCAGAAATTGATAAACATATGAATCACTGTATTTATCTATCGAATCAAATGGCAATTTGCCTATCTTCTCATCTATTTTTAATTTGCGTATCTATACTAGAGTACCATGCACAAAACAACATGTGGAAAAATATAGATATTAGTTTATCCATTCAATTCATTATTGAAACTTTAACATGCAGACTTCAAACAGGATTAGAACACATTTCTTCTTCATAACATAAAGTAATAATTTTACTTAAAACATAACTAAGAATTGAAATAAAGTAGAAATTGTAAAATCTGGATAAAATCTGTAGGGGTCAAATAGCCCAAGAATACTATTCCACCCAACCAATTCCTGAAAGAAGTTAAGTACTTTCCTTAGGACCCCCGAGCCTATTCACTGAACCACCAGGAGGAAGAAACTCTAGGAATTAGGATCTCCACTAGCAGTAGCACTAACTGTTGAAATCTTCAAGAACTAGCAGTCCAATAGACCTACACTAGCATCTCTGGTTCTTCTCAGCAATATGCAGAGTTAAGATTGCTCTCACAAGTAGCCTCCCTATTTGAATCTCTCAGTGATCACTTGATGCACATGAGGAAATATTTCTGCAGAAAATATTTTGGAAGAGCTGCCTTGTGAAGAACCTGCAAAAATTAATTAATAAGAATATGCGAAATAGCAGAAATGTAAGAACTCATAATCACTTTTATATTGATCGCAGGCCACTTCAAGGGGGAAACCTCCTTTGAGCAAGTTTAATACAAATAACTTCACGGTGCCTTCATAGGCCTCAACACACACTTATATACTAAGTCTAGGCACCAATACTATGGGTCAAAACCATGGGCCACTACAAACTATGGATCAACAATACTATGGGTGACTTACAAAGCATATGTGCCAACAACAATAACACAAACTATTGATCAACAAATACTACGGGACGACTTACAAAGCATATGCATCCAACAAAAATATACTAACAAAGTAAAGACATGGGTTCCTAACATCCCCTCCCCCTTAAAAAAATCTTTGTCCTCAAAGTTTTAGATGTAGAAATTGTTGTTGAATCTGAAGGAGTGGTTCCCATGTAGAATCCTCTGGTTGCATGCCGTGCCACCGAATTAAGACCTCTGTGATAGAGTGAGAGCGAAGTTGACGAGTGTACTAATTGAGGATGGCCTCCGGCTCCAAAAGGATGGATCCTTCATTATCCAATTCAAGTAAAATAGTTTGTCCACTGATGTTGGTGCCAAGAACTTTCTTCAGACAAGAGACATGAAATACTGGATGAATGCAAGAAGAAGGAGGATGTTCCAATTTATAAGAAACGGACCCAATCTTCTGAAGAATTTGATATGGCCCATAAAACTTTGGAGCGAGCTTATGATTCCCTTTGAGTTTCAGGGAGGATTGCTTGTACGGATGGAGACAAAGAAAAACCATATCGCCTACTTGAAAAGTGCGCTCAGAATGGTGCTGATCAGCTTGTTGCTTCATGAGATTTCCTGCCATGTGAAGATTGTCCCGCAAAATGCGAAGAATCTGATCGTAGTTTCGAAGGACCATGTCAACTTCCTGAACTGGTGAATTATTGGGAGTGTATGGAATAAGAACTAGAGGTGCCTAACCATAGATTGCTTCATATGGGGTCATTTTAGTGGCAGTGTGGTAAGAGGTATTGTACCACCATTCAGTGAGAGGGAGCCACTTTTCCCACTGATGTTGTTGTTCAGAGGTGAAGCAACGAAGATAAGTTTCCAAGCATTTATTGATAATTTCAGTTTGACCATCTGTTTGTGGGTGATACTCTGAACTCATCTTCAGTTTGGTGCCAGTGTGGCGAAATAGTTCTGTCCAAAAATGACTGGTGAAAGTCGCATCACAATCTGAGACAATGGAAGAAGGGATGCCATGAAGACGAAAGATCTGGTCCAGGAAAATTTGAGCGATTGAGGAGGCTGTATAGGGATGGCTGAGAGCACAAAAATGACTATATTTGGAGAGGCGATAAACCACAATGAGAATCACTGTCTTCCCACCATATTTAGGAATCCCTTCAATGAAATCCATACAAATATCTATCCAAATCCATGTAGGTATGGGCAAGGGTTCAAGCAATCCTAGAAGGAGTGTCGTTTCACCCTTATTGCGCTGGTAGGTATCACATTCAACCACCATCTGTTGAATTGTCCTTTTCATGCCCTGCCAAAAGAAGTTACACTGTGCCTGTTCATACATTTTGAGGAACTCAGAGTGCCTTGCCGATGGAGAAGCATGGAGTTCATAGAAGACAGCCTGTTGAAGATCTGTGCTCTGGGGAAGCACCAGACGACCCTTGTATCTCAGAGAAGCACCATCCCAAGAGTAATGTGGTACAACAGGAGGGTTGTTGGTCAAGCGTTGGATGATTTGAGATAAGGAAGAGTCATTGACATAACACTGTTGAACAGATTGCAACCAATTTGGAACATGCATAGAAATAGCTGAAAGAGAACCTTGGGCATCAAATGTGCGGGAAAAAGCATCTGCCACAATATTGTCTTTACCCTTCTTGTAAGTGATCTCATAGTCATAGCCCATGGGTTTGCTAACCCATTTCTGTTGTGCTGGGGAGGAGACATGCTATTCCAAGAAATATTTCAGACTCTAGTGATCAGTCTTGATGCAAAAATGATTCCCTAGTAGGTATGGTCGCCACTTCTGTACTGCATGCATAATAGCCATCATTTTCTTCTCATATGTAGAGGCAGCTAAATTCTTACCTGAAAGGGATTTTCTAGTGAACGCAATGGGGTGTTCATCTTGAATGAGAACAACACCAAGTCCATTGCCGCAAGCATCACTCTCAATAGTGAAGGGCTTGGAAAAATCGGGCATAGCTAGAACAGGTGTAGTACACATAGCTTGTTTCAGCTTGTCAAATGGACACTGAGTACCATGTGTCCATGTAAAAGCATCCTTTTTCAATAGAGCAGTTAATGGAGCTGCAATATTCCCATAATCCTTGACAAACTTGCTGTAGTAGCCAGTCAACCCCAAAAGACCACGAAGGATCTTGAGTGTCTGAGGATGCGGCCAATTGTTCATGGCATCGATTTTGGCAGGATCCACGCGAACCCCTTGTGTTGAGATAATGTGCCCGAGATACTCAACTTCATTTTGTCCAAAAACACATTTAGACTACTTGGCGTGGAGATGATGGTCAAAGAAAAGTTGCATGACAAGATCCAGATGCTGGAGATGTTCATCCCATGTTTTACTGCAGATGAGGATATCATCAAAGAATACCAGAATGAATTTCCGCAAGTAGGGCCGAAATATTTTATTCATTAAGGCCTGGAATGTGGAAGGAGCATTAGTGTGGCCAAAGGGCATGACCAAAAACTCATAATGGCCATCATGTGTGCGGAAAGCTGTTTTAGGGATATCATCCTCATGAACCCGAATTTGATGATACCCAGAACGAAGATCCAACTTGGAGAAAAATTGAGCCCCATTAAGCTCATCAACAACAAGAATTGGACACTTATCCTTGATGGTGAGGTGATTAAGTGCTTGGAGGTCAATGCAGAGGCACCATGACCCATCTTTTTGGCGGACAAGAAGAACTGGAGAAGAAAAGGAACTAGTGCTTGGGCGAATAATACCTTGTTTCAATAAGTCTCGAAGGAGCATTTCAATCTTCATTTTTTGGTCAAATGGGTAGCGATAAGGCCTGATGTTGGGAGGAACGCTGCCAGGAAGGAGCTGAAAATGATGGTCTTTTGGCCTTGAAGGTGGCAATCCCACTGGTTCAGCAATGACACCTATATATCAATCCAGAATTTGTTGTAGATCCAAAGGAGTTTTTCCATGCGATGTGAACTGATGATGCTGAGAGACCCTGGTTGTAATCCTGTCTATGTGTGTTTTTGTCCATTGAGGGAAAACTGCATCCAAAGTTCAGCAAAATCCCATATGATAGGGCCAAGTGTGCGTAGCCATTGAGCTCCCAAAACCACATCACATCTGCCTAAGGTCAAGGCAAACATGTCAGAGCACAAGGTATAATCTCCCATAGAGATATGCACATTTTGACACTTCCCTTTGCAAGGTAAGGTGCCCCCATTGGCAACCATGACTTCAAAGTTGGAGCAAGGATGGATAAAAAAATCAGCTTGTTTGGCGATCCGAGGGTCAACGAAATTATGAGTGCTACCAGAATCAATGAGTATTGTAAGAGGAAGCTTCTTGAAGTAACCCATGACCCGCATTGTTTGGGGGGTGGTGATTCTAGCTAAAGCATGGAGAGATATCTCTGGTTGGTCATCCTGAGACAGAGGGTCAATAGGCGGTTCCTGAATATTGACCTGAGCATCCATTGTATCTGGATCTTCGTCACCAATTTCAGAGGCAGGCAGAGAATCTACATCCAAGAGATAGAGCTTTTTCTGAACACATCTATGTCCCCGAGTGAATTTCTCATCACAATTATAGCAAAGCCCCTTTTCTCTGCATGCTTGCATCTCTGTTTCAGACAAACGCTTGATAGGAGTTGGTCACAGAGCCTGCGGTATGGGTGGTCATTGAGAACCCATATTTTGGAAGGGAACAAAAGTGGGCTTGGAGCACTGTTGGGCTACAATCTTGTCTTCTTCCAACTTAGCCAACCCTAGGGATTCCATCAGTGTGTTGGGACAGAACATTTTGACCTCAGAGCGGATGGCATCCTTTAGACCACTGATAAAACAACTCCTGTAAAAGTCATCAGGCAATCCTTCAGTGTGGTTGCCTAGTTTCTCAAATTCGGTTTGATACTCTCTCATAGTGCCAATTTGGTGAAGTTTAGTGAGGGATCCTATGAAGACCTCAAAAGCACGAGGACCAAATCGTTGCAAAAGGAGCTGGCAAAAGTCTGGCCATTTTGGCTCTTCATGAGCTTTGATGTACCAATGGTACCATTGAAGACTATCCTGTTTCAAATGAAAGGATACAAGCGGAACTGTGTTAACATCAAAAGTATTATGCAGACTGAAATACTGTTCTGCACGATAGATCCATCTAGTTGGATCAGTACCATTGAAGTAAGGAAAATCAAGCTTCGAACCACAGAAATTGCTGGAAGAAGAGAACCCACTGTTTGATGAAAACTTGGACTGCCATTTGTTGTTCATAGCTGAATGTTCAAGATGGAGGTCGAGAAATTTTTCATCCAGATCTTGGAGTTTGGCTTGGATGGTTGGAAGTGCTTCTTCCATGGTTTTTTCTCTTGGGTGGGTGACAACCATAACCAGGAGTTTTTTGTTTTTGGGTTGATTGGGGAGAAAAACAAAAACAAAAACTGCTTCAGTAAAGGAAAATCTAGATTTGGGAAAAAATTTGAAGGGTAATTGGGGTTTGACTAGGTTTTGTACACTGTTGAATACATAGGGAAGCAAAAAATGAGGATTTCAGAAGTGGGGTGAAATAATGGGAAAATTTGGCAGAGGGGGACAAAGAAGCAGAATTAGGAAAGGAACTCTGTGGTAAAATTTGAAGGTGATTGGGTGAAATCGAAGGAAGTTATGGCAAACCCTAAAAGACAAATGTGGAATTTCGGGCTTTGGGAAGTGGAATTGGGGATACGGTCCTCAGGAATGAAATATGCAGAATGGGATTACAGGGGTTCCCGGGAAGTTTCAAGGGAAACAGAGTGACAACCATAACAAGGAGTTTTTTTTTTTTCCTGAATGGAGCGGCTACGGCTCGGAAGGGATCTACAACGGCCTAGAAGTGAGTAGAAATAGAGGGATTTGAGATGATGCCGAATGGATTGAAAATGAATGGATCTGGAATGGCTTTCAGAATGGATCTGAATGGCTGGATCTGAAACGACGCAGTAGTGATCGACAACATTTTAGCTGAAAATAGATATGGACCCCAGGTATGTGCGGCTTCCTAATAGTTCAGGGGTTTCACTTGGCCACCAATGTTGTTTGAAAACTTGCGTATTGGGGCAGTACCCCTCACTCCACGGCTCAGGTAAAACTGATAACCACTTTGCCACAAACAACATCTCTTGGTTTACCTCATGGGTGGGAACTAGTCAATCAGGTAGGGGTCGTTGCCCTTTTTGCTGGCAGGTCCTCTCAATGGGCCAGCTACTTTGGGGTTCCCGTGGTACTCCTCACAATGTTTTTTAGGGCTTATACCCAAGTACTTCTCACAGTTAAGAGGATAGGGATTATTCCCAAATCCAAACCTGCAACAGATGTGAAAAAAATTTGGCAGAAATTTCACCCAACGAGCTCAAGAAAGTGCTATGATACCAGATGTGAAGCATCTGCAACAATTAATTAATAAGAATATGCGAAATAGAAGAAATGATAGAACTCAAAATCACTTTTGTATTGATCGTAGGCCACTTCGATGGGGCAACCTCCTTTGAGCAAGCTCAATACAAATAACTTAACGGTGCTTTCATAGGCCTCAACACACACTTATATACTAAGTCTAGGCCCCAATACTCTGGGTCAAAACCATGGGCCACTACAAACTATGGATCAACAATACTATGGGAGACTTACAAAGCATATGCACCAACACCAATAACACAAACTATTGATTAACAAATACTACGGGACGACTTACAAAGCATATGCGTCCAACAACAATATACGAACAAAGTAAAGACATGGGTTCCTAACATGCCTGCTCAACTCGAATTTTGCTTTTGTAGGCCGCCTAGGCCTTTTCAGATGTTACTGGGTAATTAAATGAGCTTCTTGCTCACTCCCTCCACCTGGGAGATAATGCCACATTTTTAGGGGTAGTTGTCCCATAACCAACAACTAGTGGTGTGATGCAATTGCTACCATCTGTACCATACTTTCCAACAACTTCCATTCCTCCTAGTGGGTCAGTGAACACTCATTAACAGTCCTCTTGAGTGTTTGTCTCCTAATTAATTTATTTAAATAATAATATTCAGTAATTACATTCATCCTTGATCAAAACTGATCATAATTACAAAACTTTGTAATTAAATTTAACATAAAGTATTTTGCAAATAAAATAATAATTTTCAGAAATTTGGGTAGGTGACATACACCCCCCCTTAAGTTTCAACATTGTTTTCGATGTTGGTTAATCACTCTTTGAGTGTTCCTGAAACAGAGTTGGGTATGCTGCCTACATACTACTCTCCAACTCCCAGGTTGCCTCCTCTAGGATAAGGTGCTTCCATTGCACCTTCACTTGCCCAATGCTGCGATTCCGGAGAATAGTTTCCCTCCTTCTGAGGATACAATCTGGTTCCACCAGAAAATCTCCGTCTTGTCCCACATGTACATCCTTCTAGTTTACAACATGAGTAGTATCGTGCACATATTTCTTTAAAAATGATATATAAAAAACATTATGCATTTTTAAGTTTGGTGGCAAAGCGAGTTGGTATGCCACTGCTCCAACCTTAGACAATATTTCAAAAGGACCACAATACCTGGGTGCCAACTTATCATAGCTCCCCAATTTTAGTGAACTCTTTTTCGGTCTTACCTTGAGGAGAAAATGTTCACCAACCTGGAACTCTTTATGAGTTCTTTTTGAATATGCTTGACTCTTTTTCCTATCTTGGGCAGCTTTTAAATGTCCTTGCACCTGTTTCACAATTAGTTCTAACTCTTGCAATAATTCAGGTCCTAAAACAACTCTATTAACTGGATCATTCCATGAAACAGGTGTATTACATTTCCTACCATAAATAATTTCAAAAGGACTAAGTCTGGCCGATGCATGATAATGATTATTATAAGCAAATTCTGCTAAGTGCAAGTAGTCTTCCCACTTACCAAGCTGATCCTTAACATACATTCTTAATAAATCTTCTAAAACTTGAGTTACCCTTTCTGTCTGTCCATCCATCTGTGGATGAAATGCTATACTAAAATTTAAAGTTGTATTCAATCCCTTAAACAGTGACTTCCAGATGTTTCCTATAAACTTCGAGTCACGATCTGAAATTATTACTTTCGGTATTCCATGTAGTCTAAAAATATGTTTAATAAAGATCTCTATAATATCTAGAGCTTTATGAGTAGTCTTTACGAGTATGAAATGTGTTTCCTTGCTGAGTTTGTCCACTACCACCACGATAGAATCATGTTGTTTATGATTTTTAGGTAATTCAGTAATAAAGTCTATGCTCATCACTTCCCATTTCCAACTTGGTGTTGGTAACGGTTGCAACAATCTAGTAGGGTGCTGGTGTTCAACCTTCACTAATTGACAATCTAAACATTTAGCTATGTACTCTCCTACTTCATCCTTCATTCTGGGCCAATAGTATTATTTTCTCAACATAGTAATGGTCTTTTGATAACCTGGATGACCAGAATAGTGACTTTTATGCATCTCATTTAATATCATAAATTTTATTTCTGGTATGTCTAGTACATACAATCTGTTTTTATATAGTAATAAACCATTTTCCTTCATGCTGTAATCTTCCATACAATTTTTAGAACTGTTGTTTGCTGTCTTTTCCTTCATTTTTTCGTATTCTTCATTTGTTTCACTCTAAATCATAGGTAGAGTAGTTCTTTTCATGTCCTTTCAGCTTTCTAGATTCATATGCCACCACATGCGTGTCCTATGTTAGGACTCCACCAAGTCCGTCATTGCATGCGTCTGTACAAACTACAAAATACTTGTTGGGGTCTACTATCCTCAAAATAGGTGCTGTTGTCAATAATTCCTTTAATTTCTTAAAACTATTGGAACATTTCTGATCCCAAACAAATTTCTTCCCTTTCTTCTGCAAGGAAGTTATGGGGTTGGCAATTTTTGAAAAATTTTCTATAAACTTTCTGTAATACCGAGTAATACCCATAAATGATCTTACATTTGACACATCCTTAGGAACCGGCCAGTCATTAATGGCCCTTATCTTGTCGGGGTCAACAAAGATTCCTTCTTTCGAAATTATGTGTCCTATATACTGAATTTTGTCTTTGTGAAAGTTGCACTTACTAAACTTAGTGTAGAGTTGATGATCTCTCAGAACTTGTAAGATAATCCATAAATGTTCATCATGCTCTTCTTTACTTTTTGAGTACTCTAAAATGTCATCTATACACACAACAACAAACTTGTCTAAGTATTTATGTAGAATATTATTCATCAGACACATAAATACAGCCGCGGCATTAGTCAAGCCAAATGACATGACTACAAACTCGTAATGTCCATACCGAGTTCGGAAAGCTGTCTTGAAAATATCTTCATCCTTAACCCGTACTTGATGATATCTTGATCTTAGATCAATCTTCGAAAATATTGTTTCTCCACACAACGGATCAAATAGATCATCTATGCGGGCCAACAGATACCTATTCTTGATTCTCATTTTATTAAGCTGGCGATAATCTATGCATAGTCTCAAGGTTCCGTCTTTCTTCTTAACAAAGATGATAGGCGCTCCCCAAGGAGACACACTGGGTCTAATATACTTCTTGTCAATAAGTTCCTTCAACTGTGATTTTAATTCGTCTAACTCCAGTATGTTCATTCTGTATGGAGCTTTAGAATTTTGGTACTGCTCCTGGTATTAACTCTATGGTAAAATCAAAATCTCTTTTGGGAGGTAATCCTGGAATCTCCTCAGGAAATACATCCTTAAAATCCTTTAGGACAGGTATGTCCTCTAATATCAGTTTGTCCTCTTTATCCATAAACTCATCATTTACCACGTTTACTGCAAACATCTGGCATCCTTTCCTAACTTCCTTCTTAACTTGCATGGCTGAAATCTGTCTAAGGGTTACGTTCCTTGGGATGCCTTTTATTTATACAGTTTTCCCTTCGTCATTTAAACATGTAAAAAATTTTCCATAACAGTCCAGGATGACATGATGGGCTTCTAACTAGTCCATCCCAACTATAATATCATAAGATCCTAAAGGTAGAATATTCAACTTGATTTGTGTTTGTAAATGATTCATGGACAAAACACAGTTTTCTATAAAATCTGATACTTTTCTCTTTGTTCCAGTTGCTAGTCTAACTAGCCAAGATTTACTAAACTTTTCAGTTTTCAATTTAAGACTTTCCACAATGTCTGGTGATATATAACTTAAGCTAGCACCTGGATCAATTAAAATAGTAACAGGATGATCATGTAGCATACGTTCAATCTCTACCATGGAGATTTGATGATCTGCTTGCCTGTTGTCAAGTGCTGCGTTGATTCTAGGCATTTCCCTCGCCACATCTCCAATCATAGGTTCAGCTTGTATAGAGTTGATGTTGCTAGTCTTTCGCTTCCTCAAGGGAAATTCTAATGCTTAATGGGGGCCTTGACATTCAAAACATTTGATAGGTGCCGTTGGCTCACTGGTTTTGGTATTATTAGGTGCATTTCTGGGTGCTGTAGAATTCTGCTGTGAATTGTTTCTGGAGTTGTTCCCTTGATAATTCTGATTCTGAAATTTTTTCTTTTGAAACCCGGAATTTCCACTGAACTTGAAATTTTTCCGTTTCTGCTCAATGTTGCAGGGCTTATGACTCTTCCAGTTTGACATTCCCTCTCTTTTCCGATTTGTGTCATAACAGAAAACTTCCTTTCTCATTGCCTCTTCCAAGGTCTTAGGGCTTTCATACTCGATTCGGTCCTTAATATTGAAAGGTAAACAGCTCAAGTACCTTTGAATTTTTGGTTTCTCTTCTATGAGGTATGGTACATATCTCAATAAGTTCAGAAACTTACTGTTCATTTCCTTCATGTTCATACCTCCTAGCTTCAAATTGTAGAACTCTTTGGATTTTTCTTCATAGTACTATTCAGACAAGTGCTTCTTTTTAAATTATCTCTTAAAGGTACTCCAGCTTACATCTTTATCTTTGATGCCCTTTACTCTTTTGATGTCCTGCCACCAAATGTCCGCTTTTTCGGTCAAGTTATATATAGCCATTTTTGCCTTCAAAGACTCTGAATAGTTATAAATCTGGAAGTATTTCTTCATACCGGACAGCCAAGCTTCAGTTGTCTCGCCCTTCTCAATTTCTCCATTGAAATTTGGAGGTCTAATCTTTTTGAACTCCCCAGAAATCTACTCATATTCCTTATTATTTTTCCTTCTGGGTTTGAAATCTCCTTCACTGCTATCACTGGTGTAGTTACGTTTCTTTCTGCGTGTTTCAATAGCATCTCCTGATGAGGTTGAACTATTATTCACCTTACTAGTTTTCATTCTCTTATTTTTATCAGCATGAGGCAGATCCTCAACTTTGGAAATATCTTCATTATCTTTCTCTTGTTCCTCAGTTTGGCTCTATTCAAAAAGCACTTGGTTTAATTGTTCCTGTGCTTGCAGAATCCTTTCATTGTCTTGTTTCATAGATCTGATTTATGCTTTTAATTCATGAAAAGCACGTATTAGTTCTAACGAGCTGTTATTCAGTTCACCATACCCTTCTTCTACATAGTGCTGTCCCGAGCTATGACTGTTTGGCTGAAATCTATCATCTAATTGTTCAAATGAGTTCTCCATACCTGTAACTGAAAATAATTTTTGAAATAACATAATAATTAAAATTTCAATTTAGTACAATTTTCTGCTGTATAAACTTTTTCTGCTGCATGTTTTTCGACCTCTTTCAGGCCTAGAGTTCGAATATGAGCTCTGACACCACATGTAACATCGCGAATTTTCATATAAATTTTAAATTTTTTATAACATCATTAATTATGATAATAATATTTGTGGAAATAATAATTGAGATTACGAAAGCATTAGTTGTAAAGTTGTTAGTACTAAACATGCTTTAATTTATGTTTAGGCAGCAGTATGATAATGACAATCTTAACACATAATTAGTAAACATGATTATGTTAACAAATGTACTAACAGATTGGAAATATGATGCGACACTTTTTCTTTTGCAAAGATACTAACAGTTTGACTTTTGATGCATAAGGGTGTCCTACGAGGTACCCTGGAGCTTACTTAGCTGTAATGCTAAAGCATAATGAATGTCCTATGTGCAGATGATAGGTAAGAGGTTTCATGGCTGCGTAGAAACAAAGTACATTTATAATTCAATTTCAATGTCGTAATTAAATAAAATGTTAGAATTCTGTTGTGATCCACCATAAATATGCAGGTATGGATTTCATAGCTATAATTACTATTTTCAGATGTTGTCTTACCACTCCACAATGTTTAGAACAGAGTCCTCTATGTACGTCATCATGCTGACAGTTTTGTCGTTGCGATTCTTGTCGTTATTGTAGCTGGCTTTAACGTCGTCTTAAGATAATTGTTTATCTTCCCATTACTGATGTAATAAATGTATCGCAAAAATCGTTAAACGTTTGTAATGTGAGAAGATGGTAAGAACTCATAACATTCAGTTAGTCTTCATGCTAAATTTATATCATTATACCCATCGAATGTCTACTATACAACTATTTAATTTGATAATTTCGATAAAAGATTGTGTATGATCACAACCACTATTACAAAGGTAATATTAAGATATCCTATGTATGGACTATTTCAACCATATCCTTACAATGTTTAACTAGTCGTGATACCTTATAAGCTTTGTAAGATGCTTATATCTATTATTGTATAAATGACAAATAAATGAAACTATGTAAAAATGTGACAATAGTTGTCCTATCAACTAATATCTAAGTCATATTTTTATTATTTACAAACTACGAAACATAACTTGGAACTATATATGCTTCGCAATGTTAAACTACATAACAATGTGAATTTTAAAACGACATAGGGTTGGAACTATAGGAATATATAAATAGTCATTGGCCATTATAACACAATAAGTATGTGATGAATCGTAACTTGGAAACCTTGTGGACTTTGAATTCGAAATACCATGACATAAAATATTATATTGTTTCGTAACAATGTTTGAAATCATAACGTTGGAAAACGAGTACTGACATGCACTAAATGTCGACAAGGTGGCGAGCTGCTAGTTCATTAAAGGTGTATGTCTCAAGCTGTCAAGGAGATTGAGGCTCGATCCTACATTAAAAGCTTGAAATGAAAACTCCAGGTGACAAGGAATGTTACCACTCCATGTAATGTAAAATCGTTGTAATGGTGAATCCCGAGACCACTGTGTAAAGGTTGTAAGTTAATACTCCTTCGAGTTGGACATTAGAACGATCCATCATGATCCATCGTGGCAATACCCTGTAAGTGAAGTGATAGTGCATTAAATGCAAGGGTTATTCGACCCGATGCAACCTCACGGGCACACCCGTGAACGTTGATTGTGATGAGTTTGGACCATTCGATTTCAACCCTTACTTCTGTCGTTTATTTGGTTTATGAGCTTGGAAAGTCGATTATTGTGTTATTATTTTGGTCTGTGTGCTAGATAGGCTGCTGAAAATTCTGGGGTTAGCAAGTTGTAGGGGGTTTCAACCTCGAGTCCCGTAGATAGGTATTGAGTTGCAGGTTCTAAACCATTGTAATGGCGTTGTTAATAAGAGACCGGCTCTCTAGTTTTAATTGTTAAAACATTGAATGTTTCAAACTCTTCGTTATAAAATTGTGTGAGATATGCCAAGCTATAGAGTGATAGAAGTTCCCTCGTCTCGTTTATAGCAGAGATCTCATCGTTTTTTCTGGGAATGCAAGGAACTTGGCCATTAAAAGAAAAGGTAAACTTCCTTGAAGATAAAGTAAAACATTTGTTTGAAATCTTCGATTTTGAGTTAAGATATAATAATAGAGTTATCAAATTCTAAGCCATGAATTTCCTATCAGTTGCAGGGTTTGAGGAACGTTTGTGGGCAAGGGTTTGGAAAGGGAAAGCGAGCTTCCATCCCTGGTAAGCTCCGGGTATTTCAAAACTCTCATAGGTGCTCCTTTGCTCTTTGATGATGTGGTTGATTTCAACAGAGGGAAATCAGTCTTGCCATGGCGTCGTTTGTCGGTTGAACCTTCGAGAGGGTTTTGAGTTGATGTGAAAACTACGACGATAGACATTCGTTTAAGTTCCCTGTGTTTTATTTTGATGTTTGAATTTTGTCCAAATGGAAATGTAAAACTCAGATTTACGAGTTTAGTGTTTAAGGGAATAAAACCCTATTCGATTTCATTTTGAACAAAATGTGAAATTTTGTTGCTGGGAATTGTTGATTCTTCTTTCCTGTGTCTAGAACTTGTAATGGTGAAATCGTTTGAACATTACACCTGTTGATATGTATTAATGTGGAAAAGTGATGGAGTCGAGGCTCGTCTCACTTGTGAATAAAACTCTGCTTCTTGAAAATGATAACATATTGTTTCTGTTTGGTTCTATTCGGTTTAGTTTCTATGTTATAATCCGTGCCTGTATTGCTTAAAGAATAAGAAAAATGTAATATTCGTGGCAACGATAGTATAGGTTTTGTCTTTGTTATGAGAAGAAAGGTAACTGCTATGCCCCAAATTGACGGTTCTCGTTGATTGAAAACAATGGGTCAAACTGAAACTAATCAGCATGAAATATAAGTCGGGTCTGTGTTAATCGTTTGAAAGGTGTAGGTTGCTATCGTGATTTTCCGATCAAAGGGTTTGAGTGCTCTATCCTACATGATATCTTTGTAAAGTGTAAACCTTAAATAGTTTGTCTCTTCATTTTGTATAATAGGAAAAGATCAGGGCTATACCCTAACTGGAGTTTTGTTTGAATGTGAACTTCTTAAAAGGTCGAAGAAGCTAAAAGCTAAGATTTCAATCCTGTAGCTTGTATTGACTGTTTTATCCAAAAAATATAAAAATGATGGTAATGGAGAAGAAAATTCTTTCTAGGGTTTGAAAGAAACTCAGTTTTGAAAATGACACTTACAGTTTAAAAAAAAAGCTAAATACATAGAATGAATGATGGAAAGAAATGTTTTCATTATCTAATTGTTTTAAATAAATAAAGACAGTGGTTATAGCAGGAATGAAAACAATGTGTGTATGTGAAATGTGAAGACTGTGAATGCAGCTCTGTACAATTTTTATTTCTTTATTTGCTTACAACAATACTGTTTATAATGCAAATGAAATACGATATATGGAAAATTGGATTTTATTTATTTCTTATGAGCATAGTAATCTTAGAGGAAATACAATGTAATTATACAGGAATTATACAGTGTTTGTTTTTGATAAAACTAGGGAAACATTCTATAATACATATTAGATATTATACATAACTTTCTATTATTATCAACTATAGGGCAGAAATTGATAAACATATGAATCACTATATCTATCTATCGAATCAAATGGCAATTTGCCTATCTTCTCATCTATTTTTAATTTGCATATCTATACTAGAGTACGATGCACAAAACAACATGTGGAAAAATATAGATATTGGTTTATCCATTCAATTCATCATTGAAAGTTTAACATGCAGACTTTCAAACAGGATCAGAACACATTTCTTCTTCATAACCGAAAGTAATAATTTTACTTAAAATAGAACTAATAATTGAAATAAAGTAGAAACTGTAAAACCTGGATAAAATCTGTAGGGGACAAACAGCCCAAGAAGACTGTTCCACCCAACTAATTTCTGAAAGTAGTTAAGTACTTGCCTTAGGACCCCCGAGCCTATCCACTGAACCACCAGGAGGAAGAAACTCTAGGAATTAGGATCTCCACTAGCAGTAGCACTAACTATTGAAATCTTCAATAACTAGTAGTCCAATAGACCTACACCAACATCTCTGGTTCTTCTCAGCAATATGCAGACTTAAGATTGCACTCACAACTGGCCTCCCTAGTAGAATCTGTCAGTGATCACCTGATGCACACGAGGAAATATTATTGCAGAAAATATTGTGTAAGAGCTGCCTGCTCAATTTGAATTTTCCTTTTGTAGTTTGCCTAGGCCTTTTCACATGTTACTGGGTCATTAAATAAGCTGCCTGCTCACTCCCTCCACCTGGGGGATAATGCCACATTTTTAGGGGTAGTTGTCCCATAACCAGCAGCTAGTGGTGTGATGCAATTGCTGCCATCTGTCCCATACTTTCCAACTTCCATCCCTCCGAATGGGTCAGTGAACATTCATTTAACAGTCCTCTTGAGTGTTTGTCTCATAATTAATTTATTTAAATAATAATATTCAGTAATTACATTCATCCTTGATCAAAACTGATCATAATTACAAAAATTTGTCATTAAATTTAACATAAAGTATTTTGTAAATAAAATAATAATTTTCAGAAATTTGGGTAGGCGACATGATGCTACTCATGTGATTAATTGGAATGATGTACAGGTGGAACCAAAACGATATTTTCTAGTGGAACCAGATTGTATCCTCGACAAGAGGGAAATTTTGCTTCATAATCGCACCATTGGACAGGTAAAGGTGCAATGGAAGCACCTTAGTCCAGATGAAGCAACCTGGGAATTGGAAAGTAATATGTGGGTGGCATATCCAATTATGTTCCAGGAAGACTTAGAGGATGATGAATAAAGCAACATTGAGTACGATGTTGAATTTAAGAGGGAGTATTTTTCACATACCCAAAATCTGAACATTTTATATTATGAGAAAAACATTACGTTATATGTTATTGTAAAGTTTTATGATTATTGACCAAGTGGAGTCAAGGATGACTATAAGTAATTACTCTAATATCTTATTATTAATAAATAAAAGAGGAGACAAATATCCAAAGGAGACTGTTGAAAGGAGTATTCACTGACCTACTAGGAGGAATGCACTGGGGTGGAGAGGAACTGACACTTGGAAGCATCATCATTCACTTCTAGTTGTTGCAAGGGGGAAACTTCCCTATTTTTATGTTCATGTTCCCCAAGAAAGTGGAACTGAGCAGGTGGCTCAATAACTAAGAAACTGATCAAATACCTATGCATGTTATAACACCCATTGAATTGAGTAGGAGACTCATCAAGTTTTCCTTGTGATAATTTCTGGAAAGAGAAAAAGAAGGGCACACAAGAGATTCAATGAGGGGAAGGCTAGGAAGTGCTTGATTGAGTTAGATCTGCATTTTTGAACTAGTACTGCTTAATGCAGAGTTCAATATTGCTAAACTCAAAAGTATTACTATTAAGAACAATATGTACTACTGCTGAGTTGCAGAGAACTACTTGCATGTATCCACACAACATATTCGTCCTGGTGGTTCAATGAATAGGCTCGGGGATCCTAAGGCAAGTGATTTGGCTGTCTTCAGGAGAAGGTTGGGTGGAACAGACTCCTTTGGATGTTTGTCCCTTCTACAGTTATCAAGTTCTATTTGTGTTATCTTATTTATTTATTATTCATCTATTTACTCAATGAATGTGTGTAATTGTGTTATAAGTTTCCATTAAAACTTAGATATCATTTCACAGTTCTAAAATGTTTTTATTTTTGGAAATTTCATTTAACTTAACTGCTAGATTTACGTGTTGAATTGATAGTTTCTCTATAATTTTCCACTCACCTTCGTGACGTACTATAGTATAGAGAATCGAGTTTAAGTAGATAAAATTCATTGATCTTATATGATAGACTGAATGATTATGATCAGGAATATTGTATTTTGATAGAATAAGACTTAACATGGATTTCAAATGAATATTGAAGATATCTATATTGCATATGCTTGGTTTTTTATGAAATGAAAACAAAGTTTACTTACAGTCAAACAAATTATGTTATTATACAGAACCATAATACAGACCCTAGAATTTATTGCAATATTCTAGTCTAGGTTAAACATTATATACTACACAGTAATCGTACAAGTATCATTTCCAGAATATCATATATGTACATATAAGTATCGAACTCTTAACAAAGTTTATCTCGAAATTTTGTAAGTATTATCTATCATAGAAAATATAATATATATAAGCCAAAATTGAAACCTAGTTTTGAGAACCATTGTTATATGGTTAATATTCACAACTACTACATTATATTAAGGTGCATACAAAAGAAACAAGATCTATACTTTGACTGTCTGATAACAATTATATCAAGGGTCAAATCATGATAATAATGATAAAGCGTAAGACTGTAGGAATAATGCTTACAACCTACAAAACTAAAACAAGTTAAAATTTATAGTATCAAAACAATATACAGAGTATCAAATTCTGTATTTTATATAAACATAATGCTTGCATAGTATAAGTTTTAAAATCGAATGCAATCTTGGAAACCCTAGTTATTTATTTTCTCAATACATCTATTTAAAGAACATTTCTTAGACATCTCAAGAAAAATCCAGCAGCTTACTAAGTTGTAGTCGACTTATCAAATTTTTTAACCAAACAAATATTACATAGAGGGTTTAGGGTTTAACATTTATTTTTATACAATGTAATCTTAAAGGATTCCAAAAGAATGAACAAGTCAAGGGTTCGACACTAGCTAGATTCACCCTGAAGCTCTTAACTTAAAAACGAACAGAAAATCTACTTTAAACCATAGGTTCAATATTCAATAGGGCCGTAATAGTCATAAGCTATTAAAGTAGAAATTAATGAGCAAGCTCTATCTAGTCTCTTTCTTATTAAAAACACAGAGATTTCCCGAATGGGTTATCCTCATGCTAGGGATTTAATTACAACCCTTCACAAATACACGACGATGACACGGCTCAATCCCAAAAACCTTCAGCACATTATCATTTCGAAAATAAAAACAAATTGCATTTTAAATTGAAGCACAGGGTTTTCGTGAAGGCCAACTTTATGCGTGAGAAACCAAAATCTTAAACTTTAAAAGGTTGCAGGGTTCAACCCTAACCTTTTCAAGATTTATCCATTATAATTTATACACAAAACATATTTCATTTTAGTCCAGAGTCATAGCTTGAGGGCACCACTATTAACCATTTCAAGTATGTACACACAGTATCTTAACCAAACAAAATTACTATTATTATAAATTCAAGTTAGGCGTTGAGAAACCAACGCGATCCAAAGGCTTGAGGGTTCAACCCTTTTTTACAAAATTGCCATATGGCTTACAAGATATAAAAACAAACATCTAAAACCAAATGCAAGTTGAAAACTGTATGTTGGGGAAGTTACACAAACCGGCATCAATGCCATAACTTCACCATCCATATCAATAGAACCACCAAGGCTTACCAGGGCCGTAAGAAGCAACCACTCCATTTCTTCACAATTGTAAACGTTGACGAGAATCCATCCTGGCACAAAGTTCCAATGCAAACAACTGGTAGAAAGATTTGAAAATCAAAAGCAAATAATAAGCATTGTAAATCTTTGAACCCTGTCAACTCAAAACTCGATTCCTGGGATTAACTTCATAACTAGAGCAGCACCATGAGCTTCATTGTCAAACTCAGAATGTTAGTATCCAGGGTCAAAATTTATAAAATAATAAGAGATAAAATAAATGACAATGTACACATTAAACAAGAAACAATTTAAGTATCCAGACAATGAAGATATTATGTCAAACATTCATTATAATGTTGCATTCAGATAGAGGAATGATGGGTACATAATGATGCTATAGTGTTAAATACAGTTAGGATAAGTATTCATACAACTGTATGCATTAAAAAGGTAGTTACGACAAAATAAAGTAATTACAGCATGTAGACAATACAAGGCAATTAAAACACTGACCACTATTTGAAGTAGGTGTCGTCATAGATTATAAGGAGTTGGTTGTTAAGATGATTATATGATCATTAATTATACTTTCCGCATAACAAATACTAGCATTAATTACTGCATAGAAAATTTCAATTTTTTGGTAAATTTTGGGGATGTTACAAGGACTAAAAACCTGGGACAACTTAATCAAGAGAGGTTGGGTCGGTCCAAGTATGTGCTACTTATGTAGAAATAATTTAGAAACTTCACAGCATTTATTAATGGATTGTGTTTTCTCAAACACACTCTGGTCTTTAATTATTAAACATCTTCAATTAGACTATCATTGGGGATCGCGAGTGTTTGATATTTGTGCTCTCAAATGGTTCAGAAATTGTAAAAAATTGCCTTATTTGCCTGCGGTGATATCTTGGGATATATGGAGGACTAGAAATGCAATAGTATTTGAAGAGAAAAAACCCAGTATTGAGAATTCCTATAATAGAATCCTTTCTTTGATTAAAGATTACTTTTCAGTAATAGTTTGAAAAAGTATTAATCGGGATAGTAACTTTAGTATCCCTCATCATAGACCAGCTGCAGTCTTTGATGAATTAGCAATCGACAGTTTATGTGTTGTGGGGGGACTGATATACATCAACAAATATCACTACTTCACCCTTAAGCTGAATTGTGAAGTAGGTACCAATACTAAGGCAGAATTACTTGGTCTATGGAGTGTGCTTACTGTCTCTTTAGTTATGGGATTGCATGATGTGATTGTATTTGGAGATTCTAGAGTGACAATAAAATGGGCCCAAGGGGAACACAATTTAAATGTGATTTCCTTATATCAATGGTGTTGTAGAATAAAGGAGAAGATTTAGCTCTTCAGGAACATTACTTTTGAACATATATTTCGGGAGCACAATTGGATGGTTGGTACTCTCTCTAAAGAGGCACACATAGGAGTTGAAGGAATTATCAGATGGGACGAATGTCAAGATACACAATGCATTGATTTTGGCAGTGTGAACATATTTGAAATTTAGCAGATATATGCTGAATGTAGATGTATTTTTTGTGTAGGGATTACAGTATATTTTTTATGAAATATCTGTCATAGAAAGAACAAAGGATACTTTTTTGAACATAAGTCTCAACTATATGACTTATGTATGATTGTACTATTTGATTCATCTTATGAATAACAGTAGTACATTTTTTTCCGCTGAAAAAAATTCCCATGGCCTTAACTCTAATTAAAGCTCAACATCTCCACCATTTCCTCCAAGAATATTTTCTGCTAAAATTTAGTTTATTTAAATTAAATTTTATTGAATTGTTTGTATATATTTAGTGTTTAATTTATTAAGATTGTAAGGTTTAGATGAACAATATTTTATTTCACCCTTTTTTTAAGGTGTAGTCTAAATATTCTAAGTTTTTAACCTTTTTCGGCTGTAAAACATTTTTAGAATCACATATATTAGCTATGGAAATTGCATAATACGTGTTCCATGGGTGTTTTTGAGCATGTTGAATCTATATATGGATTCAAAAACACAACCGACCAAAAACCATCGAAAAATGAAAAATACAACCCATCAGAAAGTCCAAAACGTATAATAAATACACTATTCATTTTTTTAATGAAGGGTTTAGTTAAATCACACTTGTCAATACAAGTACAATTGTTTATATGACCCTCCAACTTTGAAAGTTTAGCTAAATATATGTCTTCAAACTGAAATTAAGACCAACCATTCAAATTTTATGAATGTTCCCAAGTAAGCAAGTATTTAAGTAAATATAGATCCAAGTTGACCTATATGTGTATGTATAGTTAATGTCACAACTATTTAAAAACAAAAATTGTTTTAGGTTGTAATTTTTTATTATTATTATTTATAAACATAATATTACACATCTCATTTGTATTGCGATTATATATCTTTTATTTCAGTTCTCACAAGTCCATGTTCTTACATAGCTACTATGTTCCTGAACAAATATATCTATTTTATCCCTGTATCATGTGGAAAAACTCGATGATGGTTTCAAATACGTGGACTACTACTTGAAGCCTCTTTTTTATAGAGATGAGGATTGGAATTGGTTGCTACAAAAATTAGATAAGAGAATCAGTAACTAGACCTACAAATGGTTTTCTATTGGTGCTAGATTGATTTTGGCAAAGTTTATATTATAAAGTATTCATGTATATTGGATTTCACTTGTTATGGTTCTGGCTACAGTAATTAATAACATTAAGACGATAATTTACCACTTTTGTGGATAGGTAATCATGACTCTTCAAATTTTCACTTTACTTCATGGGAGAGTACTGCTTTGCCTAAAAAGATGGCAGGGTGGGGACTAAAGCATCTGGACTGGTTTGGATTTTCATTGAGCATTAAAAGCCTATGGAGAGGACTATTTGGGAATGGTCCGAGGAGTAAAGTGACGAAATAAAAATACATTAAGTGATTCTATGTTTCTCAATGGATTCATAATTCATAGAAGACCTTTACAAATGCTTCTATCATTTGGAGGGGCTTAATCAAATCTTACCCAAAACTGGGTATGTTGCTTCTTTGGAATATTGGAAGAGGTTCCTAGGTTTTTGTTGGTGTTGATCTCTTCATTGGTGATCATGAACAACACAAGTTATCTTATGGTTTATTGTTAAGACTTCACAACTTAAGCATTCAAATTCTTGCACGGGTGAGAAGAATGGTTGGGGTCGATGACTCTTCACAATATTGGTATGTGGCAAGTGATTTGGGATTATATGATTATGTGGAAGTTGAATGGAATAACTATGTAATGGTCTTAAATAGATTTGGTATTAGATTAAGTTATAAGGACGATACATTAGTATGGAATTGGAAAGGTTCAAATCAAATTATAACAAGTAAGAAGGAATATGAATCCATTTTCAATGAATAGGTGATTATCTCTCCAAAGTGGTGGTCAAAGTCTATCCAAAACGGGAGAATCCCCTTAAAAGTTAAATGCTTAATTTGGTTATGTCTTGAGAACAAGATCTTCACTTGGGACAATCTCCTTAAGAGAGGATTCTATGGTCCTGGTATCTATGTATTCTGTAAGGTAGAAGCAAAATTTGTGTCCTACAGTTTTTTCCAATGCTCCTTTCTCATAGATGTTTGGGTTGAATTAACCATGTTACTAAAATTACAGGATGTTTGGGAGCCTACAAATTTTTCAAGACTCCATGTATAATTAGTTTGAAAAAAAAGTAAACTATAGGGAGCTCCCACTGCTTACTGTTTGGGAGGTTTGGAAATCCATAAATAAATTTGTTTTTGAAGATAAAAATCCTTTTGTCCTTTCCATTTTCACTAAGATTATACGTCAGTTCTTTGAATATTTTAAAGTAAAGGGTCAAAAGAGGGTAACATCACTTATTCGACCACAGATGGATGATCTTATTTCTACAGGTTGTTTTGATGGTGCCGAGAAGGATGTCCTATGTGAAGCAGGCATGGTCCTTATGATTAAGAGTGATAACAAAATAAATATGTGGATGGGTATTGGCCTTGGGAAAAATACCAAAGATGAACTCATTTCACTTTGGGGGAATTTGTGGTTTTTTCAGAAGAGAAGTAATATATTAAATATTCAAATAGGTAGTTATTCCAAAGTTGTGATCGATCGGGTAGCGGGAACTCAAAAGCTACAAGTACTTCTCCTTGAACAGTGGAAAAACAAAGTCATGGAATTGATTAAAAGATTTCCCTACATCTCTTTCTCTCATGTATTTCAAGAACTAAATACGTGGGCGGATAGTCTCTCAAAAAAGGTTGTGGGTGGAATGGATGGGTTATATTTGGCCTACTTATGCCACATGAATGGCATGGACATTACACTTCTCTCATAATGGTGCATATATATTAAGATGGAGGAATACTAGTGTAAAATGAAGAGGGAAAGGATTTTATCACAACGTCATAATCAAATCCAATGAGTTACTAGAGATATGGATGGGTACAAGGTTCTACAATGAGGAAGGGTCATGTTTTGATTAATAATGTTAACAAAAATTAGGAATGTCACAATAAAGAGTGGTGCTTCCCTCTGTAGGAAAAGGATGGTTCAATGACAATAAAAATAAAAACAAAACAACCATTTGGCCCTTGGATAATGCAAGGACAAAAAAGAGAAGTTACTTCTTTGAATTTGGCATAGGAGGTAATAGAGAAAAGGTTATCATGCATCTTTGTGAAGAGAAAGATATGGCTAGAGTTTGGATGAAGGTATCATTTCTTTGAGAAACACAAAAGAGATGAGGGACATATTTCCATGTTTTGACTCCAATGAAGAGCTTGAAATCGAAACTTTTGAACTTGAGCTAGGAAAGGCATTAGGATTAGGACAAAGGGAAATTTCTTGGAGTGCTACCTATAGAAGAATAGAGAGTTGAATGGAAAACTGATAACATGAGTGAGGAAAAAAGAAATAATCTCCAATGTGTATTAAAAGAAAAGGAAGAATTAGTATATAAGGCCAAGAAAAGAGAGAGAGAGAGGATGTAGGAAAGAGGTAGTTAAAATAATTATGGAGAAATATGTCATAAGGTTCTGTTGATGCCCCGAAATTCGCAGCACCAGCTGCTCGGGAGAGCAAGCCCAATTAGATCGCTCATTGTTTGGTGTAGGGAATCTGTTCGGTTAACGACCCAGCTACCGTGTGTGATTTAAAGTCCAGTTTACCGATTGCAGCCCGATCCACCATTTATGTATTTTTATTTAAAGATGAAATGCAAGTGCTCTAATTAAATGCATGTAATCTAATCCAATCTATCTAGTCTATCTACACTATCTAAACTATCCCTGCAGGGAGCACATTTGAATTTAAGAGCAATAAACCGGAAATGCACATAAAAGCCTCACAGATAGTTGTTTCAACATAATAAGTGCATTTACAACAGAAAGAAAAGATACCAAAGATAACTCTGATATAATTAAAGCATTCTATTACTCATTAAGCACATCAACATTTACACGGGAAATAAAATCATTCACAACCATGAATTAATTCAAAGCAGTTTAGAACAATCTCACAGTATGCATCTAAATGTCTGAAGAATTAGTTCCACAATGCCATTCCACATATTCCAAGCAAAAATATATGTGTTATCTTTCCCCAAGAAACAGATCCTTCTTTATTCCACAGAAAAGTAGCTCTCATACAAAGTAGTCCAGCTCTTTGTACATGCCAAAATTCCTTTACATCCTATTTTCTTCCTCTATTTATAATCTATAGATTTGTCCTCTAGTGACTTTTCATCTAACCTAACCCTAAGATTCTCCAAAATTTGTCTTTAATTTTTATACAATAGAAAATACAAAATTAGTTTCCAGCTGTCTTTTCCAACTCAGAAATATATTTTCCCCACATGTCAGTTTCTTCTAAAATTATAGTGCTTTGCACGAGCTCCACCATCTTTAGAGAAATTTTGTGAGTTCCTAGTTTTGACTCCACACTCTTTAGACCTTCAGTTGTTTCCATGCAGTAGTCTTCTAGAAAGTAAGCATTGATGGACACTTTCCCAATGAAGTGATGAAGGTCTCCTTCTGCTAGTATGTCCTCCTTCTTAATATAGCTCAGCTCATCACTCAGTCCATCCTGCAATTGCGACAGGAGCTAGTATTTATCCATAAATTCTTCCATGGTTGGAGGTATAACTAACTGAAATTTCTCATGAATTTCATGAATTTTCCGATAGAAACTTGTACATTTTTCTATGGTTTTCGAGATTCTATTATTGATTCTCAAACCATATTTTCTGCAGAATTCCAAGAGGCTTGAGTCCAATTGTGAATCTGCAGTGGTCTTGTGAAGCAAATATTTAGGGAATTTTGATTTCCCCTTTCTCCATTTTATATGCTTATTAATTTCTTCCGTGGTGCATACAAATTTCCTCATGAGCTCCATAGCTTCAGCATCAATCTCCTTCATTCTTGCTATCATCACTTTCATCTTGCAGATTTCAGTGGTGAGAAGCTCTTGCAACTGATAGATTTTCTTTTGGATCTCACATGCCTGCTCATGAAAAGGGGCCAGATCTTTTTTCTTGCTATTTGCAAGTTCCAATTGCTCCATCACAGACTCTTTGTCCTTCATCATTTCTTCCAACTAAGCCTTTAAGTCTTCGACCTGTTGCCTTTTGTATGTCTCGCTTTCCTCTGACTCTTTAATGCGAGTTTCCAGGTCCCTCTTCTCACCATCTGTAATTATCAACTGCACAGTCAGTGCATCCTTTTCTTCTTCCAAACTCTGGTATTCCTCTGATATCCTTTCCTTTTCAGACAAAAGGATGTTATGTTTCCTTTTCAGCTCCAATCCTTGTTGTACCTCCTTCATCAAATTATCTTTTACTTTGAAGAGATTTTGCTTCTTTCTAGCCACGTCGCCCATCAGCTTGTTGACATTGTTTGCACTTGCTTGTGCTACAGCTATGTTAACCGATGCCACGAGCTAAGGGTCATTTTGAGTACCCTCGAAGATTGCATTTTCTTGAATTGTAACAACATCTTTGTGGGCTGGAAATTTTATTCTCTTTTCTAATCTCTTCATGATGGTCTTTCTTTTAGATTAAAAAAAGATCGTGTCCAGTCTAGCCACTTTATGTTTCTTTGATGGTGTAAATGTGGTGAGATCGAACTCTTGAAGTAGGAGATGTCCTCCAATGATTATTTCTGGAGGGTTTGTTTCCATAAATTGTATGTCAGGGATCCTCTATTCCACAGCTTGCTTGGACTTTTTTTCTTCATCCCTTTTCTTTTGCTGCTCGGCTGCTTCTATCTCTTCTTTTTATTTTATTTCTTTCACCCTTACGACCTCTTCCCTATGTATCTTTTTAGATTCCTCCTTTCGAAGTCTTTTGGTTTCCTCTTTCTAAAGTTTACATGCTTCTTCATTTTGGATCCTGCCAATTATTTCCTTCTATAATATGTCTGCTTCTTCTCTTTGGATCTTTTCCTCTCTTTCCTTATGGATTTTGTTAGTTTCTTCTTTTATCTTCTTTTCAGCTTCTGCTAACTGTATAGATAATGCATCCTGATGTTTCTTTTATGCTCCCTCATTTTTCCTTATTTCAGCCTCCTTGGCAGTGTTAGACTTATAACTGGAACTAGCCTCGCTTTTGGGATGATAGCGCTTGTTTAATGCGTTCATGTTTTTTGTGCTCCGAAAGAATGCTTCATCTTTGTCGAACAAATATGTGTAATCAAAAGTGATCTTGCAGGAAGCACAGTGAGCAACAACCTTACCTTCAGGATCATGTCTTCTGAAACTCTTCATTCCAAAATGAAAAACTAGTAAATATTTAGCAAAGTCTTCACCATCTTTTTCCTTTTGAAGCTTTAATGCTCCAATAGTAAAAGGCATTTGTGGATAGGCATCCTTCTTCTTGTCATGAAGAAACCTACTAACCCCATTGATGAAAAGTTTCCTTATGGCCTCTTTGTGCACAAAAACGTCAGTGGCATACCGGGTAAATAGAGAGGGAGGTTGAGTTCCTCCATACATCCTGATGAATGTGCCTTCTGTGGAGAAGTAATAATATCTATATTCCTCAATGACCGACATGGCATTCTCTTACATAAAATTTGGCTCTTCTTTGAAAATCAGTTCGTACGATGGCATGATAAACTTTTGACAAATCTGTGTGTAGTGACCTACATATTTGTGGTCCCATGTCATTTGATAGGTCACATGGAGGGGAGACTCATTATGGTTCCAAACACATCCTAAATCATGGAAAAAGTGTTTGATTAACAAGCAATCCACCAAATAAGAGGACATGAAGAAATCAACTTTCTTCTGAGTCAATCCTCCCTGTGTTGCATTTATATGCAATACCATACTATCAGAGATAATATCTTCCCAGTTGAACATCATATCGTGTGTGGAAACATGGTACATCACCGGTACCTAGCTGAGTTTATATATGTTCCCATTTTCCAAATTGAGAACTGTCTTTCAGAGATTGCCATCATTTTGGCGTAATATAAATTATCCATGCCGACTGATTTCACCCAATCATCATTCATCATGACCTTAGGGGAGGGAATTTTATATGTTGCAGTTATATGGGCTGGTTGAAAGGATACGAGCCCTCTCCCATTGATGTCTGAGACAATGCTGGTGTTACTTGGGGCAAGATCCACACAATGAATTCCGAGCACGAGAACAACTCTAGGAGCAAGGATTCCTTATGGAGGCTAGACCTATTGATGTTTTGATAATACATTAATTCTTCAATAGTTGAATCAAAAAAATTTGTATCTCTTATTGCCCTGTATAGTTTGCCCCATTGAAACGCTGGGGCGACTCCTGTTATGGCTTTGGTATCCCCAAACATTGTTTCAAGCACGGTGTCCAATAGGATTTCTATGTCCGAATCTGATTCAACCAGCATGGATTTACTCTTGGTGGAACTCCTGTGCATATCAAGTCTGTGGCGACACTAAATGAAAAAATAAAGAATCAAAATATTTATGAACAATGCAGTACCCATGATGTAGTAAATAAGCAGGACAAAACATGAGATGATATGAGTGTTAGTTTCTTTTTTCAAAATTACTCATCAAAGTTGATCTTCAGGGTGAAGGATGATCTTTAACTTTCTTTTCTTAATGTACAAATAGTTATAGAAATCCAAAAACAGCTAAAAAAATACAAACATTCAAGAAAACTGATTTTTAAGTGACTAGAAAGAGGTATTAAAGTTTAACAAGTTCTGTGTATGTGCGTGAATGTGAAAAACATAAAATCAATGTGACTGTAGGACACTTTTTAACTAGAGATGACTCTCATGTTAAAACCCTGCTGGAAAAACATCTCCTTCTCGGCCCAAAAGCAACTCGATGGACGCAAAGAGTAAAAAAAAGCAACAAGGCATGACGATGTGCAAGTCCTGTTAGGATATTCCTATACTCCATCCTAGTCCCAGCAGCATTTCCATTGTTTGCATTTTCAGTCATGCATGCAATTATTAGGGTTTGCATGCATTCTAGTCATCAGCACCAGCACCTAGCCCTCAGTGAGCTAGCCCCGAGAGCTTCTTTCCTTGCAGTTTCAGCCCTTCCAGTGACTAATGCGCCCTCCTTTGCTCCACTACATGAAAATGGCACCTTCTTCACCTACCAGTCCAGCTATATTCAGTTATATTCAATTATCTTTAGTTACTTCCTTGATTTAAGGATTAACTGACCTTATCACTCCGATGGACCTCCAGTGAGACTAAACTTCATTTTCTGACTCTAGTAAGCTCCTACTGCATCCTCCACTGAGCCTCCTTCATCTAGTTAGTGTCTCCACGTGCTAGTTACATTCAGTTACACCTACTACACTCAGTTAGACTCAGTTTGACTGATAGTTGACAGTTACTTGTGCATTGATGACTCCACTGATGATCATGAGGACACCTAGTTGTGCTCCGATGACACTCCACTGATCCTTTGATCACTCCATGAAGGCTAATTCGAATTGCCAACTTAGGAATTCGAATCCTCATGCTTGTACTATTTATTTGTCCATACTGTGATTAATTAATTAGTGTGTGTGAAGTATTATTGCTTCTATCTGAATTCTAATGTACCATATATTATGTTGCTCATTATACTGTATTATTCACTCTTCTTCTATTTTATTGCTTAATCATAATTACTCTTGTGAGGTATACATCATCTCTTAGATCTGCTGTGAGGATTTTCACAAGTCTTGTTGGCGGGAAGTTTGGCGGCACGGTCTTTCGGAATCCAGCTACTGAAGTGTGAGACACAAGCTACGCCTGGAACTTTTTTTTTTAGCATGGCTGCTAGGTGCTTAAAATTTGGTAAGGCGAGAGACACTTGGTCATGAAGAAATCAATACTCATAACAACCAATGAAGGTATAGGAGCTACGAGTGGTTGAGCTGACAAGTAAACTTGGGTAACACTGAGCGGGGAAAAAAAAAGCTCTTAGAGGTTTTAGAAGACAACTAAAGACAAAATGCACTAAGGCCGAGCTCAAATAAATTCACCCCCAAACCCTTAAGACCAATTAAAATCTAGAAAGCTTCAAAGAAACATCCTAAGTAGCCAAAAAAATCAACGGAACGGTGCTGAGAACACCTACCTGTCAATGGCGGAGTGGTTGGGATAGATGTGAGCATGTCAGTTGGGTAGATTCCTGGTGCTTTCTGATTGGTGAGGAATCTAAAGGTGACGAACAATGTTTTTCGTTTGCAAACAGTGGTAGAAAAAAAAAAAAACCCACTTTATATAAAGCATTAATCATTTAATGCAAACGAGGTTCAGATGGTGGTCAATTAAAGACTGCACCCCTTTATCGATCTGCAGGCCAAGACTCACCTAACCATTACATTGGTATTCTCTTAGTCGTCACGAAATGGTGGGTGCTTTTCTTTCAAAGGCCCCAACATGGTCAGCGAAAAATGCACAAAAAACTTGTGACGAAGGGCCTCGAGCACAGCGAAAATGACGGCAACAACATGGATCAAGTTTAAAAGGTTGGTGCTCAAAATGGATCCTCGCAGATTGTTTCAGCGAGTTTATCTCAGCCGCCACGAAACGGTCGACGCCACTCTTGCTAAATGCTCTGAAAGAATGCTATGACGGCAGGAACATGAAATGGTCGGCGTGCATTTTGTGAAACCATGGTGAAACGGTTGGCAATTTGGGCCAGGCCATGCCGGCTTCTCTGCCGACAAGAAAAGAAAAGAAAAGGAAAGATTGTTAGGGTTAACCTTGACTCAGGATTGAGTCAAAGTTGGTTAGGTCTAGCACATGTTTTTGGGCACATGGTTTGTTGTAGCCCATGGTATTGCCCCATGGTATTACATGTAAGGAAGCATTTATAAGGATTGAGGAGGTTCCATTGTAAAGTGGCCTAGAGGTGAGGTGGTTAGCTCACTTGGCCGAAATGCCGGTTTGGCCATGTAATGAATATCTTCATTGGGTGTTGTTTTTCCCTACATTGGGGTTTCCAGGGTATATTATGTGTCATTTATGTGATTGCTTGTTGCAAGTTGATTTCTATTGTAATTATTATTTATGCTCGTTGAAAACCTAACAAGTGGTATCAGAGCCATGGTGTTTGAAGTCCCATCTGGTGAACATAAGAGGGGCCCTGTCCTGAAGTTTGATGGGGGTTTGGGGGTGGGAGCCCCCGAGAAAAATTGTTTGGTCCATTTTTTTAAAATCTGGGCAGTGAGAAGCTGAAGAAGAGAACTCCCTTCACTTGGCCACAAGAAGAAACCCCAGTCGCATGAAGGAGAATTGATTCGGCTATGCCCTAATCCATGTGAACCAGCATAGAAGAGATCAGTGCCACTATAGCAATCTAGAGAGATCCAACAAGAAATGGACAAGAAGAAGCCAAGCCGTGAGCTGCTTAATTGAAGGGAATAGGTCGTGTGAATGAAGTGGTGTAAGAAGAAGATCATTGTAGATCTGTAAAGTGGAGGTTGCAGTGCTGCAGCCAAACAATGAATGAATACCCAAGAGATATCATGAGGAACACTTCAAGCTATGGAACAAGAGGCTCACTAATCGATTCCGAAGAGAGATCAGATGCTTCGTGAACCTGTTGTGTAGTTGAGGAGCCATCATTCAAAGAACCATGGCTAGAATTCCATGAAGAGTCCGTTGGAAGTTAACGTTAAAAATCGTGAGGATCTGTTGGCTGAAGAGATATCCGTGCTCATGTCGTGAAGGAGGAAATCACTGCTTGTGAAAATATAGCCTAAGGTAGGCGGACAATGTGAGGATAAAAGAAACCCTAGCATGAAAATGCATGAAATATATCACCGTTGCTGAATTCTGGTAAGGAGAAACCATTTCAAAATTGCAGGAGTCATGAAGTTCACAAGGTAGCCGCAGGGAACATTTTTTGTGTGTGAAGAAGATAGAGCCAATCCACTGAAATCTCTAATTGCCCATGTGAAAAAAAGTTGGGACAGTTGTTTATGGTATTAAACTAGAGTATGAGCATCAATCCAAGTGAAATTGCAAAACCTGATTGAGAAAACCAACGGTTTGTGTTAAAAAAGGTTCACCAGTATAAATCATGGTAAATGGTGAAGGTATTTATTAAAGGAGGAGCTCACGTTATTTAAAATGGGAGATATGAAAAGGTGGAAAGATAAAATCATTATTAAAATAGTTTTTCCTTCTTAAAATTCTCATGTCATATTAAAAGGGACATAAAAAGGTTCTTTCATGTCATAAAATGTTTAAAAGTTTTAATGTGGGAGAGGGCATATGACAAGCATGGATAAAATGGAAAGGCATGGAAAAATTCAGCAGTGGACGAGCGAGAAATCAAGCATGGAAAAGTGAGAGGATGATGCAATGGATGGTGATGGTGTAGTCACCATGAAGACCCATGAAAAAAAGAAAAATTAAAAATGGAGTAGTTTGCATGTAAAAGGGCATATGGCTGTAAGACCTAGTAAGGCATGCATACCTCTAACATCTCGAAATTTCACAAAAATTTAAAATTTTCAATGTAGCATGAAATGTTGTACTTGAGATGCAGAAGTAAAACCAATGTCAATCTCTTTAACTAATAAATATTAATGATTATGACACTTCATACTTTTTGAAACCTAAAATGACAATACTTTTGCTTATGCTAAACTCTGGAACTATGTGATGTATGTAAGTTCACTTGCGATACAGTTTTCTTGATGTGTACTGATATTTTTCTTTTGGATGATGATGATGAAGGGGTCCTATAGGGTACCCTGAGGCTTACTTAGCTATGTATCTAAATCATTTGAACCTTTCTTTTCACAGATTTGTAGGTAAGAGTGACACCACAGTTCAAGTAATACAAGTATTTTTAAGAAGTTTTAACTATACTATCAATTTGATGTCAATGCTTTGTGTTAATTCTAAGTTCTCCATGTGAGAGCTATTAATGGTTTGAACTTCAGTATTAAATATGTAAGTGTTACTTAACCCATGATTGAATTCGTAAAACTCAAATCTATCAAATAGCTAAACTAGGCTCTTAAAGAATTGCCACAATGGAGGGTCTTCTTTACCAATTATCTTCAAGATCATCCTAGAAAAGTGGTTGAAAAGCTTATCATAAATATTAGCTTCAAAATCAACGTTGTGTAATTTGTAAAATCCAAGTGTGAGAGAAAGGTTCTGAACATAGAATATGATACTAAATTTTTTTCTTTTGTTTAAGTTTTACTATTAGACTCTCCATCGTATTAATACTTATTTGTAGTTTGGTACTTAAATTTATTATCCTATATCATAATAGTAGGATACCAGGATATTGTAGCAATGTTTTAATAAAAAGTGACAACGTAAATATATTGTTACAAGCGTGCATTTGTGAAATTCCAAACTATATGCAATGTACCAATTATTTCCTATAGTAGGTGATCTATGTACAACGTATAAAATATGAGACTATGTGAAACTATGCAAATCATGTACTAACCTTTTAACCCTAAGTTCGATGCTTTGTGGATGCGTTACAAAAGGTGGAAACTAAATAGACTTACGATATTATAAATATAGTGATATGTTGCAACCATAACCTTTGTATCCAAATTCGATAAGGACCAATTATTAACATCTGGGTGGTTTATACGCTGGCAGGCATTCACATCACGACTTAACATTTAATTTCCTATCTACCACAATCGTGGGAGGTCTCGGTGGCTACCATCTTGGCGAATGTCACGTGAAAATGTTGTAAGGATACTGCTGATGTTGTCGAGCTATGCAAGTCTTACTCTAGTGTTTAGTTGAGCTAGACTTCATGGTGGATATGGTGATTAATGTGTCTTGCAGTTCGTGCTTCGAAATCCGTTGTGCCTCGATGGCAAGATCTTTCCTGTTGATATTGAATTGTCTTGGGTTTGGGAATTAAACCCTAGTATTTCACTATGTTGAAGTTGTTTAATTGGCATTCATTTTGTTATTGCTTGTTTGGTGGAGAGGCCGACCGGCCTGCAGAAAAATAGGGTTTGTTCGCAGTTTTCTGAGGACACCTTCCTCAGATTCGATACATTCACCTGTAGGGAAGGATTGTTAGTTCCAAGGTTTTAAAGTCAAGACAACTATGGAATGTATTACAGTAATGCTTTGTTGTTTGAAAGGCTTGGAAGTATCACACTGGTTATAGTGGTGCTCAGTTTCGATCGTTGTTTCTTTATAAAGGTAATGTATCAATTCTTTTTTTTTTTTGATATAGATCTCCTACAACTACGTTTTCCAAAATGAATGCGTATATTTAACTACCACTTGTGTTATTGACAGGTAACTCTTCTCGTTTACTAATGGATTTGTTTGAAGCTTAAGAGGAGATGCAGCTCCACCATCCAGTAAGCTTTGTTGGTTGTCCCCCCATGGATTTGTTTGAAGCTTAGGGATTTTCGAATGTAACCAGAAACGGAATAAGGAAATTCTTTTGAAGAGATGAACTTTGTCTTGGTAACTTTTAGATAATTCCTCCAGTACTAAATGTTTACAAACTGTTATGATAAGAAATCCAACGTTCTGTCAAATGAGGTTTTTCTTCTTCAACAATGTTAAAAGTTGTCTTAAAGATCTAAAGTAGGAATGTCAAAAGTCTTACTTACTCGGTATGCTTAGTTTTGATAGTTGTTTTCAATGCCAGAATGTTGGTAATTGTTTTGTTTAAATAAATATAATGTAATACGAACAGGATTCCTAATTGGGCTTCAAGATGAAATATTAAAGAACTACAGAAGTTAATTGTCTTTTGCAAGAATTTAGGGTAAAGGAAAAGTTAACAATAGTTTATTCTGTTGTTGCAAAAAGTTAAGATATGGTAATATTTAGATGATATGGTCGTTGCTAAGTTTGTTTTACTGATATCTATTTTTCACATAAAGACAAATGACTAAGTGAGGTTTCAATACTATAATTTTTTGAGAAGAAAAGATAAGGGAGTGTTTATTATTTATTTTCTATAAAGAAACAGTTGGAAAACCCTAGGTTTGTATAGAAATAAGATGTTTACTTTTGTTGCCATGAAATATCAAAATGATTGTGCAGAAATGAATGATGTTATGTTTTTATGAGTTTAAACATATATACTTTTAAATTTCAGAATACAATAGATAAGAGAAATTCGAAGGAAACATAACAGAATTATATTACTCATTCAATATACCCACTATATATCATTCATCTATTTTAATCTCCCTTCCCTGTACTGGAGTACAATACAAAAAACAATATGTGGAAAAATGTAGGCAAGGAAATTACTCTATCATTACATAAACTTATTCCATAGTCTACTAATTCATACTCAGATTTAGATATCCGTTATTTACTTCTGCATACTATAACTATCAGTATTTAATTATTGAATATATTCACATCAACAGTTACAGAAATAAATCATAACTATATAAGAAATAAACTAGCAAATAGAACCTGCAACTGTAGATAGGGCGACAAACACCCAAGGAGGCCTGCTCCTCCCAGCCTTCTCCAGAAGAAGTAGCCAAAAATCTCTTGCTCCTTTGGACCAGCGAGCCTATTCACTGAACCACTAGGTAGAAGACTTTGTGTAGAAGTAAGGCACTCAAAATGTATAACCAACAATCAATAGAGACTTGCCAAAAACCCTCAAATTCTACACTCAGCAGTAAAAATCTGCACTCAATAGTAAACAAGGCAAACTTACACCATGATCAAAAACAAGTTTTTCCCCTCATCGAATCTCTTGGGTGCATGCAGAAGAACCCCAAGGTAAATTTCCTCATCGGTAAAAGTCATGAACCTCAGTCCAAAATTCGATGGCTCTTAAAATGATTTCCTAGGTCTTTAGTGGTCAGTTTTCAATAAATGAGCCTCAAGCTCCAGTCCCATCTTTCAGGGCACTATGACCACAATTCAAGGGAGTTGTCCCATACCAACAACTAGTTACTTGCCTCATGATGCTGCCACTTGTCCATTGCCTCCTACCCCAGATTCCATTCCACCTAGTGGGTCAGTAAACACTCTTTTAACAGTTCTCCTTGGGTGAATGTCTCCTATTTTATTTATTTAAATAATAATATTTTGCAACTACAGTCATCCTTGGACACTTGTCCAAATATAAAACTTTACAATAAAAGTTAAGATAATGTTTCCAACATAAAATGTTTTTGAGCAAAAGGGGTATGTTACAAACACCCCCACATAAACTAAACATCATCTTCGATGTTGCTTATTCTTCATCAGAGCCCCCCTTGAACAGAATTGGGTATGCTTCTCACATGTTACTTTCCAGTTCCCAGGTAGCTTCATCAGGGGTAAGGTGCTTCCATTGCACCTTTACCTGCCCTATGGTACGATCCCATAGCATAATTTCCCTCCTGTCGAGAATACAATCCGGTTCCACATGAAAATCTCCTTCGGGTTCCACCTATATGTCATTCCAATTCAGCACATGAGTAGCATCATGCACATACTTCTTTAAAACAGAAATGTGAAAAACATTATGGATCATTAAATTAGATGGAAAATCCAACTGATATGCAACAGGTCCAATCCTTGATAAGACTTCAAATGGTCCATAGTACCTTGGTGTTAGTTTAGCACAACTCCAAATCTTAAAAGAACTTTTCTTGGGTTTTACCTTTATAAAGACATGATCTCCAACCTGAAATTCTCTTTCAATGTGTTTTAGATTTGCATAACTTTTTTGCCTATCTTATGCAATTTTTAAGTTACCTTGTACCTGTTTCACGGTTAACTCCATCTCTTTTAAAAAATCTGGTCCTAGCATCATTCTGTCAATAGGATTATCCCAGGATATAGGAGTACTGCACTTTCTTCCATATAAAATTTCAAATGGAATAAACCTAGCAGATGCTTGATAATGATTATTGTATGCAAATTCTACTAAATGTAAATAATCTTCCCATTTAGATAGCTGATCTTTAACATACATTCTTAGCATGTCTTCTAAAATCTTATTTACCCTTTTAGTTTTCCCATCCGTTTTTCGATGGAAGGAAGTGTTGAAATTCAGTTTAGTATTTAAACCTTTAAATGGTGTTGTCCAAATTTTTTTAATAAACTTGGAATCTCGATCAGAAATAATTACCTTTGGAATTCCGTGCAAGGGAAAAAATTGCTACATAAATATATCTGTAATGTTAGGAGCTTTAAAAGTGGTCTTAACAGGAATAAAATGTGCAACTTTACTTAGTTTGTCCACAACAACCATTATTGAGTCATTTTGCTTCTGATTCTTAGGCAAACCTGTAATAAACTCAATACTTATAATTTCCCATTTCCATTCCAGAATTGGCAATGGCTGCAATAGACCAGTTGGGTGTTGATGTTCAGCCTTAATGGTCTGACATTCAAAACACCTAGCTATGTACTCATCCACTTCATTCTTCATGTTGGGCCAAAAATAATCCTTCCTTAACATAGTTATCATTTTCTGATAACCAGGATGTCCCGAATAAGGACTTTTATGAACTTCATCCAAAATCAACACCTTAACTTTTGACACATTAGGTACATAAATTCTATTTTTATAAGTCATGAAGCCCTTTTCATTAATGCTGTAATCTGCTATTAAATTTTCAGATAAATTTACAGCAACTTTATCATGCAATTTTTGATCATTTTCATCTTGCTTAATTCCTTCTTCGATCTGATTTTCCAGATCTGTCTTAAACATGTTGATTGCTTCCACAAAACTTAATTTGGAATTTATGCTCAAGGCATCAGCAACTTTGTTTTCTTTCCCTTTAATGTGTTGGATCTCGAAATCATACTCGCTAAGGAAAGCTAGCCATCTAGATTGCCTTGCGTTAAGATTTGTTTGATCCAACAAGTATTTTAAGCCTTTGTTATTTGTCATTAATGTGAAATTTCTTCCAATCAAGTGACGGCGCGACATTTTTAGTGCATGTATCACGGCTACCAGCTCTAGATCGTAAGTTGCGTAATTATTTTCATGGATTTTTTAACTTTCTAGACTCAAAAGCAATAGCATGACCTTCTTGAGTTAATACCCCACCAAGTCCATCATTGCATGCATCACTGCATACAACGAAGTCTTTGTTAGGATCAACAATTTTTAATATAGGTGTTGTTGTTAATAACTCTTTTAACTTCTTAAAACTTTCTTTGCATTTCTGATCCCAGACGAATTTCTTCCCTTTCTTCTACAAAGAAGTTATGGGATTCACAATTCTAGAGAATCCTTCAATAAACTTTCTGTAGTAACCTATTATTCCCATAAATGACCATACATCAGTTACGTCTTTAGAGACAGGCCACTCATTAATTGCTCTTATTTTATCTGAGTCGACAGAAATTCCATCTTTAGATATTATGTGACCTAAGTACTGTATTTTATCTTTATAAAAGTCACATTTACTGAACTTAGCATAAAGTTGATGTTCTCTTAACACTTAGAGAATTATTCTTAAATGTTCGTCGTGCTCTTTTTTAGTTTTTGAATAGATTGGAATATCATCAATGAACACGATTACAAACTTAATCAAATGCTTATGCAGAGCATTATTAATTAATCACATGAAGACGATTGGTGCGTTAATTAGCCCATAGGCATAACTATGAACTCGTAATGTCCATAACGAGTTCTGAAAGCAGTTTTGAATATGTCTTCGTCTTTTATTCTAACTTGATGATACCCAAACCTTAAATCAATTTTAGTTAATATCTCTGCTCTGCGTACCTGATCGAATAGATCATTTATGTGGGGCAAGGGATATCGATTTTTAATTGTCATTTTATTAAGTTGATGGTAATCTATGCACAGTCGCATGGTACCATCCTTCTTTTTAACAAAGATAACTGGTGCTCCCCTAGGAGACACACTAGGCCCTATGTAGTTTTTATCTATTAATTTTTTTAGCTGAGATTTTAATTAATTTAACTCCAGAATATTCATTCTGTAAGGAGCCTTTGAGTTTGGTATCGCACCCGGTACTAACTCAATGGTGAAATCAAGTTCCCTTTTCGAAGGTAGTCCTCGAATTTCTTTTGAAAAATACATCAGAAAAATCCCTAAGAATGGGTATATCTCTTTTCCTTTCTTCATATCTTGCAACTATAATGTCAGTTTTTCTAGTTGTGTATGTATCTGTGCCATTCCTGTGTTGGTCTCTCCTATAGGCAAAGCTTCTAGCTTCATTGCAATTTCCAATTCTTCTGTTTGCGATGTTAACTTTTGTTGCATCAATGGTAATCTAATGTGGGAAAACAACGAAGCTATGAACCATTCTTGATGCTATTGCGGTGCTATATCAAAGCTAACTTTATCTAACAAGGCTTTGAATTTTTTTATGAAACTCCCACATAGTCTCATTAGGTTTCTGTTTTATTTCTTTTTTCTCTGTAATGCACTGAGATTCTGGCTTAGGTTTCGTAAATTATGTAATCAATGTAGTTCTGGTATCAGCTAATGTTTTGTTCTGTCCAACAAAATATTTCATAAACCATGTTAAATATATGTCTCTGAATGTGGTGACTAGCTAAGCTTGTTATACAACATCATCTTGTACTTGCTTAACATTCCAGATGAATTCACAGAGAAACCAATGTTGCTCTAGATCCTCTAGACCAGTTCCTTTAAAAACATGTGGCTTAATGTTGTTTGCCATTATTCTTTTAGGAGGTATAGTGTTCTGAAACGATGAAGGTATACCACTACTTGGCTAATTCTATGTATCCACTCTTGCAGTATTACTACTACTAGTGTTCTATGAACTAGTAATATTTATTTCTTCAGTTATAAGTTTATGCGGAGTAATAAGCTGATAGCCAAAGTATCTAGGTTCTTTTTCACTATCAAGCTTAGATTGATATGGATTTATATCACTTCGTAACCCAGTTTCTATCACGTCTATCACCTCTTTATAGTGATAACTTTATATCTTTTTCCACTACGCAAAATGCCAAAATCTTCATCTGTATCACTATCTGTGTTACTGAACATTACAGACTCAAACCCTAGGAATTTGATTGCATTTTTAAGACACCTTTTTCAGCTAATAGCATTTTAATGCATAAACTCAAGTTTTTCAGGTACTTACCTCTAAATCCTTGGAATAAATATCCTTCTATTGTGTTATAAGACTTCAAAGTTTCCACAAAAAATTCTGTAATATAGCCTTCCAGTAAGCTATCCAACCAAAAGTATACTGCTCTTGAAATATGGTTGTCAATCCCTTTAAGCCTCTGAATCAACTTTGGATTCCAAACTGTAGGTTCTTCACCCTGAAAACAGTTTTTTCATTTTTCTATCCTCAATATCCACTCATGTAGCTCATTACAAAAATATGAGAAGAAAATTTCAAGAAGGTCAGTGAATATATATCTCTACAACCATTGTTCTGTGGTAAGACAAGATGTTTGTTTTCTTTCTCAGCAAACTCAATTTATGTCTAGCTTACCCAAGTCTGTATTTCTTTCTTCTTTGGATTCCACATCAATATAATACATCATCAAAGTATCAGTTCATGCAATGCATAGAACCACTTGTTGGTTACTTCTTTTTCTCATCCATGTAACACATCACCAGTTCTAGTGCGGCAACATAACCATTTGTTGGTGATATTTTTGGCTGACCTGGGTTCAGATAAGTTTCTCTTGTAGACCCAACAAATCATCCCTTTTCACCGGCCCTTTCAGCATCAATCTGTGAACAGGATAAAGTCTCACCCAAGGCGAAGATGGGTGGTTACAGAATCAGGTTTCTGTAACCTTGGTAATGCACGCATGTGTTATGCAAACTTGTAATGTACTCCTTGATTAACACATACTTAATATAACAATACCAACATGTATCTGCACACTTCGTAGTTATCGAAAACCTGCAGACTTTGCTGAATCGTTGTTCGTTTACCCTTATAACTACGCATTCATCCTATTTAACATTACTCCACACCATTCATACATATGTGTTCTTCTTACTTAACATAACATTCTTATTCACATACATATGAAAGAAAATACATCAGTATAAGCATAATATGAACATAAAGCATATCATATATTCACACACATCCACAGGGATTTATGTGGTTCACCCCCCAGATGGGAGCTACGTCCATAGGAACTGTTATTATATTAATTGGAAGGGGTAATAGTTTCAGTCTACGAACTCAGTTGTAGACTCTTCTCTATAATAGAACTCTGTGTACTCAGCTGCAAATTATTTTCCTCTTTAGATGTCTCTCAGTCTAGATCTAACAATATCTAACTTAAGTCTAACAAGATCTAACAAGATCTAACCCTTCCTTATACAAAATTTTCCTTTATATAGATGTGCCTGAAGGTCACATATTACAATAACTATGGGCGGCCCAACCCTCATAGTACCCTTAACCCCAAAATCCCGTGGTTCTTCTATTGACCACGCTTTGCCTTAACTTCATTGTCCTTTAGCGTCGCTTCTTCTTACTCTGACGCTTCCTCTGACAGACGCAATTCTAACCACGTGTCTCTGACTCTATAGTGGCGTGTCCTTTGCACCATTCCGCTTATTTACTCCCTACTCCTGTAGCCGACAGTTTTTCGCTTCATTCATAACTGCTCCAACTACCTCTAGTCATCCTTAGTACTTCGTCTTTACTAAGGGGATAGGTCATTTCCTGTCAACTTCGCTACGCTCCATACCCTGCTACCAGGAATTGTGGAGCTACTTCTCCCAAAACTGGTCAATGTTTGGTCTCACCTAACTGTACCTTTCTCATCAAAACTTCCTTCATTTGCGTTGCACCCAACACTGGTTAATGTAAGATGAAAGGGTTTCATAGAAATTATGATAAAGTTCTTCTACATTACCCTTACTAGAGAGAGAAAACAAATTATTATTTAAACCATTTAAAAAAAGGTCAACTTTACTTTTGTTGAATAGTAAGAAAGTTTGGCTTTGAGAATTTGTTTCTATGAGATTACTATGCATAACAAAATTGAGTGTTACAAAGTTAGACTATATTCCGAGTTAAGTTTATGGTCATTTAAAATGTCAAAAAATATTATTTGGTTGTTTAAAGGGATATTATAAACCACACTACTTCCAAGCCCATGAATGCAAGTCATTTCAGTAGAATTAATCCATTTCATAATATCATTGCAAATAATTAGATTTTTAGCACTATAGAGTTTGATTAGCTCAATACCAAACAAAATTTTCCCTAAATCTTTAGGACTTATTTTGTAGTTGTTGGCTAAAGCAAGGTCTTCGCCTAGCCATAGAGGTTTAGAGTTGGAATCATTGCTTAAGAGAATAACTTGTTTAGTATTTGTTCAAGCAATAAAGTCACCCATTAAGAGGATATTGCCTTCATTTCTTAAACTAGAAATTTCATGTTCATGGCTATTATAAGGACAGTTTTTATCTAAACTGATCTTCTTATAAAAGCTAGAATTGATAGGCACAAAATAACAAGTTGTTATTAAGATTTTTTTAGCATTAATATCTATAATTTCCATCCATATGTACTGGATGAATGGATCTTTCTTATGAATCCTAGCATGAGGGGAGATGTTCTTCCTAATGTAACAAGCTATACCTCCAATGCGTTGGCGACAAGATGTTTTGTTCCAATCAACCATAAGACAAATCCTTCTATTGTAGGGACCTCATATTTTTCATGCTCCCAAGCTTAAACCACTATTATAATATCAAACTTGGGACCTCTATTCCATGGAAAGCCTCGACAATTCCAAGAGAGAATATGGAGTATGCCAAATTCCTAAATTTACTATTGAATTTTTGGTCTCTATCTTTGATGACATATTTCCTATTTCTAATTAATGCCCATTTTCCTTCCTTTCTAGCTTCTTTTACCTTTTGCATGATCCTTTAGAGATAACATTAACTTGGATCATCCTATGTTTATTCTCAAATAGTGTTTTCAACATCTTTGCTTATGTGAAACAAGTAGTTTCAATTTGTAATATATTATGTAGTTTTCCCTTGACTAGAGCTAGCTTAAGCTTATCCTCTTCATCACCCCCCTTCAAACAAAAAATTATGAGGTTCAAGGCATTTATTAGGATCATGGCCTAATTCAATAATTTTTATTTTTTTTTTTATATCCAATTTACCTTCCAAACTATTTAAGGTTTGATTGTTATTTACCTTTGCTTAGAGTCCTTTAATCTTGCTCTTCATCTCAATATTTCCTAGATTATCAATTTTTATTTGCCGGATTGATTGATTTGTTTCTTGACTTTGCTTTTTGTAATATCCCGAATTTTGACTAACTATATTGATGTTATATTTTGGGCTTAAATCCATAACACATATGATTTATTTGGATATATTGGGTGTAAGCCCCAATGCACATGCTTTTTACTTTTATTATCTGATGGGCGTAAGCCCCGATGCACATGACATATTTTGTTGTAGGTATACATATTTGGGCATGGACCCTAGCAGATACAGGTTATTGCTATATATTGGGCGGGAAGCCCCAATGTATATTGATTGATGCTTTATTATGAGATCGAGTACAAGACCCTATTATACTGAGATGATATTTTGTTATATACTGTGCAGAGTTATGATATGCATGATTGACTTTTTTATGTGTTGAGCGTGGACTCTGGAGCACATGGAATGCCCTATGTGCTGGGCATAAGCCCCGATGTACATAGAGAAATTTTTATTATGTATTGGGTGTAAGCCCCGATGTACATAGAGTGTTGGGCATAAGCCCTGGAGCACTCCAAGCTTGATAATGAATACCGGATCCAAGGCCATTTGTATATTCTAGATGTGCTTCACAAACACATTCTAGTACTAGTGTTGAGTAGAATGCTCTGGAATTGCACTAGCGTAACGCCCATGTGATAGTGTTGAGCCAAAGCTCTGAAGAGCACTCAGGGTTACTTGATCTTAAAGTGTTGAGTTGAGAAGACTCTAAATAGCACTACTACCCATCACAATTATTTAATTGGTTAAATGAATCATTTCTATCTCTCATCAAAGACCGCAGGAACTACCATGTTAAACAAGGGAATCCAACATGCAAGAGGGACCTAGAGTCACCTAACCTAGCCAACTATCCAAACCTATCAAAAGGACCTTGTCCAAAGATTGGACCCTATATTAAATATTTGTTATGTAATTTAATTAATTAAATAATCAAGTTGATTGTTTATAAAAGAAATCTCACTTATGTATAAATGATATGCATGAAACCTATGCATAGGATATTATTTATATTATATATATTATGTATGAATAGTATGCAGAAAATATATGCACAAGATATTTATTTATGTTATATATAAGAAAAAAAATATGATTTAAATTAATAGAAACACATAGGTTGTAAACAAAGTAAATAAAATATAAAGGTTCCTTTTAACAAATCATAGAGGAACAAGTTTAAAAGTCCTAGATTAACTAGGAGTAAAGAATTAAATAAAAATATTCTTTACCTATATTATAATTCAAAACTAAAACAAATCTGGAGTTAATATTAAAAATATTATTATTAACTCAATAGCTATATTCCAAAATTTCACCTATATAAAGAAACACAGTTCCCAAGTGAAGGGAATATTTTCTTTCTATCATTATTCTATGGTGAGAGAACATAATTTTCCCACAGAAACTGAAAGAGCCCTTTTATTTTCAAGAACTGAATTGCATCAACAATCTTCCCTAGGTCCTTTATTGTCCTATTGCATGTTGGAACCAGCTCGGGGGGATACATTAGTGAATCAGGAAGGGTTCAGGGTCAAGGTTGGAAAGAACATGGTAGTCCCAAAGTCATCTAGTTTAGTTATTCTACAGGTTAGCCAAATCAACACATACTTGTTTTCTGTAATTAGTGTTTGAAAGTGTGTAGGTCTATACCAGTAGAAGGATCAAGCTGCAACTGTACAAGTATGAGATACTCTTATGTTCTTTTCAATTTGTTATTAGGATGCTAAAATTAGAAATTTAATTCTGTCAATTCTTTTCATAATAATCTAGTACCAATAGTTAATGAGAGCAAGGGCCTATGGAATTGGCTCTCCTGGGTTATTTTTTCTTATTTCAACAGCTAAAATTCTAGTTTAAAGATTTCAAACCCTAGCTAAAGCCGAAGCAGTACAGAACCTCATCAAACAAATTTAAATTATTTATTTCAACAGAATCATCTCCTATAAGGAGACTAATTTGCTAGTTTTATTTTCAAGCTCATAATCTAAAACCTTTCTACTTTAGCAAAAATCGAAGTGCATGTTGTACCAATCTTTTTAATTAAACTTGAAATTTTAAATCCCTGATAAGATTACGTCGGATTTCTTCACAAATTACGTAGGATTTCTTCACACTTCAATAAGAAGATTTAAACACAACATAGGAAAAATTCAAACCATAAGATCATCAACATAACCTACATTCCTTAAGTCACCTTACACAGGCTAAATTATGTTAGGGCGTTATTCCAGATTTAAAAACTATTATTAAAAACCAATCAAGATTTAGGATTGAATCACCTTACCCTAAGAAAAAAATCTCAGGGATCACGCTACAGCGTGGGTCGTTGCCCTTTCCACATAATTATCAAACCATAACAAAAGTCAAAAGGAAACGATTTCATTTCCAATGCTAGGGTTGGGTCATCAAGACACATCAGAATTATTATAAACAAGAAATAAATTCATACGAACTCTCTGTATTTTAATCAAATGAGCTCACACATCAAGATTTCATCCCCAAAATATTTAGCTATTTAACGCGGAGAATATTACCCTCTCTCTACATTAATTATTAACCTTCTCAAACCAGAGGTACGATAACCCAACTTTTAAACTAGTAATTTCCCATTACATAAGTAAAAACGATTCTCATTACAAGTGCATAATCCAGCTAGGGCTTGCCCTTCCGTAATTAAAATAAATAAACAACGTTTATTTTCACACATTGAGAGAACCTAATTCTAGTTTAAATACTTAAATCAACTAAATGAGAAACTTAGAGAACCTTAGCATATTACAGGTAGGGTCATCACCCCAGGTTTCGATAGGTAGATATTTCATAAGGTTACCAAGGACAAATTTATCAAACCCTAGACTTGCCCAGGTCACATATTTTTCGGGAAAATTGAATTAATTAAAATACAGCCAGATATTTATGGAAACCCGAGACGTTGCCAGGCTTAGTAAATAAAATAACACACAGAACCAAATTAAACCATTAAAAGAATATACATTTCTAGGTGTGCCGAAAGCACAACGTTGGTACACGAGGCAAGTGAGGACCATCTCTCTCAACACTAAATTTCCATATAGGCTACAAACACAGTCAATGCTATAGTTCATTACATTTTAGAGTGTGCCTCAGTTTAGCCACGACTTGTTACACAAACCCAACATTTCATGACATCCTTACATTACAGAGAATACAAACCAACATACAAACACTTGCTTGAAGGGAGGAAAAGGGTCATCAGAAGACCAGACTTACCACAGTCGCCATAGCTGCAAGTATCATCACACTCAGCTCGAAGCCACCACCACCGAGGGCCTTGCCAAGGTCAAACCCCAATACAACTGAGTTATAATTCGAAACAAAAAATGATTGTGGAAACAAGTAAGAACGAGTTTGTTTATTGGCATAGAGTTTACCTCACAAGGCTCATAAATCTGGTGATGAGCAAGTCGAAGACCTGTCATGGGTGCCTCCAAGTCCTTAAGAGACTTGCTCTTCCTTCCCCTCCCAAAACAAGCATTTCGATAATATAGTAGGGTCATCCAAAACTCTTAGGGTTTAACCCCAAGTGACATCCAACTATCCCCAATTTGTATGCTTGGTAGTGGACTCCATTAAATGCATTATCCACTCCTCCAAACATTTTATCTTCACCCCTTCTTGTATAGTTAAGTGTTCCTTTCAAACCTTGTATGATTACATTTTAATTGTTGACCAAAAGTATAATAATAAACTCACATATGGAGCTACAACTCTAGGAAACACAAATCCTAGATAGTCTTATACATACCTACACAATTAGAAAGGAATAAGCTTTAGCATGAATGCTAAATAAGTCTAGCCCTGGCTACCAGTTCCATCCCTTTGAACATGATAATGATTATATAATATAGTAACTTAAATAGATAGCAAGTTAACCCATTAAGTTAAAATACAGACACAGTTGCAACATTTAAAGGAACAACATAAGGACTCTTAAGAATTCAATTAAGTTCCAAATTGATCAATCAACTGAGTTATTTGCCATCAACCCAAGGTGGTTAATGAAGACATGAAACCAATTAGGTCGCTTCTGCAAAACCGTAGAGTAAAATCACCCACAGTAAATAAATCCATTTGTTGTTCACAAGCATAAATACAATCCATGTATTAAACATTATATCACTGCAATCTTCTAGTTATGTTTCCAGTGCTGAAGTTAATTTAACTAAACATCTACTTAAAAAGGCAGTAATAAGTTACACAGGAAAAATTTTAAATTTTTATAGTTTTAGGGACATTACACTTTTCTATTTCTTATAATATAATCTTCATGATGTACAACTTATTCTCCAAAAATGTGATTTTATTGTATATTTGTTTTTAAATCTTATCTTCAAAATATACAAATTTATTATAAACATTACCATAAATTAAAACCTATTTTATTATTTAAAAAAATAAAAATAAAAATTTTAAACAACATTAAACCATAACCATAAATTAAAAAAGTATATATTAAAAAATCAACCAAAATTGACGACCATGAGACAACTATATTCCCTACATGGACTAATAATATAATTATTGGTTGTTGAAATTAAGGAGAATATTATAATTAATTTTCAACGACCATATTTAATGCGGACGTGGACTGTTTTATACATGATTGAAATGGGAATTTGGTTCACATTCCCATTAAGGAGTTTGGTATAAATTTAATTTCTTTTATTAATGAAAGTATTATTTTGTCATTTGCCCTTTGTTTCTCTTCACGGCACTCTTGTTGTTTCCCTTAAGAAATGGAATGGACATACCAATGCAAATGAGGACATGTATATCCTCACAACTCTTGTTTGTCAATTCTTAAAACATAGAGGCATGAATGGATTTTCCATTTTTGTAAGTCTATGAACATTGAAGATGAAATCACTTTCTCTTAGAGTGCTATGCTTACAGCCACATTAAATGCTAGTTACACTGATAAGTGTTTATATCTTAAAATTTGGGGTGGACTATCATTTATGCTTTTCCTAGATTAAAGGAGGATGGGATGTGTATTGTACAAATCGATTTTATGTCAAGGGAAAAACACACCGCGTAGTAAATAAGATTTAACTGCATAGTATATCAATATCTTCTTTTTATTCTCTTCGTCTTCGGACTTGGCCGACCATACAATAGAGAACCCCAAATTTTACTTCACGGAACACTTGCTTCACTAAGAATTAACTTCGCAGTTTAACTGCATGGATCCTAACTGCGCGATGTCAACTTTTTACTTTGCGGCGATGAACTGCGCGATTTCAACTTTCTACTGCGTAGTAGTACTTCGCAGAGATGTGGAGTTAAATTCGTAATACTTTACTTTGTGGACTTCACAAAGACTTTGCAATCTTATGCGAAGTTACTCCTTGTAAAAATAGAACTTTCACTACGGTGAACTTAATTGGAAATCTTGATTCATTTTACTGCGCGTAAATGTAAACAATATTCAAGGAGAAGATGTGCGACTTGCAATATTCAACATTCTTGGGAATGAAACATAAAAACTATGAACTTATATATTACCACAGTAAACTGTAGGATGCCTCAAAACATGGAAATGAGTTTTTACTTGATCTTTTACTTTCACAGAGCTTAGGCTCTTGATACAATTCACGGGAGCTTCTTCTCCTTTCACTCTTCTTACACATCTCTCTTTGAGTTTCAACTATGAGCTTCTACTTATAGAGTTTCCTAACAATTGACTTAAGATCGCTTCACTTGGAAGCTTTATGATTGCATTAAACATTGTAATTAATTTCTACCTAAGAAATCTTGATATGCGAACTATTAACGCGGTTACATAAATATAACTTGACATGCGTCGGATTGGCTGCGAACTTACTGATAGATTGACATTGCAGTCTCTGTGTGCTGACACAAAAATACTGACAAGGTCGACTGACGGGGTGACTGACCGAGCCGGCGTAGTAGATACACGATCAACTCATTAATTACATATTTTCCAACAGTCCCCTTTAATTATGAGCGGATGGGGATAATAAAACAAAATTAAAATTTTACAAAATGTTTCAAAGCTGAAACATGCTCTGTGCCTGACAAAGTTCACTGTGCAGAACTTGTCACTCCCAAACAACTTCGCAGATATTGGAATGGGTCCTTTGGTAATGGTTTCGTAAAGATGTCTGCTACTTGATCTTCAGACCTGCAAAATTCTAAACACATTTCTTTGTTGTTTATCAATTCTCTGATAAAATGATACCTTGTATCGATGTGCTTTGTTCTCTTGTGAAACACATGATTCTTTGACAGTGCGATAGCTGAGTTATTTTCACAGTAAATGACTGTGGGTTCTTGCTGATCCTGCGACAGATCACTTAACATCCTGTGCATCCAAATTGCTTGATATGCAGTGCTTGTAGTTGCGACATACTCTGCTTCTGCTTAAGAAAGAGTTACTATGGGTTGTTTCTTTGAAGCCCATGATACAACACCTGTTTCTAAATGAAATGTATTTCCAGATGTGCTTTTTCTGTCATCTATGCTACCTCCATTGTCGCTGTCAGTGTATCAAATGCGTTTGAAATTTTTTGAGGTTGAATACAGAATACCAAAGTCTCTTGTTCTATTTACATATCTCAGAATTCTTTTACCTACTTGCCAATGTGATTCTTTTGGTGACTCCATGAATCTTGAGATTAAGATGACTCCATACATGATATTTGGCCTTGTTGCTATAAGATACATAAGGTTTCCAATGAGCCTCTTAAACAGCGTAGGATTTACATTGGATCCACCATCATCCTTGCTCAATTTCAAACCTGTTATTACTGGTGTAGGGGCTGTCTTACAGTTTAACATCTTAAATCTGTTCAAGACATCACTTGCATATTTTGACTCAGATATAAATATCCCATTTTCAAAATGTTGGACTTCAATGCTGAGAAAATACTTCATAAGCCCCAAATTAGTCATTTTGAATTCATTTTCCATGACTGATCTAAATTCTTCTATGCCAAAATCACCAGTAAATATTAAATCATCGACATAAAAGCAGACAATTAGCTTATTACCTCGCTAGTTGATTTTTGTGTACAATGTTGGCTCACATTCACTTAGATGTGAAACCCATTTTGAATAAGGTAAGAGTCAATGCCACTGTACCAAGCTCTAGGAGCTTGCTTCAAGCCATAGAGCACCTTCTTCAGCTTGTATACTCTGTGTCCTTGTCCTAGAACTTCATAGTATTGTGGTTGCTCCACATATACTTCCTCCTCCAAATAACCATTTAAAAATGTAGACTTAACATCCTTTTGATAAACAGGCCATGACTTATGTGCTATGATGGCCAAAATTGTTCTGATAGTGTCCATTCGAGCTACAGGTGCAAAAGTTTCATTGAAGTCTATGCCAGGTTGTTGTGTGAATCCTCTTGCTACCAATATTGCCTAGTGCTTCTGCACATTTCCATCAGCATCTTGCTTGGTCTTATAAATCCATTTCATGCTTATCACATCCTTGTCCTTAGGAACATCAACTAGTTCCCATGTTTGATTCTTCTCAATGCATTCTATTTCTTCATCCATGGCTTGTGCCCAGACTTTATCTTCAACAACTTCTTCAAATGTTAGAGGATCATTAACTTGAGAAAATAATGCAAAAACTGAGAATGAATTAGGTATACCGGTCTCATATATCTCGCGCAGACTTCTTGTCCTTAGCAGAGTTACCGGTGTCAAACTGCGCGAACTGCTTGCTGGGGTCTGCTGCGCACTTGGAATGCTTGTCGGAGTTGCTTGTACTGCAACTTCTGTTGGAGTTCCTTGTGCTAAAACATGATGTGCAGTCTTGGGAGTAGGAGGTGCTGCGAAGTTATGATTCACATGTGGAGTCTCAACCACATCTTCTGCGATGTCATCATGTTCGACATGTGTCACAATTTTAACATTCTTCTCTATAGTTCCATCCCATGCTTTATTCTCTACAAACTGAACATCGCGACTGATAATAACTTTTCTTGCAATAGGATCATACAACTTGTATGCTTTTGTGTCTTCAGAATACCCAATAAAAATGCATTTCTTTCCATTATTGTCTAATTTTCTTCTTAGCTGATCTAGAACATGTGCGTATGCTACACAACCAAAAACTTTCAAATGTGAAACGCTATATTTCATACCTATCCATGCTTCCTGTGGAACTTTGTTCTTCACGCTCTTCATCGGACATCGATTCATGATGTATACAACAGTTGCCACTGCTTCAGCCCAGTATTCATTTGACAGATGCATGGCTGCCAACATATTGCGCGCCATCTCCATAATGGTTCCTCTCCGCGATACCATTCTGCTGCAGTGTATAACGCGCAGTGAATTTCTTCTGTATGCCATGATTTTTGTAAAAATTTAAGAAATAATTTGAAACATACTCACCACCTCAGTCTGTTCTTAAGATCTTGGTGTTGTAACCACTCTGCTTCTTCACAAGTGCATTGAACTGCTAAAAACAACTAAACGCATCAGACTTATGTTTTAGAAAATATACCCAGGTTTTTCTCATGAAATCATCAATAAATGTGAGAAGATAAGTGCATCCTCCCATGGACGGTGTTTGCATCAATCCACAAATATCAAAGTGCACAATTTCAAGTGGTGTGCGAGCTTTGTATGACTTTTCGACTGGAAAAGTCTCTCTGTGTTGTTTTCCTAAAATATAGCCTTCACAAATTCTCTCTGGCTTTTCAATCAGTGGCAATTCCTTAAACATGTCCTTCATGTGCAGTAGCTTCATCCCACCAAAATTCAGATGTCAAAATCTGAAATTCCATAACCAGGATTCATCCCTTATTTATGTCTGAAACACAGCTTGTATTGCGTTGTCTTTTTCTTCCTTGTCAGAGTGAATGTCTGCTCCTTTGCTTTCTGCTTTGAACGTAGATCCATAATTTTCATTCTGACTTTCATGAACAACTTGAGTTGTTTTTCCTTTTATGATTGGTGTTATCTTCAAAGGAACAAGCGATTACTTGTCATCTGCACTTCGACTATCAACTGATTGCTTGGATACATGTCTTTGATCACATAGCGTTTTCATATCATATGGATTATGTAACATTTTTCCATCAGTTTTCCAGTGCTCATCAAATTATGTTTCAAACCTTGAACATAATAAACACCAAACATATATTTCTGCTCCCCCTGTTTTGTTAGAATATCAACAGTACCCTTACCCAAAACAGTGACTTGAAAATTATTTCCAAGTTTGACATCAGTTTGAACTTATTTAGCTAGACTAGAAAATAGATTTAAATTACCAGTCATGTGATTGCTACAGCCTAAGTCTAAATACCATATGTCATTCGGACTTTCTTGGACAACATTGCATTCAAGTGGCGATGTGCATGCTAAGAACAATGAGTTGTTCATGGTGCTAGTGTTGCTTGACTGTGTTTGGCCTTGCTTTCCTTGGTCATACTGTTTCTTCCTGCATTCATATGCGAAGTGTCCATACTTCTTACAATAATGACATTGAATTTTTTATTTATCATGTACCTTTGTCCACTTGGCTGACTGGGGCTCTGATTCTGACCTCTTCTCGCGACATGTGCAGGACTGCTGCTGCGACCTCCTCTGAAATAACTTCTTCCTCTGCCTCTAGAGTTTGGTCTTCCTCTTCCTCTTCCACGAATTATGGATGATTGTGCTGTGAATGCACCTTCCGGCGATGTATCTGAACCGCTAATTCTATGTTCATGATTGAGTAATGAGGCTTGCAATTCATCAATGGTAAATGTGGACAGATCTTTGTTTTCCTTTAGGGTCACAACTAAAGATTCAAATTTCTTTGGAAGAACTCTAAGAACTTTTTCAACAACTCTTTGGTCACCTAGATTTTCTCCATGAGACTTTATTTGATTAACTGGACCAATAACACGAGTATAGAATGAGTCTACTAACTCTGTATCTTTCATTGACCGAGATTCAAAATCTCTTCTAAGAATTTGAAGTTTCATAGTCTTTACCTTGTTCAAACCTTGATATTCAGTTTCCAGTGTGTCCCATGCTTCCTTAGCTAATTATGTTGCTGCTACTCTTGGGAGTATGGATTCATGTGTTGCTTGATGTATGTGGAACAATGCCTTTCCATCTTTCTTTCTATGTTCCTTCAAGACATCCTTCTCAGCTTGTGTGAGATTGTTATATGCTATCAGATCTGCTAGTTCTGCATAACCATGCTAGACTATTTCCCATACATCTTGACCTCTAAACAAAGCTTTCATAGTTAGAGACCAATATTCATAATTTTTACCTGAACAGATTGGAGTTTGCAAATTACCAGAAGTGGAAGCCATCGCTTTTCCCTTATAGATAGAATACCTACTTTCCGTAAACCAGGCCCTGATACCAGATCAAGGGAAAAACACACCGCGCAATAAATAAGATTTAACTGCGCAGTAGATGAATATCTTCTTTTTCTTCTATTCGAACTTCGCCGACCATACAATAGAGAACCCAAAATTTTACTTAGCGAAACACTTGCTTCACTAAGAATTAACTTCACAGTTTAATTGCGTGGAGACTAACTGCGCGATTTCAACTTTCTACTTCGCGGCGATTAACTGCGCGATTTAGACTTTCTACTTCGCAGTGATTAACTGCGCGATTTAGACTTTCCACTGCACAGTAGTACTTCACAGAGATGCTACTTTACTTTGCAGACTTCACAAAGACTTCGCAAATCACTTAAACAAAATTTTCATGAAATATTTTTTCTAAGGCATAACAACTAAAACATCTTAAGTGAAGTTACTCCTTGTAAAAATAGAACTTTCACTGCGGTGAACTTAATTGGAAATTTTGATTTCTTTCACTGCACCTAAATGTAAACAATATTCAAGGAGAAGATGTACGACTTGTAATATTCAACATTCTTGGGAATTAAATATAAAAACTATGAACTTAGATATTACCACAACTGGGCGATGCCTCAAAACATGGAAATGAGTTTTTAGTTGATCTTTTACTTTCATAGAGCTTGGGCTCTTGATACAATTCACGGGACCTTCTTCTCCTTTCATTATTCTTACACATTTCTCTCTGAGTTTCAACTATGAGCTTGGCTTCTACTTATAGAGTTTCCTAACAACCGACTTAAGATAACTTCACTTGGAAGCTACACGATTTCATTAAACAATGTAATTAATTTCTACCTAAGAAATCTTGATATGCAAACTATTAACATGGTTACATAAATATAACATGACGTGTGATTGGCTGCGAACTTGCAAACTTACTGACAGACTGACATTGCAGTCTCTGCGTGCTGACACAAAAATACTGATAGGGTGACTGACAGAGCCGACTCAGTAGATACGGGACGGGATCAGCTCATTAATTACATATTTTCCAACATTATGGTGGCCATTCAAAATTCTAAATAAACAATTATAAAAATACAAAAATAAAAAAAATTCACTGGTAGTTGATGCATGGATAACTCGTAGCTCATGCATGGATACTAGTAGCTCATGCATCATACATGGATACTAATAGCTCATGCATGGATACTAGTGGCTTATGCATCATGCATGGATACTAGTAGCTCATGCATGGATACTAGTGGCTTATGCATCATGCATGGATACTAGTAGCTCATGCATGGATAACAAGTATTGACAGACAATCCATTTAACTAAAGAATGTGAGGGTAATTACAACTAAGTATGGATAACAAGTATCAAATAACTTGTTCATGGCTCTTAACTTGTGATCTATCGGTACAATTGTGCCAAAACTATAGTGATTTAGGAAAGATTTTCTTCAAGCTATCTGAGCATAGAAATAAATTTTAAAGCAAACCAAATAATTCCCTTCTCTCTTGTCAAAGTAGGATAATTTGTCTCAATGAACCATCATCATCACCACCACCACCACAATGGCCATACCAATGATTAACTCTTTTCTTCTCACATATGTTTAGAAGTTTGGATTTATTGTATTGCTTCAAAAGTTCAAGTTTATCAATGAAAATGATCATAAACGGCCTCTTACTTTGCAATACATTATGCATATATTCTTTCTAAACACGATAATGTGTATTACTTACTCTGATTTTTTTGTAAATCAACATCAGTGTTAAGTATGCCCAAATCAGAATAGAGACTTAAAAAGGCATGCTGAAAAATTGAATGCATAGATGATTTCTCATGCAGATTAAAAGAAATTACATGCTGAAAACTTTCTCAAAATAACCTTTGCACACCGTTGATTATAAAAAATAACATTAGAATTGAAGAAGAAATAACTTCTAAAATCATACTACGATCTATGATTGGTACCATAAATTCATTTTCCTACATCTTATTTTTACCATAAATTCATGATAAAAATCTAAAGCTGCAAATCTCAAACGTTCTTCATATGAAGTTCCAAAATTATCATGATATGAAAGCAAACTGCAATTTTAGAAAATGCAAGTCATTAATTTCATCAATATAAAATGCAATTTTGCAATTCTAGAAAATAAAAAGCAAGAAATATAATTTTGCATTCCGAGAAAATAAACAGTTATTATGATAAGATTATCATAAGAATAAGCCAATAAATATTATTCTGCCCTTTGGAGAGATAAAGATCAGTATATGTTATGACATTATTATCATAACTGTAGGCCATTAAATACTATTCTGCCCTTTTCGAGATATAAAGGGAAGATTACTAACAATTACTATTCTGCCCTTTTGGAGAGATAAAGGGCAGATTATTCAACAATTGGAGTAAAAAACATGTCCATGCAGCATAATAATCTCAGAGAGAATTCCTCTTCTATGTTACCGACCACTAAAGAGCACACATAACTGAAATCCCCATGTAGGATCAACAAAAATACATGGTTTTAGAAATATTAGGATGTGGAACGGGGAGCTGGGGAGCATCCCCTTCCCTTCTTTCTCCTGCCTGCAGAAGTTGTTGCATCTGACTTGCTGCTAGATGTGCATAATTTATTGGAGCAACTGCACAGAATACACAAATATAGAATGATCAGATCATTTATATTAACTGGTCGAAATTTCAAGTATAAACTCAAGACACAATCATGGTCCCTGGGGAAGATTAGTATCTTAACCTGTAGAGATTGCCACTGTGCTTTTTTGATACCTGCAACCAAACCAAACAAATACAATTTCAAACCTCCTATAAAAGGGCAGAAAAATAGACTTTCACACATTAAACGTGGAGGGTTTGTTTCTTACACATAAGACAAAGCATGAACAACACTCTGAAGTCCGTCCACAGTGAAGTTGTTCTCATCGAGTAATACATGGTAATGAGTGGGCCGTGAAGTCCCCTACAACACATTTTGCTATTCATGTAAACATGGACATATCTACGGTTTTCTACTGTGATATGATTAAAAAGTACATACCAAAAAACTTACCATCTTTCCATCTTGAGAACACAAGTAGAAATCAAAATTTCTAGGGTGACAAATATGAGAATCCACAATTGTCCCTGCATCCAAAACATATAAAATTCACTGTTTTGTTTTACATAATAATAATAAGACAATCTCAAATGAGTAAGTACTGCATCACATTCTGGTTAATCTTTGATTTCTTGTCATGCAATACTAAAATAAACGCTTTACTTTGAATCACATGGTAGAAAAATAAGATAATTAACCTGGCTGCACATTTTGTTTTTCTTGCCCATTGGTTGGGAATATCTTTGCATGATGATTCTTCTGCGCAATTATTAATGTAACTCTAGGTCTATAACCACTCTCAATAAAATCGCATGCCTGTAAATCAATGATCATTTTATGAAAGTTAAATCATAACTTTGTAGTATGTTAAATTATATGTAGCACAGTCATTTAACTTATTGGTAATTTTACTCACAAAGTGTAAAATATAAACCAATCAAAATAATGAATTTAGCATTGATAAATAAAAATAAAAAAACCTTTAATATAGCTTTCAACTCAGCTCTCAAGACCGTGTCGAATTGAGAATTGCTAACTCCATCTCTGAAAATGATGGAAAATAGAACATGATTAACTATTGATTAAAATTGAAAACAAAATGACAATAAATACGTCATATTTTAAAAAGACAAACCAGAATTATATATATTTTCATAATTACGATGTTGGTTTTAATTGGTTTATGTTACTAATTTATTTTTGGGAATGATTGACTAACATTCTACTCAACCTCTTAACAAATAAGTTGAAATGTGTAAAAATTTCAACAGTTTCATTAAAATTAGCATAATCACTTAATTTATGGTTAGTGAATACTTATACGTCATAAATTAAGTGCCACCATAAGTTATCTGTGAAGAGTTATCCATGCATTTATTCATCAACCATTAGTTATTTTTTAGAATTTTTTTTTATATTTCTAGCATTTTTCTAATTATCTGCCATGAACTGATCCATTCATCAGCTACCACTTATTTTTTAAAGTTTTTTTTTATAATTGTTTATTTAGAATTTTGAAAGACAGCTAAATAATCAATCAACCATATAATCAATTTGGACAATATACTGGTGTACAATCTTAGAAAAGCTACACTTGTCTCATCCTCTACATACTTAGAAAATCATAGATCATAGTCCAACACAAATTCTAAAATAAAAACGCCTATACCTAACTATCAATTTTCATGATGACATCAATTTGAAATTCCAACCCTGATAGCAGATCACTAAATGAAAATAGCAACTATGTAATGCAACGTATTGTCAGAATAGCATTCTTGCCTGAGAAAGCGCTGTAAAAACCAACACAACATGAAAATATTAACCACATACCTGAAGATGATCATTCGCTTTGGTTTGGGGTCAACACCTTGTTCACAGGTTTGATAAAAATCTTTTAGTAGTTCACTGTGTAACCAACGTAAATGTTAGTTGTGGAATTTACACCAATCATATGACAGTTTCCTATACAGCATTGCCCAGGTTAAAAAAGGGAATATTTTATGAGAATAGAATTACTTCATCATGCCAGAATCCCTTTCTCCTAATTCCGGCGTAGACGTTATTGTGCAAAGATCCTCAATCAGTTCAGCCCTGGGCGCTTGAGTTCTCACGGAGGCTCTATACTTTGAAATGAGCGGCCAATATCTAGAAGAAACAACCTACAAACAGTTTCGTTTACACAATTAACGTCACATGTAGGAGAGAAAGTTCTAATAACAATTTTCATGATACGTACAGCTGCAATGGCAGGTGAATCTATATTCCCAACAGATCGACGTGAAACGTCCATCCCAATAATAATTGTTGGTATGGTAGAGATCTTTGGTATCTTTTTTTCAATTTCCATATTTAACACAGTGTTGAGGCCACCCATCTGAAAGAGAGGAAACGAACAAAAGTTCAAGAATATCATTACATAACAATGACTTGACTTGCTTGAAAAGAAAGGGCATATCTAGCAAACCTTAGAGGGAGTTTACCTTTGCATTTATTTTAATTGCAACATTCGTTAAAAACTGGTCAGTGATCTTCTGCGGGTTGCCGGGTGAAATACACTGATTCACCACGCCGATCCTCAGGAACATTTTCTTCCAAGGCCCTGGGAAAAAGCAAACAAATATTACAAAATGATAAAATGGAATGGATCATCCTCAGAAGTAAAAAACTAGAGTTGTTCATAGTCACAATTGTTAAATTAGGAAATCACCATAGAGATCACTGTTTTTTCTTTCTGGTAAAAGGCAAATCATAAATTTAGGACGATCTTGTTCTCCTGGAAATATATCTCTGATACGATCTCGCATGGCTATCACTCTGTCAGCAGGCTTCATATATCTGTCTCCCGGATTCTCCTCTACGATACCGGAACACTCGGCCATTTCCTAGAGAAAGCTTTTCAAATTATGTAATGTATTAAAATAAATAAAAATTATTGTATTCATATTTGTCTAATTACATGAATATTTGGTAGTTTATTCATGGATGGTGATATAATAGGTAGTTGAGGTATAGATAACATGTGATTACAAGTAAGTATGAATAACAAATAACTTGTTCATGGCACTTAATTTGTGACTTATGATGTTTACCAACCATAAGTTAATTGACTATGCTAATTAGTATTCACTTACATACCATTCCTCTTCTGTTACAACATTCCTGAAGATCACGAGCTAGATTCCTTATGTCCACATTTCTAAATTTAGATATGGAGAAATTAACAAGTATCCATTTTGAAATTTTCGCTCCTCTGAACATCGTCTGATAATAGGTGGTTCAGACTGATTAGAATCTAAATAGAGAAAACCTTAAAACCGTTCAAACATTAAAATGAGAAATACCTTTTGGACAAAGTTCCAACGACCATTCCTTGGAGTGTCTCGCCTTGTAGCCATTTGCTCCCCAAACCTAAGCTGTTACGAGAACCAAACAGTTAAACAGAAAATTGGCCTTCACTCTAAGAAATATAAATAATTTCAGATTCTAATAACTGCAGAACAGAAGTACATTAAATATAGAGCTAAACTTAACCCACAAAGAAAAACCAAGTTCAAAGCCAGCACTTGCATCCTTGTTAGGAGGGCCATTATTTGTCAAATGACTTAGTAGCAATAATGTTTATTTTTCATGGAAAGAAAGTTTGCAGCAATAATGTATGTATAAAAAAAATTTAGATTATTATTGTAAACAAAATTTGATTAAAAGTATAAAGCTTACCGATAAAAGTATTTAAGAATTTAATTCTGAACATGGCTGTTAAAGTTTTAGGTTGGAGAAAGATGCAAAATTTTAAGGATTTTCAATAAGATTAATTTAATAAAAGGAATCCTGTAAATATGTGTGGATTTTATGATTTTAGTGAGAGAATTTGAGTGGAGAAACTATATTCTTTCACTTTTTTTCATCTCGATTAAGTTTTCAATAGAATCCAGGGTTTTGATTTTATTTTTTCTAATGTGTTATTTATTGATTATTTATATTTTAGAATTTGAGATTCCTAGATTGTCGAAGAATAACAGAACAGTACTGTGTAAATAAATAAATAATAACTAAAACCTAAGAACAAATTGCATGCCTATACTAATATATATAAAATTCGATATATTAATTTTGTTATTTAAATTAAGTTTTAAAAAAGCTAGTTTAATCTATAAAATTACTTTACCTGTTAGTTCTAAATGATACATAATTTCAAAGAAATTTAGCTGTAAGCTTTATATAATTAAGAGATAATAAATAAAGCTCAACATATAATTTAGGTAATTTTTTTTGTTGTAAAATTCAAATTTTTACGTGTTTAAATTGTATTTTTGAATAATTTCTACGTGTTTAGAATATTTAGACTACACTTTTTTTTAATTATTTTTCATAATTTTTATTTTATGAGCTGAAATGAATTTTTTTAATTATGATAACTTTACATGACAACATCTCCCCATATTCCGCTGTATGACAGCATCTCCCCCATATTTAGCTGTAAACCACCTTGTTCCTCTAAAATAATTTAAAATAAAAACTTTACAAAGAACACAATTTAAAATAATTTTTTTCATATAAATAGCACTTAATTTAAAATTAAAATATCACATATAAATAACTTAATTTAAAATGCTCATAGCTGTACTGTTAAAATACTCCTTATGCTGTTAAAATACTCCTTATGTTAAGTCACTGATTAAAAATTCTATAAAAGTATTGTGGGGGATTATAACATAAAAATTCTATAAGAGTATTGTGGGGATTGTAACAGAAAAGAGACAGAAATACCTCGGGTGCCGAAAGAACTCGGCCAGGTAAAGCTACCAACTGCTTGTCAATATTTATATTGCATGCCCTGAATGCTGGGTCGGAATTGTAATTATTGCTTTCCATTGCCTGCATGGTTAAATGTTATTGTTATAATTTGTTGGCTATAAAGAAGATAGAAGTTGGAAGAGATTGGATGGCAATAGAAGTAATTTCAAAATGTTACAAAACTGTTTTATGGATCAAACTAACTGACCATAATATTATAAGAAGAGGGCACTAAACCATATATAGAAGAAATCCAATCATTTCAAACTAAACCATACTTACATTATGTAACAGACGCATCCGTTGACCCGGAGTTTGTCTGGATTTTTCTACAAGCTTTGAGCGTTGTGCAGAAGAAAGGGATTTTGTATATCTCTGTCCGGGGAGGATGTAGCAAAGCTGGCAATTGGAGGAAGCACACCCCAGCTTAGATATTCAATGTTAATTTTAACATCAACGCCTAGTTATAACATATAAGAAGATTATCATACTGACCTCCACGGGAAGATAGTTAGGACGGTTTCTTCTCCCTACATCTAAGCAGGGAAGATTCTTCAAAGTAAATCCTTTCTCTTGAAAGTACTTGAAAACAGTCAGCTCTCTTTCTTGGTCGCCTCCGTTGCTTTGTTTGATCAAGAAGCTTCACATACAGACCTCAAACTTTTTAATACAGTCTGAGTAACCAAAGTTAATGAAAATACCATTTCCAAACATTAACATTTTTAACTTTGAAATAAATGAAAGGAAGGCAAGATTTGTACCGTAGATCTGTGCACGGTAGATCAGTTATACTAATTATTTTATACTCAAAATTTGTGTGGCTTGTTTTAATGCGTACTCCTTTTAGTACTTGTTTAGCCTGCAAGGAAGGAACAAAGGTTGACAAACTTACTGTTTAAAAAGAAAGAGATTTAAAAGTTCAAAGATTTTGCTGGTTCGGTAAGTTTTTGGTTGCAATTCAGTAATTTTGTTTTTCAATAAATTTAAGTAGTATTTTGAATGTTCTGAATGTAGAATGTATAGATAGATTTAACATACTCGAAAACTTCAATAACCCCACAACACTTAGATTATACAAGTTTAACACCAGATTATACAAGTTTAACATGGCTCTATAAAACTTTCAAAATTTCTGCTTAAAAATATGTCCTCTCCAAACAAAATGGTCTAACTTTTAAAGTACCATTTTGAAAAGTTACAGTATTTGAAAATCCAAGCCTCATACTTTGAGTTAGATTTACCTTGTTCCAATTAATCTGATACTCATTGTTTAGGCCTTGATTTTGCAACAGGAAATCAATGACCTTATCTTCCTTGATAAGGACTGTCGTGGACGTATCTGCACATAATTCCAATGTTGGTAAATTTCATGTTATTTTCCAATCTCTTTTATATATGATTATAAGAATATCGAGGAAACAATGCTGAAGTACATATATTCAAAGTCACAAAACAGAATGGAATTAAGCCAAATCATATTAAAAAAAATTACTATGTAAAAATTTTAATTTTAATGGGTTCATTATTGATGAATTGTATATAATTGAACTATTTATATTACTAAATTTTATATTAAATAATTTAATTTAAATAAAATTATAAAAAATATACCCATATTAAGAGTAAGCCCGCCTTGAGTAGGTTTGAAACTATTGTGATAGCCTGGGCATCCAGTGACACCTCCTCCTAACTCCATCAAAGGGGCAAATCTCCAATCAAAGAAATTTTGTCTAATTAATATGCAGTCTCTGCAACAATAAAAATGACAAATACTTCAAAAATATTTTCAAATGAAATAAAAAATGCTAGTAAAATGAAAAAAGTTCATTAACATCTTAAAATGAAAAAACACATACCTCTTAGAAGCATGCTGTCTGAGTATAATATCTAAAACCCTAAGTGCGCTTTGGGCATGGTCACAAACTTCACCCCTTAAAACATCTTGTATGGTTCTCATTGTTATCTTACCAGCATATTTAAGCTCTACATTAAACTTTTTCTGTCTATCAAGTCTTCTTTTCTTTGTTTGTTCTGTATCTGTGGAACTTCCTTCGCCAGCAGTCCTAAGTAGAAAGCAATACAACGATATATGATTAACTTAAAAATTCTTTAACATTTGAAACATAGATTTAAAAATAAGAGTAAACGAGAGAAGATTTAATATTGACAGTGAACCTTAAACTTTTTTTTTAACTTGAAATTGTTCCATCTTCATATTCACTATGAATAAAAAATGGTAAAAAAATCAAATTTTGATGAGAAAAAAACATTGTTTCTCCCAACCAACTACCCTGTCTCCTGGAAAACACAGTGAATCCTAAACTAGTTACATTCACTGGAAACAATTAAACCAATTAGAGATTTCAATAAACTGTTTACCTTCTTGAAAGCTTAACATCATCAAGGACAACAACGAATTGCGTGCTCAGTTTATTGATGGGTTTACCAATAATAAACAAACTGCTCTCTCCATCGTATGCGAATTCGTTTATATTGGAATCTTTGATTTTATCGATGATTTTTCTGCTCAATGTCTTGTTGATCACAAGCCTCCGATCTGCACTGCCACGTTCATCACCACCAGTAATTGTAACCTGCAAGCAATGAGAAGTATGAGACATATTTGGTTTTGTAACTTGCAACCAAAATCTGATAAATGAGAAGAGCGAAACAAAAAGAGACCAAAGGCGTCGAATTTGCTTACATGGTAATGAAATGAGTCCTTAATTTGTGGGAAGGATACTTTAAAATGATTCGACAGTAGATCTACACGTCTGCCAGCTTGACCTTGTCCAGGTCGTTTCATTAACTCCAATGGAGGTGACATTTGAGGATCAAGAGGGGGTGCAGGAGGTAGATTACTTGAAGGTGCCTCTGCTCTATTAGCAATGCCTTTAATTCTCCCATATTCCATTGGAAAACAAAGTTCTCGCTCCAAGAGTTCGCTAACCTGCTCAAAACAAGAGTAAACTGAATCAAAATCATGGAAATAAAAAAGCTGGATTCCAGATATTATAGACACAATCTGATGGCTACAAAACAAAATAAAAGGTTCTAAACAAAATATTTAAGTTCATAGGTATTTTTATTTTAGAATTTGAAGTGGATTATTGTCTATGTTATTTTAGTATTATAAGAAAATGAGACAAGCGTACTGTTCATATTGATTTTATATAGCAGTCATTTAAAATGACTTAACTTATGAAAAAAAACTAAAAAAAACAAAAAAGTAATCCATAGTTACTAAGTTCAAATTAGTATCCAATGTATTCAAATTCGCACTATTAAAAATTTTAAATTATAAAAAAGTTCATAAATTTTTTTTGTTTATAAGAAATGTTCATCACTGGGGTTGTAAGTGTATTTCTACCATTGAACCCAGGAACATTTAAACGGTCAAAATCATGAAAATACACTTGGTCTGGAGTAGGCTAACCTTTAACTGTATTGAGTTTAACTCACCAAAAAATTTGAACCTGGATTACCCTTAACAAATACCCACTTAAACAAATAAGCTAACTAAAATTGACAATTCATAAATATATTAAAAAACAGAAAATATAATTATTAAATAATTGATAACCTAAATAGTATATGTAATCATGTATTAATATACTAAAGCCAAAGACAGGTGACACTCCTTAATTAATAATCCTTCAAGAATGCGGCCTGGTTCCATTTCTGGATCCAACGTCTATTCCTGAGATCTTCAGTGTCGTCTTTAGCCATAGCCCGTTTCGGATCCTCTTGACTCATAACCAGTAAATGATTCCACATAGGCAAAGGAATAAATAGCAGCAATATAATGGATTAAAGGGAATGTCTGAAGAAATGTTCTATACATCCTCATCCTAGTCAATGATAAGGTTATAAGCTATTCCCCATTCATTTCATTTCGGACGAGTTTATCTTTTTCTTTATGCGCTCTACTCCAAGTAAACATATATTTTTACAAAGAATCTACCCAAGAGCAAGTAGTTAAGGCATTGTTTGATGTTGGAAATATTAATTATTAGGTGTTGACTATTTGGGTGGTTTCAAAATCATGATTTAACTTAGAAGGCTTAATTATGAATGTTGAAATTACATAATTACAGAAACCAGAAATATTTGGATAAAAAGCTATGCCTAAAAATAAGAGGTTTTGGTTGTTCTTTATCCTAAGTTTGTTGGAAAAACTTAATTCAGTCACTCTGTCAATCTCGTCAAGTTTGTATTTATGTAACAGCATTTCTATAGGGAAGAAGATATAGAGTGAGATGTGTAAGAAGAGTGAAAGGAGGAGAAGCTCATCCTGTGAAGTGTGTGAAGAGCCAAAGCTCTGTAAGAAGAGAAAGATCAAAGTAAATTCTCATCTCTGTGTAATCCTATTGAATGTTGCATGTCACATCTTCTCCAGATTTACTTGAGTGAATGTTATTTACATTTTAAGAGTATCGCGCAGTAAAAAGGATCCAGCAAAAATTTAGATATTTACTTTGCAAAGTATATGCTTGGAGAAGCAAAGTCCTAAAGCAAAGAAAAAATAAATATTCATCTACTGAACGCCTTGATAGCTGATAAGGATGCTTAGTGATAGCCAATAAGGGTGCTTAGTGATTTGTAGAAATTATTAATTTTGGGATGAGTCAAAACGATTCAAGTAGGTTATGTTGAAATATTGGTTGAATAAGAATCTGGGACTATATATTTGGTTTCAAATGTTTATTAATATCTTCAAGTGTATCAAAAACCATGTAAAGTATGTTTATGTAAAGTATGTTTGACACCAAAACCTATAGATGTTGATAAACATTTGAAACCAAACACATACCCAAATAGAACACTAAGCCTTTTTACCAAAGAAGCAATGCCAAGTCATGGCGGTCGCGTCAGTGACGAGCCCCGTAATGGCATGCAGCCCTTCCCATCCGTTTTTGCTCAAATAAAAAGTGGAATGCATAGTGAAGGCTGATTGACTCCGCCAAGTATCGGCCGCTGGTGTAGGAATGATCAACGTTTAACTGAGACTAGTGTTGATCCGCACTCGAACTCAAATTTACCGCCCGCGGGAACAAACTCAACTACCCGACCCGACCCGAACCTCCGCTGGAGATAAAGCCTACGGGTAAGGCCAGTCTCCTCATGTTCAATTAAAGAATAAACACACTTCTATAAGGTAGGTCGCGATCTGACCCACGGGAAATAATCTGAACATCGATCCATCCCGACCGGACCCTCCGTCGGAGATATGGCCTACGGGTTAGGGCGGTCTTTCATGTTCAATCAAAGAATAAAGGCAACAGAGGTGCTACTGCTCATGGCTAGGTCTCGATCTGACCTTCGGGATACTGCCAGTCTCGGCCCGACAATCAAAAAAGAAAGACAAGAGGCAAAGGTTGATGTTCCTATATGCAAGTCATGAGGCCGGTCAGTGCTGGTTTGTTAAGCCGCTCTTAGGCTACTTGTTTACAATGCTCTGAGGCCGGTTGTAAGGAACAAAGAGAAGGCCGAGATTTGACATGCGGGCTCGGGTCAGATTTCTCCTCATGTCTAATAAACATAAACATATGCAATTTGTACACTGAATTTTATAACTTATATGATCTAGTAATTGTTTTTCTGGTTAAATAGAATTTTTTTTACAAGGAATTCTTTATATTTGAATGATAAATCTATAATTTTGGCTAAAGTCAACCTCACAATATTTTGAATGAAAAAATTATTTATCCATTTAAAAGATGCTGTCACCAATTTTTGTGTGAAGATGACGACCCTCCTCTCAAACTAAATATCCTATTGACTCAAAGATGAGAGACAGAACCAGATCTGACCTACGGGAAAGAAGCATTATACCTAGAACTACATATCCTATATACCTAGAGATGAGAGACATAGAAATAGAGTTATAGATTCAGAGTTGACTTACCCGAAAGAAGCATTATAAGGGTTAAAATAATAGTTTATTTGGTATTGTTTGTTTGAAATTATAGAGCACCTGAGTGACCCTAATGATGAAGAACCTGTGTTATCTCTGTTAATATTATCTCTGTGAAAGTAACATGTTCAAAACCGGCTAGACTGAGCTAGTTTCTGCAGACAATTCTAATGGTCCTGAGGAACCCTACATAATGAGATGTTTAACAAAGAAAGACGATAGCATCAGGTTTGCCATTCAGTGTTTGGCTGCCAGGAATTCTTTATTCGAATAATGGGTTTATAAACTTCGTTAAAGCCAGCTTCACAATATTAAATGAAGAACTATCTACCCACCTTTCAAAGGTGACACAATATCGAATGAAAAAACTATCTACCCACTTGAAAGATGCTGTCACCATTTTTTGTGCTAAGATGACGATCCTCCTCTCAAACTAAATATCCTATTGACGCAGAGACGAGAGACAGAAATAGAGTCACAGAACCAGATCTGACCTACGGGAAATAAACATTATAAAGGCTAAAATAAGCGTTCGGCCAGTGCCGTAGTTAACACATTTTCTCCATCAGTCTCTTAACTTAGTTGAGTCTTTCTGGACTGGCTGGTTTCTGCAGACAACTCTGATGGTGCTTAGGGACCCTACATACTGAGATGTTTAACAAAGAGGGATGATAGATAGCATCAGGTTTTTCCTCCAGCATTGGGCTGCCAGGAATTCTTTATATTCGAATAATGGGGCTTTGATTTTCCTTAGAACCAGCTTCACAATATTGAATGAAAGAACCATCTACCCACTGGAAAAGTGACACAATATTAATTAATGAAAGAACTATCAACCCCAGTGAAAGATGCTATCACCAATTTTTGTGCGAAGATGACCCTCCTCCCAAAATAAATATCCTATAGTCCCAGATATCCCAGAGATTAGAGACATAAATAGAGTCATAGAACCAGATCTGACCTACGGGAAAGAAGCATTATAAAGGCTAAAATAAGCGTTCGGCCAGTGCCATAGTTAACACATTTTCTCTATCACTCTCTTAACTCAGTTGAGTCTTTCTGGAATAGGCTGGTTTCTGCGGACAATTCTGATGGTGCTTAGGGACCCTACATACTGACATGTTTAACTCAGAGAGACGATAGATAAAATCAAGTTTGCCATCAAGCGTTTGGCTGGCAGGGATTTCTTCTCAGTGCACTGCTCGAATTGAATTGAATTGGAGGGGACTCTGGAAACCAAGTCTCACTCACAGCTACACATAAGACAGTCATTCTTAAAGGACGGATTCAAAGCATTTCTCAGTTAATGTCCTACCACTGGCCAACACTCAAAGGTGAAACCTTGAGTAAAACAGGCTTTAATAAGGAAAGGAGAATATGAAAAGGCTTATTAAACTTATTATTTAGCTATAAGCCAATACAAGATCATGAATAATGAAAATATATTAACAAATCAACTGAATGTCATTATTCAACCAAAATTATAACAAATACATCCAATCAAGTTTGGAAGGACTTACCAAAATTGCAAGAAAAATTGTAGCTGCAAATCAACTGTTGTAGCCAGAGTCACCGATCGAAAAATGAAGAGAATAACAAGAGATTTTGTAGGAAAATATGTGAGAGATCAATAGATTTTATAGTCATCAATATATAAATTCCACTACCTCTATACTCGTCCATGTATAAATTCCACTACCCGGGTTTGTTAGTAATAAAATCTAAGATATTAATGCCTATCGGCGTAATCATAATGTGTTTAGTTATTTTAGTTAACCATATTTTTGGAAGTGGTGTATCTTACTGTATTTTTATTGTTGTTTATTAATTTTAATAGTTAGATTTCACTACCACTAAACTAAATCAAATTATATATTAATTGCATATCGAAAACAATAGAAAATATGGTACGACATAGTCAAATTATATATTAATTGCATATCGAAAACAATAGAAAATATGGTACGATATAGTCAAATGTGTTACAATGAAATTTAAGTTAGTTAAATATATACTTATTCTAGATTTATCTTAAAACTTGAAGGATGGTGGTTAAAATAATTTTTTTATTTTTTAAATAACCCGTGGACATATTTGTTGAGTAATGATCTATTGCTGGAATACAAATTAAGGATTTTATTACTATAAATTTGAAAGGTTTCTTCTATATTATTAAATTCTTTCTAATGATAAATTTGATAGTGGTTTTGAAAATTTTACCGCGAATTAAGAAGTGAAGATTACAAATAAATTTTTAAAAATAAAGTTTAGTTTTTAAATAATAAGTTAATTTGTAAATAATGAGTTTTTTTTAATAATTTATTATTTTTTAAATTTTATTTTTTTTTTTAAATAACACGTCGACACATTTGTTGAGTAATGATCGATTGCTTGAATACACATTAAGGATTCTATTATTACAAATTTGAAAGATTTCTTCTATATTATTAAATTCTTTTTAATGATAAATTTGAGAGTGGTTTTGAAAATTTTATCGCAGATTTATAAATTTCTCATTACATAAATAATAAAAAATGTATTAATTACATATTAATGAGGTGCAACTAGTTTGTATAATGACATTATAGACAATAAGATAATTTGGTATGAAAAATGATATATCACCTAATCACAATTTTGACAAAAATAAATAATAATTAGCAATCAATTAAAAATGTGGGTGCCGCTCATAAGTGAATCCAATTCCTAATCAATTAATCTCTTCTAAGTTGTCTCATACACATTTACTATTTGTAGATGATATACTGTGGGCTCGTCTAAACTCAATGGAGGAATGGAAGAATTATAATTCTATTATTAAGGACTTTTGTGAAGTATCGGGTATGGTGGTGAACAACATGAAGTCAAATATTTATCATTTTGGGATCGAGGATAGGAAACTTGACAAATATAAGAGATTATAGCCATATAATTTCGGTCACTTAGAGGAAGGGTCCAACTACCTTGGATATTTCCTTAAGCCTAGTGCTTATAGGAAAAAGGATTGGTTGTGGCTCACTAAGAGAGTTGAACAAAAGATTTCTCATTACACTATAGACTTTTTTCAATTGGTGGACGTTTAACTCTAGTGAAGTCAGTTCTTACTGGTATTCCAGTATATTGGTTCTCCCTTCTCCAGATTCCAGGTTATATCATAAATTGTATGAGAAAGCTATTTTTTAACTTTCTCTAGACAGGTAGTTTGGAGAGCAGCAGTTTGGTAATGGCCAGATGGGAAAGTAAAGCTCTTCCTGAAAGTAGTGGAGGATGGAGGATAAGGAATTTAACACTGTTCAGTTGTGCTCTTTGAATGAAAAACTTTTGGCGAGGACTCTTTGGTTCTACCCCGTGGACAAGAATACTTTCTGTTTAATATATCAAAGGGGATGTGATTAATTGGATAAGGATTCCAGTGAAGAAAGTGTGTGGAGTCTCTCCCATATGGTATGGTTTCTTGAGAGTGTATAATTTGTTGGCTAAAGACTTTTCATGGAAGATAGGAAATGGAAGAAGTGTACTCGTGGGGATTGATCCAGTATTAGGACTGGAAGAAGACTACTCATTATCTAGTGAAATTATTAATACACTTCACCAGTTTGATTATGCAACACTCAATAAAATCAAGAGAAAAAACACTGGTAACAATCAGCCATATTGGCTCAATGCCATGGAAATGGGCTTCAGTGACCCTGCTGCTATAGAATGGACCTAATACATAAACAAATTAAATGTTGTTGGATGCATATTGAACTTGGAGAAAGATAACCTAATTTGGTCAAATAATAAAGCTACAAGCATTGTTATAGCCAAACTGCCATATAAATCTATTATCAGTTACTGTTGTAACTATCTTGCTAACTGGTGGTATAAAAAATTATGGAAATGGAAAATACCATTGAAAATTCAGTGCTTCATGTGGCATGCATTAAGGAGAGGACAGTCACATACCCAAAATATGAACATTTTATGTTATGAGAAAAAATTATGTTATATGTTATTATAAATTTTTTATGATTATTGACCAAGTGGGGTGAGGATGACTATAATTAATTACTCTAATATTTTATTATTAATAAATAAAAGAGGAGAAAAATATCCAAAGGAGACTATTGAAAAAAGTGTTCACTAACCCACTTGGAGGAATGGATTGGGGTGGAGAGGAAACTGACACTTGGCAGCATCATCATTCACTTCTAGCTATTGTAGGGGAGCAACTTCCCTATTTTTATGGTCATGTTCCCCAAGAAAGTGGAACTAATCAGGTGGCTCAATAACTAATAAACTCACCAAAGACCTAGGCATGCTATAACACCCATCGAATTGAGTAGGAGGCACATCAAGTTTTCCTTGTGATAATTTTTGGAAAGAGAAAAATAAGGGTACACAAGAGATTCGATGAGGGGAAGGCTAGGAAGTGCTTGATTGAGTTAAGTCTACATTTATGAACTAGTACTGCTTAATGCAGAGTTCAATATTGTTAAACACAGAAGTATTACTATTGAGAACAATATGTACTACTGCTGAGTTGCAAAGAACTACTTACATGTATCCACACAGCATCTTCATCCTAGTGGTTCAGTGATCAGGCTCGGGGGTCCTAAGGCAAGTGATTTGGCTGTCTTCAGGAGAAGGTTGGGTGGAATGAGCTCCTTTGGATGTTTGTCCCTTCTACAGTTATCAGGTTCTGTTTGTGTTATCTTATTTATTTACTGAATGAATGTGTGTAAATGTGTTATAAGTTTCCATTAACACTTAGATATAATTTGGTTGTTCTAAAATGTTTTTATTTCTGGAAATTTCATTTAACTTAACTGCTAGATTTACTTGCTGAATTGATAGTTTATTTCTAGTAGAATGAAAAATGATAGAATAGAATTATTCTTTGTATTTTTCCACTCACCTTCGTGACGTATTCTAGTACAGAGAATCGAGTTTAAGTAGATAGAATTCATCGATCTTATATGATAGACTGAATGATTATGATTAGGAATATGGTATTTTGATAGAATAAGACTTAACATGGATTTCAAATGAATATTGAAGATAACTATATTACATATGCTTGGTGTTTTATGAACTGAAAACAAAGTTTACTTATAGGCAAATAAATTATGTTATTATATAGAACCATAATACAAACCCTAAAATTTATTGCAATATTCTAGTCTAGGTTAAACATTATCTACTACACAGTAGTCGTACAAGTATCATTTCTAGAATATCATATATGTACATATAAATATCGAACTCTTAGTATGAACATAGTTTATTTCAAATTTTTGTAAGTATTATCTATCATAGAAAATATAATATATATAAGCCAAAATTGAAACCTAGTTTGGAGAACCATGTTATACAGTTAATATTCACAACTACTACATTATATTAAGGTGCATACAAAAGAAACAAGATCTATACTTTCAACATTTGATAACAATTATATCAAGGGTCAAATCATGATAATAATGATAAAGCGTAAGACTATAGGAATAATGCTTACAACCTCCAGAACTAAAACAATTAAAATGTATAGTATCAAAACAATATACAGAGTATCGAATTATGTATTTTATATAAACATAATGCTTGCACAGTATAAGTTTTAAAATCGAATGGAGTCTTGCAAACCCTATCTATTTAGTTTCTCAATACATCTATTTAAAGAACATTTCCTAGACATCTCAAGAAAAATCCAACAGCTTACTAAGTCGTAGTTGACTTATAAAATTTTTTAACCAAACAAATATTACATAGAGGGTTTAGGGTTTAACATTTATTTTTATACAATTTAATATTAAATGATTCCAAAAGAATGAACAAGTCAAGGGTTCGACGCTAGCTAGGTTCACCCTGAAGCTCTTAACTTAAAAAAACATTGGAAAATATACTTTAAACCATAGGTTGAATATCCAATAGGGTCGTAATAGTTATAAGCTATTAAAATAGAAATTACAGAGTGAGCTCTACCCAGTCTCTTTCTTATTAAAAATGCAGATATTTCCTGAATGGGTTATCGACATGCTCAAGATTTAATTACAACCCTTCACAAATACACGACGATGACAGGGCTTAGTCCCAAAAACCTTCAACACATTATCATTTCGAAAATAAAAACAAACTGCATTTTAAATTGAAGCATAGGGTTTTCGTGAAGGCTGGTTTTTTACCTGAGAAACCAAAATCTTACACTTTTAAAGGTTGCAGGGTTCAACCCTAACCTTTTCAAGATTTATCCATTATAATTTATACACAAAACATATTTCATTTTAGTCTAGAGTTGTAGCTCGAGAGCACCACAATTAACCATTTCAAGTCTGTACACACGGTCTCTTAACCAAATAGAATTGTTATTATTATAAATTCAAGTGAAGCGTTGAGAAACCAATGCGAGCCAAAGGCTCGAGGGTTCAACCCTTTTTTTACAAAAATTCCATATGGCTTACAAGATATAAAAACAAACAGTTAAAACCCAATGCAAGTTGAAAATTGTATCTCGGCGAAGTTACACAAACTTGCATCAATGCCATAACTTCACCATCCATATCAAGAGGACCACTGAGGCTTACCAGGGATGTAAGAAGCAAACACTCCATTTTTTCACCACTGTAAACGTTGACGAGAAGCCATCCTGGCACAAAGTTCGAATGAAAGCAACTGGTCAAAATATTTGAAAATCAAAAGCAAATAATAAGCAATGTAAATCTTTGAACCTTGTCAACTCAAAACTTGAAACCTGGGCTTACCTTCATTTAACATCCCAAAAATTTACAAAAATTAAAAAAAAATCGATATAGATTTTAATGTGAAATCTAACTGTGTGGAAATATAATAAATGCTTACAAGTCGTATTGTTGTACTAAAAGCTCTATTAGTCAAAAGTGTAATGTTGAGACAAGATAATTAATATCTTCATTTTGATGCTAAACTCACTCAACTATATTTTCATCATTCTTTCGTTGCTGATAAATGATATAAGTTTATATGTGTTGACTAATGTTCTTCTATTTGATGATGAAGGGGTCCCACGGATGCCCTGAGGATTACTTAGCATTCGTGCTAAAGCATTTGAATCATCCTTTTTCGTAGATTACAGGTAAGATATTTTGTGTTTACGTCGAGTGACCAAAGATTTTCTAACTAGTTTACGTGTCTCCAAGTCTTAATGAATTAAGAGACATCATGTCGAGAATGTTATTGGTGAGAACTTTAGTTAGCCTAGTTTGTTAAACATAAGTATGTTGATTGTAAAATTTCAAATTTCTATACTAACCTTTTATTAAATTACTCAACCAATGAATATGATTCAGATATCATTGTTTAACTTTATGTACTGAAATCGTGGGTTTTCTATTGATGCAAGATATGAGGATAAACTTATTCTATAAGTGATGGCTAATTACCATTAGAATGTAATATCTATATGCAATTCTTTTGAGAATTCTAGAGCCTAAGGATTTCATACAAAATTTAATTTAAACTTTAGCCTAGGATCTATTTTCATATTTAAAATCAATGCTATAGTCTCTAGCTTAAGGAATGTATACAAATCCTATGCTAAATAATTACATCCTAGTGTGTGCATCGTGTGACCCTATTTATACTATGGAAACCTAGTAAAGAAATGAATAAAACCTTGCCCTAACCCAAAGTGCATATCATAAATAGTTATGGCTTCTACCAAGGTATCGATATATTACCAAGATGGCTTATGAATTAATATTAACGTGGTTTCCTAGCATCGAACCCGACACCACCTTGACTTACCACAAGGTGTTACTACATAACCAAATGATGCGATTTATCAACAATCAAAACATTGTAAGTAACAGTAATACTAACACTATGAAGGCTTCATGCTGGCAGGAAATTGGTTTCCTTTTGCATTTAATACTTCCAACTGCCGAGACAGTGGAATATCTTTGTTACACTAGGCACGTGATAGAGTGGTGATGGTTCGAATGCTGTGACAAGTTGTAAGTGATCTCGTTCAAGATTGATCTAGCTGTCCTCCTTGGTGGCTATGGTAATGATGGTGTCATTAATGTGGTTGATGCTTGGTTTTACGTGATAACCCTCGTGTGATCTCCACCATTGATCCAACAAGGGTTTTGGGCTTTGGGTCCTAACCCTAACCGCCTCTATGTTTTACGGAGTTATTGTTTTCCTTCGCATTCGGGTAGTGGTTCTGAGGAGAGGCTGATAGGTCGAGAGCCATCAGGGTCTTGTTAACTAGTTTTTGGAGTGCCCAGGGTTCGAAGACGTGACCTATTGAAATCTTAAGAGCCGATACCCATGGTGTTTTACAATGACGGCTGGAAGTAGAAGTTCCAGGGTGTGAGTGACAAACTCTTCGTGGTAGTTGATTCGATGCTCGGTTGTCTGTTAGGTGGTATTCTTCAGAAATAACGTGCTTCCTTCTTTGCATTTGATGATGGAGAAATGGGTACTGTTTGCAATGTCTTGGCGTTCCACTCTGATGATAATTTCTTAAAAATAAAGGTTCCCAGTTCAAACCCAGCATCTTCCATTCTGCTTGAGAGTTTCAGTTGTTATCATTTCTCCTGTAATGATTCATGTCGACGCTTGTTTTTAACCATCCTCATGTCAAATGGAAGGTACCTTCGTTGATGGCTTCTCAGCTTAAGATTTTGTAGCTAGCTCCTGCAATTAGACCGATAAGCCTCGGTGGTTACCTTGTTACTTCGGTTAGATGAATGTTGGGCCTTCATGTGTGTTTTGTCGAGACTTCATGTTTTCTCTGAGGCTTGTTCTTCGTCAAAAACCTGTGTAAACCTATGATTTTCTGGATGATACTGTGAGCGTTGCTCCATTTTGCAAAGAGAAGTCGAAACTTAATGTTTTGTAGTTTACCGTGTTCTTGATAATAATGTACTGTGATTCCTATATAAGTGTTTGAGTTTAAAGAGAACATTGCTTCAGTTGTATGCACTGAGACTCGTCGTTTTGCAACTAAAGTTTTTTAAGTAGGGTTCGAGGGTTAAGGGTTTAGCCCTGTGTTAACAATGATCAAACCCTAAAGTGCGATTCTCGAAATTGTCCTGCTGTTATGATATCAATGTTTAGATTCCAAAAGCAGATGTCTATAGTGACTATTCATGTGGATTTACTATTTATGGTTTTAAATTAAAAAGTGATGATGTAGGATCATGATAGTGCTGAGATGGTTCTTATTTCCAGTCTTAAAGAAATGTAATTGGTAATATTTCCGTGCCTAAGTTTATGATTTTAAATGTGTTGCTCGTCATTCATATCTGTCGATTTTAAGTATTGGCCGAGAGCCAATGTCTTCTATTCGTAACTACATAATGAGGTTGTAACTGTTTTCTTGTTTTGATGTTGACTATAACTGTTTGAACCTTAGCGAAATTCTAAAACTGAGAGATGGATGTTGATACTTCTAGGGTTGGTCGATGAAAACTCTGTTTGGATAAAAATAATGATTCTTTGTTTTAATAGTTGTGATAACTATGGAAAATAATAAAACCATAAGATCGGGTTTCGAATCCAATGTTAAATGTGAATGGGATTTAGCTGCATTTTTTAAATAAATAGATAATGTGAAAGAAAATAATGCAATGATGTGCATAAGGATTTGTTCGAAATAATTATGCATTGTTTGTAATAGAAATAGTTCTGTGTACTTAAGAAATAAATTATTTTGCAGCTGTCATTTCAAATAAAATTTGTGAAATAAAAATACAATAAACCTAAACATTTAACTGATGGAAAGAATGAATAATGAAAACGTAGAATTATATTATTTAACACAGAATGTTAATAGTAGGAGAAACTAATGAAATACAATAGTATTAATCTTTTCATTCATCTGGCAATCTACCTATCAATTTATCTACCTTAATCCTTTCTCTATACTAGAGTACGATGCAGATCCATTAGCATGGGAAAAAATGCAGAGAAACATTTACTTTAATTCATCTTAATTAATCATTACTAAACAGAATCCTAGTTAGATCAAACATTGAAATAAATGTATTTGTTAAATAATTTTCTTGAAAACAGTAAATCAATATTTGCAGATAGAAACTTTAACTACTTAGAATTTGAAAATACAAGTAGAACCTGTAAATGAAGATAGGGCCAACAAACACCCAAGGAGGCCTGTTCCTCCCAACCTTTTCCAGAAGAAGCATCCAAAACTGCTTGCTTCCTTTGGACCCTCGAGCCTACTTACTGAACCACTAAGTAGATGAAATCTGTGTAGAAGCAAGGCACTCAATAAAATAACTTCTGCACTCAGGAGTGTAACTTCTGCACTCAAAATATGCCTTCTGCACTCAGCAATATAACTTCTGCAGTCAGTAGTATAATAGGCATACTTACACCATGATCAAACTCTCAGCATATCCCCTCATCAAATCTCTTGGGTGCAAGCACAGTAGAACCCCAAGGTAAATTTCCTCGTTAGGAAAAGTGATGAACCTCAGTTTATAATTTGATGGCTCTTATATAGACTGCCTAGGTATTTAGTGGTCAGGTTTGAATAAATGAGCCTCAAGCTCCAGTACCACCTTCCAGGGAACTATGACCACATTTCAAGGGAGTTGTCCCATACCAAGAGCTAGTTAGTTGCATCATGATGCTGCCACTTGTCCATTGTCTTCTACCCCAGATTCCATTCCACCTAGTGGGTCAGTAAACACTCTTTCAACAATCCCCTTAGGTGTTTGTATCCTATTTAATTTATTAAATAATAAAATATTGTGCAATTACAATCATCCTTGGACACTTGTCCAATATAAAACTTTATAATAAAAGTTAACATAATGTTTCCAACATAAAATGTTTTTCAGCAAAAAGGGTATGTTACAAACACCTCCACTTGAGCTCAACATCGTCCTCGATGTTGCTTATTCATCACCTGATCCTTCCTGGAATAGAACTGGATATGCTGCCCACATTTTACTCTCCAGTCCCCAGGTAGCTTCATCAAGGCTAAGGTGCTTCCATTGCACCTTTACCTGCACTATGGTACGATTTCAGAGCATAATTTTCCTCCTGTCGAGAATACAGTCCTATTCCACCTGAAAATCTCCTTCGGGCTCCACCTGTATGTCATTCCAATTCAGCACATGAGTAGCATCATGCACATACTTCTTTAAAACATAAATGTGAAAAACATTATGGATTTTTAAATCAGATGGCAAATCCAATTGATATGCGACAACTCCTATCCTTGATAGGATTTCAAATCGTCCACAATACCTTGGTGTTAGTTTAGCACAACTCCCAAGCTTCAAAGAACTTTTCTTGGGTTTTACCTTTATAAAAACATGGTCTCCAACCTGAAATTCTCTTTTAGTGCGTTTCAAATCTGCATAACTTTTTTGCAGATCTTGGGCACCTTTTAAGGTACCTTGAACCTGTTTCACGGTTAGCTCCATTTCTTTCAATAAATATGGTCCTACCATTAATCTGTCTACAGGATTATCCCAAGAAATAGGAGTGCAACATTTTCTTCCATACAAAATCTCAAATGGACTTAACTTAGCAGATGGTTGATAATGATTATTGTATGCAAATTCTGCTAAATGTAAATAATCCTCCCACTTAGATGGCTGATCTTTGACATACATTCTTAGCATGCCTTCTAAAATATAGTTTACTCTTTTTTTTTGACCATCAGTTTGTGGGTGGAAAGAGGTGCTGAAATTTAGTTTAGTATTTAAACCTTTAAATAGTGCTGTCCAAAAATTTCCAATGAACTTAGAGTCCTGGTCAGAAATGATTACCTTTGGAATTCCGTGCAAGCGAAAGATTTGCTTCATAAATACATCTGCAATGTTAGAAGCTTTAAAAGTGGTTTTAACAGGAATAAAATGAGCAGCCTTACTTAACTTATCCACAACCACCATTATGGAGTCATTATGTTTCTGGTTTTTAGGAAAACCTGTAATAAAATCAATGCTTATAATCTCCCATTTCCATTCTGGAATTGGAAATGGTTGTAGTAGTCTAGCTGGATGTTGATATTTAGCCTTAATGGTCTGACATTCAAAATATCTGGCTATGTACTCAGCCACTTCATTCTTCATGTTGGACCAAAAATAATCCTTCCTTAACATAGTAATCATTTTCTAATAACTTGGATGTCCTGAAAAAGGACTCTTATGAACTTCATCCAAAATTAACAGCTTAACCTTTGACACATTTGGTACATAAATTCTATTTTTATAAGTCATTAAGCCCTTTTTATTAATACTGTAATCTGTTATTAAATTTTCAGATACATTTTCAGTAACTTTTCCAAGCAATTTTTGATAATTTTCATCTTGTTTAATTCCTTCTTCGATTTGATTTTCCAAATCTGTCTTAAACGTGCTGATTGCTGCTATAAAGCTTAATATGGGATTCCTGCTTAATGCATCAACAACTTTATTTTCTTTCCCTTTTATGTGTTGGATCTCAAAATCATACTCGCTAAGGAAAGCTATCAATCTAAATTGCCTTGCGTTAAGATTTGTTTGATCCAACAAATACTTTAAACCTTTATTATCAGTCATTAGTATGAATTTTCTTCCAATCAAGTGATGGCACCACATTTTTAGTGCATGTATCATGGCTTCCAACTCAAGATCATAAGTTGCATAATTCTTTTCATGGATCTTTAAATTTCTAGACTCAAAGGCAATAGCATGACCTTCTTGAGTTAAGACCCCACCAAGTCCATTGTTGCACGCATCACTACATACAACTAAGTCTTTGTTAGGATCAACAATTTTCAAAATTGGTGCAGTGGTTAATAATTCTTTTAACTTATTAAAGCTTCCTTGACACTTTTGATCCCATACGAATTTCTTCTCTTTCTTCTGCAACTAAGTGATTGGATTTGCAATTCATGTGAACCCTTCAATAAACTTTCTGTAGTAACCTGTTATCCCCATAAATGACCGAACGTTAGTTACATCTTTAGGGACAGGCCACTCGTTAATTGTTTTTATCATATCAGGGTCAACACAAATTCCGTCTTTAGAAATTATGTGACCTAAGTACTATATTTTATCTTTATAAAAATCACATTTACTGAATTTAGTTTAAAGCTGATGTTCTCTTAAAACTTGCAGAATTAAATGTTCATCATGCTCTTCTTTAGTTTTCAAGTAAATCAGAATATCATCAATGAACACAACTACAAACTTATCCAAATATTTATGCAGAACGTTGTTCATTAAACACATGAACACTGTCGGTGCGTTGGTTATCCCAAAAGGCATAACTACGAACTCATAGTGTCCATATCGTGTTCTGAATGCAGTTTTGAATATGTCTTTGTCTTTTATTCTAACCTAATGATATCCGTACCTTAAATCAATTTTAGTGAATATCTCTGCTCTGCGTACTTGATCAAATAGATCATCTATGCGAGGCAAGAGATATTGATCCTTAATTGTCATTTTATTAAGCTGACGGTAATCGATGCACAATCACATGGTTCCATCCTTCTTTTTAACGAAAATTATTGGTGCTCCCCAAGGAGACACACTTGGCCTTATGTAGTTTTTATCTATTAATTCCTTCAGATGAGATTTTAACTCATTTAACTCCAGAATATTCATCCTGTAGGGAGCCTTTGAGTTTGGTACCGCACCTGGTACTAACTCAATGGTGAAATCAAGTTTCCTTTTTGGAGGTAATCCTGGAATTTCTTCCGGGAATACGTCAGAAAAGTCCCTAAGGATGGGAATATCCTCCAGTTTTAACTTTTCTTCTTTAGATGGACATTCGTCATTAATAACATTAACAACAAACATTTTATAGCCCTTTCTGGCAGCTCTCTTAACTTGTAATGTAGAAATTTGCCTTACTGAAATATTCCTATGAATTCCTTTTACTGTTTCAGTTTTACCTTCATTATTCAGAAAAGTAAAAGATTTCTCATAACAATTAAGCACTACTCTATATTGTTCAATCTAATCCATGCCAATCAACAAGTCATATGACCCTAAGGGTAAAACTTTCATATTAACTTGGGTTTTCAGCTGATTAAAGGATACATCAAAATTTTTAACAAAGTCTGTAACATTTCTTTTAGTGCCTGTTTCTAGCTGAACTAACCAAGAATCATCAAAATTTTATATTTTTAACATGCAATTTTTCACTAATTCAGGTGAAATGTAGCTCAGACTTGCACCTGGATCTATCAAATCAAAAATAGATCGGTTTTGTAGCAGCCTTCGATTTCGACCATGGACGTTTGATGGTCTACTTGCTGATTTTCCAGTGCTACATTTATCCTTGGAAATTCTCTTGCCACATCACCTACTATTGGCTCCGCTTGTATGCTATGAATGTTGTTGGCTGTACTTTTGTTGCGTGGAAAATTTGCTTTCTTATGTGTTCCACCGCAATCAAAACACTTCAAAGGTCCTTTCTGTTTAGCATACCTGGTGTTATTATTGTTAATAGGTACATTTCTTGCAATAGTAAAATTATGTGGTGTATTACTCCTGTAACTATTATTACTTGGAAAATTTATGTTATTGAAATTTTTCTTAAAATTTCCAGAATTATGATTAAAGCTCTTCTTTTTATGCTCGAAATGATTAGACTTATTACTTTTCCAGCTAGCTATTCCTTCTCTTTTTCTGTTTTGGTCAAAATAGAAATTTTCTTTTCTCATAGCCTCTTCCAGAGTGGAAGGGTTATCATACTCAATCCTGTCTTTTATGTTGAAAGGTAGACAACTTAGAAATATTTTCACCTTAGGCTTCTCTTCGACCATGTAAGGTAAATACCTTAGCAAGCTAAGGAACTTGTTGCAAAATTCATTCATGTTCATATTACCCAATTTTAAATCATAAAACTCTTTTGATTTATCTTCATAGTACTGTTCTGACAAGAACTTTTTCTTAAATAACTTTTTAAACATATTCCAGGTTATGTCTCTTTCCTTTATGCTCTTAATTCTTTTAAGCTCCTGCCACTAGATATCTGCCTTTCCTATCAGATTGTAAATAGCCATCTTGGCTTTTAACTGAGAAGAGTAATCGTAAATATTAAAGTACTTCTTCATTCCAGACAACCAAGCTTTAGCTATCTCTCCTTTCTCACTTTTTCCATTAAAAGTTGGTGGCTTAATCTTTTTAAATTCTCTAGTAATTTGTTCATGATGCTTATGTTTTCTCTTCTTAGAATAGTTATCACTATCATTGTTGTCATGAATAGAAGTATAATTACTTTGATCAAATTCAGATGAAGAGTAACTAATATTTTTACCATTTTTTACTTTCTTACTTTTATGTTTGTGAGACATTGTACCAGAATCAGATTTCACTTCTGATTTCCTTCCTCTTTCCTCATTATGGTATTTCTCCATTAAAATATGATTTAACTCTTCCCGTGACTTCATAATACATTCATTATCTTCCTTAACAGTTCTTATCTCAGATTTTAAATCTTTTACAGTACGAAGAAGTTCTCAAGATTCGTTATTTAATTCAACATAAATTCCTTCATGATTATCATTGTTATTATGCTCATTATGAGGAGATATGTCCTCTACTGATTCCTCCAGTATGTCCATACCTACAAATTAATAACAAATCGTTTTGTACAAAAAAAAAGTAAAACAAAAGTTAGTAACATAAATTTTCTGGTTTTTATTTTCTCTTTGTGCATGTGAGCCTGTTTCAGGCCTAGAGTTTGAACTTGCGCTCTGATACCACATGTAACATCCCAAAAATTTACAAATATTAAAAAAAAAATTGATATGGCTTTTAATGTGAAATCTAACTGTGCGGAAATATAATAAATGCTTACAAGTCGTATTGTTGTACTAAAAGCTTTGTTAGTCAAAAGTGTAATGTTGAGACAAGATAATTAATATCTTCATTTTGATACTAAACTCACTCAACTGTATTTTCATCATTCTTTCATTGTTGATCAATGATATAAGTTTATATTTGTTGACTAATGTTCTTCTGTTTGATGATGAAGGGGTCCCACAGATGCCCCAAGGCTTACTTAGCATTCGTGCTAGAGCATTTGAATCATCCTTTTTCACAGATTACAAGTAAGAGCTTTTGTGTTTACGTCGAGTGACCGAAGAGTTTCTACCTAGTTTACATGTCTCCAAGTCTTAATGAATTAAGAGACATAATGTCGAGAATGCTATTGGTGAGAACTTTAGTTAGCCTAGTTTGTTAAACAAAAGTATGTCGATTGTAAAATTTCCAATTTCTGTACTAATCTTTTATTAAATTACTCAACCAATGAATAGGATTCAGATATCATTGTTTAACTTTATGTACTGAAATTGTGGGTTTTCTATTGATGCAAGATATGAGGATAAACTTATTCTATAAGTGATGGCTAATTACCATTAGAATGCAATATGTATATGCAATTCTTTTGAGAATTATAGAGCCTAAGGATTTCATACAAAATTTAATTTAAACTTTAGCCAAGGATCTATTTGCATATTTAAAATCAATGCTATAGTCTCTAGCTTAAGGACTGCATACAAATCCTATGCTAAATAATTACATCTTAGTGTGTGCATCGTGTGATCCTATTTATACTATAGAAACCTAGTAAAGAAATTAATACAACCTTGTCCTAACCCAAGGTACATATCATAAATAGTTATTCCTTCTACCAAGGTATCGATATATTACCAAGATGGCTTATGAATTAATATTAATGTGGTTTCCTAGCATCGAACCCAACACTAGCTTGACTTACAACAAGGTGTTACTACATAACCAAATGATGCGATTTATCAACAATCAAAACATTGTAAGTAATGGTAATACTAACACTATGAAGGCCACGTGCTGGCAGGAACTTGGTTTCCTTTTGCATTTAATACTTCCAACTACCGAGACAATGGAATATCTTCGTGGATTTCATGTCCCCTCAGACCTCCTTGGTCACTGGAGACCGTGATCCATTTTTTTTCTCCAAAAACCATGACTGTGCCCCCATACACATAGTTGGAAAAGAAAACTCAAATCTGTAATCCACATCCCAAAAAACCGCAACCCACAGTTGCGGATTCGGGATTACGGAAATCCCAATGCGAAATTGTATACCCAGCGATCCCGAAACCCACAATTTCAGGTTCGGGAGTGCGGAAATCCCAAACAGTCCATCTCGATTCCCGCAATCCAAGACCCGACACCCGAAACCCGCGGTTTCGGGTTTTGGAATGCGGAAAGCCCAAAAATCCCTACGTGAATTTTGGCATGCCCGCAACCCGCAACCCACTATTCAATGATCCCACAACCCACCATTCGTCGACTCTGCAACCCACAAGTCCCTGACCCCGCAACCTGCAAATTGCCGACCTCGCAACCCGCAATTGCGGGTGCGGTATCCCTAGTATGAAAATGTGCATTTGATGATCCCGCAACCCACAATCGCGGGTTTAGGTTTGTGGGAACCCAAACACGCACATTACAACTTAGCGATTCCTACATCCCGCAACCCGACACTGGAGATTCGGGAATTGCTGGATCCTGCTTCTATGAGGGAAACCTCACCAATCTTCCAAGGGGCATAACTCCTCCCTCCAGTGTCCAAATGGGGAAAGGTCGGTACAATTGGAAAGCTCTTGGAGAGCTCTATCCAATGGTGACATCCCCTTGACCAAGTAAGGCATCTAACCTTCTCATTTCCTTATCTAAAGTTCTATTCCTACCCACACTTGAACATTCCAACCTTCAACCTGCCAAGGTCCCTTCTTGCTATCTGACCCACAAAGGTTCCTGAAACCACTTCCAGGGCTTCTCTAACTTCTCAAAAATCAAATATAAATATACCTTTCCTTCATAGGGTTAGTACACATCACATTCATTACCAAAACAATGGATCTCTATCATACATCATCACATATAAAATGCATCCACAGACTTAACTCACACATCTATCATATGCAAGAATTACAAGCATTAGTTCCTGCAATACAAGATAAATGCACACAGTGGATTCAGCCTGTTACTCAGGCCTGTACATAACTTCATGTCAATCATTCATATAACCATACATACAACAATTCCATGATTATACAAGCATTCATCATAATAATGAAACCACATCATTGACCATAACATAATACTTATCTTTTAATTCTGAAGCAACTGGCTAAGTGAGAGCAACGTTCCACCCAACCTTAGATCTTTGTCCGGCCTATACTCTTTCGGCTGAGAGATCACCCCCCAACTGGGAAGTGTATCCACTAAGGAGGGCTAATAGGTTCTATCACAATCAAGGCTCTATTCACATGCTAAACCAGTCTGTAGTTGGGTTTACCAAGCATTCCAGGGAACCTACCCATGCTAAGCCAACCTATAGGGGTTCTTCATCACATAGGGATAACAAGGAGGCATTTCCGAACCAATGAGTTCAACCACATAATTTCAAGCATCTCAACACTTAGTTGACCTGGCCCCCACAATACCTACCACATCCAACACAAGGAAGACCTATTGCACAATCACACAATCTCTCAAGGCATCTTCCCTTCCAGTGCTATTCCAAGATGGGCATAGAAAGGTCTAGTCTCTCACAGCCGACCTAGCACCCACAATACCTACCACATCCAACACAAAGAAGATCCTATCACTACTGTACAGTCTCACAAGGTTCTTCCCTTCTAGTGCTATTCCAGGATGGGCATAGAAAGGTCTAGTCACTAGTTCATTGAGACTATATCCTTCACTGAGTTCCTCCAGTAGTCCAACCCTTCTCCCACAGTTTACAACAAGACATATCCCAGTTTGGGGTTTTCCCACGTTGCTCTGTGCAAACCGCTCTGAAACTTTCTCTATTGCCTCTACCCATTATTGTACCATGGTTCTACACACAGGGTGTCACGGTTTCCCATTCTTGGGTTGTTCTCACACACAAGGGCATGTTACTTATAGGAAAACATGCAGGTGAATCCTCTGCGAGGGTCAATGGTCTCAACAATGGTAGCACGAGCATTCCCAACAGGGAATCCAGTGCGTGAGTCCTCCATGGATGAGTGTGTGTGTCTGAATCCTTTCCACCCCGTTCACAACAGGCTCTATGATTTTTTCCAGGCAGTTCAATTCCTTCATGCACAAGAGATCAAAGGCATGCCCTGCCATACGAAATAGCAGGCATGCTCCATACTCCATCGGATTCAGCAGTTGGTTCTTAACCACTCTCTGAAATTGCATTAATGTTAGCAGGGAGTTCAAAACGGGTTCTCAGTCGGACAAGTGGCAACATGGTCAACCAATCCCAAACTCCCCTCACCTCTCCTTAGTGGATACACATGGCCCCCTTCTTGTTCATTGCCTCCTTAGCCAGCTTCTTGGTTATTTTAATATTAAGTAATAATTACATCATTTACATTCTTCATGGATTAGCAGCCCATGAATAATCAAATTGTATCAATACTTGCCTAAGCAATAAATCGAAACATCCACTAGTGGGGCCTTGGCCTTGAGCTCCACACTAGGGCATTTACACATACTATACATAAGCAGTATTTACATCAAGGCAAAATGGGGTATTACAGTGGACATCTTCGTGGCACTAGGCACATGATAGAGAGGTTATGGTTCGAATGCTGTGACGAGCTATAAGTGATATGGTTCGAGCTTAATCTAGCTGTCCTCCTTGGTGGCTATGGTAATGATGGTGTCATTAATGTGGTTGATGCTTGGTTTTACGTGATAACCCTCTAGTGATCTGCACCGTTGATCCAACAAGGGTTTTGGGCTTTGGGTTTTAACCCTAACAACCTCTATGCTTTACAGAGTTATTGTTTTCCTTAGCATTCGGGTAGTGGTTCTGAGGATAGGCCGACAGGCCAAGATCCTTCAGGGTCTTGTTAACTAGTTTTTAGAGTGCCTAGGGTTCGAAGACGTGACCTATTGAAAGCTTAAGAGACGATACCCATGGTCTTTTACAGTGGCAGCTGGAAGTAGAAGTTCCACGGTGTGAGTGACAAACTCTTCGTGGTAGTTCATTCGATACTCGGCTATCTATTAGGTGGTATTCTTCAGAGTTAACGTGCTTCCTTCTTTGCGGTTGGTGATCGAGAAATGGGTACTGTTTGCAATGTCTTGGTGTTCCACTCTAATGACAATTTCTTAAAGGTAAAGTTTCCCGGTTCAAACCCAACATCTTCCACTCTGCTTGAGAGTTTCAGTTGTTATCATTTATCCTATAATGATTTCTGTCAACGCTTATTTTTAACCACCCTCATGTCAAATGGAAGGTACCTTTGTTGATGGCTTCTTAGCTTAAGTTTTTGTAGCTGGCTCCTGCAATTAGACAAGTAAGCCTCGGTGGTTACCTTGTTACTCCTGTTAGATGAATGTTGGGCCTTCGTGTGTGTTTTTCCAAGACTTCATGTTTTCTTTGAGGCTTGTTCTTCGTCGAAAACCTGTGTACTGTTGGTGGCATAGGGAGGATAAGATCCTCGACCCTTTTGTCGTCGTTTTTCAGTAGTATTTGTTTCCATTGTATAATTCTTAAAGGAAAATACTCAGGAGAGGGTTTCACACAGCTATTGTTCTCGGTAACTGAAAAAGATTTATGTTTTCATTAGACCTGTGATTTTGTGGATGATACTGTGAGCGTTGCTCCATTTTGTAAAGAGAAGTCGAAACTTAATGTTTTGCAGTTTACTGTGTTCTTGATAATAAAGTACTGTGTTTCCTATATAAGTGTTTGAGTTGAAAGAGAACACTGAGACTCGTCATTTTGAAACTAAAGTTTTTTAAGTAGGGTTCGAGGGTTAAGGGTTTAGCCCCATGTTAACAATGATCAAACCCTAAAGTGCGATTCTAGGAATTGTCATGCTGTTATGATATCAATGTTTAGATTCCGAAAGCAGATGTTTATAGTGACTATTCATGTGGATTTACTGTTTATCGTTTTAAATTAAAAAGTGATGATGTAGGATCATGATATCGTGAGATGGTTCTTATTTCCAGTCTTAAAGAAATGTAATTGGTAATCGTTTTCGTGCCTAAGTTTATGATTTTAAATGTGTTTCTCATCATTCATGTCTGTCGATTTTAAATATTGGCCGAGAGCCAATGTCTTCTATTCGTAACTGTGTAATGAGGTTGTAACTGTTTTCTTGTTTTGATGTTGACTATAAATGTTTGAACCTTAGCGAAATTCTAAAACTGAGAGATGGATGTTGATACTTCTAGGGTTGGTCGATGAAAACTCTGTTTGGATAAAAATAATGATTCTTTGTTTTAATAGTTGTGATAACTATGGAAAATAGTAAAACCATAAGATAGGGTTTCGAATCCAATGTTAAATGTGAATGGGATTTAGCTGTAGTTTTTAAATAAATAAATAATGTGAAAGAAAAGAATGTAATGCTGTGCATAAGCATTTGTACAAAATAATTATGCATTGTTTGTAATAGAAATAATTCTATGTACTTAAGAAATAAATTATTTTGCAGCTGTTATTTCAAATAAAATTTGTGAAATGAAAATAAAGTAAACCTAAACATTTAACTGATGGAAAGAATGAATAATGAAAACGTAGAATTATATTATTTAACACAGAATGTTAATAGTTGGAGAAACTAATGAAATACAACAGTATTGATCTTTTCATTCATTTGGCAATTTGCCTATCAATTTATCTACCTTAATCCTTTCTCTGTACTAGAGTACGATGTAGATCCATTAACATGGGGAAAAATGCAGAGAAACATTTACTTCAAATCATCTTACTTAATCATTACTAAATAGAATCCTAGTTAGATCAAACACTGAAATACATGTATTTATTTAATAATATTCTCGAAAACAGTAAATCAATATTTGTAGATAGAAACTTTAACTACTTAGAATTTTAAAAGACAAGTAGAACCTGTAAATGAAGATAGGGCCGACAAACACCCAAGGAGTCCTGTTCCTCCCAACCTTTTCCAGAAGAAGCAGCCAAAACTACTTGCTTCCTTTGGACCCTCGAGCCTGCTTACTAAACCACTAAGTAGATGGAATCTGTGTAGAAGCAAGGCACTCAATAAAATAACTTCTGCACTCAAAATATGCCTTTTTCACTTAGCAATATAACTTTTGCACTCAGTAGTATAATAGGAAGACTTACACCATGATCAAATACTCAGCATATCCCCTCATCAAATCTCTTGGGTGCAAGCACAGCAAAACCCCAAGATAAATTTCCTTGTCAGGAAAAATGATGAACCTCAGTTCATAATTTGATGGCTCTTATATAGACTACCTAGGTCTTTAGTGGTCAGGTTTGAATAAATGAGCCTAAAGCTGAAGTCCCACCTTCCACGGCACTATGACCACATTTCAAGGGAGTTGTCCCATACCAACAGCTAGTTAGTTGCATCATGATGCTGCCACTTGTCCATTGCCTTCTACCCCATATTCCATTCCACCTAGTGGGTCAGTAAACACTCTTTCAACAGTCCCCTTAGGTGTTTGTCTCCTATTTAATTTATTAAATAATAAAATATTGTGCAATTACAGTCATTCTTGGACACTTGTCCAATATAAAACTTTACAATAAAAGTTAACATAATGTTTCCAACATAAAATGTTTTTCAGCAAAAAGGGTGTATTACACTTCATAACTAGAGAAGCACCATGAGCTTCATTGTAAAACTCAGAATGTTCATATAGTTATCAAACCCTAGAGTGTAGGATGGGAGATTCATCATCGAAACCCTGGAAGGGTTGAAACATTTTTCAAAACCCGGTGAAATCGAGAGCTTGTCGACCTCCTTCCACCAACTTTTCAAATGAATCGGGTAATGTTGAAAGTGGTCTATCAATGCATAGTTAGGGTTTTTACAAAAAACCCCAAGCCATCATGTGGACAAACACCATAGGGATTTCCATGATGCATCTCATTAAAATTTCACATTAAAATGCTTTTACGTTTGCTCTATCGCGAAATCGGTACAAACTACTAGCAGTATAGTCTACTATGGTTTAAATCTAGGGCTTTTGCCTATAGTCGAGAACCAGTTTTGATTACCAACCTTATCCACATGTGAAAAACATTAGCCCAAGCTTTGGTTTAAATTTTAAAATTCATAGGGTAAGTATTTATACTATTCACTTATAATTTATAAGGAGATTTCGACATAATAACTATACAATTGTTACTGTAATGCCCCTAGAATGACTGTGGACCTTAAGGGCACTTGTCGAGTGACCTGACTGAACAACTTCAATACAGTGGTCTCTATAGTCTTGTTATGTCTTAAATGATTGAGGAAAACCTGATGATGTGAATGACGACAATAATTGATAAATGAATTAAGGAATTAAATTATATATGTGGAGTGGGATAATTGATTGATTACTCCTTGCTTAATGATTAGCCTTGATTGATCAAGTCAAAGTGCAGTGGGACAGTTACAATCCTATCTCTGCGACTTGGGAGGACTCAACTGAGATGCGTCATAGCTTTATGCATTTATTCTGAACTTCGGGACGAAGTTCTAAATAAGTAGGGGTATATGTAGTGCCCCTAGACTACTGTAGACATTGAGGGCACCTGCTGGGTCACCCTACTATTTGAAACATTAGTAAAATAAACCTATAATTTTATTTTAAGTATATTTATGATTACGATTAACTTTGATATGAGAACTGTACATACGAATGATGCTTAATGACTAGCTGTGCAATTGATTATGTGATTAGACGAATGAGTAATGATTAAGTAAATTATAGATGCTTAATGAAGCAACAGATTTATAAACCAAATTGTGATTATTGAGGACAATGCTACTAATTTACGTTTGTGAGAAATGTGTGTAGCGAGAGGTGAAACGGTTCACTGACGGACACACAAAGGAATATGAAGGGTCGTAGAGTACGAGTAAATCACACACAGGGAGAACGACGATGATGTCGAATTCCGACGGAATACCACGCTTGAGCAGATAAGCACTGATCCGCTTGCTGAAGAGGAAAGCGTGAGGGCGTACGAGGTGGGGCACGACGGAGCTGGTCATGTACTAGTTGGGGGGCGCGCAGTGAGAACGGACTCACTCCTCAACGCCATTAGTCCCTAATAGCGTGTAGACGGAGGATGGAAGGTAACGGCTCCTGAAATCCCTACATGAAGTTCCCGCAAGTCAAAACAGAAGGATGACAGCAGAAGGGCCCGATGGTGCGGTACCCTGACGAGAACGGAAAGAGTGAATGCAAGGACCCAACGATGTGGTGCCTTGCCGAGGAATGGAAACTATGGATGAATGAACTCGACGGAGTGGTGCCATGCCAGGGAAATTAAATTAAGAAACAAGGAAGCCCAACGGCGTGGCACCGGGTCCCTAGTAAAAGTTGATTGCTAAACTTAACTGCGTTGAAATGTATAATTTTGCACCTAGAACTTTACTTAGAAATGCATTTGAGTACTTTAGGCATTTGCACATAAATGATTACTTTGGAATTTAAATAATATTAAGTGTTATTTAGGCATTGCACATGAAAGGATATTCTTGATTACTTAAAAATATTATAAATATTTATTTAGGAGCAAAATCGAATCCTAGGCATGGACACCTAGTCAACTTTACCTACACCACAAATCTAGGAGTTAAGTGAAATATCTAGGGGACAAACATGAGCAAACTTAGGGATGTTGGTGCATCTCCTAGAGGAACTGACACTTGGATGGGTGAGTTGTTTTTCATTAAAGAATTAATTAAATAATTATTTATGCATGAAGCGACATGTGTCACAGGGGATTTTCCTTTAAAAAGGAGACTTTGTGGATGGGTAAAGGACCCAGACCCTAGATGACTATCGTAATTTTGAGTTACCTCACGACTTGCTGCTATTGAGGGTTTGGTTGGAAACTTTGGTGGGGGGCAATCCCAAGCTGAGTTTCCCAATTGAGTGTGTGAGCTCTACGACCCGAAGCTCGGGGGAGGCCATGCGACTGAAAGCATGAGCCTATGGTTGGGTGGCGAAGCTAACGGTTTCTTCGCCAATGGTTAAACGAGCTTCTGCTCGAGGGGCACAATGAGCAAAGTGGATTTCAAGGGAAAGTGGGATCGGACTGACGACGACGACTACTCCTCCAACAACAGATTCAGGTATTGTGTTTTTGTTAGTTATTGAATTTGATAAGTTTTATTAATAATTATGCATCATAATGGTTATATTGTGTTGTAAGTTTCTAATAATTTTTAAGTAAGTAAGTCCAAAAAGGGGGTCCCTACAGTTACCGTCTATATTATTGATAAGGCATCCAATCTTTACAAATACATTTATAACCTACATAAAAAGAGAAGTATTAATGTATTATAAAGCTAAATAATACTGAGGAAAAGAGTCATAGTTATAATGTGGCATTTTCATATTAAATGGCACGACTAGGGTATGCTTCACCCTAGGCCTTAAGTTGAAGACTTCTTATGCATGTTGACAACATAGAGTTTTAACATAAATAATGTTAAGACAGAATAACATACACTATTTTAAATCTTGATCTTTAAAACTTGTATAAACCTAGAAGTATATCTCTTACCTACAATCTGTACAAGAATAGTAAGAGCGTTAGCATTTAAAAGCTAAGTAAGCCTCGGGGTACCCATAGGACCCCTTCAACACAAAAGAAACAAACAGTTAGTATCTAGGGTCAAAATTTATAACATAGTAAGAGATAAAATAAATGACGATGTACACATTGAACAAGAAACAATTTAAGTGTTCGGACAATGAAGATATTATGTCAAACATTCATTATAATGTTGCATTCAGACAGAGGAATAATGGGTACATAATGATGTTATAGCATTAAATACAGTTAGGATAAGTATTCAAACAATTGTATGCATTAAAAAGGTAGTTACGACAAAATAAAGTAATTACAGCATGTAGACGATACAAGGAAATTAAAACAATGACGGCTGTTTGAAGTAGGTGTCATCATAGATTATAAACAGTTGGTTGTTAAGATGATTATATGATCATTAATTATACTTTCCGCATAAAAAATACTAGCATTAATTACTACATAGAAAATTTTAAATTTTTGGTAAATTTTGGGGATGTTACATGTGGTATTAGAGCGCAAGTTCAAATACTAGGCCTGAAGTGGCTCAACTCGCGCAATTGAAATTTAAGACAGAATTGCCATTATTGATTTTTATTTTAATTTGTTTTCTATTCAACACATTTTACATTGAGTTGCAGGTATGGAAGGACCAGAAGAGTCAGCTGATGACAGGTCCCATAACAATGAACAAAATAATCATGAACAGGAACATATTAATGCAGGAAATATCTTTGTTGAATTAAATGATAATTCATCTGAATTACTAAGAATAGTTAGAGATTTAAAAACAGAAATAGAAACTATTAAGGAGGAGAATGAACGAATTCTAAAAGCTCGGGAGGAGCTGAATCAAATCCTGCTCGATAAATTCCATAATAACGGAAAGGATAAAAGAACATAAAATAATTCTGAATTTGGAACCATGTCCTACCAACGTAAGAGTAAAAAGTTAAAACTCACTAATTATAACAGCAGATCCTCTTTTGAAATTTATGAAAAAGCACGTAGGAAGAAGCACAAGTATTCTAGCGACAGTAGTGAAAGTGACTATTATACTGAAAAGAAAAAGTACAAACTATACGAAGAAATTTTTGGAGAGTTTAAGAAGATAAAACCACCAACTTTGAATGGAGAAACGAAAAAATGAGAAGAAACAGAAGCATGGTTGTCCGGTATGAATAAGTATTTTCAAATTTATAACTATTCAAGTCATTTAAAAACTAAAATGGCAATTTATAATCTGTCAGGAAAAGTTGACATTTGGTGGCAAGATCTAAAGTGAGTAAAAGGCTTAAAAGAGAAACATGTAAATTGGAGTAATTTTAAAATAATATTTTCAAAAGAAATTTTTGTCAGAACAGTACTTTGAAGAATGAGCTAAAGAATTTTATGATTTAAAATTGGCTTCCATGAACATGAAGAAATTAAGCAGCAAGTTTCTAAGTTTATTAAGATATGTGCCTTACTTTACTAATGAAAAACCTAAAGTACATAGATTTTTGAACTATTTACCCTCTCATATAAAGGACAGAATTGAGTATGACGATCCTAAGACCCTTGAAGAGGCCATGAGAAAGGAAAATATATGTTATGAACAGAACAGGAAACGGGAAAGCATACCAAGATGGAAGGTAAAAGGGCCTAATAATTTTGAACAAAGAAAGAAGCATTTTACATTTAATCGAAATTCTGGAAACAATAATTCTCGTAATTTTTCTAACAAAAAATTTCAAGGAAATAATCCAAGAGGAAATGTACAGCCAAATTTTACATCTACAAGAAACAAAGATCCACCTAAAAATTATGTTAAAAATAATGAACAGAAAGAACCTGTTAAATGTTGGGACTGTCAGGGGCCTCACTATGCATCAAACTGTCCACTCAGGAAGAGAACTATAAAAAACATACATATAGTGCAGGAGGAGGCTACTATTGGTGATTTAGCGAGGGAAATGCCCAGGATCAATGCAGTCTTGGAAAACAAACAAGTTGATCATCAAACTTCAATGGTTGAAGTAGGAGGTATGCTGAAAGATAAACCCCTTTCTATTTTGATTGATCTAGGAGATAGTTTGAGTTATGTGTCACCTGATTTAGTAAAAAGATGTAATTTGAAATTAGAAAAGTTTGAAAAGTCTTGGATGGTCCAGTTAGCTACAGAACTAAAAGGAAAGTAGTTGATTATGTGAAAGATTACGAATTATTGATGACTTAGTTTAGGACTCATGTTAAGTTGAATGTATTACCATTAGGATCTTATGATGTTCTAATTGGAATGGATTGGATGGAAAAGCACAAGGTAGTGTTAAATTTTTTTGAAAAGACCTTTACTTGCTTGAATGATAAATGTGAAACAGTAACAGTAAAAGGAATTCCTAGAAAAACTTCAGTTAGACAGATTTCTGCTATGCAAGCTAAAAAGGTTGTTCGTAAAGGATGTAAAATCTTTTCTGGAAATGTAATTAATCACAAACATACAACTAAAGAAGATAAGTTAAAACTTGAAGACATACCAATTCTAAGAGAATTTTCGGATGTCTTCCCGAAAGAAATTCCAGGGTTACCTCTGAAAAGAGAATTGGACTTCACCATTGAGTTAGTACCTGGTGCGGTACCTAACTCAAAAGCTCCTTATAGGATGAATATCCTGGAGCTTAATGAATTAAAATCATAGTAAAAAGAATTAATTGATAAAGATTACATAAGGTCAAGCGTGTCTCCATGGGGAGTACCTGTTATTTTTGTTAAAAAGAAGGACGGTACCTTGCATTTATGCATAGACTACCATCAGTTAAATAAAATGATCATTAAAAATAGATATCCCTTGCCCCGCATTGATGATCTATTTGATCAACTACGCGGTGCAACAATATTTTCTAAGATAGTCTTGAGGTCACGGTACCATCAAGTCATAATTAAATATGAGGACATCTTTAAGATTGCTTTTAGAACCCATTACCGGCACTACAAGTTTTTGGTTATTCATTTTGGGCTAACCAATGCCCCAACAGTTTTCATGTGTGTAATGAATAATGTTTTACATAATTGCTTGGATAAATTTGTAGTGGTATTTATTGATGACATCTTAATTTACTCTAAGACTAAAGAAGAACATGATGAACACTTAAAGATAAATTTACAAGTGTTAAGAGAACACCAACTTTACGCTAAATTCAGCAAATGTGATTTCTTCAAAGATAAAATACAGTATCTAGGGCATGTGATATCCAAGGATGGAATCAAAGTAGACCCATACAAGATAAAAGCAATTAATGAATGGCCTACCCCTAAAGACGTAACTGGTGTATGATCTTTCATGGGAATTACAGGTTACTACTGGAAGTTTATAGAAGGATTCTCACGAATCGTGAATCCTATAACCTCTTTGCAGAAGAAGGGTAAGAAATTTTTTTGGGATCAAAAGTGTCAAGAAAGTTTTAAGAAATTAAAAGAGTTGTTAACAACTGCACCTATTCTCAAAATTGCAGATCCGAACAAGAATTTTGTTGTATGCACTGATGCATGCAACGATGGCCTCAACGGAGTCTTAACACAAGAGGGTCATGTAATAATGTATGAGTCTAGAAAGCCAAAAATTCACAAAAAGAACTACGCTACTTATGACTTAGATTTGGATGCCATGATACATGCTTTAAAGATGTGGCGCCATCATCTAATCGGAAGGAAGTTTACATTAATGGCAGATAATAATGGCTTAAAATATTTTTTGGATCAACCAAATCTGAATGGAATGTAAGCTAGGTGGTTAGATTTCCTTAGCAAGTATGATTTTGAGATCCAGCACATAAAGGGTAAAGAAAATAAGGTGGTAGATGCCTTAAGCAGAAATGCAAGACTAAATTTTGTAGTAGCAATCAATACTTATAAAACATATTTGGAAAATCAGATTAAAGAAAAAATAAGACTTGATGAATAGTATCAAAAATTACAAGAAAAGGTTGTTGAAGATAATTCTGAAAATTTAATAATAGATTTCAGATTTAATGAAACAAGATTAATGATGTATAAAAATAGAGTTTATGTGCCCAATGTTTCTGAAATTAAGTCAAGTTGATTTTAAATTAAATACATAAAAGTCCATATTCAGGACATATTAGTTACCAAAAGATGATAACAATGCTAAGGAAAGATTACTATTGGCCAAATATGAAAAATGAGGTAGTTGAATACATTGCTAGGTGTATGGAATGTCAGCAAATAAAGGCTGAGCATCAACAACCAGTTGTACTGTTGCAGCCACTACCCCGTTCCAGATTGGAAGTGGGAAATAATTAGTATTGATTTTATAACTGGTTTACCTAAAAATCAAAAGCAGAATGATTCTATAATGGTAGTTGTGGATAAGTTGAGTAAAGCAACCCATTTTATACCTGTTAAAACCACTTACAAGGCTGCTAACATTGCTGACATTTTTATAAAACAAATTTTTCGTTTGCATAGAATTCCTAAAGTCATAATTTCTTGTAGAGACTCTAAATTTACAGGAAATTTCTGGAAGTCTTTGTTTAAAGGTTTGGATACTACTTTAAATTTTAGTACATCATTTCATCCACAAACGGATGGTAAAACAAAAATAGTAAATCATATTTTTGAAGATATGTTAAGAATGTATGTTAGAGATTAGCCAGGTAAATGGGAATATTTTCTGCTCTTAGATGAATTCACTTATAATAATCATTATCAAGCTTCAACAAAACTCAGTCCATTTGAAATTTTGTATGGTAGAAAGTGTAATACACCTATTTCATGGAGTAATCCAATTGACAAGTTGATGTTAGGACCTGAGTTATTGAAAGAAATCGAACTAACTGTGAAACAGGTACAAAGCAATTGAAAATTTGCACAAGATAGACAGAAAAGTCATGCAGATCCCAAAAGAACTCAGAAAGAGTTTCAAGTTGGTGAGCATGTTTTCATCAAGGCAAAACCCAAAATTAGCTCCTTAAAGTTAGGAAGTTGTGCTAATTTAGCACCAAGGTATTGTGGACCTATTGAAATACTGTCTAGGGTTGGACTAGTGGCATATCAGTTGGCCTTGCCACCAAATATTAAAGTACATAATGTCTTCCATATTTCTATTTTGAATTAGTACATGCATGATGTGTAACATCCCAAATTTTCATAAAAATTTAAAATTTTTGATAACAGCATTAATTATGATAATAATATTTGCGGAAATAATAATTGAGATTACAACAACATTAGTTGTAAAGTTGTTAGTACTAAACATGCTTTAATTTCTGTTTAGGCAGCAGTATGATAATGACAGTTTTAACACATAAATAGTAAACATGATTATGTTAACAATTGTACTAACAGATCGGAAATATGATGCGACATTTTTCTTTTGCAAAGATACTGACAGTTTGACTTTTGATGCATAAGGGTGTCCCCTGAGGTACCCTGGAGCTTACTTAGCTGTAATGCTAAAGCATAATGAATTTCCTATGTGTAGACAACAGGTAAGAAGTTTCATGGATGCGTAGAAACAAAGTATGTGTCTAGTTCAATTTCAACGTCGTAATTAAATAAAATGTTAGAATTCTGTTGCGATCCACCATAAATAATCAAGTATGGATTTCATAGCTATAATTACTGTTTTTAGATGTTGTCTTACAACTCCACAATGTTTAGAACAGAGTCCTCTATGTACGTCATAATGCTGACAGTTTTGTTGCTGTGATTCTTGTCGTTATTGTAGCTGGCTTTAACATCATCTTAAGATAATTGTTTATCTTCCCATTACTACTGCAATAAATGTATCGCAAAAATCGTTAAACGTTTGTAATGTGAGAAGATGGTAAGAACACATAGCATTCAGTTAGTCTTCATGCTAAATTTATATCATTACATCCATCAAATGTCTACTATACGACTATTTAATTTGATAATTTCGATAAAAGATTGTGTATGATCACAACCACTGTTAAAAAGGTAATATTAATATCTCCTATGTATGGACTATTTCAACCATATCCTTACATTGTTAAACTAGTCGTGATACCTTATAAGCTTTTTAAGATGCTTATATCTATTATTGCATAAATGACAAATAAATGAAACTATGTCAAAATGTGATGATAGTTGTCCTATCAACTAATATCTAAGTCATATTTTTATTATTTACAAACTACGAAACATAACTTGGAACCATATATGCTTCGCAATGTTAAACTATATAACAATGTGAATTTTAAAACGACATAGGGTTGGAACTATAGGAATATATAAATAGTCGTTGGCCATTATAACACAATAAGTATGTGATGAATCGTAACTTGGAAACCTTGTGGACTTTGAATTCGAAATACCATGACATAAAATATTATATTGTTTTGTATCAATGTTTGAAATCATAGCGTTGGAAAACAAGTAATAACATGCACTAAATGTCGACAGGGTGGCGAGCTGCTGGTTCATTAAAGGCATATGTCTTGAGCTGTCAAGGAGATCGAGTCTCGATCCTGCATTAAAAGCTTGAAATGAAAACTCCAGGTGACAAGGAATGTTACCACTCCACGTAATGTAAAATCGTTGTAATGGTGAATGTCGAGACCACTGTGTAAAGGTTGTAAGTTAATACTCCTCCGAGTTGGACGTTAGAACGATCCAGCATGATCCATCTTGGTAATACCCTGTAAGTGAAGTGATAGTGCATTAAATGCAAGGGTTTTTCAACCCAATGAAACCTCGCTGGCACACCTGTGAACATTGATTGTGATGAGTTTGGACCGTTTGATTTCAACCCTAACTTCTGTCGTTGATTTGGTTTATGAGCTTGGAAAGTCATTTCTTGTGTTATTATTTTGGTCTGTGTGCCCGACAGGCTGCTGAAAATTCTAGGGTTAGCAAGTTGCAGGGGGTTTCGACCTTGGGTCCCGTAGATAGGTATTGAGTTGTAGGTTCTAAACCATTGTAATGGCGTTGTTAATAACAGACCGGCTCTCTGGTCTGAATTGTTAAAGCGTTGAAGGTTTCAAACTCTTCGTTATAAAATTGTGTGAGATATGCCAAGATGTACAGTGATAGAAGTTCCCTCGTCTCGTTTATAGCATAGATCTCGTTGTTTCTCTGGGTGCAAGGAACTTGGCCCTTAAAAGAAAAGGTAAACTTCCTTGAAGATAAAGTTAAACTTTTGTTTGAAATCTTCGATTTTCAGTTAAGATATAATAATATCATTATCAAATACTAAGCCATGAATTTTTTGTCAGTTGCAGGGTTTGAGGAACGTTTGTGGGAAAGGGTTTGGAAAGGGAAAGTGAGCTTCCATCCCTGGTAAGCTCCGGGTGTTTCAAAACCCTCGTAGGTGTTCCTTTGGTCTTTGATGATGTGGTTGATTCCAACAGAGGGAAATCAATCTTGCCATGGCGTCGTTTGTTTGTTGAACCTTCGAAAGGGTTTTGATTTGATGTGAAAACTACGACGATAGACATTCGTCTAAGTTCCCTATGTTTTATTTTGATGTTTGAATTTTGTCCAAATGGAAATGTAAAACTCAGATTTACGAGTTTAGTGTTTAAGGGAATAAAATCCTGTTCGATTTCCTTTTGAAAAAAATGTGAAATTTTGTTGCTGGGAATTGTTGATTCCTCTTTCTTGTGTCTGGAACTTGTAATGGTGAAATCGTTTGAACATTACACTTGTTGATATGTATTAATGTGGAAAAGTGATGGAGTCGAGGCTCGTCTCACTTGTGAATAAAAATCTGCTTCTTGAAAATGATAACATATTGTTTCTATTTGGTTCTATTCGGTTTAGTTTCTATGTTATAATTCGTGCCTGTCTTGCTTAAAGAATAAGAAAAATGTAATATTCGTGGCAACTATAGTATAGGTTTTGTCTTTGTTATGAGAAGAAAGGTAACGACTATGCCCCAAATTGACGGTTCTCGTTGATTGAAAACAATGGGTCAAACTGAAACTAATGAGCATGAAATATAAGTCGGGTCATTGTTAATCGTTTGAAAGGTGTAGGTTGCTATCGTGATTTTCCGATCAAAGGGTTTGAGTGCTCTATTATACATGATATCTTTGTAAAGTGTAAACCTTAAATGGTTTGTCTCTTCATTTTGTATAATAGGAAAAGATCAGGGCTATACCCTAACTCAAGTTTTGTTTGAATGTGAACTTCTTAGAAGGTCGAAGAAGCTAAAAGCTAAGATTTCAATCCTATAGCTTGTATTGATTGTTTTATCCAAAAAAATATAAAAATGATGGTAATGGAGAAGAAAATTCTTTCTAGGGTTTGAAAGAAACTCAGTTTTGAAAATGACACTTACAGTTTTAAAAAAAGCTAAATACATAGAATGAATGATGGAAATCAATGTTTTCATTATCTGATTGTTTTAAATAAATTAAAACAATGGTTATAGCAGGAATGAAAACAATGTGTGTATGTGAAATGTGAAGACTGTGAATGCAGCTCTGTACAATTTTTATTTCTTTATTTGCTTACAGCAATACTGTTTATAATGCAAATGAAATACGATATATGGAAAATTGGATTTTATTTATTTCTTATGAGCATAGTAATGTTAAAGGAAATACAATGTAACTATACAGGAATTATACAGTGTTTGTTTTTCATAAAACTAGGGAAACATTCTATAATATATATTAGATATTATACAAAAATTTCTACTATTATCAACTATAGGGCAGAAATTGATAAACATATGAATCACTGTATTTATCTATCGAATCAAATGGCAATTTGCCTATCTTCTCATCTATTTTTAATTTGCGTATCTATACTAGAGTACCATGCACAAAACAACATGTGGAAAAATATAGATATTAGTTTATCCATTCAATTCATTATTGAAACTTTAACATGCAGACTTCAAACAGGATTAGAACACATTTCTTCTTCATAACATAAAGTAATAATTTTACTTAAAACATAACTAAGAATTGAAATAAAGTAGAAATTGTAAAACCTGGATAAAATCTGTAGGGGTCAAATAGCCCAAGAAGACTATTCCACCCAACCAATTCCTGAAAGAAGTTAAGTACTTGCCTTAGGACCCCCGAGCTTGTTCACTGAACCACTAGGAGGAAGAAACTCTAGGAATTAGGATCTCCACTAGCAGTAGCACTAACTGTTGAAATCTTCAAGAACTAGCAGTCCAATAGACCTGCACTAGCATCTCTGGTTCTTCTCAGCAATATGCAGAGTTAAGATTGCTCTCACAAGTAGCCTCCCTATTTGAATCTCTCAGTGATCACTTGATGCACATGAGAAAATATTTCTGCAGAAAATATTGTGGAAGAGCTGCCTTGTGAAGAACCTGCAACAATTAATTAATAAGAATATGCAAAATAGCAGAAATGTAAGAACTCATAATCACTTTTATATTGATCGCAGGCCACTTCGAGGGGGCAACCTCCTTTGAGCAAGGTTAATACAAATAACTTCACGGTGCCTTCATAGGCCTCAACACACACTTATATACTAATTCTAGGCGCCAATACTATGGGTCAAAACCATGGGCCACTACAAACTATGGATCAACAATACTACGGGTGACTTACAAAGCATATGCTCCAACAACAATAACACAAACTATTGATTAACAAATACTACGGGACGACTTACAAGGCATATGCATCCAACAAAAATATACTAACAAAGTAAAGACATGGGTTCCTAACATCCCCTCCCCCTTAAAAAAAGCTTTGTCCTCAAAGCTTTAGATGTAGAAATTGTTGTTGAATTTGAAGGAGTGGTTCCCATGTAGAATCCTTTGGTTGCATGTCGTGCCACCGAATTAAGACCTTTGTGATAGAGCGAGAGCGAAGCTGACGAGTGTACTAATTGAGGATGGCCTCTGGCTCCAAAAGGATGGATCCTTCATTATCCAATTCAAGTAAAATAGTTTGTCCACTGATGTTGGTGCCAAGAACTTTCTTCAGACAAGAGACATGAAATACTGGATGAATGCAAGAAGAAGGAGGAAGTTCCAATTTATAAGAAACGGACCCAATCTTCTGAAGAATTCGATATGGCCCATAAAACTTTGGAGCGAGCTTATGATGCCCTTTGAGTTTCAGGGAGGATTGCTTGTACGGATGGAGACGAAGAAAAACCATATCGCCTGCTTGAAAAGTGCGCTCAGAATGGTGCTGATCAGCTTGTTGCTTCATGAGATTTCTTGCCATGTGAAGATTGTCCCGCAAAATGCGAAGAATCTGATCGCAGTTTCGAAGGTCCATGTCAACTTCCTGAACTGGTGAATTATTGGGGGTGTATGGAAGAAGAACTAGAGGTGCCTAACCATAGATTGCTTCATATGGGGTCATTTTAGTGGCAGTGTGGTAAGAGGTATTGTACCACCATTCAGTGAGAGGGAGCCACTTTTCCCACTGATGTTGTTGTTCAGAGGTGAAGCAACGAAGATAAGTTTCCAAGCATTTATTGATAATTTCAGTTTGACCATCTGTTTGTGGGTGATACTCTGAACTCATCTTCAGTTTGGTGCCAGTGTGGCGAAATAGTTCTATCCAAAAATGACTGGTGAAAGTCGCATCACGATCTGAGACAATGGAAGAAGGGATGCCATGAAGACGAAAGATCTGGTCCAGGAAAATTTGAGCGATTGAGGAGGCTGTATAGGGATGGCTGAGAGCACAAAAATGACTATATTTGGAGAGGCGATAAACCACAATGAGAATCACTATCTTCCCACCAGATTTAGGAATCCCTTCAATGAAATCCATACAAATATCTATCCAAATCCATGTAGGTATGGGCAAGGGTTCAAGCAATCCTAGAAGGAGTGTCGTTTCACCCTTATTGTGCTGGTAGGTATCACATTCAACCACCATCTGTTGAATTGTCCTTTTCATGCCCTGCCAAAAGAAGTTACACTGTGCCTGTTCATACATTTTGAGGAACTCAGAGTGCCTTGCCGATGGAGAAGCATGGAGTTCATAGAAGACAGCCTGTTGAAGATCTGTGCTCTGGGGAAGCACCAGACGACCCTTGTATCTCAGAGAAGCACCATCCCAAGAGTAATGTGGTACAGCAGGAGGGTTGTTGCTCAAGCGTTGGATGATTTGAGATAAGGAAGAGTCATTGACATAACATTGTTGAACAGATTGCAACCAATTTGGAACATGCATAGAAATAGCTGAAAGAGAACCTTGGGCATCAAATGTGCGGGAAAAAGCATCTGCCACAATATTGTCTTTACCCTTCTTGTAAGTGATCTCATAGTCATAGCCCATGAGTTTTCTAACCCATTTCTGTTGTGCTGGGGAGGAGACATGCTATTCCAAGAAATATTTCAGACTCTAGTGATCAGTCTTGATGCAGAAATGATTCCCTAGTAGGTATGGTCGCCACTTCTGTACTGCATGCATAATAGCCATCATTTTCTTCTCATATGTAGAGGCAGCTAAATTCTTACCTGAAAGGGATTTTCTAGTGAACGCAATGGGGTGTTCATCTTGAACGAGAACAACACCAAGTCCATTGCTACAAGCATCACTCTCAATAGTGAAGGGCTTGGAAAAATTGGGCATAGCTAGAACAGGTGTAGTACACATAGCTTGTTTCAGCTTGTCAAATGGACACTGAGTAGCATGTATCCATGTAAAAGCATCCTTTTTCAATAGAGCAGTTAATGGAGCTGCAATATTCCCATAATCCTTGACAAACTTGTTGTAGTAGCCAGTCAACCCCAAAAGACCACGAAGGATCTTGAGTGTCTGAGGATGCGGCCAATTGTTCATGGCATCGATTTTGGCAGGATCCACGCGAACCCCTTGTGTTGAGATAATGTGCCCGAGATACTCAACTTCATTTTGTCCAAAAACACATTTAGACTACTTGGCGTGGAGATGATGGTCAAAGAAAAGTTGCATGACAAGATCCAGATGCTGGAGATGTTCAGCCCATGTTTTACTGTAGATGAGGATATCATCAAAGAATACCAGAATGAATTTCCGCAAGTAGGGACGAAATATTTGATTCATTAAGGCCTGGAATGTGGAAGGAGCATTAGTGAGGCCAAAGGGCATGACCAAAAACTCATAATGGCCATCATGTGTGCGGAAAGATGTTTTAGGGATATCATCCTCATGAACCCGAATTTGATGATACCCAGAACGAAGATCCAACTTGGAGAAAAATTGAGCCCCATTAAGCTCATCAAAAAGATCATCAACAACAAGAATTGGACACTTATCCTTGATGGTGAGGTGATTAAGTGCTCAGAGGTCAATGCAGAGGCACCATGACCCATCTTTTTGGCGGACAAGAAGAACTGGAGAAGAAAAGGAACTAGTGCTTGGGCGAATAATACTTTGTTTCAATAAGTCTTGAAGGAGCATTTCAATCTTCATTTTTTGGTCAAATGGGTAGCGATAGGGCCTGATGTTGGGAGGAACGCTGCCAGGAAGGAGCTGAAAATGATGGTCTTCTGGCCTTGAAGGTGGCAATCCCACTGGTTCAGCAATGACACCTATATATCGATCCAGAATTTGTTGTAGATCCAAAGGAGTAGTGGAAACCACTGATGGTTGCATCTGAATGGAATGGATCTGAGCGATACCATGTGAATTTTTCTTGAGGATTTTTTCCATGCGATGTGAACTGATGATGCTGAGAGACCCTGGTTGTAATCCTGTCAATGTGTGTTTTTGTCCATTGAGGGAAAACTGCATCCAAAATTCAGCAAAATCCCATATGATAGGGCCAAGTGTGCGTAGCCATTGAGCGCCCAAAACCACATCACATCTGCCTAAGGTCAAGGCAAACATGTCAGAGCATAAGGTATAATCTCCCATAGAGATATGCACATTTTGAAACTTCCCTTTGCAAGGTAAGGTGCCCCCATTGGCAACCATGACTTCAAAGTTGGAGCAAGGATGGATAAAAAAATCAGCTTGTTTGGCGATCCGAGGGTCAACGAAATTATGAGTGCTACCAGAATCAATGAGTATTGTAAGAGGAAACTTCTTGAAGTAACCCCTGACCCGCATTGTTTGGGGGGTGGTGATTCTAGCTAAAGCATGGAGAGATATCTCTGGTTGGTCATCCTGAGACAGAGGGTCAATAGGCGGTTCCTGAATATTGACCTGAGCATCCATTGTATCTGGATCTTCGTCACCAATTTCAGAGGCAGGCAGAGAATCTACATCCAAGAGATAGAGCTTTTGCTGAACACATCTATGTCCCCGAGTGAATTTCTCATCACAATTATAGCAAAGCCCCTTTTCTCTGCGTGCTTGCATCTCTGTTTCAGACAAACGCTTGATAGGAGTTGGTCACGGAGCCTGCGGTATGGGTGGTCATTGAGAACCCATATTTTGGAAGGGAACAAAAGTGGGCTTGGAGCACTGTTGGGCTACAATCTTGTCTTCTGCCAACTTAGCCAACCCTAGGGCTTCCATCAGTGTGTTGGGACAGAACATTTTGACCTCAGAGCGGATGGCATCCTTTAGACCACTGATAAAACAACTCCTGTAAAAGTCATCAGGCAATCCTTCAGTGTGATTGCCTAGTTTCTCAAATTCAGTTTGATACTTTCTCATAGTGCCAATTTGGTGAAGTTTAGTGAGGGATCCTATGAAGACCTCAAAAGCACGAGGACCAAATCGTTGCAAAAGGAGCTGGCAAAAGTCTGGCCATTTTGGCTCTTCATGAGCTTTGATGTACCAATGGTACCATTGAAGACCATCCTGTTCCAAATGAAAGGATACAAGCGGAACTGTGTTAACATCAAAAGTATTATGTAGACTGAAATACTGTTCTGCACGATAGATCCATCTAGTTGGATCAGTACCATTGAAGTAAGGAAAATCAAGCTTCGAACCACAGAAATTGATGGAAGAAGAGAACCCACTGTTTGATGAAAACTTGGACTGCCATTTGTTGTTCATAGCTGAATGTTCAAGATGGAGGTCAAGAAATTTTTCATCCAGATCTTGGAGTTTGGCTTGGATGGTTGGAAGTGCTTCTTCCATGGTTTTTGCTCCTGCGTGGGTGACAACCATAACCAGCAGTTTTTTGTTTTTGGGTTGATTGGGGAGAAAAACAAAAACAAAAACTGCTTCAGTAAAGGAAAATCTAGATTTGGGAAAAAATTTGAAGGGTAATTGGGGTTTGACTAGGTTTTGTACACTGTTGAATACATAGGGAAGCAAAAAATGAGGATTTCAGAAGTGGGGTGAAATAATGGGAAAATTTGGCAGAGGGGGACAAAGAAGCAGAATTAGGAAAAAAACTCTGTGGTAAAATTTGAAGGTGATTGGGTGAAATCGAAGGAAGTTATGGCAAACCCTACAAATTGACAAATGTGGGATTTCGGGCTTTGGGAAGTGGAATTGGGGATAGGGTCCTCAGGAATGAAATATGTAGAATGGGATTACAAGGGTTCCCGGGAAGTTTCAAGGGAAACAAAGTGACAACCATAACAAGGAGTTTTTTTTTTTCCTGAATGGAGCGGCTACGGCTCCGAAGGGATCTACAACGGCCTAGAAGTGAGTAGAAATAGAGGGATTTGAGACGACGCCGAATGGATTGAAAATGACTGGATCTGGAATGGCTTTCAGAATGGATCTGAACGGCTGGATCTGAAACGACGCAGTAGTGATCGACAACAGTTCAGCTGAAAATAGATATGGACCCCAGGTATGTGCGGCTTCCTAATAGTTCAGGGGTTTCACTTGGCCACCAATGTTGTTTGACAATTTGCGTATTGGGGCAGTACCCCTCACTCCACGGCTCAGGTAAAACTGATAACCGCTTTGCCACAAACAACAACTCTTGGTTTACCTCATGGGTGGGAACTAGTCAATCAGGTAGGGGTCGTTGCCCTTTTCGCTGGCAGGTCCTCTCAATGGGCCAGCTACTTTGGGGTTCCCGTGGTACTCCTCACAATGTTTTTTAGGGCTTATGCCCAAGTACTTCTCACAGTTAAGAGGATAGGGATTATTCCCAAATCCGAACCTGCAACAGATGTGAAAAAAATTTGGCAGAAATTTCATCCAACGAGCCCAAGAAAGTGCTATGATACCAGATGTGAAGCATCTGCAACAATTAATTAATAAGAATATGCGAAATAGCAGAAATGATAGAACTCAAAATCACTTTTATATTGATCATAGGCCACTTCGATGGGGCAACCTCCTTTGAGCAAGCTCAATACAAATAACTTAACGGTGCTTTCATAGGCCTCAACACACACTTATATACTAAGTCTAGGCCCCAATACTCTGGGTCAAAACCATGGGCCACTACAAACTATGGATCAACAATACTACAGGCGACTTACAAAGCATATGCACCAACACCAATAACACAAACTATTGATCAACAAATACTACGGGACGACTTACAAAGCATATGCGTCCAACAACAATATATGAACAAAGTAAAGACATGGGTTCCTAACATGCCTGCTCAACTCGAATTTTCCTTTTGTAGGCCGCCTAGGACTTTTCAGATGTTACTGGGTAATTAAATGAGCTTCTTGCTCACTCCCTCCACCTGGGGGATAATGCCACATTTTTAGGGGTATTTGTCCCATAACCAACAACTAGTGGTGTGATGCAATTGCTACCATCTGTACCATACTTTCCAACAACTTCCATTCCTCCTAGTGGGTCAGTGAACACTCATTAACAGTCCTCTTGAGTGTTTGTCTCCTAATTAATTTATTTAAATAATAATATTCAGTAATTACATTCATCCTTGATCAAAACTGATCATAATTACAAAACTTTGTAATTAAATTTAACATAAAGTATTTTGCAAATAAAATAATAATTTTCAGAAATTTGGGTAGGTGACATAGACCCCCCCTTAAGTTTCAACATTGTTTTCGATGTTGGTTAATCACTCTTTGAGTGTTCCTGAAACAGAGTTGGGTATGCTGCCTACATACTACTCTCCAACTCCCAGGTTGCCTCCTCTAGGATAAGGTGCTTCCATTGCACCTTCACTTGCCCAATGCTGCGATTCCGGAGAATAGTTTCCCTCCTTCTGAGGATACAATCTGGTTCCACCAGAAAATCTCCGTCTTGTCCCACATGTACATCATTCTAGTTTACAACATGAGTAGTATCGTGCACATATTTCTTTAAAAATGATATATAAAAAACATTATGTATTTTTAAGTTTGGTGGCAAAGCCAGTTGGTATGCCACTGCTCCAACCTTAGACAATATTTCAAAAGGACCAAAATATCTGGGTGCCAACTTATCATAGCTCCTCAATTTTAGTGAACTCTTTTTCGGTCTTACCTTGAGGAGAAAATGTTCACCAACCTAGAACTCTTTATGAGTTCTTTTTGAATATGCTTGACTCTTTTGCCTATCTTGGGCAGCTTTTAAATGTCCTTGCACCTGTTTCACAATTAGTTCTAACTCTTGCAATAATTCAGGTCCTAAAACAACTCTATTAACTGGATCATTCCATGAAACAGGTGTATTACATTTCCTACCATAAATAATTTCAAAAGGACTAAGTCTGGCCGATGCATGATAATGATTATTATAAGCAAATTCTGCTAAGTTCAAGTAGTCTTCCCACTTACCAAGCTGATCCTTAACATACATTCTTAATAAATCTTCTAAAACTTGAGTTACCCTTTCTGTCTGTCCATCCATCTATGGATGAAATGCTATACTAAAATTTAAAGTTGTATTCAATCCCTTCAACAGTGACTTCCAGATGTTTCCTATAAACTTCGAGTCACGATCTGAAATTATTACTTTCGGTATTCCATGTAGTCTAAAAATATGTTTAATAAAGATCTCTACAATATCTAGAGCTTTATGAGTAGTCTTTACGGGTATGAAATGTGTTTCCTTGCTGAGTTTGTCCACTACCACCATGATAGAATCATGTTGTTTATGATTTTTAGGTAATTCAGTAATAAAGTCTATGCTCATCACTTCCCATTTCCAACTTGGTATTGGTAACGGTTGCAACAATCCAGTAGGGTGCTGATGTTCAACCTTCACTAATTGACAATCTAAACATTTAGCTATGTACTCTCCTACTTCATCCTTCATTCTGGGACAATAGTATTATTTTCTCAACATAGTAATGGTCTTTTGATAACCTGGATGACCAGAATAGTGACTTTTATGCATCTCATTTAATATCAGAAATTTTATTTCTGGTATGTCTAGTACATACAATCTGTTTTTATATAGTAATAAACCATTTTCCTTCATGCTGTAATCTTCCATACAATTTTTAGAACTGTCGTTTGCTGTCTTTTCCTTCATTTTTCCGTATTCTTCATTTGTTTCACTCTAAATCATAGGTAGAGTAGTTCTTTTCATGTACTTTCAGCTTTCTAGATTCATATGCCACCACATGTGTGTCCTGTGTTAGGACTCCACCAAGTCCGTCATTGCATGCGTCTATACAAACTACAAAATACTTGTTGGGGTCTGCTATCCTCAAGATAGGTGCTGTTTTCAATAATTCCTTTAATTTCTTAAAACTGTTGGAACATTTCTGATCCCAAACAAATTTCTTCCCTTTCTTCTGCAAGGAAGTTATGGGGTTGGCAATTTTTGAAAATTTTTCTATAAACTTTCTGTAATACCGAGTAATACCCATAAATGATCTTACATTTGACACATCCTTAGGAACCGGCCAGTCATTAATGGCCCTTATCTTGTCGGGGTCAACAGAGATTCCTTCTTTCGAAATTATGTGTCCTATATACTGAATTTTGTCTTTGTGAAAGTTGCACTTACAAAACTTAGTGTAGAGTTGATGATCTCTCAGAACTTGTAAGATAATCCATAAATGTTCATCATGCTCTTCTTTACTTTTTGAGTACTCTAAAATGTCATCTATACACACAACAACAAACTTGTCTAAGTATTTATGTAGAATATTATTCATCAGACACATAAATACAGCCGGGGCATTAGTCAAGCCAAATGGCATGACTACAAACTCGTAATGTCCATACCGAGTTCGGAAAGCTGTCTTGAAAATATCTTCATCCTTAACCCGTACTTGATGATATCTTGATCTTAGATCAATCTTCGAAAATATTGTTGCTCCACACAACGGATCAAATAGATCATCTATGCGGGCCAATAGATACCTATTCTTGATTCTCATTTTATTAAGCTGGCGATAATCTATGCATAGTCTCAAGGTTCCGTCTTTCTTCTTAACAAAGATGATAGGCGCTCCCCAAGGAGACACACTGGGTCTAATATACTTCTTGTCAATAAGTTCCTTCAACTGTGATTTTAATTCGTCTAACTCCAGTATGTTCATTCTGTATGGAGCTTTAGAATTTTGGTACTGCTCCTGGTATTAACTCTATGGTAAAATCAAAATCTCTTTTGGGAGGTAATCCTGGAATCTCCTCAGGAAATACATCCTTAAAATCCTTTAGGACAGGTATGTCCTCTAATATCAGTTTGTCCTCTTTATCCATAAACTCATCATTTACCACGTTTACTGCAAACATCTGGCATCCTTTCCTTACTTCCTTCTTAACTTGCATGGCTGAAATCTGTCTAAGGGTTACGTTCCTTGGGATGCCTTTTATTTATACAGTTTTCCCTTCGTCATTTAAACATGTAAAAAAATTTCCATAACAGTCCAGGATGACATGATGGGCTTCTAACTAGTCCATCCCAACTATAATATCATAAGATCCTAAAGGTAGAATATTCAACTTGATTTGTGTTTGTAAATGATTCATGGACAAAACACAGTTTTCTATAAAATCTGATACTTTTCTCTTTGTTCCAGTTGCTAGTCTAACTAGCCAAGATTTACTAAACTTTTCAGTTTTCAATTTAAGACTTTCCACAATGTCTGGTGATATATAACTTAAGCTAGCACCTGGATCAATTAAAACAGTAATAGGACGATCATGTAGCATACCTTCAATCTCTACCATGGAGATTTGATGATCTGCTTGCCTGTTGTCAAGTGCTGCGTTGATTCTAGGCATTTCCCTCACCACATCTCCAACCGTAGGTTCAGCCTGTATAGAGTTGATGTTGCTAGTCTTTCGCTTCCTCAAGGGAAATTCTGATGCTTAATGGGGGCCTTGACATTCAAAACATTTGATAGGTGCCGTTGGCTCACTGGTTTTGGTATTATTAGGTGCATTTCTGGGTGCTGTAGAATTCTGCTGTGAATTGTTTCTGGAGTTGTTCCCTTGATAATTCTGATTCTGAAATTTTTTCTTTTGAAACCCGGAATTTCCACTGAACTTGAAATTTTTCCGTTTCTGCTCAATGTTGCTGGGCTTATGACTCTTCCAGTTTGACATTCCCTCTCTTTTCCAATTTGTGTCATAACAGAAAACTTCCTTTCTCATTGCCTCTTCCAAGGTCTTAGGGCTGTCATACTCGATTCGGTCCTTAATATTGAAAGGTAAACAGCTCAAGTACCTTTGAATTTTTGGTTTCTCTTCTATGAGGTATGGTACATATCTCAATAAGTTCAGAAACTTACTGTTCATTTCCTTCATGTTCATACCTCCTAGCTTCAAATTGTAGAACTCTTTGGATTTTTCTTCATAGTACTATTCAGACAAGTGCTTCTTTTTAAATTATCGCTTAAAGGTACTCCAGCTTACATATTTATCTTTGATGCCCTTTACTCTTTTGATGTCCTGCCACCAAATGTCCGCTTTTCCGGTCAAGTTATATATAGCCATTTTTGCCTTCAAAGACTCTGAATAGTTATAAATCTGGAAGTATTTCTTCATACCGGATAGCCAAGCTTCAGTTGTCTCGCCCTTCTCAATTTCTCCATTGAAATTTGGAGGTCTAATCTTTTTGAACTCCCCAGAAATATACTCATATTCCTTATTATTTTTCCTTCTGGGTTTGAAATCTCCTTCACTGCTATCACTGGTGTAGTTACGTTTCTTTCTGCGTGTTTCAATAGCATCTCCTGATGAGGTTGAACTATTATTCACCTGACTGGTTTTCATTCTCTTATTTTTATCAGCATGAGGCAGATCCTCAACTTTGGAAATATCTTCATTATCTTTCTCTTGTTCCTCAGTTTGGCTCTATTCAAAAAGCACTTGGTTTAATTGTTCCTGTGCTTGCAGAATCCTTTCATTGTCTTGTTTCATAGATCTGATTTATGCTTTTAATTCATGAAAAGCACGTATTAGTTCTAACGAGCTGTTATTCAGTTCACCATACCCTTCTTCTACATAGTGCTGTCCCGAGATGTGACTGTTTGGTTGAAATCTATCATCTAATTGTTCAAATGAGTTCTCCATACCTGTAACTGAAAATAATTTCTGAAATAACATAATAATTAAAATTTCAATTTAGTACAGTTTTCTGTTGTATAAACTTTTTCTGCTGCATGTTTTTCGACCTCTTTCAGGCCTAGAGTTCGAATATGAGCTCTGACACCACATGTAACATCACGATTTTTCATATAAATTTTAAATTTTTGATAACATCATTAATTATGATAATAATATTTGCGGAAATAATAATTGAGATTACGAAAGCATTAGTTGTAAAGTTGTTAGTACTAAACATGCTTTAATTTATGTTTAGGCAGCAGTATGATAATGACAATCTTAACACATAATTAGTAAACATGATTATGTTAACAAATGTACTAACAGATTGGAAATATGATGCGACACTTTTTCTTTTGCAAAGATACTAACAGTTTGACTTTTGATGCATAAGGGTGTCCTACGAGGTACCCTGGAGCTTACTTAGCTGTAATGCTAAAGCATAATGAATGTCCTATGTGCAGATGATAGGTAAGAGGTTTCATGGCTGCATAGAAACAAAGTACATTTATAGTTCAATTTCAATGTCGTAATTAAATAAAATGTTAGAATTCTGTTGTGATCCACCATAAATATGCAGGTATGGATTTCATAGCTATAATTACTATTTTCAGATGTTGTCTTACCACTCCACAATGTTTAGAACAGAGTCCTCTATGTACGTCATCATGCTGACAGTTTTGTCGTTGCGATTCTTGTCGTTATTGTAGCTGGCTTTAACGTCGTCTTAAGATAATTGTTTATCTTCCCATTACTGATGTAATAAATGTATCGCAAAAATCATTAAACGTTTGTAATGTGAGAAGATGGTAAGAACTCATAACATTCAGTTAGTCTTCATGCTAAATTTATATCATTATACCCATCGAATGTCTACTATACAACTATTTAATTTGATAACTTCGATAAAAGATTGTGTATGATCACAACCACTATTACAAAGGTAATATTAAGATATCCTATGTATGGACTATTTCAACCATATCCTTACAATGTTTAACTAGTCGTGATACCTTATAAGCTTTGTAAGATGCTTATATCTATTATTGTATAAATGACAAATAAATGAAACTATGTAAAAATGTGACAATAGTTGTCCTATCAACTAATATCTAAGTCATATTTTTATTATTTACAAACTACGAAACATAACTCGGAACTATATATGCTTCGCAATGTTAAACTACATAACAATGTGAATTTTAAAACGACATAGGGTTGGAACTATAGGAATATATAAATAGTCGTTGGCCATTATAACACAATAAGTATGTGATGAATCGTAACTTGGAAACCTTGTGGACTTTGAATTCGAAATACCATGACATAAAATATTATATTGTTTCGTAACAATGTTTGAAATCATAACGTTGGAAAACGAGTACTGACATGCACTAAATGTCGACAAGGTGGCGAGCTGCTGGTTCATTAAAGGCGTATGTCTCAAGCTGTCAAGGAGATTGAGGCTCGATCCTGCATTAAAAGCTTGAAATGAAAACTCCAGGTGACAAGGAATTTTACCACTCCATGTAATGTAAAATCGTTGTAATGGTGAATCCCGAGACCACTGTGTAAAGGTTGTAAGTTAACACTCCTTCGAGTTGGACGTTAGAACGATCCAGCATGATCCATCGTGGCAATACCCTGTAAGTGAAGTGATAGTGCATTAAATGCAAAGGTTGTTCGACCCAATGCAACCTCACAGGCACACCCGTGAACGTTGATTGTGATGAGTTTGGACCATTCAATTTCAACCCTTACTTCTGTCGTTTATTTGGTTTATGAGCTTGGAAAGTCGTTTATTGTGTTATTATTTTGGTCTGTGTGCTAGATAGGCTGCTGAAAATTCTGGGGTTAGCAAGTTGTAGGGGGTTTCAACCTCGAGTCCTGTAGATAGGTATTGAGTTGCAGGTTCTAAACCATTGTAATGGCGTTGTTAATAAGAGACCAGCTCTCTAGTTTTAATTGTTAAAACATTGAATGTTTCAAACTCTTCGTTATAAAATTGTGTGAGATATGCCAAGCTATAGAGTGATAGAAGTTCCCTCGTCTCGTTTATAGCAGAGATCTCATCATTTTTTCTGGGAATGCAAGGAACTTGGCCATTAAAAGAAAAGGTAAACTTCCTTGAAGATAAAGTAAAACGTTTGTTTGAAATCTTCGATTTTGAGTTAAGATATAATAATAGCGTTATCAAATTCTAAGCCATGAATTTTCTATCAGTTGCAGGGTTTGAGGAACGTTTGTGGGCAAGGGTTTGGAAAGGGAAAGCGAGCTTCCATCCCTGGTAAGCTCCGGGTATTTCAAAACTCTCATAGGTGCTCCTTTGGTCTTTGATGATGTGGTTGATTTCAACAGAGGGAAATCAGTCTTGCCATGGCGTCATTTGTCGGTTGAACCTTCGAGAGGGTTTTGAGTTGATGTGAAAACTACGACGATAGACATTCGTTTAAGTTCCCTGTGTTTTATTTTGATGTTTGAATTTTGTCCAAATGGAAATGTAAAACTCAGATTTACGAGTTTAGTGTTTAAGGGAATAAAACCCTGTTCGATTTCATTTTGAACAAAATGTGAAATTTTGTTGCTGGGAATTGTTGATTCTTCTTTCTTGTGTCTGGAACTTGTAATGGTGAAATCGTTTGAACACTACACCTGTTGATATGTATTAATGTGGAAAAGTGATGGAGCCGAGGCTCATCTCACTTGTGAATAAAACTCTGCTTCTTGAAAATGATAACATATTGTTTCTGTTTGGTTCTATTCGGTTTAGTTTCTATGTTATAATTCGTGCCTGTATTGCTTAAAGAATAAGAAAAATGTAATATTCGTGGCAACGATAGTATAGGTTTTGTATTTGTTATGAGAAGAAAGGTAACGGCTATGCCCCAAATTGACGGTTCTCGTTGATTGAAAACAATGGGTCAAACTGAAACTAATGAGCATGAAATATAAGTCAGGTCTGTGTTAATCGTTTGAAAGGTGTAGGTTTCTATCGTGATTTTCCGATCAAAGGGTTTGAGTGCTCTATCCTACATGATATCTTTGTAAAGTGTAAACCTTAAATGGTTTGTCTCTTCATTTTGTATAATAGGAAAAGATCAGGGCTATACCCTAACTCGAGTTTTGTTTGAATGTGAACTTCTTAAAAGGTCGAAGAAGCTAAAAGCTAAGATTTCAATCCTGTAGCTTGTATTGACTGTTTTATCCAAAAAAATATAAAAACGATGGTAATGGAGAAGAAAATTATTTCTAGGGTTTGAAAGAAACTCAGTTTTGAAAATGACACTTACAGTTTAAAAAAAAAGCTAAATACATAGAATGAATGATGGAAAGAAATGTTTTCATTATCTAATTGTTTTAAATAAATAAAGACAGTGGTTATAGCAGGAATGAAAACAATGTGTGCATGTGAAATGTGAAGACTGTGAATGCAGCTCTGTACAATTTTTATTTCTTTATTTGCTTACAACAATACTGTTTATAATGCAAATGAAATACGATATATGGAAAATTGGATTTTATTTATTTCTTATGAGCATAGTAATCTTAGAGGAAATACAATGTAACTATAAAGGAATTATACAGTGTTTGTTTTTTATAAAACTAGGGAAACATTCTATAATACATATTAGATATTATACATAACTTTCTACTATTATCAACTATAGGATAGAAATTGATAAACATATGAATCACTGTATTTATCTATCGAATCAAATGGCAATTTGCCTATCTTCTCATCTATTTTTAATTTGCATATCTATACTAGAGTACGATGCACAAAACAACATGTGGAAAAATATAGATATTGGTTTATCCATTCAATCCATCATTGAAAGTTTAACATGCAGACTTTCAAACAGGATCAGAACACATTTCTTCTTCATAACCGAAAGTAATAATTTTACTTAAAACAGAACTAATAATTGAAATAAAGTAGAAACTGTAAAACCTGGATAAAATCTGTAAGGGACAAACAGCCCAAGAAGACTGTTCCACCCAACTAATTTCGGAAAGTAGTTAAGTACTTGCCTTAGGACCCCCGAGCCTATCCACTGAACCACCAGGAGGAAGAAACTCTAGGAATTAGGATCTCCACTAGCAGTAGCACTAACTATTGAAATCTTCAAGAACTAGTAGTCCAATAGACCTGCACCAACATCTCTGGTTCTTCTCAGCAATATGCAGACTTAGGATTGCACTCACAACTAGCCTCCCTAGTAGAATCTGTCAGTGATCACCTGATGCACATGAGGAAATATTTTTGCAAAAAATATTGTGTAAGAGTTGCCTGCTCAATTTGAATTTTCCTTTTGTAGTTTGCCTAGGCCTTTTCAGATGTTACTGGGTCATTAAATAAGCTTCCTGCTCACTCCCTCCACCTGGGGGATAATGCCACATTTTTAGGGGTAGTTGTCCCATAACCAACAGCTAGTGGTGTGATGCAATTGCTGCCATCTGTCCCATACTTTCCAACAACTTCCATCCCTCCGAATGGGTCAGTGAACATTCATTTAACAGTCCTCTTGAGTGTTTGTCTCATAATTAATTTATTTAAATAATAATATTCAGTAATTACATTCATCCTTGATCAAAACTGATCATAATTACAAAAATTTGTCATTAAATTTAACATAAAGTATTTTGTAAATAAAATAATAATTTTTAGAAATTTGGGTAGGCGACATGATGCTACTCATGTGATTAATTGGAATGATGTACAGGTGGAACCAGAAGGATATTTTCTAGTGGAACCAGATTGTATCCTCGACAAGAGGGAAATTTTGCTTCATAATCGCACCATTGGACAGGTAAAGGTGCAATGGAAGCACGTTAGTCCAGATGAAGCAACCTGGGAATTGGAAAGTAATATGTGGGTGGCATATCCAATTATGTTCCAGGAAGACTTAGAGGATGATGAATAAAGCAACATTGAGTACGATGTTGAATTTAAGAGGGGGTATTTTTCACATACCCAAAATCTGAAAATTTTATATTATGAGAAAAACATTACGTTATATGTTATTGTAAAGTTTTTATGATTATTGACCATGTGGAGTCAAGGATGACTGTAAGTAATTACTCTAATATCTTATTATTAATAAATAAAAGAGGAGACAAATATCCAAAGGAGACTGTTGAAAGGAGTATTCACTGACCTACTAGGAGGAATGCACTAGGGTGGAGAGGAAACTGACACTTGGAAGCATCATCATTCACTTCTAGTTGTTGCAGGGGGGAAACTTCCCTATTTTTATGTTCATGTTCCCCAAGAAAGTGGAACTGATCAGGTGGCTCAATAACTAAGAAACTGATCAAATACCTATGCATGTTATAACACCCATTGAATTGAGTAGGAGACTCATCAAGTTTTCCTTGTGATAATTTCTGGAAAGAGAAAAAGAAGGGTACACAAGAGATTCGATGAGGGGAAGGCTAGGAAGTGCTTGATTGAGTTAGATCTGCATTTTTGAACTAGTACTGCTTAATGCAGAGTTCAATATTGCTAAACTCAAAAGTATTACTATTAAGAACAATATGTACTACTGCGGAGTTGCAGAGAACTACTTGCATGTATCCACACAACATATTCGTCCTGGTGGTTCAATGAATAGGCTCGGGGATCCTAAGGCAAGTGATTTGGCTGTCTTCAGGAGAAGGTTGGGTGGAACAGGCTCCTTTGGATGTTTGTCCCTTCTACAGTTATCAGGTTCTATTTTTGTTATCTTATTTATTTATTATTCATCTATTTACTGAATGAATGTGTGTAATTGTGTTATAAGTTTCCATTAAAACTTAGATATCATTTCACAGTTCTAAAATGTTTTTATTTTTGGAAATTTCATTTAACTTAACTGCTAGATTTACGTGTTGAATTGATAGTTTCTCTGTAATTTTCCACTCACCTTCGTGATGTACTATAGTATAGAGAATCGAGTTTAAGTAGATAAAATTCATTGATCTTATATGATAGACTGAATGATTATGATCAGGAATATTGTATTTTGATAGAATAAGACTTAACATGGATTTCAAATGAATATTGAATATATCTATATTGCATATACTTGGTTTTTTATGAAATGAAAACAAAGTTTACTTACAGTCAAACAAATTATGTTATTATACAGAACCATAATACAGACCCTAGAATTTATTGCAATATTCTAGTCTAGGTTAAACATTATATACTACACAGTAATCGTACAAGTATCATTTCCAGAATATCATATATGTACATATAAGTATCGAACTCTTAACAAAGTTTATCTCGAAATTTTGTAAGTATTATCTATCATAGAAAATATAATATATATAAGCCAAAATTGAAACCTAGTTTTGAGAACCATTGTTATATGGTTAATATTCACAACTACTACATTATATTAAGGTGCATACAAAAGAAACAAGATCTATACTTTGACTGTCTGATAACAATTATATCAAGGGTCAAATCATGATAATAATGATAAAGCGTAAGACTGTAGGAATAATGCTTACAACCTCCAAAACTAAAACAAGTTAAAATTTATAGTATCAAAACAATATACAGAGTATCAAATTCTGTATTTTATATAAACATAATGCTTGCATAGTATAAGTTTTAAAATCGAATGCAATCTTGGAAACCCTAGTTATTTATTTTCTCAATACATCTATTTAAAGAACATTTCTTAGACATCTCAAGAAAAATCCAGCAGCTTACTAAGTTGTAGTCGACTTATCAAATTTTTTAACCAAACAAATATTACATAGAGGGTTTAGGGTTTAACATTTATTTTTATACAATGTAATCTTAAAGGATTCCAAAAGAATGAACAAGTCAAGGGTTCGACACTAGCTAGATTCGCCCTGAAGCTCTTAACTTAAAAACGAACAGAAAATCTACTTTAAACCATAGGTTCAATATTCAATAGGGTCGTAATAGTCATAAGCTATTAAAGTAGAAATTAATGAGCAAGCTCTATCTAGTCTCTTTCTTATTAAAAACACAGAGATTTCCCGAATGGGTTATCCTCATGCTAGGGATTTAGTTACAACCCTTCACAAATACACGACGATGACACGGCTCAATCCCAAAAACCTTCAGCACATTATCATTTCGAAAATAAAAACAAATTGCATTTTAAATTGAAGCACAGGGTTTTCGTGAAGGCCGACTTTATGCGTGAGAAACCAAAATCTTAAACTTTAAAAGGTTGCAGGGTTCAACCCTAACCTTTTCAAGATTTATCCATTATAATTTATACACAAAACATATTTCATTTTAGTCCAGAGTCATAGCTTGAGGGAACCACTATTAACCATTTCAAGTATGTACACACAGTATCTTAACCAAACAAAATTACTATTATTATAAATTCAAGTTAGGCGTTGAGAAACCAACGCGATCCAAAGGCTTGAGGGTTCAACCTTTTTTTACAAAATTGCCATATGGCTTACAAGATATAAAAACAAACATCTAAAACCAAATGCAAGTTGAAAACTGTATGTTGGGGAAGTTACACAAACCAGCATCAATGCCATAACTTCACCATCCATATCAATAGAACCACCAAGGCTTACCAGGGCCATAAGAAGCAACCACTCCATTTCTTCACAATTGTAAACGTTGACGAGAATCCATCCTGGCACAAAGTTCCAATGCAAACAACTGGTAGAAAGATTTGAAAATCAAAAGCAAATAATAAGCATTGTAAATCTTTGAACTCTGTCAACTCAAAACTCGATTCCTGGGATTAACTTCATAACTAGAGCAGCACCATGAGCTTCATTGTCAAACTCAGAATGTTAGTATCCAGGGTCAAAATTTATAACATAGTAAGAGATAAAATAAATGACAATGTACACATTAAACAAGAACAATTCAAGTATCCAGACAATGAAGATATTATGTCAAACATTCATTATAATGTTGCATTCAGATAGAGGAATGATGGGTACATAATGATGTTATAGCGTTAAATACAGTTAGGATAAGTATTCAAACAATTGTATGCATTAAAAAGGTAGTTACGACAAAATAAAGTAATTACAACATGTAGACAATACAAGGCAATTAAAACACTGACCACTATTTGAAGTAGGTGTCGTCATAGATTATAAACAGTTGGTTGTTAAGATGATTATATGATCATTAATTTTACTTTCCGCATAACAAATACTAGCATTAATTACTGCATAGAAAATTTCAATTTTTTGGTAAATTTTGGGGATGTTACAAGGACTAAAAACCTGGGACAACTTAATCAAGAGAGGTTGGGTCGGTCCAAGTATGTGCTACTTATGTAGAAATAATTTAGAAACTTCACAGCATTTATTAATGGATTGTGTTTTCTCAAACACACTCTGGTCTTTAATTATTAAACATCTTCAATTAGACTATCATTGGGGATCGCGAGTGTTTGATATTTGTGCTCTCAATTGGTTCAGAAATTGTAAAAAATTGCCTTATTTTCCTGCGGTGATATCTTGGGATATATGGAGGACTAGAAATGCAACAGTATTTGAAGAGAAAAAACCCAGTATTGAGAATTCTTATAATAGAATCCTTTCTTTGATTAAAGATTACTTTTCAGTAATAGTTTGAAAAAGTATTAATCGGGATAGTAACTTTAGTATCCCTCATCATAGACCAGCTGCAGTCTTTGATGAATCAGCAATTGACAGTTTATGTGCTGTGGGGGGACTGATATACATCAACAAATATCACTACTTCACCCTTAAGCTGAATTGTGAAGTAGATACCAATACTAAGGCAGAATTACTTGGTCTATGGAGTGTGCTTATTGTCTCTTTAGTTATGGGATTGCATGATGTGATTGTATTTGGAGATTCTAGAGTGACAATAAAATGGGCCCAAGGGGAACACAATTTAAATGTGATTTCCTTATATCAATGGTGTTGTAGAATAAAGGAGAAGATTTAGCTCTTCAGGAACATTACTTTTGAACATATATTTCGGGAGCACAATTGGATGGTTGGTACTCTCTCTAAAGAGGCACACATAGGAGTTGAAGGAATTATCAGATGGGACGAATGTCAAGATACACAATGCATTGATTTTGGCAGTGTGAACATATTTGAAATTTAGCAGATATATGCTGAATGTAGATGTATTTTTTGTGTAGGGATTACAGTATATTTTTTATGAAATAACTGTCATAGAAAGAACAAAGGATACTTTTTTGAACATAAGTCTCAACTATATGACTTATGTATGATTGTACTATTTGATTCATCTTATGAATAACAGTAGTACATTTTTTTCTGCTGAAAAAAATTCCTATGGCCTTAACTCTAATTAAAGCTCAACATCTCCACCATTTCCTCCAAGAATATTTTCTGCTAAAATTTAGTTTATTTAAATTAAATTTTATTGAATTGTTTGTATATATTTAGTGTTTAATTTATTAAGATTGTAAGGTTTAGATGAATAATATTTTATTTCACCCTTTTTTTAAGGTGTAGTCTAAATATTCTAAGTTTTTAACCTTTTTCGGCTGTAAAACATTTTTAGAATCACATATATTAGCTATGGAAATTGCATAATATGTGTTCCATGGGTGTTTTTGAGCATGTTGAATCTATATATGGATTCAAAAACACAACCGACCAAAAACCATCGAAAAATGAAAAATACAACCCATCAGAAAGTCCAAAACGTATAATAAATACACTATTCATTTTTTTAATGAAGGGTTTAGTTAAATCACACTTGTCAATACAAGTACAATTGTTTATATAACCCTCCAACTTTGAAAGTTTAGCTAAATATATGTCTTCAAACTGAAATTAAGACCAACCATTCAAATTTTATGAATGTTCCCAAGTAAGCAAGTATTTAAGTAAATATAGATCCAAGTTGACCTATATGTGTATGTATAGTTAATGTCACAACTATTTAAAAGCAAAAATTGTTTTAGGTTGTAATTTTTTATTATTATTATTTATAAACATAATATTACACATCTCATTTGTATTGCGATTATATATCTTTTATTTCAGTTCTCACAAGTCCATGTTCTTACATAGCTACTATGTTCCTGAACAAATATATCTATTTTATTCCTGTATCATGTGGAAAAACTCGATGATGGTTTCAAATACGTGGACTACTACTTGAAGCCTCTTTTTTATAGAGCTGAGGATTGGAATTGGTTGCTACAAAAATTAGATAAGAGAATCAGTAACTAGACCTACAAATGGTTTTCTATTGGTGCCAGATTGATTTTGGCAAAGTTTATATTATAAAGTATTCATGTATATTGGATTTCACTTGTTATGGTTCTGGCTACAGTAATTAATAACATTAAGATGATAATTTACCACTTTTGTGGATAGGTAATCATGACTCTTCAAATTTTCACTTTACTTCATGGGAGAGTACTGCTTTCCCTAAAAAGATGGCAGGGTGGGGACTAAAGCATCTGGACTGGTTTGGATTTTCATTGAGCATTAAAAGCCTATGGAGAGGACTATTTGGGAATGGTCCGAGGAGTAAAGTGACGAAATAAAAATACATTAAGTGATTCTATGTTTCTCAATGGATTCATAATTCATAGAAGACCTTTACAAATGCTTCTATCATTTGGAGGGGCTTAATCAAATCTTACCCAAAACTGGGTATGTTGCTTCTTTGGAATATTGGAAGAGGTTCCTAGGTTTTTGTTGGTGTTGATCTCTTCATTGGTGATGATGAACAACACAAGTTATCTGATGGTTTATTGTTAAGACTTCACAACTTAAGCATTCAAATTCTTGCACAGGTGAGAAGAATGGTTGGGGTCGATGAATCTTCACAATATTGGTATGTGGCAAGTGATTTGGGATTATATGATTATGTGGAAGTTGAATGGAATAACTATGTAATGGTCTTAAATAGATTTGGTATTAGATTAAGTTATAAGGACGATACATTAGTATGGAATTGGAAAGGTTCAAATCAAATTATAACAAGTAAGAAGGAATATGAATCCATTTTCAATGAATAGGTGATTATCTCTCCAAAGTGGTGGTCAAAGTCTATCCAAAACGGGAGAATCCCCTTAAAAGTTAAATGCTTAATTTGGTTATGTCTTGAGAACAAGATCTTCACTTGGGACAATCTCCTTAAGAGAGGATTCTATGGTCCTGGTATCTGTGTATTCTGTAAGGTAGAAGCAAAATTTGTGTCCTACAGTTTTTTCCAATGCTCCTTTCTCATAGATGTTTGGGTTGAATTAACCATGTTACTAAAATTACAAGATGTTTGGGAGCCTACAAATTTTTCAGGACTCTATGTATAATTAGTTTGAAAAAAAAGTAAACTATAGGGAGCTCCCACTGCTTACTGTTTGGGAGGTTTGGAAATCCATAAATAAATTTGTTTTTGAAGATAAAAATCCTTTTGTCCTTTCCATTTTCACTAAGATTATACGTCAGTTCTTTGAATATTTTAAAGTAAAGGGTCAAAAGAGGGTAACATCACTTATTCGACCACAGATGGATGATCTTATTTCTACAGGTTGTTTTGATGGTGCAGAGAAGGATGTCCTATGTGAAGCAGGCATGGTCCTTATGATTAAGAGTGATAACAAAATAAATATGTGGATGGGTATTGGCCTTGGGAAAAATACCAAAGATGAACTCATTTCACTTTGGGGGAATTTGTGGTTTTTTCAGAAGAGAAGTAATATATTAAATATTCAAATAGGTAGTTATTCCAAAGTTGTGATCGATCGGGCAGCGGGAACTCAAAAGCTACAAGTACTTCTCCTTGAACAGTGGAAAAACAAAGTCATGGAATTGATTAAAAGATTTCCCTACATCTCTTTCTCTCATGTATTTCAAGAACTAAATACGTGGGCGGATAGTCTCTCAAAAAAGGTTGTGGGTGAAATGGATGGGTTATATTTGTCCTACTTATGCCACATGAATGGCATGGACATTACACTTCTCTCATAATGGTGCATATATATTAAGATGGAGGAATACTAGTGTAAAATGAAGAGGGAAAGGATTTTATCACAACGTCATATTCAACTCCAATGAGTTACTAGAGATATGGATGGGTACAAGGTTCTACAATGAGGAAGGGTCATGTTTTGATTAATAATGTTAACAAAAATTAGGAATGTCACAATAAAGAGTGGTGCTTCCCTCTGTAGGAAAAGGATGGTTCAATGACAATAAAAATAAAAACAAAACAACCATTGGATAATGCAAGGACAAATAAGAGAAGTTACTTCTTTGAATTTGGCATAGGAGGTAATAGAGAAAAGGCTATCATGCATCTTTGTGAAGAGAAAGATATGGCTAGAGTTTGGATGAAGGTATCATTTCTTTGAGAAACACAAAAGAGATGAGGGACATATTTCCATGTTTTGATTCCAATGAAGAGCTTGAAATCGAAACTTTTGAATTTGAGCTAGGAAAGGCGTTAGGATTAGGACAAAGGGAAATTTCTTGGAGTGCTACCTATAGAAGAATAGAGAGTTGAATGGAAAACTGATAACATGAGTGAGGAAAAAAGAAATAATCTCCAATGTGTATTAAAAGAAAAGGAAGAATTAGTATATAAGGCCAAGAAAAGAGAGAGAGAGAGGATGTAGGAAAGAGGTAGTTAAAATAATTATGGAGAAATATGTCATAAGGTTCTGTTGATGCCCCGAAATTCACAGCACCAGCTGCTCGGGAGAGCAAGCCCAATTAGATCTCTCATTGTTTGGTGTAGGGAATCTGTTCGGTTAACGACCCAGCTACCGTGTGTGATTTAAAGTCCAGTTTACCGATTGCAGCCCGATCCACCGTTTATGTATTTTTATTTAAAGATGAAATGCAAGTGCTCTAATTAAATGCATGTAATCTAATCCAATCTATCTAGTCTATCTACACTATCTAAACTATCCCTGCAGGGAGCACATTTGAATTTAAGAGCAATAAACCAGAAATGCACATAAAAGCCTCACAGATAGTTGTTTCAACATAATAAGCGCATTTACAACAGAAAGAAAAGATACCAAAGATAACTCTGATATAATTAAAGCATTCTATTACTCATTAAGCACATCAACATTTACACGGGAAATAAAATCATTCACAACCATGAATTAATTCAAAGCAGTTTAGAACAATCTCACAGTATGCATCTAAATGTCTGAAGAATTAGTTCCACAATGCCATTCCACATATTCCAAGCAAAAATATCTGTGTTATCTTTCCCCAGGAAACAGATCCTTCTTTATTCCACAGAAAAGTAGCTCTCATACAAAGTAGTCCAGCTCTTTGTACATGCCAAAATTCCTTTACATCCTATTTTCTTCCTCTATTTATAATCTATAGATTTGTCCTCTAGTGACTTTTCATCTAACCTAACCCTAAGATTCTCCAAAATTTGTCTTTAATTTTTATACAATAGAAAATACAAAATTAGTTTCCAGCTGTCTTTTCCAACTCAGAAATATATTTTCCCCACATGTCAGTTTCTTCTAAAATTATAGTTCTTTGCACGAGCTCCACCATCTTTAGAGAAATTTTGTGAGTTCCTAGTTTTGACTCCACACTCTTTACACCTTCAGTTGTTTCCATGCAGTAGTCTTCTGGAAAGTAAGCATTTATGGACACTTGCCCAATGAAGTGATGAAGGTCTCCTTCTGCTAGTATGTCCTCCTTCTTAATATAGCTCAGCTCATCACTCAGTCCATCCTGCAATTGCGACAGGAGCTAGTCTTTATCCATAAATTCTTCCATGGTTGGAGGTATAACTAACTGAAATTTCTCATGAATTTCATGAATTTTCCGATAGAAACTTGTACATTTTTCTATGGTTTTCGAGATTCTATTATTGATTCTCAAACCATATTTTCTGCAGAATTCCAAGAGGCTTGAGTCCAATTGTGAATCTGCGGTGGTCTTGTGAAGCAAATATTTAGGGAATTTTGATTTCCCCTTTCTCCATTTTATATGCTTATTAATTTCTTCTGTGGTGCATACAAATTTCCTCATGAGCTCCATAGCTTCAGCATCAATCTCCTTCATTCTTGCTATCATCACTTTCATCTTGCAGATTTCAGTGGTGAGAAGCTCTTGCAACTGATAGATTTTCTTTTGGATCTCACATGCCTTCTCATGAAAAGGGGCCAGATCTTTTTTCTTGCTATTTGCAAGTTCCAATTGCTCCATCACAGACTCTTTGTCCTTCATCATTTCTTCCAACTAAGCCTTTAAGTCTTCGACCTGTTGCCTGTTGTATGTCTCGCTTTCCTCTGACTCTTTAATGTGAGTTTCCAGGTCCCTCTTCTCACAATCTGTAATTATCAACTGCACAGTCAGTGCATCCTTTTCTTCTTCCAAAATCTGGTATTCCTCTGATATCCTTTCCTTTTCAGACAAAAGGATGTTATGTTTCCTTTTCAGCTCCAATCCTTGTTGTACCTCCTTCATCAAATTATATTTTACTTTGAAGAGATTTTGCTTCTTTCTAGCCACGTCGCCCATCAGCTTGTTGACATTGTTTGCACTTGCTTGTGCTACATCTATGTTAACCGATGCCACAAGCTAAGGGTCATTTTGAGTACCCTCGAAGATTGCATTTTCTTGAATTGTAACAACATCTTTGTGGGCTGGAAATTTTATTCTCTTTTCTAATCTCTTCATGATGGTCTTTCTTTTAGATTAAAAAAAGATCGTGTCCAGTCTAGCCATTGTATGTTTCTTTGATGGTGTAAATGTGGTGAGATCGAACTCTTGAAGTAGGAGATGTCCTCCAATGATTATTTCTGGAGGGTTTGTTTCCATAACTTGTATGTCAGGGATCCTCTATTCCACAGCTTGCTTGGACTTTTTTTCTTCATACCTTTTCTTTTGCTGCTCGGCTGCTTCTATCTCTTCTTTTTATTTTATTTCTTTCACCCTTACGACCTCTTCCCTATGTATCTTTTTAGATTCCTCCTTTCGAAGTCTTTTGGTTTCCTCTTTCTAAAGTTTACATGCTTCTTCATTTTGTATCCTGCCAGTTATTTCCTTCTATAATATGTCTGCTTCTTCTCTTTGGATCTTTTCCTCTCTTTCCTTATGGATTTTGTTAGTTTCTTCTTTTATCTTCTTTTCAGCTTCTGCTAACTGTATAGATAATGCATCCTGATGTTTCTTTTATGCTTCCTCATTTTTCCTTATTTCAACCTCCTTGGCAGTGTTAGACTTATAACTAGAACTAGCCTCGCTTTTGGGATGATAGCGCTTGTTTAATGCGTTCATGTTTTTTGTGCTCTGAAAGAATGCTTCATCTTTGTCGAACAAATGTGTGTAATCAAAAGTGATCTTGCAGGAAGCACAGTGAGCAACAACCTTACCTTCAGGATCATGTCTTCTGAAACTCTTCATTCCAAAATGAAAAACTAGTAAATATTTAGCAAAGTCTTCACCATCTTTTTCCTTTTGAAGCTTTAATGCTCCAATAGTAAAAAGCATTTGTGGATAGGCATCCTTCTTCTTGTCATGAAGAAACCTACTAACCCCATTGATGAAAAGTTTCCTTATGGCCTCTTTGTGCACAAAAACGTCAGTGGCATACCGGGTAAATAGAGAGGGAGGTTGAGTTCCTCCATACATCCTGATGAATGTGCCTTCCGTGGAGAAGTAATAATATCTATATTCCTCAATGACCGACATGGCATTCTCTGACATAAAATTTGGCTCTTCTTTGAAAATCAGTTCGTACGATGGCATGATAAACTTTTGACAAATCTGTGTGTAGTGACCTACATATTTGTGGTCCCATGTCATTTGATAGGTCACATGGAGGTGAGACTCATTATGGTTCCAAACACATCCTAAATCATGGAAAAAGTGTTTGATTAACAAGTAATCCACCAGATAAGAGGACATGAAGAAATCAACTTTCTTCTGAGTCAATCCTCCCTGTGTTGCATTTATATGCAATACCATACTATCAGAGATAATATCTTCCCAGTTGAACATCATATCGTGTGTGGAAACATGGTACATCACCGGTACCTAGCTGAGTTTATATATGTTCCCATTTTCCAAATTGAGAACTGTCTTTCAGAGATCGCCATCATTTTGGCGTAATATAAATTATCCATGCTGACTGATTTCACCCAATCATCATTCATCATGACCTTAGGGGAGGGAATTTTATATGTTGCAGTTATATGGGCTGGTTGAAAGGATACGAGCCCTCTCCCATTGATGTCTGAGACAATGCTGGTGTTACTTGGGGCAAGATCCACACAATGAATTCCGAGCACGAGAACAACTCTAGGAGCAAGGATTCCTTATGGAGGCTAGACCTATTGATGTTTTGATAAGACATTAATTCTTCAATAGTTGAATCAAAACAAATTGTATCTCTTATGGCCCTGTATAGTTTGCCCCATTGAAACGCTGGGGCGACTCCTGTTATGGCTTTGGTATCCCCAAACATTGTTTCAAGCACGGTGTCCAATAGGATTTCTATGTCTGAATCTGATTCAACCGGCATGGATTTACTCCTGGTGGAACTCCTGTGCATATCAAGTCTGTGGCGACACTAAATGAACAAATAAAGAATCAAAATATTTATGAACAATGCAGTACCCATGATGTAGTAAATAAGCAGGACAAAACATGATATGATATGAGTGTTAGTTTCTTTTTTCAAAATTACTCATCAAAGTTGATCTTCAGGGTGAAGGATGATCTTTAACTTTCTTTTCTTAATGTACAAATAGTTATAGAAATCCAAAAACAGCTAAAAAAATATAAACATTCAAGAAAACTGATTTTTAAGTGACCAGAAAGAGGTATTAAAGTTTAACAAGTTCTGTGTATGTGCGTGAATGTGAAAAACATAAAATCAATGTGACTGTAGGACACTTTTTAACTAGAGATGACTCTCGTGTTAAAACCCTGTTGGAAAAAACATCTCCTTCTCAACCCAAAAGCAACTCGATGGACGCAAAGAGTAAAAATAAGCAACAAGGCATGACGGTGTGCGAGTCCTGTTAGGATATTCCTATACTCCATCCTAGTCCCAGCAGCATTTCGATTGTTTGCATTTTCAGTCATGCATGCAATTATTAGGGTTTGCATGCATTCTAGTCATCAGCACTAGCACCTAGCCCTCAGTGAGCTAGCCCCGAGAGCTTCTTTCCTTGCAGTTTCATCCCTTCCAGTGACTAATGCGCCCTCCTTTGCTCCACTGCATGAAAATGGCACCTTCTTCACCTACCAGTCCAGCTATATTCAGTTATATTCAATTATCTTCAGTTACTTCCTTGATTTAAGGATTAACTGACCTTATCACTCCGATGGACCTCCAGTGAGACTAAACTTCATTTTCTGACTCTAGTAAGCTCCTACTGCATCCTCCACTGAGCCTCCTTCATCTAGTTAGTGTCTCCACGTGCTAGTTACATTCAGTTACACCTACTACACTCAGTTAGACTCAGTTTGACTGATAGTTGACAGTTACTTGTGCATTGATGACTCCATTGATGATCATGAGGACACCTAGTTGTGCTCCGATGACACTCCACTGATCCTTTGATCACTCCATGAAGGCTAATTCGAATTGCCACCTTAGGCATTCGAATCCTCATGCTTGTACTATTTATTTGTCCATACTATCATTAATTAATTAGTGTGTGTGAAGTATTATTGCTTCTATCTGAATTCTACTGTACCATATATTATGTTGCTCATTATACTATATTATTCACTCTTCTTCTATTTTCTTGCTTAATCATAATTACTCTTGTGAGGTATACATCATCTCTTAGATCTGCTGTGAGGATTTTCAAAAGTCTTGTTGGCGGGAAGTTTGGCGACACGGTCTTTCGGAATCCAGCTACTGAAATGTGAGACACAAGCTATGCCTGGAACTTTTTTTTTTAGCATGGCTGCTAGGTGCTTAAAATTTGGTAAGGCGAGAGACACTTGGTCATGAAGAAACCAATACTCATAACAACCAATGAAGGTATAGGAGCTACAAGTGGTTGAGCTGAAAAGTAAACTTGGGTAACACTGAGCGAGGAAAAAAAAAGCTCTTAGAGGTTTTAGAAGACAACTAAAGACAAAATGCACTAAGGCCGAGCTCAAAAAAATTCACCCCTAAACCCTTAAGACCAATTAAAATCTAGAAAGCTTCAAAGAAACATCCTAAGTAGCCAAAAAAATCAATGGAACGGTGCTGAAAACACCTACCTGTCAATGGCGGAGTGGTTGGGATAGATGTGAGCATGTCAGTTGGGTAGATTCCTGGTGCTTTCTGATTGGTGAGGACTCTAGAGGTGACGAACGATGTTTTTCGTTTGCAAACAGTGGTAGAAAAAAAAAAAAAAACCCACTTTATATAAAGCCTTAATCATTTAATGCAGACGAGGTTCGGATGGTGGTCAATTAAAGACTGCACCCCTTTATCGATCTACAGGCCAAGACTCACATGACCATTACATCGGTCTTCTCTTAGTCGTCACGAAATGGTGGGTGCTTTTATTTCAAAGGCCCCAACATGGTCAGCGAAAAATGCACAAAAAACTTGTGACGAAGGGCCTCGAGCGCGGCGAAAATGACGGCAACAACGTGGATCAGGTTTAAAAGGTTGGTGCTCAAAATGGATCCTCGCAGATTGTTTCAGCGAGTTTATCTCAGCCGCCACGAAACGGTCGACGCCACTCTTACTAAATGCTCTGAAAGAATGCTATGATGGAAGGAACATGAAATGGTCGGCGTGCATTTTGTGAAACCATGGTGAAACGGTTGGCAATTTGGGCCAAGCCATGCCGTCTTCTCTGCCGACAAGAAAAGAAAAGAAAAGGAAAGATTGTTAGGGTTAACCTTGACTCGGGATTGAGTCAAAGTTGGTTAGGTCTAGCACATGTTTTTGGGCACATGGTTTGTTGTAGCCCATGGTATTGCCCCATGGTATTACATGTAAGGAAACATTTATAAGGCTTGAGGAGGTTCCATTGTAAAGTGGCCTAGAGGTGAGGTGGTTAGCTCACTTGGCCGAAATGCCGGTTTGGCCATGTAATGAATATCTTCATTGGGTGTTGTTTTTCCCTGCATTGGGGTTTCCAGGGTATATTATGTGTCATTTATGTGATTGCTTGTTGCAAGTTGATTTCTATTGTAATTATTATTTATGCTTGTTGAAAACCTAACAAGTGGTATCAGAGCCATGGTGTTTGAAGTCCCATCTGGTGAACATAAGAGGGGCCCTGTCCTGAAGGTTGATGGGGGTTTGGGGGTGGGATCCCCCGAGAAAAATTGTTTGGTCCATTTTTTTAAAATCTGGGCAGTGAGAAGCTTAAGAAGAGAAATCCCTTCACTTGGCCACAAGAAGAAACCCCAGTCGCATGAAGGAGAATTGATTCGGCTGTGGCCTAATCCATGTGAACCAGCCAACACAGAAGAGATCAGTACCACTATATCAATCTAGAGAGATCCAACAAGAAATGGACAAGAAGAATCCAATCCGTGAGCTGCTTAATTGAAGGGAATAGGTCATGTGAATGAAGTGGTGTAAGACGAAGATCATTGTAGATCTGTAAAGTGGAGGTTGCAGTGTTGCAGCCAAACAATGAATGAATACCCAAGAGATATCATGAGGAACACTTCAAGCTATGGAACAAGAGGCTCACTAATCGATTCCGAAGAGAGATCAGATGCTTCGTGAACCTGTTGTGTAGTTGAGGAGCCATCATTTGAAGAACCATGGCCAGAATCCCATGAAGAGTCCGTTGGAAGTTAACATTAAAAATCGTGAGGATCTGTTGGCTGAAGAGATATCCGTGCTCATGTCGTGAAGGAGGAAATCACTTCTTGTGAAAATATAGCCTGAGGTAGGTGGACAATGTGAGGATAAAAGAAACCCTAGCATGAAAATGCATGAAATATATCACCGTTGCTGAATTCTGGTAATGAGAAACCATTTCAAAATTGCAAGAGTCATGAAGTTCACAAGGTAGCCGCAGGGAACATTTTTTGTGTGTGAAGAAGATAGAGCCAATCCACTGAAATCTCTAATCGCCCATGTGAAAAAAAGTTGGGACAGTTGTTTATGGTATTAAACTAGAGTATGAGCATCAATCCAAGTGAAATTGCAAAACCTGATTGAGAAAACCAACGGTTTGTGTTAAAAAAGGTTCACCAGTATAAATCATGGTAAATGGTGAAGGTATTTATTAAAGGAGGAGCTCACGTTATTTAAAATGGGAGATATGAAAAGGTGGAAAGATAAAATCATTATTAAAATAGTTTTTCCTTCTTAAAATTCTCATGTCATATTAAAAGGGACATAAAAAGGTTCTTTCATGTCATAAAATGTTTAAAAGTTTTAATGTGGGAGAGGGCATATGACAAGCATGGATAAAATGGAAAGGCATGGAAAAATTCAGCAGTGGACGAGCGAGAAATCAAGCATGGAAAAGTGAGAGGATGATGCAATGGATGGTGATGGTGTAGTCACCATGAAGACACATGAAAAAAAGAAAAATTAAAAATGGAGTAGTTTGCATGTAAAAGGGCATATGGCTGTAAGACCTAGTAAGGCATGCATACCTCTAACATCTCGAAATTTCCCAAAAATTTAAAATTTTCAATGTAGCATGAAATGTTGTACTTGAGATGCAGAAGTAAAACCAATGTCAATCTCTTTAACTAATAAATACTAATGATTATGACACTTCATACTTTTTGAAACCTAAAATGACAATACTTTTGCTTATGCTAAACTCTAGAACTATGTGATGTATGTAAGTTCACTTGCGATACAGTTTTCTTGATGTGTACTGATAGTTTTCTTTTGGATGATGATGATGAAGGGGTCCTACAGGGTACCCTGAGGCTTACTTAGCTATGTATCTAAATCATTTGAACCTTTCTTTTCACAGATTTGTAGGTAAGAGTGACACCACAGTTCAAGTAATACAAGTATTTTTAAGAAGTTTTAACTATACTATCAATTTGATGTCAATGCTTTGTGTTAATTCTAAGTTCTCCATGTGAGAGCTATTAATGGTTTGAACTTCAGTCTTAAATATGTAAGTGTTACTTAACCCATGATTGAATTCGTAAAAGTCAAATCTATCAAATAGCTAAACTAGGCTCTTAAAGAATTGCCACAATGGAGGGTCTTCTTTACCAGTTATCTTCAAGAGCATCCTAGAAAAGTGGTTGAAAAGCTTATCGTAAATATTAGCTTCAAAATCAACGTTGTGTAACTTGTAAAATCCAAGTGTGAGAGAAAGGTTCTGAACTTAGAATATGATACTAAATTTTTTTCTTTTGTTTAAGTTTTACTATTAGACTCTCCATTGTATTAATACTTATTTGTAGTTTGGTACTTAAATTTATTATCCTATATCATAATAGTAGGATACCAGGATATTGTAGCAATGTTTTAATAAAAAGTGACAACATAAATATATTGTTACAAGCGTGCATTTGTGAAATTCCAAACTATATGCAATGTACCAATTATTTCCTATAGTAGGTGATCTATGTACAACGTATAAAATATGAGACTATGTGAAACTATGCAAATCATGTACTAACCTTTTAACCCTAAGTTCGATGCTTTGTGGATGCGTTACAAAAGGTGGAAACTAAATAGACTTACGATATTATAAATATAGTGATATGTTGCAACCATAACCTTTGTATCCAAATTCGATAAGGACCAATTATTAACATCTGGGTGGTTTATACGCTGGCAGGCATTCACATCACGGCTTAACATTTAATTTCCTATCTACCACAATCGTGGGAGGTCTCGGTGGCTACCATCGTGGCGAATGTCACGTGAAAATGTTGTAAGGATACTGCTGATGTTGTCGAGCTATGCAAGTCTTACTCTAGTGTTTAGTTGAGCTAGACTTCGTGGTGGATATGGTGATTAATGTGTCTTGCAGTTGGTGCTTCAAAATCCGTTGTGCCTCGATGGCAAGATCTTTCCTGTTGATATTGAATTGTCTTGGGTTTGGGAATTAAACCCTAGTATTTCACTATGTTGAATTTGTTTACTTGGCATTCATTTTGTTATTGCTGGTTTGGTGGAGAGGCCGACCGGCCTGCAAAAAAATAGGGTTTGTTCGCAGTTTTCTGAGGACACCTTCCTCAGATTCGATACATTCACCTGTAGGGAAGGATTGTTAGTTTCAAGGTTTTAAAGTCAAGACAACTATGGAATGTATTACAGTAATGCTTTGTTGTTTGAAAGGCTTGGAAGTATCACACTAGTTATAGTGGTGCTCAGTTTCGATCGTTGTTTCTTTATAAAGGTAATGTATCAATTCTTTTTTTTTTTTGATATAGATCTCCTACAACTACGTTTTCCAAAATGAATGCGTATATTTAACTACCACTTGTGTTATTGACAGGTAACTCTTCTCGTTTGCTAATGGATTTGTTTGAAGCTTAAGAGGAGATGCAGCTCCACCATCCAGTAAGCTTTGCTGGTTGTCCCCCCTATAGGTTACTCATGTCACTGTTAGCCGTTGTCTGAGGTTTGGTTCCTGGCAGAGGATTTTGGCCATCATTGTGATGTTTTTGTGAGACACAAGATGTATATGTGGAGGAAGGGATCATTGGCCTATTTTGACGTTCTGTCTTGCAGCGTTTCATTGTAGAGTTTGTTGAAATGTATCAGTTGTTGAAGTGATAAAACCCTCGGTCGTTTAGTGGAAATGCAAAGTGTTAAAAGTTGTTGTACGCAAACTCAATGTTATTTGTATGAATGTTATTGGGGTTTCAACCTCGTGTTGTTACTATAATTTTTTTTGTTGCTTGTTTACTGTGTAAAGGTTGGTTATGGTTCACTTTAGTAATGGATAGAAAATGGTAACAATTATAAGTTTTCTACCCTCAGTTATTCGATATGTCAGAATAGGTTCTAATGTTTGTTCTTAATACAATTTAAGTGCGTTGTGGCTTTATTATCTAAATCAAAAGTTGTATAAGAAAAATACTATGTTTGGTTTTTGGCTGAGAGCCAAGGGTTAATGCCACATTTGATACCTTCAAACCCTAATTACTTTCATGGGTGAAGGAGGTGACCTAAGGCTGAGACTCAATCTCATCTACTTGTTTTGTATCGTTGCAAAGGTTACATTAAGAATGTAACGCTATTGTTTCGAAGTTGATGCCGATCTATTATCTTGTCTTTAGTTAGGTTTTGTACAGTGTATTAAAATCATGATTGTACTCGTCAAAAGAAGAACCTGGAAAAATGTAATTAGCATTTTCAGGAAATGAGGGGTTTGCGTAGAGAGTCTAAAATAAGATTGTTTCAGTATTTAGGGATTTTCGAATGTAACCAGAAACGGAATAAGGAAATTCTTTTGAAGAGATGAACTTTGTCTTGGTAACTTTTAGATAATTCCTCCAGTACTAAATGTTTACACACTGTTATGATAAGAAATCCAACGTTCTGTCAAATGAGGTTTTTCTTCTTCAACAATGTTAAAAGTTGTCTTAAAGATCTAAAGTAGGAATGTCAAAAGTCTTACTTACTCGGTATGCTTAGTTTTGATAGTTGTTTTCAATGCTAGAATGTTGGTAATTGTTTTGTTTAAATAAATATAATGTAATACGAACAGGATTCCTAATTGGGCTTCAAGATGAAATATTAAAGAACTACAGAAGTTAATTGTATTTTGCAAGAATTTAGGGTAAAGGAAAAGTTAACAATAGTTTATTCTGTTGTTGCAAAAAGTTAAGATATGGTAATATTTAGATGATATGGTCGCTGCTAAGTTTGTTTTACTGATATCTATTTTTCACATAAAGACAAATGACTAAGTGAGGTTTCAATACTATAATTTTTTGAGAAGAAAAGATAAGGGAGTGTTTATTATTTATTTTCTATAAAGAAACAGTTGGAAAACCCTAGGTTTGTATAGAAATAAGATGTTTACTTTTGTTGCCATGAAATATCAAAATGACTGTGCAGAAATGAATGATGTTATGTTTTTATGAGTTTAAACATATATACTTTTAAATTTCAGAATACAATAGATAAGAGAAATTCGAAGGAAACATAACAGAATTATATTACTCATTCAATCTACCCACTATATATCATTCATCTATTTTAATCTCCCTTCCGTGTACTAGAGTACAATACAAAAAACAATATGTGGAAAAATGTAGGGAAGGAAATTACTCTATCATTACATAAACTTATTCCATAGTCTACTAATTCATACTCAGATTTAGATATCCGTTATTTACTTCTGCATACTATAACTATTAGTATTTAATTATTGAATATATTCACATCAACAGTTACAGAAATAAATCATAACTATATAAGAAATAAACTAGCAAATAGAACCTGCAACTGTAGATAGGGCGACAAACACCCAAGGAGGCCTGCTCCTCCCAACCTTCTCCAGAAGAAGTAGCCAAAAATCTCTTGCTCCTTTGGACCATCGAGCCTATTCACTGAACCACTAGGTAGAAGACTTTGTGTAGAAGTAAGGCACTCAAAATGTATAACCAACAATCAATAGAGACTTGCCAAAAACCCTCAAATTCTACACTCAGCAGTAAAAATCTGCACTCAATAGTAAACAAGGCAAACTTACACCATGATCAAAAACAAGTTTTTCCCCTCATCGAATCTCTTGGGTGCATGCAGAAGAACCCCAAGGTAAATTTCCTTGTCGATAAAAGTCATGAACCTCAGTCCAAAATTCGATGGCTCTTAAAACGATTTCCTAGGTCTTTAGTGGTCAGTTTTCAATAAATAAGCCTCAAGCTCCAGTCCCATCTTTCAGGGCACTATGACCACAATTCAAGGGAGTTGTCCCATACCAACAACTAGTTACTTGCCTCATGATGCTGCCACTTGTCCATTACCTCCTACCCCAGATTCCATTCCACCTAGTGGGTCAGTAAACACTCTTTTAACAGTTCTCCTTGGGTGAGTGTCTCCTATTTTATTTATTTAAATAATAATATTTTGCAACTACAGTCATCCGTGGACACTTGTCCAAATATAAAACTTTACAATAAAAGTTAAGATAATGTTTCCAACATAAAATGTTTTTGAGCAAAAGGGGTATGTTACAAACACCCCCACATAAACTCAACATCATCCTCGATGTTGCTTATTCTTCATCAGAGCCCCCCTTGAACAGAATTGGGTATGCTGCTCACATGTTACTTTCCAGTTCCCAGGTAGCTTCATCAGGGGTAAGGTGCTTCCATTGCACCTTTACCTGCCCTATGGTACGATCCCATAGCATAATTTCCCTCCTGTCAAGAATACAATCCGGTTCCACCTGAAAATCTCCTTCGGGTTCCACCTATATGTCATTCCAATTCAGCACATGAGTAGCATCGTGCACATACTTCTTTAAAATAGAAATGTGAAAAACATTATGGATCATTAAATTAGATGGAAAATCCAACTGATATGCAACAGGTCCAATCCTTGATAAGACTTCAAATGGTCCATAGTACCTTGGTGTTAGTTTAGCACAACTCCCAATCTTAAAAGAACTTTTCTTGGGTTTTACCTTTATAAAGACATGATCTCCAACCTGAAATTCTCTTTCAATGTGTTTTAGATTTGCATAACTTTTTTGCCTATCTTATGCAATTTTTAAGTTACCTTGTACCTGTTTCACGGTTAACTCCATCTCTTTTAAAAAATCTGGTCCTAGCATCATTCTGTCAACAGGATTATCCCAGGATATAAGAGTACTGCACTTTCTTCCATATAAAATTTCAAATGGAATAAACCTAGCAGATGCTTGATAATGATTATTGTATGCAAATTCTGCTAAATGTAAATAATCTTCCCATTTAGATAGCTGATCTTTAACATACATTCTTAGCATGTCTTCTAAAATCTTATTTACCCTTTTAGTTTTCCCATCCGTTTTTCGATGGAAGGAAGTGTTGAAATTCAGTTTAGTATTTAAACCTTTAAATGGTGTTGTCCAAAATTTTTTAATAAACTTGGAATCTCGATCAGAAATAATTACCTTTGGAATTCCGTGCAAGCGAAAAAATTGCTGCATAAATATATCTGCAATGTTAGGAGCTTTAAAAGTGGTCTTAACAGGAATAAAATGAGCAACTTTACTTAGTTTGTCCACAACAACCATTATTGAGTCATTTTGCTTCTGATTCTTAGGCAAACTTGTAATAAACTCAATACTTATAATTTCCCATTTCCATTCTAGAATTGGCAATGGCTGCAATAGACCAGTTGGGTGTTGATGTTCAGCCTTAATGGTCTGACATTCAAAACACCTAGCTATGTACTCATCCACTTCATTCTTCATGTTGGGCCAAAAATAATCCTTCCTTAACATAGTTATCATTTTCTGATAACCAGGATGTCCTGAATAAGGACTTTTATGAACTTCATCCAAAATCAACACCTTAACTTTTGACACATTAGGTACATAAATTCTATTTTTATAAGTCATGAAGCCCTTTTCATTAATCCTGTAATCTGTTATTAAATTTTCAGATAAATTTACAGCAACTTTATCATGCAATTTTTGATCATTTTCATCTTGCTTAATTCCTTCTTCGATCTGATTTTCCAGATCTGTCTTAAACATGTTGATTGCTTCCACAAAACTTAATTTGGAATTTATGCTCAAGGCATCGGCAACTTTGTTTTCTTTCCCTTTAATGTGTTGGATCTCGAAATCGTACTCGCTAAGGAAAGCTAGCCATCTAGATTGCCTTGCGTTAAGATTTGTTTGATCCAACAAGTATTTTAAGCCTTTGTTATTTGTCATTAATGTGAAATTTCTTCCAATCAAGTGACGGTGCGACATTTTTAGTGCATGTATCACGGCTGCCAGCTCTAGATCGTAAGTTGTGTAATTATTTTCATGGATTTTTTAACTTTCTAGAATCAAAAGCAATAGCATGACCTTCTTGAGTTAATACCCCACCAAGTCCATCATTGCATGCATCAGTGCATACAACGAAGTCTTTGTTAGGATCAACAATTTTTAATATAGGTGTTGTTGTTAATAACTCTTTTAACTTCTTAAAACTTTCTTCGCATTTCTGATCCCAGACGAATTTCTTCCCTTTCTTCTACAAAGAAGTTATGGGATTCACAATTCTAGAGAATCCTTCAATAAACTTTCTGTAGTAACCTATTATTCCCATAAATGACCATACATCAGTTACATCTTTAGAGACAGGCCACTCATTAATTGCTCTTATTTTATCTGAGTCGACAGAAATTCCATCTTTAGATATTATGTGACCTAAGTACTGTATTTTATCTTTATAAAAGTCACATTTACTGAACTTAGCATAAAGCTGATGTTCTCTTAACACTTAGAGAATTATTCTTAAATGTTCGTTGTGCTCTTTTTTAGTTTTTGAATAGATTGGAATATCATCAATGAACACGATTACAAACTTAATCAAATGCTTATGCAGAGCATTATTAATTAATCACATGAAGACGGTTGGTGCGTTAATTAGCCCAAAGGCATAACTATGAACTCGTAATGTCCATAACGAGTTCTGAAAGCAGTTTTGAATATGTCTTCGTCTTTTATTCTAACTTGATGATACCCAAACCTTAAATCAATTTTAGTTAATATCTCTGCTCTGCGTACCTGATCGAATAGATCATTTATGTGGGGCAAGGGATATCGATTTTTAATTGTCATTTTATTAAGTTGATGGTAATCTATGCACAGTCGCATGGTACCATCCTTCTTTTTAACAAAGATAACTGGTGCTCCCCTAGGAGACACACTAGGCCCTATGTAGTTTTTATCTATTAATTCTTTCAGCTGAGATTTTAATTAATTTAAATCCAGAATATTCATTCTGTAAGGAGCCTTTGAGTTTGGTATCGCACCCGGTACTAACTCAATGGTGAAATCAAGTTCCCTTTTCGAAGGTAGTCCTCGAATTTCTTCTGAAAAATACATCAAAAAAATCCCTAAGAATGGGTATATCTCTTTTCCTTTCTTCATATCTTGCAACTATAATGTCAGTTTTTCTAGTTGTGTATGTATCTGTGCCATTCCTGTGTTGGTCTCTCCTATAGGCGAAGCTTCTAGCTTCATTGCAATTTCCAATTCTTCTGTTTGCGATGTTAACTTTTGTTGCATCAATGGTAATCTAATGTGGGGAAACAACGAAGCTATGAACCATTCTTGATGCTATTGCGGTGCTATGTCAAAGCTAACTTTATCTAACAAGGCTTTGAATTTTTTTATGAAACTCCCACACAGTCTCATTAGGTTTCTGTTTTATTTCTTTTTGCTCTGTAATGCACTGAGATTCTGGCTTAGGTTTCATAAATTATGTAATCAATGTAGTTCTGGTATCAGCTAATGTTTTGTTCTGTCCAACAAAATATTGCATAAACCATGTTAAATATATGTCTCTGAATGTGGTGACTAGCTAAGCTTGTTATACAACATCATCTTGTACTTGCTTAACATTCCAGATGAATTCATAGAGAAACCAATGTTGTTATGGATCCTCTAGACCAGTTCCTTTAAAAACATGTGGCTTAATGTTGTCTGCCATTATTCTTTTAGGAGGTATAGTGTTCTGAAACGATGAAGGTATACCACTACTTGGCTAATTCTATGTATCCACTCTTGCAGTATTACTACTACTAGTGTTCTATGAACTAGTAATATTTATTTCTTCAGCTATAAGTTTATGCGGAGTAATAAGCTGATAGCCAAAGTATCTAGGTTCTTTTTCACTATCAAGCTTAGATTGATATGGATTTCTATCACTTCGTAACCCAGTTTCTATCACGTCTATCACCTCTTTATAGTGATAACTTTATATCTTTTTCCACTACGCAAAATGCCAAAATCTTCATCTGTATCACTATCTGTGTTACTGAACATTACAGACTCAAACCCTAGGAATTTGATTGCATTTTTAAGACACCTTTTTCAGCTAATAGCATTTTAATGCATAAACTCAAGTTTTTCAGGTACTTACCTCTAAATCCTTGGAATAAATATCCTTCTATTGTGTTGTAAGACTTCAAAGTTTCCACAAAAAATTCTGTAATATAGCCTTCCAGTAAGTTATCCAACCAAAAGTATACTGCTCTTGAAATATGGTTGTCAATCCCTTTAAGCCTCTGAATCAACTTTGGATTCCAAACTGTAGGTTCTTCACCCTGAAAACAGTTTTTTCGTTTTGCTATCCTCGATATCCACTCATGTAGCTCATTACAAAAATATGAGAAGAAAATTTCAAGAAGGTCAGTGAATATATATCTCTGCAACCATTGTTCTGTGGTAAGACGCGATGTTTGTTTTCTTTCTCCGCAAACTCAATTTATGTCTAGCTTACCCAAGTCTATATTTCTTTCTTCTTTGGATTCCACATCAATATAATACATCATCAAAGTATCAGTTCATGCAATGCATAGAACCACTTGTTGGTTACTTCTTTTTCTCATCCATGTAACACATCACCAGTTCTAGTGCGGCAACATAACCATTTGTTGGTGATATTTTTGGCTGACCTGGGTTCAGATAAGTTTCTCTTGTAGACCCAACAAATCATCCCTTTTCACCGGCCCTTTCAGCATCAATCTGTGAACAGGATAAAGTCTCACCCAAGGCGAAGATGGGTTGTTACAGAATCAGGTTTATGTAACCTTGGTAATGCACGCATGTGTTATGCAAACTTGTAATGTACTCCTTGATTAACACATACTTAATATAACAATACCAACATGTATCTGTGCACTTCGTAGTTATCGAAAACCTGCAGACTTTGCTGAATCGTTGTTCGTTTACCCTTATAACTACGCATTCATCCTACTTAACATTACTCCACACCATTCATACATATGTGTTCTTCTTACTTAACATAACATTCTTATTCACATACATATGAAAGAAAATACATCAGTATAAGAATAATATGAACATAAAGCATATCATATATTCACACACATCCACAGGGATTTACGTGGTTCACCCCCGAGATGGGAGCTACGTCCATAGGAACAGTTATTATATTAATTGGAAGGGGTAACAGTTTCAGTCTACAAACTCAGTTGTAGACTCTTCTCTATAATAGAACTCTGTGTACTCAGCTGCAAAGTCTTTTCCTCTTTAGATGTCTCTCAGTCTAGATCTAACAATATCTAACTTAAGTCTAACAAGATCTAACAAGATCTAACCCTTCCTTATACAAAATTTTCCTTTATATAGATGTGCCTGAAGGTCACATATTACAATAACTATGGGCAGCCCAACCCTCATAGTACCCTTAAACCCAAAATCTCGTGGTTCTTCTATTGACCACGCTTTTCCTTAACTTCGTTGTCCTTTAGCGTCGCTTCTTCTTACTCTGACGCTTCCTCTGACAGACGCAATTCTAACCACGTGTCTCTGACTCTATAGTGGCGTGTCCTTTGCACCATTCCGCTTATTTACTCTCTACTCCTGTAGCCGACAGTTTTTTGCTTCATTCATAACTGCTCCAACTACCTCTAGTCATCCTTAGTACTTCGCCTTTACTAAGGGGATAGGTCATTTCCTGTCAACTTCGCTACGCTCCATACCCTGCTACCAGGAATTGCGGAGTTGCTTCTCCCAAAACTGGTCAATGTTTGGTCTCACCTAACTGTACCTTTCTCATCAAAACTTCCTTCATTTGCATTGCACCCAACACTGGTTATTGTAAGATGAAAGGGTTGCATAGAAATTATGATAAAGGTCTTCTACATTACCCTTACTAGAGAGAGAAAACAAATTATTATTTAAACCATTTAAAAAAAGGTCAACTTTACTTTTGTTGAATATTAAGAAAGTTTGGCTTTGAGAATTTGTTTCTATGAGATTACTATGCATAACAAAATTGAGTGTTACAAAGTTAGACTATATTCCGAGTTAAGTTTATGGTCATTTAAAATGTCAAAAAATATTATTTGGTTGTTTAAAGGGATATTATAAACCACACTACTTCCAATCCCATGAATGCAAGTCATTTCAGTAGAATTAATCCATTTCATAATATCATTGCAAATAATTAGATTTTTAGCACTATAGAGTTTGATTAGCTCAAGACCAAAGAAAATTTTCCCTAAATCTTTAGGACTTATTTTGTAGTTGTTGGCTAAAGCAAGGTCTTCGCCTAGCCATAGAGGTTTAGAGTTGGAATCATTGCTTAAGATAATAACTTGTTTAGTATTTGTTCAAGCAATAAAGTCACCCATTAAGAGGATATTGCCTTCATTTCTTAAACTAGAAATTTCATGTTCATGGCTATTATAAGGACAGTTTTTATCTAAATTGATCTTCTTATAAAAGCTAGAATTGATAGGCACAAAATAACAAGTTGTTATTAAGATTTTTTTAGCATTAATATCTATAATTTCCATCCATATGTACTGGATGAATGGATCTTTCTTATGAATCCTAGCATGAGGGGAGATGTTCTTCCTAATGTAACAAGCTATACCTCCAATGCGTTGGCGACAAGATGTCTTGTTCCAATCAACCATAAGACAAATCCTTCTATTGTAGGGACCTCATATTTTTCATGCTCCCAAGCTTAAACCACTATTATAATATCAAACTTGGGACCTCTATTCCATGGAAAGCCTCGACAATTCCAAGAGAGAATATGGAGTATGCCAAATTCCTAAATTTACTATTGAATTTTTGGTCTCTATCTTTGATGACATATTTCCTATTTCTAATTAATGCCCATTTTCCTTCCTTTCTAGCTTCTTTTACCTTTTGCATGATCCTTTAGAGATAACATTAACTCGGATCATCCTATGTTTATTCTCAAATAGTGTTTTCAACATCTTTGCTTATGTGAAACAAGTAGTTTCAATTTGTAATATATTATGTAGTTTTCCCTTGACTAGAGCTAGCTTAAGCTTATCCTCTTCATCACCCCCCTTCAAACAAAAAATTATGAGGTTCAAGGCATTTATTAGGATCATGGCCTAATTCAATAATTTTTTTTTTTTTTTTATATCCAATTTACCTTCCAAACTATTTAAGGTTTGATTGTTATTTACCTTTGCTTAGAGTCCTTTAATCTTGCTCTTCATCTCAATATTTCCTAAATTATCAATTTTTATTTGTCAGATTGATTGATTTGTTTCTTGACTTTGCTTTTTGTAATATCCCGAATTTTGACTAACTATATTGATGTTATATTTTGGGCTTAAATCCATAACACATATGATTTATTTGGATATATTGGGTGTAAGCCCCAATGCACATGCTTTTTACTTTTATTATCTGATGGGCGTAAGCCCCGATGCACATGACATATTTTGTTGTAGGTATACATATTTGGGCATGGACCCTAGCAGATACAGGTTATTGCAATATATTGGGCGGGAAGCCCCAATGTATATTGATTGATGCTTTATTATGAGATCGAGTACAAGACCCTATTATACTGAGATGATATTTTGTTATATACTGTGCAGAGTTATGATATGCATGATTGACTTTTTTATGTGTTGAGCGTGGACTCTGGAGCACATGGAATGCCCTATGTGCTGGGCATAAGCCCCGATGTACATAGAGGAATTTTTATTATGTACTGGGTGTAAGCCCCGATGTACATAGAGTGTTGGGCATAAGCCCTGGAGCACTCCAAGCTTGATAATGAATACCGGATCCAAGGCCATTTGTATATTCTAGATGTGCTTCACAAACACATTATAGTACTAGTGTTGAGTAGAATGCTCTGGAATTGCACTAGCGTAACGCCCATGTGATAGTGTTGAGCCAAAGCTCTGAAGAGCACTCAGGGTTACTTGATCTTAAAGTGTTGGGTTGAGAAGACTCTGAATAGCACTACTACCCATCACAATTATTTAATTGGTTAAATGAATCATTTCTATCTCTCATCAAAGACCGCGGGAACTACCATGTTAAACAAGGGAATCCAACATGCAAGAGGGACCTAGAGTCACCTAACCTAGCCAACTATCCAAACCTATCAAAAGGACCTTGTCCAAAGATTGGACCCTATATTAAATATTTGTTATGTAATTTAATTAATTAAATAATCAAGTTGATTGTTTATAAAAGAAATCTCACTTATGTATAAATGATATGCACGAAACCTATGCATAGGATATTATTTATATTATATATATTATGTATGAATAGTATGCAGAAAATATATGCACAAGATATTTATTTATGTTATATATAAGAAAAAAAATATGATTTAAATTAATAGAAACACATAGGTTGTAAACAAAGTAAATAAAATATAAAGGTTCCTTTTAACAAATCATAGAGGAACAAGTTTAAAAGTCCTAGATTAACTAGGAGTAAAGAATTAAATAAAAATATTCTTTACCTATATTATAATTCAAAACTAAAACAAATCTGGAGTTAATATTAAAAATATTATTATTAACTCAATAGCTAAATTCCAAAATTTCACCTATATAAAGAAACACAGTTCCCAAGTGAAGGGAATATTTTCTTTCTATCGTTATTCTATGGTGAGAGAACATAATTTTCCCACGGAAACTGAAAGAGCCCTTTTATTTTCAAGAACTGAATTGCATCAACAATCTTCCCTAGGTCCTTTATTGTCCTATTGCATGTTGGAACCAGCTCGGGGGGATACATTAGTGAATCAGGAAGGGTTCAGCGTCAAGGTTGGAAAGAACATGGTAGTCCCAAAGTCATGTAGTTTAGTTATTCTACAGGTTAGCCAAATCAACACATACTTGTTTTCTGTAATTAGTGTTTGAAAGTGTGCAGGTCTATACCAGTAGAAGGATCAAGCTGCAACTGTACAAGTATGAGATACTCTTATGTTCTTTTCAATTTGTTATTAGGATGCTAAAATTAGAAATTTAATTATGTCAATTCTTTTCATAATAATCTAGTACCAATAGTTAATGAGAGCAAGGGCCTATGGAATTGGCTCTCCTGGGTTATTTTTTCTTATTTCAACAGCTAAAATTCTGGTTTAAAGATTTCAAACCCTAGCTAAAGCCGAAGCAGTACAGAACCTCATCAAACAAATTTAAATTATTTATTTCAACAGAATCATCTCCTATAAGGAAACTAATTTGCTAGTTTTATTTTCAAGCTCATAATCTTAAACCTTTCTACTTTAGCAAAAATCGAAGTGCATGTTGTACCAATCTTTTTAATTAAACTTGAAATTTTAAATCCCTGATAAGATTACGTCGGATTTCTTCACAAATTACGTAGGATTTCTTCACACTTCAATAAGAAGATTTAAACACAACATAGGAAAACTTCAAACCATAAGATCATCAACATAACCTACATTCCTTAAGTCACCTTACACAGGCTAAATTATGTTAGGGCGTTATTCCAGATTTAAAAACTATTATTAAAAAACAATCAAGATTTAGGATTGAATCACCTTACCCTAAGAAAAAAATCTCAGGGATCACGCTACAGCGTGGGTCATTGCCCTTTCCACATAATTATCAAACCATAACAAAAGTCAAAAGGAAACGATTTCATTTCCAATGCTAGGGCTGGGTCATCAAGACACATCAGAATTATTATAAACAAGAAATAAATTCATACGAACTCTCTGTATTTTAATCAAATGAGCTCACACATCAAGATTTCATCCCCAAAATATTTAGCTATTTAACGCGGAGAATATTACCCTCTCTCTACATTAATTATTAACCTTCTCAAACCAGAGGTACGATAACCCAACTTTTAAACTAGTAATTTCCCATTACATAAGTAAAAACGATTCTCATTACAAGTGCATTATCCAGCTAGGGCTTGCCCTTCCGTAATTAAAATAAATAAACAACGTTTATTTTCACACATTGAGAGAACCTAATTCTAGTTTAAATACTTAAATCAACTAAATGAGAAACTTAGAGAACCTTAGCATATTACAGGTAGGGTCATCACCCCAGGTTTCGATAGGTAGATATTTCATAAGGTTACCAAGGACAAATTTATCAAACCCTAGACTTGCCCAGGTCACATATTTTTCGGGAAAATTGAATTAATTAAAATACAGCCAGATATTTATGGAAACCCCAGACGTTGCCAGGCTTAGTAAATAAAATAACACACAGAACCAAATTAAACCATTAAAAGAATATACATTTCTAGGTGTGCCGAAAGCACAACGTTGGTACAGGAGGCAAGTGAGGACCATCTCCCTCAACACTAAATTTCCATATAGGCTACAAACACAGTCAATGCTATAGTTCATTACATTTTAGAGTGTGCCTCAGTTTAGCCACGACTTGTTACACAAACCCAACATTTCATGACATCCTTACATTACAGAGAATACAAACCAACAGACAAACACTTGCTTGAAGGGAGGAAAAGGGTCATCAGAAGACCAGACTTACCACAGTCGCCATAGCTGCAAGTATCATCACACTCAGCTCGAAGCCACCACCACCGAGGGACTTGCCAAGGTCAAACCCCAATACAACTGAGTTATAATTCGAAACAAAAAATGATTGTGGAAACAAGTAAGAACGAGTTTGTTTATTGGCATAGAGTTTACCTCACAAGGCTCATAAATCTGGTGATGAGCAAGTCGAAGACCTGTCATGGGTGCCTCCAAGTCCTTAAGAGACTCGCTCTTCCTTCCCCTCCCAAAACAAGCATTTCGATAATATAGTAGGGTCATCCAAAACTCTTAGGGTTTAACCCCAAGTGACATCCAACTATCCCCAATTTGTATGCTTGGTAGTGGACTCCATTAAATGCATTATCCACTCCTCCAAACATTTTATCTTCACCCCTTCTTGTATAGTTAAGTGTTCCTTTCAAACCTTGTATGATTACATTTTAATTGTTGACCAAAAGTATAATAATAAACTCACATATGGAGCTACAACTCTAGGAAACACAAATCCTAGATAGTCTTATACATACCTACACAATTAGAAAGGAATAAGCTTTAGCATGAATGCTAAATAAGTCTAGCCCTGGCTACCAGTTCCATCCCTTTGAACATGATAATGATTATATAATATAGTAACTTAATTAGATAGCAAGTTAACCCATTAAGTTAAAATACAGACACAGTTGCAACATTTAAAGGAACAACATAAGGACTCTTAAGAATTCAATTAAGTTCCAAATTGATCAATCAACTGAGTTATTTGCCATCAACCCAAGGTGGTTAATGAAGACATGAAACCAATTAGGTCGCTTCTGCAAAACCGTAGAGTAAAGTCACCCACAGTAAATAAATCCATTTGTTGTTCACAAGCATAAATACAATCCATGTATTAAACATTATATCACTGCAATCTTCTAGTTATGTTTCCAGTGTTGAAGTTAATTTAACTAAACATCTACTTAAAAATGCAGTAATAAGTTACACAGGAAAAATTTTAAATTTTTATAGTTTTAGGGACATTACACTTTTCTATTTCTTATAATATAATCTTCATGATGTACAACTTATTCTCCAAAAATGTGATTTTATTGTATATTTGTTTTTAAATCTTATCTTCAAAATATACAAATTTATTATAAACATTACCATAAATTAAAACCTATTTTATTATTTAAAAAAATAAAAATAAAAATTTTAAACAACATTAAACCATAACCATAAATTAAAAAAGTATATATTAAAAAATCAACCAACATTGACGACCATGAGACAACTATATTCCCTACATGGACTAATAATATAATTATTGGTTGTTGAAATTAAGGAGAATATTATAATTAATTTTCAACGACCATATTTAATGCGGACGTGGACTGTTTTATACATGATTGAAATGGGAATTTGGTTCACATTCCCATTAAGGAGTTTGGTATAAATTTAATTTCTTTTATTAATGAAAGTATTATTCTGTCATTTGCCCTTTGTTTCTCTCCACGGCACTCTTGTTGTTTCCCTTAAGAAATGGAATGGACATACCAATGCAAATGAGGACATGTATATCCTCACAACTCTTGTTTGTCAATTCTTAAAACATAGAGGCATGAATGGATTTTCCATTTTTGTAAGTCTATGAACATTGAAGATGAAATCACTTTCTCTTAGAGTGCTATGCTTACAGCCACATTAAATGCTAGTTACACTGATAAGTGTTTATATCTTAAAATTTGGGGTGGACTATCATTTATGCTTTTCCTAGATTAAAGGAGGATGGGATGTGTATTGTACAAATTGATTTTATGTCAAGGGAAAAACACACCGCGTAGTAAATAAGATTTAACTGCATAGTAGATCAATATCTTCTTTTTATTCTCTTCGTCTTCGGACTTGGCCGACCATACAATAGAGAACCCCAAATTTTACGATTTCAACTTTCTACTACGCAGTAGTACTTCGCAGAGATGTGGAGTTAAATTCGTAATACTTTACTTTGCGGACTTCACAAAGACTTTGCAATCTTATGCGAAGTTACTCCTTGTAAAAATAGAACTTTCACTACGGTGAACTTAATTGGAAATCTTGATTCATTTTACTGCGCGTAAATGTAAACAATATTCAAGGAGAAGATGTGCGACTTGCAATATTCAACATTCTTGGGAATGAAACATAAAAACTATGAACTTATATATTACCACAGTAAACTGTAGGATGCCTCAAAACATGGAAATGAGTTTTTACTTGATCTTTTACTTTCACAGAGCTTAGGCTCTTGATACAATTCACGGGAGCTTCTTCTCCTTTCACTCTTCTTACACATCTCTCTCTGAGTTTCAACTATGAGCTTCTACTTATAGAGTTTCCTAACAATTGACTTAAGATCGCTTCACTTGGAAGCTTTATGATTGCATTAAACATTGTAATTAATTTCTACCTAAGAAATCTTGATATGCGAACTATTAACGCGGTTACATAAATATAACTTGACATGCGTCGGATTGGCTGCGAACTTACTGATAGATTGACATTGCAGTCTCTGTGTGCTGACACAAAAATACTGACAAGGTCGACTGACGGGGTGACTGACAGAGCCGGCGTAGTAGATACACGATCAACTCATTAATTACATATTTTCCAACAGTCCCCTTTAATTATGAGCGGATGGGGATAATAAAACAAAATTAAAATTTTACAAAATGTTTCAAAGCTGAAACATGCTCTGTGCCTGACAAAGTTCACTGTGCAGAACTTGTCACTCCCAAACAACTTCGCAGATATTGGAATGGGTCCTTTGGTAATGGTTTCGTAAAGATGTCTGCTACTTGATCTTCAGACCTGCAAAATTCTAAACACATTTCTTTGTTGTTTATCAATTCTCTGATAAAATGATACCTTGTATCGATGTGCTTTGTTCTCTTGTGAAACACATGATTCTTTGACAGTGCGATAGCTGAGTTATTTTCACAGTAAATGACTGTGGGTTCTTGCTGATCCTGCGACAGATCACTTAACATCCTGCGCATCCAAATTGCTTGACATGCAGTGCTTGTAGTTGCGACATACTCTGCTTCTGCTTAAGAAAGAGTTACTATGGGTTGTTTCTTTGAAGCCCATGATACAACACCTATTTCTAAATGAAATGTATTTCCAGATGTGCTTTTTCTGTCATCTATGCTACCTCCATTGTCGCTGTCATTGTATCAAATGCGTTTGAAATTTTTTGAGGTTGAATACAGAATACCAAAGTCTCTTGTTCTATTTACATATCTCAGAATTCTTTTACCTGCTTGCCAATGTGATTCTTTTGGTGACTCCATGAATCTTGAGATTAAGATGACTCCATACATGATATTTGGCCTTGTTGCTATAAGATACATAAGGTTTCCAATGAGCCTCTTAAACAGCGTAGGATTTACATTGGATCCATCATCATCCTTGCTCAATTTCAAACCTGTTATTACTTGTGTAGGGGCTGTCTTACAGTTTAACATCTTAAATCTGTTCAAGACATCACTTGCATATTTTGACTGAGATATAAATATCCCATTTTCAAAATGTTGGACTTCAATGCTGAGAAAATACTTCATAAGCCCCAAATTAGTCATTTTGAATTCATTTTCCATGACTGATCTAAATTCTTCTATGTCAAAATCACCAGTAAATATTAAATCATCGACATAAAAGCAGACAATTAGCTTATTACCTTGCTAGTTGATTTTTGTGTACAATGTTGGCTCACATTCACTTAGATGTGAAACCCATTTTGAATGAGTTAAGAGTCAATGCCACTGTACCAAGCTCTAGGAGCTTGCTTCAAGCCATAGAGCACCTTCTTCAGCTTGTATACTCTGTGTCCTTGTCCTAGAACTTCATAGTCTTGTGGTTGCTCCACATATACTTCCTCCTCCAAATAACCATTTAAAAATGTAGACTTAACATCCTTTTGATAAACAGGCCATGACTTATGTGCTATGATGGCCAAAATTGTTCTGATAGTGTCCATTCGAGCTACAGGTGCAAAAGTTTCATTGAAGTCTATGCCAGGTTGTTGTGTGAATCCTCTTGCTACCAATATTGCCTAGTGCTTCTGCACATTTCCATCAGCATCTTGCTTGGTCTTATAAATCCATTTCATGCTTATCACATCCTTGTCCTTAGGAACATCAACTAGTTCCCATGTTTGATTCTTCTCAATGCATTCTATTTCTTCATCCATGGCTTGTGCCCAGACTTTATCTTCAACAACTTCTTCAAATGTTAGAGGATCATTAACTTGAGAAAATAATGCAAAAACTGAGAATGAATTAGGTGTACCGGTCTCATATATCTCGCGCAGACTTCTTTTCCTTAGCAGAGTTACCGGTGTCAAACTGCGCGAACTGCTTGCTGGGGTCTGCTGCGCACTTGGAATGCTTGTCGGAGTTGCTTGTACTGCAACTTCTGTTGGAGTTCCTTGTGCTAAAACATGATGTGCAGTCTTGGGAGTAGGAGGTGCTGCGAAGTTATGATTCACATGTGGAGTCTCAACCACATCTTCTGCGATGTCATCATGTTCGACATGTGTCACAATTTTAACATTCTTCTCTATAGTTCCATCCCATGCTTCATTCTCTACAAACTGAACATCGCGACTGATAATAACTTTTCTTGCAATAGGATCATACAACTTGTATGCTTTTGTGTCTTCAGAATACCCAATAAAAATGCATTTCTTTCCATTATTGTCTAATTTTCTTCTTAGCTGATCTAGAACATGTGCGTATGCTACACAACCAAAAACTTTCAAATGTGAAACGCTATATTTCATACCTATCCATGCTTCCTGTGGAACTTTGTTCTTCACGCTCTTCATCGGACATCGATTCATGATGTATACAACAGTTGCCACTGCTTCAGCCCAGTATTCATTTGACAGATGCATGGCTGCCAACATATTGTGCGCCATCTCCATAATGGTTCCTCTCCGCGATACCATTCTGCTGCAGTGTATACCGCGCAGTGAATTTCTTCTGTATGCCATGATTTTTGTAAAAATTTAAGAAATAATTTGAAACATACTCACCACCTCAGTCTGTTCTTAATATCTTGGTGTTGTAACCACTCTGCTTCTTCACAAGTGCATTGAACTGCTAAAAACAACTAAACACATCAGACTTATGTTTTAGAAAATATACCCAGGTTTTTCTCATGAAATCATCAATAAATGTGAGAAGATAAGTGCATCCTCCCATGAACGGTGTTTGCATCAATCCACAAATATCAAAGTGCACAATTTCAAGTGGTGTGCGAGCTTTGTATGACTTTTCGACTGGAAAAGTCTCTCTGTGTTGTTTTCCTAAAATATAGCCTTCACAAATTCTCTCTGGCTTTTCAATCAGTGGCAATTCCTTAAACATGTCCTTCATGTGCAGTAGCTTCATCCCACCAAAATTCAGATGTCAAAATCTGAAATTCCATAACCAGGATTCATCCCTTATTTATGTCTGAAACACAGCTTGTATTGCGTTGTCTTTTTCTTCCTTGTCAAAGTGAATGTCTGCTCCTTTGCTTTCTGCTTTGAACGTAGATCCATAATTTTCATTCTGACTTTCATGAACAACTTGAGTTGTTTTTCCTTTTATGATTGGTGTTATCTTCAAAGGAACAAGCGATTACTTGTCATCTGCACTTCGACTATCAACTGGTTGCTTGGATACATGTCTTTGATCACATAGCGTTTTCCTATCATATGGATTATGTAACCTTTTTCCATCAGTTTTCCAGTGCTCATCAAATTATGTTTCAAACCTTAAACATAATAAACACCAAACATATATTTCTGCTCCCCCTGTTTTGTTAGAATATCAACAGTACCCTTACCCAAAACAGTGACTTGAAAATTATTTCCAAGTTTGACATCAGTTTGAACTTATTTAGCTAGACTAGAAAATAGATTTAAATTACCAGTCATGTGATTGCTACAGCCTAAGTCTAAATACCATATGTCATTCGGACTTTCTTGGACAACATTGCATTCAAGTGGCGATGTGCATGCTAAGAACAATGAGTTGTTCATGGTGCTAGTGTTGCTTGACTGTGTTTGGCCTTGCTTTCCTTGGTCATACTGTTTCTTCCTGCATTCATATGCGAAGTGTCCATACTTCTTACAATAATGACATTGAATTTTTTATTTATCATGTACCTTTGTCCACTTGGCTGACTGGGGCTCTGATTCTGACCTCTTCTCGCGACATGTGCAGGACTGCTGCTACGACCTCCTCTGAAGAACTTCTTCCTCTGCCTCTAGAGTTTGGTCTTCCTCTTCCTCTTCCACGAATTATGGATGATTGTGCTGTGAATGCACCTTCCAGCGATGTATCTGAACCGCTAATTCTATGTTCATGATTGAGTAATGAGGCTTGCAATTCATCAATGGTAAATGTGGACAGATCTTTGTTTTCCTCTAGGGTCACAACTAAAGATTCAAATTTCTTTGGAAGAACTCTAAGAACTTTTTCAACAACTCTTTGGTCACCTAGATTTTCTCCATGAGACTTTATTTGATTAACTGGACCAATAACACGAGTATAGAATGAGTCTACTAACTCTGTATCTTTCATTGATCGAGATTCAAAATCTCTTCTAAGAATTTGAAGTTTCATAGTCTTTACCTTGTTCAAACCTTGATATTCATTTTCCAGTGTGTCCCATGCTTCCTTAGCTAATTACGTTGCTGCTACTCTTGGGAGTATGGATTCATGTGTTGCTTGATGTATGTGGAACAATGCCTTTCCATCTTTCTTTCTATGTTCCTTCAAGACATCCTTCTCAGCTTGTGTGAGATTGTTATATGCTATCAGATCTGCTAGTTCTGCATAACCATGCTAGACTATTTCCCATACATCTTGAGCTCTAAACAAAGCTTTCATAGTTAGAGACCAATATTCATAATTTTTACCTGAAAAGATTGGAGTTTGCAAATTACCAGAAGTGGAAGCCATCGCTTTTCCCTTATAGATAGAATACCTACTTTCCGTAAACCAGGCCCTGATACCAGATCAAGGGAAAAACACACCGCGCAGTAAATAAGATTTAACTGCGCAGTAGATGAATATCTTCTTTTTCTTCTATTCGAACTTCGCCGACCATACAATAGAGAACCCCAAATTTTACTTAGCGAAACACTTGCTTCACTAAGAATTAACTTCACAGTTTAATTGCGTGGAGACTAACTGCGCGATTTCAACTTTCTACTTCGCGGCGATTAACTGCGCGATTTAGACTTTCTACTTCGCGGTGATTAAGTGCGTGATTTAGACTTTCCACTGCACAGTAGTACTTCACAGAGATGCTACTTTACTTTGCAGACTTCACAAAGACTTCGCAAATCACTTAAACAAAATTTTCATGAAATATTTTTTCTAAGGCATAACAACTAAAACATCTTAAGTGAAGTTACTCCTTGTAAAAATAGAACTTTCACTGCGGTGAACTTAATTGGAAATTTTGATTTCTTTCACTGCACCTAAATGTAAACAATATTCAAGGAGAAGATGTACGACTTGTAATATTCAACATTCTTGGGAATGAAATATAAAAACTATGAACTTAGATATTACCACAACTGGGCGATGCCTCAAAACATGGAAATGAGTTTTTAGTTGATCTTTTACTTTCATAGAGCTTGGGCTCTTGATACAATTCACGGGACCTTCTTCTCCTTTCATTCTTCTTACACATTTCTCTCTGAGTTTCAACTATGATCTTGGCTTCTACTTATAGAGTTTCCTAACAACCGACTTAAGATAACTTCACTTGGAAGCTACACGATTTCATTAAACAATGTAATTAATTTCTACCTAAGAAATCTTGATATGCAAACTATTAACATGGTTACATAAATATAACATGACGTGTGATTGGCTGCGAACTTGCGAACTTACTAACAGACTGACATTGCAGTCTCTGCGTGCTGACACAAAAATACTGATAGGGTGACTGACAGAGCCGACTTAGATACGGGACGGGATCAGCTCATTAATTACATATTTTCCAACATTATGGTGGCCATTCAAAATTCTAAATAAACAATTATAAAAATACAAAAATAAAAAAAATTCACTCGTAGTTGATGCATGGATAACTCGTAGCTCATGCATGGATACTAGTAGCTCATGCATCATACATGGATACTAATAGCTCATGCATGGATACTAGTGGCTCATGCATCATGCATGAATACTAGTAGCTCATGCATGGATAACAAGTATTGACAGACAATCCATTTAACTAAAGAATGTGAGGGTAATTACAACTAAGTACGGATAACAAGTATCAAATAACTTGTTCATGGCACTTAACTTGTGATCTATCGGTACAATTGTGCCAAAACTATAGTGATTTAGGAAAGATTTTCTTCAAGCTATCTGAGCATAGAAATAAATTTTAAAGCAAACCAAATAATTCCCTTCTCTCTTGTCAAAGTAGGATAATTTGTCTCAATGAACCATCATCATCACCACCACCACCACAATGGCCATACCAATGATTAACTCTTTTCTTCTCACACATGTTTAGAAGTTTGGATTTATTGTATTGCTTCAAAAGTTCAAGTTTATCAATGAAAATGATCATAAACGGCCTCTTACTTTGCAATACATTATGCATATATTCTTTCTAAACACGTTAATGTGTATTACTTACTCTGATTTTTTTGTAAATCAACATCAGTGTTAAGTATGCCCAAATCAGAATAGAGACTTAAAAAGGCATGCTGAAAAATTGAATGCATAGATGATTTCTCATGCAGATTAAAAGAAATTACATGCTGAAAACTTTCTCAAAATAACCTTTGCACACCGTTGATTATAACAAATGACATTAGAATTGAAGAAGAAATAACTTCTAAAATCATACTACGATCTATGATTGGTACCATAAATTCATTTTCCTACATCTTATTTTTACCATAAATTCATGATAAAAATCTAAAGCTGCAAATCTCAAACGTTCTTCATATGAAGTTCCAAAATTATCATGATATGAAAGCAAACTGCAATTTTAGAAAATGCAAGTCATTAATTTCATCAATATAAAATGCAATTTTGCAATTCTAGAAAATAAAAAGCAAGAAATATAATTTTGCATTCCGAGAAAATAAACAGTTATTATGATAAGATTATCATAAGAATAAGCCAATAAATATTATTCTGCCCTTTGGAGAGATAAAGATCAGTATATGTTATGACATTATTATCATAACTGTAGGCCATTAAATACTATTCTGCCCTTTTCGAGATATAAAGGGAAGATTACTAACAATTACTATTCTGCCCTTTTGGAGAGATAAAGGGCAGATTATTCAACAATTGGAGTAAAAAACATGTCCATGCAGCATAATAATCTCAGAGAGAATTCCTCTTCTATGTTACCGACCACTAAAGAGCACACATAACTGAAATCCCCATGTAGGATCAACAAAAATACATGGTTTTAGAAATATTAGGATGTGGAACGGGGAGCTGGGGAGCATCCCCTTCCCTTCTTTCTCCTGCCTGCAGAAGTTGTTGCATCTGACTTGCTGCTAGATGTGCATAATTTATTGGAGCAACTGCACAGAATACACAAATATAGAATGATCAGATCATTTATATTAACTGGTCGAAATTTCAAGTATAAACTCAAGACACAATCATGGTCCCTGGGGAAGATTAGTATCTTAACCTGTAGAGATTGCCACTGTGCTTTTTTGATACCTGCAACCAAACCAAACAAATACAATTTCAAACCTCCTATAAAAGGGCAGAAAAATAGACTTTCACACATTAAACGTGGAGGGTTTGTTTCTTACACATAAGACAAAGCATGAACAACACTCTGAAGTCCGTCCACAGTGAAGTTGTTCTCATCGAGTAATACATGGTAATGAGTGGGCCGTGAAGTCCCCTACAACACATTTTGCTATTCATGTAAACATGGACATATCTACGGTTTTCTACTGTGATATGATTAAAAAGTACATACCAAAAAACTTACCATCTTTCCATCTTGAGAACACAAGTAGAAATCAAAATTTCTAGGGTGACAAATATGAGAATCCACAATTGTCCCTGCATCCAAAACATATAAAATTCACTGTTTTGTTTTACATAATAATAATAAGACAATCTCAAATGAGTAAGTACTGCATCACATTCTGGTTAATCTTTGATTTCTTGTCATGCAATACTAAAATAAACGCTTTACTTTGAATCACATGGTAGAAAAATAAGATAATTAACCTGGCTGCACATTTTGTTTTTCTTGCCCATTGGTTGGGAATATCTTTGCATGATGATTCTTCTGCGCAATTATTAATGTAACTCTAGGTCTATAACCACTCTCAATAAAATCGCATGCCTGTAAATCAATGATCATTTTATGAAAGTTAAATCATAACTTTGTAGTATGTTAAATTATATGTAGCACAGTCATTTAACTTATTGGTAATTTTACTCACAAAGTGTAAAATATAAACCAATCAAAATAATGAATTTAGCATTGATAAATAAAAATAAAAAAACCTTTAATATAGCTTTCAACTCAGCTCTCAAGACCGTGTCGAATTGAGAATTGCTAACTCCATCTCTGAAAATGATGGAAAATAGAACATGATTAACTATTGATTAAAATTGAAAACAAAATGACAATAAATACGTCATATTTTAAAAAGACAAACCAGAATTATATATATTTTCATAATTACGATGTTGGTTTTAATTGGTTTATGTTACTAATTTATTTTTGGGAATGATTGACTAACATTCTACTCAACCTCTTAACAAATAAGTTGAAATGTGTAAAAATTTCAACAGTTTCATTAAAATTAGCATAATCACTTAATTTATGGTTAGTGAATACTTATACGTCATAAATTAAGTGCCACCATAAGTTATCTGTGAAGAGTTATCCATGCATTTATTCATCAACCATTAGTTATTTTTTAGAATTTTTTTTTATATTTCTAGCATTTTTCTAATTATCTGCCATGAACTGATCCATTCATCAGCTACCACTTATTTTTTAAAGTTTTTTTTTATAATTGTTTATTTAGAATTTTGAAAGACAGCTAAATAATCAATCAACCATATAATCAATTTGGACAATATACTGGTGTACAATCTTAGAAAAGCTACACTTGTCTCATCCTCTACATACTTAGAAAATCATAGATCATAGTCCAACACAAATTCTAAAATAAAAACACCTATACCTAACTATCAATTTTCATGATGACATCAATTTGAAATTCCAACCCTGATAGCAGATCACTAAATGAAAATAGCAACTATGTAATGCAACGTATTGTCAGAATAGCATTCTTGCCTGAGAAAGCGCTGTAAAAACCAACACAACATGAAAATATTAACCACATACCTGAAGATGATCATTCGCTTTGGTTTGGGGTCAACACCTTGTTCACAGGTTTGATAAAAATCTTTTAGTAGTTCACTGTGTAACCAACGTAAATGTTAGTTGTGGAATTTACACCAATCATATGACAGTTTCCTATACAGCATTGCCCAGGTTAAAAAAGGGAATATTTTATGAGAATAGAATTACTTCATCATGCCAGAATCCCTTTCTCCTAATTCCGGCGTAGACGTTATTGTGCAAAGATCCTCAATCAGTTCAGCCCTGGGCGCTTGAGTTCTCACGGAGGCTCTATACTTTGAAATGAGCGGCCAATATCTAGAAGAAACAACCTACAAACAGTTTCGTTTACACAATTAACGTCACATGTAGGAGAGAAAGTTCTAATAACAATTTTCATGATACGTACAGCTGCAATGGCAGGTGAATCTATATTCCCAACAGATCGACGTGAAACGTCCATCCCAATAATAATTGTTGGTATGGTAGAGATCTTTGGTATCTTTTTTTCAATTTCCATATTTAACACAGTGTTGAGGCCACCCATCTGAAAGAGAGGAAACGAACAAAAGTTCAAGAATATCATTACATAACAATGACTTGACTTGCTTGAAAAGAAAGGGCATATCTAGCAAACCTTAGAGGGAGTTTACCTTTGCATTTATTTTAATTGCAACATTCGTTAAAAACTGGTCAGTGATCTTCTGCGGGTTGCCGGGTGAAATACACTGATTCACCACGCCGATCCTCAGGAACATTTTCTTCCAAGGCCCTGGGAAAAAGCAAACAAATATTACAAAATGATAAAATGGAATGGATCATCCTCAGAAGTAAAAAACTAGAGTTGTTCATAGTCACAATTGTTAAATTAGGAAATCACCATAGAGATCACTGTTTTTTCTTTCTGGTAAAAGGCAAATCATAAATTTAGGACGATCTTGTTCTCCTGGAAATATATCTCTGATACGATCTCGCATGGCTATCACTCTGTCAGCAGGCTTCATATATCTGTCTCCCGGATTCTCCTCTACGATACCGGAACACTCGGCCATTTCCTAGAGAAAGCTTTTCAAATTATGTAATGTATTAAAATAAATAAAAATTATTGTATTCATATTTGTCTAATTACATGAAATATTTGGTAGTTCATTCATGGATGGTGATATAATAGGTAGTTGAGGTATAGATAACATGTAATTACAAGTAAGTATGAATAACAAATAACTTGTTCATGGCACTTAATTTGTGACTTATGATGTTTACCAACCATAAGTTAATTGACTATGCTGATTAGTATTCACTTACATACCATTCCTCTTCTGTTACAACATTCCTGAAGATCACGAGCTAGATTCCTTATGTCCACATTTCTAAATTTAGATATGGAGAAATTAACAAGTATCCATTTTGAAATTTTCGCTCCTCTGAACATCGTCTGATAACAGGTGGTTCGGACTGATTAGAATCTAAATAGAGAAAACCTTAAAACCGTTCAAACATTAAAATGAGAAATACCTTTTGGACAAAGTTCCAACGACCATTCCTTGGAGTGTCTCGCCTTGTAGCCATTTGCTCCCCAAACCTAAGCTGTTACGAGAACCAAACAGTTAAACAGAAAATTGGCCTTCACTCTAAGAAATATAAATAATTTCAGATTCTAATAACTGCAGAACAGAAGTACATTAAATATAGAGCTAAACTTAACCCACAAAGAAAAACCAAGTTCAAAGCCAGCACTTGCATCCTTGTTAGGAGGGCCATTATTTGTCAAATGACTTAGTAGCAATAATGTTTATTTTTCATGGAAAGAAAGTTTGCAGCAATAATGTATGTATAAAAAAAATTTAGATTATTATTGTAAACAAAATTTGATTAAAAGTATAAAGCTTACCGATAAAAGTATTTAAGAATTTAATTCTGAACATGGCTGTTAAAGTTTTAGGTTGGAGAAAGATGCAAAATTTTAAGGATTTTCAATAAGATTAATTTAATAAAAGGAATCCTGTAAATATGTGTGGATTTTATGATTTTAGTGAGAGAATTTGAGTGGAGAAACTATATTCTTTCACTTTTTTTCATCTCGATTAAGTTTTCAATAGAATCCAGGGTTTTGATTTTATTTTTTCTAATGTGTTATTTATTGATTATTTATATTTTAGAATTTGAGATTCCTAGATTGTCGAAGAATAACAGAACAGTACTGTGTAAATAAATAAATAATAACTAAAACCTAAGAACAAATTGCATGCCTATACTAATATATATAAAATTCGATATATTAATTTTGTTATTTAAATTAAGTTTTAAAAAAGCTAGTTTAATCTATAAAATTACTTTACCTGTTAGTTCTAAATGATACATAATTTCAAAGAAATTTAGCTGTAAGCTTTATATAATTAAGAGATAATAAATAAAGCTCAACATATAATTTAGGTAATTTTTTTTGTTGTAAAATTCAAATTTTTACGTGTTTAAATTGTATTTTTGAATAATTTCTACGTGTTTAGAATATTTAGACTACACTTTTTTTTAATTATTTTTCATAATTTTTATTTTATGAGCTGAAATGAATTTTTTTAATTATGATAACTTTACATGACAACATCTCCCCATATTCCGCTGTATGACAGCATCTCCCCCATATTTAGCTGTAAACCACCTTGTTCCTCTAAAATAATTTAAAATAAAAACTTTACAAAGAACACAATTTAAAATAATTTTTTTCATATAAATAGCACTTAATTTAAAATTAAAATATCACATATAAATAACTTAATTTAAAATGCTCATAGCTGTACTGTTAAAATACTCCTTATGCTGTTAAAATACTCCTTATGTTAAGTCACTGATTAAAAATTCTATAAAAGTATTGTGGGGGATTGTAACATAAAAATTCTATAAGAGTATTGTGGGGATTGTAACAGAAAAGAGACAGAAATACCTCGGGTGCCGAAAGAACTCGGCCAGGTAAAGCTACCAACTGCTTGTCAATATTTATATTGCATGCCCTGAATGCTGGGTCGGAATTGTAATTATTGCTTTCCATTGCCTGCATGGTTAAATGTTATTGTTATAATTTGTTGGCTATAAAGAAGATAGAAGTTGGAAGAGATTGGATGGCAATAGAAGTAATTTCAAAATGTTACAAAACTGTTTTATGGATCAAACTAACTGACCATAATATTATAAGAAGAGGGCACTAAACCATATATAGAAGAAATCCAATCATTTCAAACTAAACCATACTTACATTATGTAACAGACGCATCCGTTGACCCGGAGTTTGTCTGGATTTTTCTACAAGCTTTGAGCGTTGTGCAGAAGAAAGGGATTTTGTATATCTCTGTCCGGGGAGGATGTAGCAAAGCTGGCAATTGGAGGAAGCACACCCCAGCTTAGATATTCAATGTTAATTTTAACATCAACGCCTAGTTATAACATATAAGAAGATTATCATACTGACCTCCACGGGAAGATAGTTAGGACGGTTTCTTCTCCCTACATCTAAGCAGGGAAGATTCTTCAAAGTAAATCCTTTCTCTTGAAAGTACTTGAAAACAGTCAGCTCTCTTTCTTGGTCGCCTCCGTTGCTTTGTTTGATCAAGAAGCTTCACATACAGACCTCAAACTTTTTAAGACAGTCTGAGTAACCAAAGTTAATGAAAATACCATTTCCAAACATTAACATTTTTAACTTTGAAATAAATGAAAGGAAGGCAAGATTTGTACCGTAGATCTGTGCACGGTAGATCAGTTATACTAATTATTTTATACTCAAAATTTGTGTGGCTTGTTTTAATGCGTACTCCTTTTAGTACTTGTTTAGCCTGCAAGGAAGGAACAAAGGTTGACAAACTTACTGTTTAAAAAGAAAGAGATTTAAAAGTTCAAATATTTTGCTGGTTCGGTAAGTTTTTGGTTGCAATTCAGTAATTTTGTTTTTCAATAAATTTAAGTAGTATTTTGAATGTTCTGAATGTAGAATGTATAGATAGATTTAACATACTCGAAAACTTCAATAACCCCACAACACTTAGATTATACAAGTTAACACCCAGATTATACAAGTTTAACATGGCTCTATAAAATTTTCAAAATTTCTCCTTAAAAATATGTCCTCTCCAAACAAAATGGTCTAACTTTTAAAGTACCATTTTGAAAAGTTACAGTATTTGAAAATCCAAGCCTCATACTTTGAGTTAGATTTACCTTGTTCCAATTAATCTGATACTCATTGTTTAGGCCTTGATTTTGCAACAGGAAATCAATGACCTTATCTTCCTTGATAAGGACTGTCGTGGACGTATCTGCACATAATTCCAATGTTGGTAAATTTCATGTTATTTTCCAATCTCTTTTATATATGATTATAAGAATATCGAGGAAACAATGCTGAAGTACATATATTCAAAGTCACAAAACAGAATGGAATTAAGCCAAATCATATTGAAAAAAAATTACTATGTAAAAATTTTAATTTTAACGGGTTCATTATTGATGAATTGTATATAATTGAACTATTTATATTACTAAATTTTATATTAAATAATTTAATTTAAATAAAATTATAAAAAATATACCCATATTAAGAGTAAGCCCGCCTTGAGTAGGTTTGAAACTATTGTGATAGCCTGGGCATCCAGTGACACCTCCTCCTAACTCCATCAAAGGGGCAAATCTCCAATCAAAGAAATTTTGTCTAATTAATATGCAGTCTCTGCAACAATAAAAATGACAAATGCTTCAAAAATATTTTCAAATGAAATAAAAAATGCTAGTAAAATGAAAAAAGTTCATTAACATCTTAAAATGAAAAAACACATACCTCTTAGAAGCATGCTGTCTGAGTATAATATCTAAAACCCTAAGTGCGCTTTGGGCATGGTCACAAACTTCACCCCTTAAAACATCTTGTATGGTTCTCATTGTTATCTTACCAGCATATTTAAGCTCTACATTAAACTTTTTCTGTCTATCAAGTCTTCTTTTCTTTGTTTGTTCTGTATCTGTGGAACTTCCTTCGCCAGCAGTCCTAAGTAGAAAGCAATACAACGATATATGATTAACTTAAAAATTCTTTAACATTTGAAACATAGATTTAAAAATAAGAGTAAACGAGAGAAGATTTAATATTGACAGTGAACCTTAAACTTTTTTTTTAACTTGAAATTGTTCCATCTTCATATTCACTATGAATAAAAAATGGTAAAAAAATCAAATTTTGATAAGAAAAAAACATTGTTCCTCCCAACCAACCACCCTGTCTCCTGGAAAACACAGTGAATCCTAAACTAGTTACACTCACTGGAAACAATTAAACCAATTAGAGATTTCAATAAACTGTTTACCTTCTTGAAAGCTTAACATCATCAAGGACAACAACGAATTGCGTGCTCAGTTTATTGATGGGTTTACCAATAATAAACAAACTGCTCTCTCCATCGTATGCGAATTCGTTTATATTGGAATCTTTGATTTTATCGATGATTTTTCTGCTCAATGTCTTGTTGATCACAAGCCTCCGATCTGCACTGCCACGTTCATCACCACCAGTAATTGTAACCTGCAAGCAATGAGAAGTATGAGACATATTTGGTTTTGTAACTTGCAACCAAAATCTGATAAATGAGAAGAGCGAAACAAAAAGTGACCAAAGGCGTCGAATTTGCTTACATGGTAATGAAATGAGTCCTTAATTTGTGGGAAGGATACTTTAAAATGATTCGACAGTAGATCTACACGTCTGCCAGCTTGACCTTGTCCAGGTCGTTTCATTAACTCCAATGGAGGTGACATTTGAGGATCAAGAGGGGGTGCAGGAGGTAGATTACTTGAAGGTGCCTCTGCTCTATTAGCAATGCCTTTAATTCTCCCATATTCCATTGGAAAACAAAGTTCTCGCTCCAAGAGTTCGCTAACCTGCTCAAAACAAGAGTAAACTGAATCAAAATCATGGAAATAAAAAAGCTGGATTCCAGATATTATAGACACAATCTGATTGCTACAAAACAAAATAAAAGGTTCTAAACAAAATATTTAAGTTCATAGGTATTTTTATTTTAGAATTTGAAGTGGATTATTGTCTATGTTATTCTAGCATTATACGAAAATGAGACAAGTGTACTGTTCATATTGATTTTATATAGCAGTCATTTAAAATGACTTAACTTATGAAAAAAAAACTAAAAAAAACAAAAAGGTAATCCATAGTTTCTAAGTTCAAATTAGTATCCAATGTATTCAAATTCGCACTATTAAAAATTTTAAATTATAAAAAAGTTCATAAATTCTTTTTGTTTATAAGAAATGTTCATCACTGGGGTTGTAAGTGTATTTCTACCATTGAACCCAGGAACATTTAAGCGGTCAAAATCATGGAAATACACTTGGTCTGGAGTAGGCTAACCTTTAACTGTATTGAGTTTAACTCACCAAAAAATTTGAACCTGGATTACCCTTAACAAATATCCACTTAAACAAATGAGCTAACTAAAATTGACAATTCATAAATATATTAAAAAACAGAAAATATAATTATTAAATAATTGATAACATAAATAGTATATGTAATCATGTATTAATATACTAAAGCCAAAGACAGGTGACACTCCTTAATTAATAATCCTTCAAGAATGCGGCCTGGTTCCATTTCTGGATCCAACGTCTATTCCTGAGATCTCCAGTGTCGTCTTTAGCCATAGCCCGTTTCGGATCCTCTTGATTCATAACCAGTAAATGATTCCACATAGGCAAAGGAATAAATAGCGGCAATATAATGGATTAAAGGGAATGTCTGAAGAAATGTTCTATACATCCTCATCCTAGTCAATGATAAGGTTATAAGCTATTCCCCATTCATTTCATTTCGGACGAGTTTATCTTTTTCTTTATGCGCTCTACTCCAAGTAAACATATATTTTTACAAAGAATCTACCCAAGAGCAAGTAGTTAAGGCATTGTTTGATGTTGGAAATATTAATTATTAGGTGTTGACTATTTGGGTGGTTTCAAAATCATGATTTAACTTAAAAGGCTTAATTATGAATGTTGAAATTACATAATTACAGAAATCAGAAATATTTGGATAAAAAGCTATGCCTAAAAATAAGAGGTTTTGGTTGTTCTTTATCCTAAGTTTGTTGGAAAAACTTAATTCAGTCACTCTGTCAATCTCATCAAGTTTGTATTTATGTAACAGCATTTGTATAGGGAAGAAGATATAGAGTGAGATGTGTAAGAAGAGTGAAAGGAGGAGAAGCTCATCCCGTGAAGTGTGTAAAGAGCCAAAGCTCTTAAGAAGAGAAAGATCAAAGTAAATTCGCATCTCTGTGTAATCCTATTGAATGTTGCATGTCACATCTTCTCCAGATTTACTTGAGTGAATGTTATTTACATTTTAAGAGTATCGGTAAAAAGGATCCAGCAAAAATTTAGATATTTACTTTGCAAAGTATATGCTTGGAGAAACAAAGTCCTAAAGCAAAGAAAAAAAAATATTCATCTACTTAACGCCTTGATAGCTGATAAGGATGCATAGTGATAGCCAATAAGGGTGCTTAGTGATTTGTAGAAATTATTAATTTTCGGATGAGTCAAAACGATTCAAGTAGGTTATGTTGAAATATTGGTTGAATAAGAATCTGGGACTATATATTTGGTTTCAAATGTTTATTAATATCTTCAAGTGTATCAGAAACTATGTAAAGTATGTTTATGTAAAGTATGTTTGACACCAAAACCTATAGATGTTGATAAACATTTGAAACCAAACACATACCCAAATAGAGCACTAAGCCTTTTTACCAAAGAAGCAATGCCAAGTCATGGCGGTCGCGTCAGTGACGAGCCCCGTAATGGCATGCAGCCCTTCCCATCCGTTTTTGCTCAAATAAAAAGTGGAATGCATAGTGAAGGCTGATTGACTCCGCCAAGTATCGGCCGCTGGTGTAGGAATGATCAACGTTTAACTGAGACTAGTGTTGATCCGCACTCGAACTCAAATTTACCGCCCGCGGGAACAAACTCAACTACCCGACCCGACCCGAACCTCCGCTGGAGATATAGCCTACGGTTAAGGCCAGTCTCCTCATGTTCAATTAAAGAATAAACACACTTCTATAAGGTAGGTCGCGATCTGACCCACGGGAAATAATCTGAACATCGATCCATCCCGACCGGACCCTCCGTCGGAGATATGGCCTACGGGTTAGGGCGGTCTTTCATGTTCAATCAAAGAATAAAGGCAACAGAGGTGCTACTGCTCATGGCTAGGTCTCGATCTGACCTTCGGGATACTGCCAGTCTCGGCCCGACAATCAAAAAAGAAAGACAAGAGGCAAAGGTTGATGTTCCTATATGCAAGTCATGAGGCCGGTCAGTGCTGGTTTGTTAAGCCGCTCTTAGGCTACTTGTTTACAATGCTCTGAGGCCGGTTGTAAGGAACAAAGACAAGGCCGAGATTTGACATGCGGGCTCGGGTCAGATTTCTCCTCATGTCTAATAAACATAAACATATGCAATTTGTACACTGAATTTCATAACTTATATGATCTAGTAATTGTTTTCCTGGTTAAATATAATTATTTTTACAAGGAATTCTTTATATTTGAATGATAAATCTATAATTTTGGCTAAAGTCAACCTCACAATATTTTGAATGAAAGAATTATTTATCCATTTAAAAGATGTTGTCACCAATTTTTGTGTGAAGATGACGACCCTCCTCTCAAACTAAATATCCTATTGACTCAAAGATGAGAGACCGAACCAGATCTGACCTACGGGAAAGAAGCATTATACCTAGAACTAGATATCCTATATACCTAGAGATGAGAGACATAGAAATAGAGTTATAGATTCAGAGTTGACTTACCCGAAAGAAGCATTATAAGGGTTAAAATAATAGTTTATTTGGTATTGTTTGTTTGAAATGATAGAACATCTGAGTGACCTTAATAATTAAGAACCTGTGTTATCTTTGTTAGTGTTATCTCTGTGGAAGTAACATGTTCAAAACCGGCTAGATTGAGCTAGTTTCAGCAGACAATTTTAATGATCCTTAGGAACCCTACATTTAAGAATCCTACATAATGAGATGTTTAACAAAGAAAGACGATAGCATCAGGTTTGCCATTCAGTGTTTGGCTGCCAGGAATTCTTTATTCGAATAATGGGTTTATAAACTTTGTTAAAGCCAGCTTCACAATATTAAATGAAGAACTTTCTACCCACCTTTCAAAGGTGACACAATATCGAATGAAAAAACTATCTACCCACTTGAAAGATGCTGTCACCAATTTTTGTGCTAAGATGACGATCCTCCTCTCAAACTAAATATCCTATTGACGCAGAGACGAGAGACAGAAATAGAGTCATAGAACCAGATCTGACCTACGGGAAATAAACATTATAAAGGCTAAAATAAGCGTTCAGCCAGTGCCGTAGTTAACACATTTTCTCCATCAGTCTCTTAACTTAGTTGAGTCTTTCTGGACTGGCTGGTTTCTGCAGACAACTCTGATGGTGCTTAGGGACCCTACATACTGAGATGTTTAACAAAGAGGGATGATAGATAGCATCAGGTTTTTCCTCCAGCATTTGGCTGCCAGGAATTCTTTATATTCGAATAATGGGGCTCTGATTTTCCTTAGAACCAGCTTCACAATATTGAATGAAAGAACTATCTACCCACTTGAAAAGTGACACAATATTAATTAATGAAATAACTATCTACCCCAGTGAAAGATGCTAGAAAGATGCTATCACCAATTTTTGTGTGAAGATGACCCTCCTCCCAAAATAAATATCCTATAGTCCCAGAGATCCCAGAGATTAGAGACATAAATAGAGTCATAGAACCAGATCTGACCTACGGCAAAGAAGCATTATAAAGGCTAAAATAAGCGTTCGGCCAGTGCCGTAGTTAACACATTTTCTCTATCACTCTCTTAACTCAGTTGAGTCATTCTGGAATAGGCTGGTTTCTGCAGACAATTCTGATGGTGCTTAGGGACCCTACATACTGACATGTTTAACTCAAAGAGACGATAGATAGAATCAAGTTTGCCACCAAGCGTTTGGCTGGCAGGGATTTCTTCTCAGTGCACTGCTCGAATTGAATTGAATTGGAGGGGACTCTGGAAACCAAGTCTCACTTACAGCTACACTTAAGACAGTCATTCTTAAAGGACGGATTCAAAGCATTTCTCAGTTAATGTCCTACCGCTGGCCAACACTCAAAGGTGAAACCTTGAGTAAAACAGGCTTTAATATGAAAAGGAGATCATGAATAATGAAAATATATTAACAAATCAACTGAATGCCATTATTCAACCAAAATTGTAACAAATACATCCAATCAAGTTTGGAAGGACTTACCAAAATTGCAAGAAAAATTGTAGCTGCAAATCAACTGTTGTAGCCACAGTCACCGGTCGAAAAATGAAGAGAATAACAAGAGATTTTGTAGGAAAATATGTGAGAGATCAATAGATTTTATAGTCATCAATATATAAATTCCACTACCTCTATATTCGTCCATGTATAAATTCCACTACCCGGGTTTGTTAGTAATAAAATCTAAGATATTAATGCCTATCGGCGTAATCATAATGTGTTTGGTTATTTTAGTTAACCATATTTTTGGAAGTGGTGTATCTTACTGTATTTTTATTGTTGTTTATTAATTTTAATACTTAGATTTCACTACCACCAAACTAAATCAAATTATATATTAATTGCATATCGAAAACAATAGAAAATATGGTACGACATAGTCAAATTATATATTAATTGCATATCGAAAACAATAGAAAATATGGTACGACATAGTCAATTGTGTTACAAAGAAATTTAAGTTAGTTAAATATATACTTATTCTAGATTTATCTTAAAACTTGAAGGATGGTGGTTAAAATAATTTTTTAATTTTTTAAATAACACGTATCAATGATCTATTGCTTGAATACACATTAAGGATTTTATAGGTTTCTTCTATATTATTACATTCTTTCTAATGATAAATTTGAGAGTGGTTTTGAAAAATTTACCGCCAATTTAAAAGTGAAGATTATAAATAAATTTTTAAAAATAAAGTTTACTTTTTAAATAATAAGTTAATTTTTTAAATAATGAGTTTTTTTAAATAATTTATTATTTTTTTAAATAACACGTGGATACATTTGTTAAGTAATGATCGATTGTTTGAATATGCATTAAGGATTCTATTATTACAAATTTGAAAGGTTTCTTCTATATTATTAAATTCTTTTTAATGATAAATTTGAAAGTGGTTTTGAAAATTTTATCGAGTTTGGTTGGTGAAGAACTTAAGCTTTATTTGATTTTTTATTTAAGACTTTCAAAAGAAAAATTATGAGTTGTACTTCAATACAACAAAATTCCGATAGAAATTTGTTTTTTTTTTTCAATTTACTGACGATTCAGTTTTATAAATTTCTCATTACATAAATAATAAAAAATGCATTAATTACATATTAATGAGGTGCAACTAGTTTCTATAATGACATTATAGAAAATAAGATAATTTGATATGAAAAATGATATATCACCTATCACAATTTTGACAAAAATAAATAATAATTAACAATCAATTAAAAATGTGGGTGCCGCTCATAAGTGAATCCAATTCCCAATCACTTAATCTCTTCTAAGTTGTCTCATACACATTTACTGTTTGTAAATGATGTAGTGTTGGCTCGTCTAAACTCAATGGAGGAATGGCAGAATTATGATTCTATTATTAAGGACTTTTGTGAAGTATCGGGTATGGTGGTGAACAACAGGAAGTCAAATATTTATCATTTTGGGATCGAGGATAGGAAACTTGAGGAATATAAGAGATTATAGCCATATAATTTTGGTCACTTAGAGGAAGGGTTCAACTACCTTGGATATTTCCTTAATCCTGGTGCTTATAGAAAAAAGGATTGGGTGTGGCTCACTAAGAGAGTTGAAAAAAATATTTCTCATTAGACTTGTAGACTTTTGTCAATTGGTGGACGTTTAACTCTGGTGAAGTCTATCCTTACTAGTATTCCAGTATATTGGTTCTCCCTTCTTCAGATTCCAGGTTATATCATAAATTGTATGAGAAAGCTATTTTTTAACTTTCTCTAGACATGTAGTTTGGAGAGCAGTAGTTTTGTAATGGCGAGATGGGAAAGTATAGCTATTCCTGAAAGCAGTGGAGGATGGGAGATAAGGAATTTAACATTGTTCAGTTGTGCTCTTTGAATGAAAACCTTTTAGCGAGGACTCTTTGGTCCTACCCTATGGACACGAATACTTTCTGTTAAATATATCAAAGGGAATATGATTAATTGGATAAGGAATCCAGTGAAGAAAGTGTGTGGAGTCTCTCCCATATGGTATGGTTTCTTGAGAGTGTATAATTTGTTGGCTAAAGACTTTTCATGGAAGATAGAAAATGGAAGAAGTGTATTGGTGGGGATTGATACAGTATTAGGACTAGAAGAAGACTACTCATTATCTAGTGAAATTAGTATTACACTTCACCGGTTTGATTATGCAACACTCAATAAAATAAAGAGAAAAAACACAGGTAACAATCAGTCATATTGGCTCAATGCTATGGAAATGGGCTTCAAAGACATTGCTTCTATAGAATGGACCCGATACATAAACAAATTAAATGTTGTTGGATGCATATTGAACTTGGAGAAAGATAACCTAATTTGGTCAAATGATAAAGCTACAAGCATTGTTATAGCCAAACTGGGATATAAAGCTATTATCAGTTACTGTTGTAACTATCTTGTTAACTGGTGGTATAAAACATTATGGAAATGGAAAATACCGTTGAAAATTCAGTGCTTCATGTGGCATGCATTAAGGGGAGGACTGTCACATACCCAAAATATGAACATTTTATGTTATGAGAAAAACATTATGTTATATATTATTATAATTTTTTTATGATTATTGACCAAGTGGGGTCAGGATGACTGTAATTAATTACTCTAATATTTTATTATTAATAAATAAAAGAGGAGACAAATATCCAAAGGAGACTGTTGAAAAGAGTGTTCACTTACCCACTAGGAGGAATGGATTGGGGTGGAGAGGAAACTGACACTCGGTAGCATCATCATTCTCTTCTAGATGTTGCAGGGGGGCAACTTCCCTATTTTTATGGTCATGTTCCCCAATAAAGTGGAACTGAGCAAGTGGCTCAATAACTAATAAACTAACCAAAGACGTAGCCATGCTATAACACCCATCAAATTGAGCAGGAGGCTCATCAAGTTTTCCTTGTGATAATTTCAAGAAAGAGAAAAAGAAGGGTACATAAGAGATTCGATGAGGAGAAGGATAGGAAGTGCTTGATTGAGTTAAGTCTGCATTTCTTAACTAGTACTGCTTAATGTAGAGTTCAATATTGCTAAACGCAGAAGTATTACTATTGAGAACAATATGTACTACTGCTGAGTTGCAGAGAACTACTTACATGTATCCACACAGCATCTTCATCCTGGTGGTTCAGTGAACAGGCTTGGGGGTCCTAAGGCAAGTGATTTGGCTGTCTTCAGGAGAAGGTTGGGTGGAACAAGCTTCTTTGGATGTTAGTCCCTTCTACAGTTATCAAGTTCTATTTGTGTTATCTTATTTATTTACTGTTCATTTATTTACTGAATGAATGTGTGTAAATGTGTTATAAGTTTCCATTAAAACTTACATATCATTTGGTTGTTCTAAAATGTTTTTATTTCTTGAAATTTCATTTAACTTAACTACTAGATTTACTTGTTGAATTGATAGTTTATTTCTGGTAGAATGAGAAATGATAGAATAGAATTATTCTCTGTATTTTTCCACTCACCTTCGTGACGTACTCTAGTACAGAGAATCGAGTTTAAGTAGATAGAATTCATCAATCTTATATGATAGACTGAATGATTATGATTGGGAATATGGTATTTTGATAGAATAAGACTTAACAAGTATTTCAAATGAATATTGAAGATATATGTATTACATATGCTTGGTATTTTATGAACTGAAAACAAAGTTTACTTACAGTCAAACAAATTATGTTATTATACAGAACCATAATACAGACCCTAAAATTTATTGCAATATTCTAGTCTAGGTTAAACATTATCTACTACACACTAGTCATAAAAGTATCATTTCTAGAACATCATATATGTACATATAAATATCGAACTCTTAGTATGAACAGAGTTTATTTCAAAATTTTGTAAGTATTATCTATCATAGAAAATATAATATATATAAGCCAAAATTGAAACCTGGTTTTGAGAACCTTGTTATACGGTTAATATTCACAACTAATACATTATATTAAGGTGCATACAAAAGAAACAAGATATATACTTTCACCATCTGATAACAATTATATCAAGGGTCAAATCATGATAATAATGATAAAGTGTAAGACTGTAGGAATAATGCTTACAATATACAGAGTATCGAATTCTGTATTTTATATAAACATAATGCTTGCACAGTATAAGTTTTAAAATGGAATGCAGTCTTGCAAACCCTAGCTATTTAGTTTCTCAATACATATATTTAAAGAACATTTCTTAGACATCTCAAGAAAAATCCAACAGCTTACTAAGTCGTAGTCGACTTATCAAATTTTTTAACCAAACAAATATTACATAGAGGATTTAGGGTTTAACATTTATTTTTATACAATGTAATCTTAAATGATTCCAAAAGAATGAACAAGTCAAAGGTTCAACACCGGCTAGGTTCACCTTGAAGTTCTTAACTTAAAAACGAACAAAAAATCTACTTTAAACCATAGGTTGAATATCCAATAGGGTCGTAATAGTTATAAGCTATTAAAATAGAAATTATAGAGCGATCTCTACCGAGTCTCTTTCTTATTAAAAATGAAGATATTTCCCGAATGGGTTATCTTCATGCTCAGGATTTAATTACAACCCTTCACAAATACACGACGATGATAGGGCTCAGTCCCAAAAACCTTCAACACATTATCATTTCGAAAATAAAAACAAACTGCATTTTAAATTGAAGCATAGGGTTTTCGTGAAGGCCGGTTTTATGCCCGAGAAACCAAAATATTACACTTTTAAAGGTTGCAGGGTTCAACCCTAACCTTTTCAAGATTTATCCATTATAATTTATACATAGAACATATTTCATTTTAGTCCAAAGTCGTAGCTCAAGGGCACCACTATTAACCATTTCAAGTCTATACACACAGTCTCTTAACCAAATAGAATTGCTATTATTATAAATTCAAGTGAAGCGTTGAGAAACCAACGCGAGCCAAAGGATCGAGGGTTCAACCCTTTTTTTACAAAAATGCCATACGACTTACAAGATATAAAAACAAACAGTTAAAACCAAATGCAAGTTGAAAATTGTATCCCGGCGAAGTTACACAAACTGGCATCAATGCCATAACTTCACCATCCATATCAAGAGAACCATTGAGGCTTACCAGGGCTGTAGGAAGAATCCACTCCATTTCTTCACCACTGTAAACGTTGACGAGAAGCCATCCTGGCACAAAGTTCCAACGCAAGCAATAGGTCAAAAGATTTGAAAATAAAAATCAAATAATAAGCAATGTAAATCTTTGAACCCTGTCAACTCAAAACTCGAAACCTGGGCTTACCTTCATAACTAGAGAAGCACCATGAGCTTCATTGTAAAAATCAGAATGTTCATATAGTTATCAAACCCTGGAGTGCAGGATGGGAAATTCATCATCGAAACCCTGGAAGGGTTGAAACATTTTTCAAAACCTAGTGAAATCGAGAGCCTATCGACCTCCTTCCACCAACTTTGCAAATGAATCGGGTAACGTTGAAAGTGGTCTATCAATGCATAATTAGGGTTTTTACAAAAAACCGCAAGCCATCACGTGGACAAACACTGTAGGGATTTCCACGATGCTTCCCATTAAAAGTTCACATTAAAATGCTTTTAAGTTTACTCTGTCGAGAAATCGGTACAAACTACTAGCAGTATAATCCACTATGGTTTAAATCTAAGGCTTTTTCCTATAGTCGAGAACCAATTTTGGTTACCAACCTTATCCACGTGTGAAAAACATTAGCCCAAGCTTTGGTTTAAAGTTTAAAATTGATAGGGTAAGTATTTATACTATTCACTTATAATTTATAAGGAGATTTCGACATAATAACTATACAATTGTTACCATCTATATTATCTATAAGGCATCCAATCTTTACAAATACATTTATAAATTGCATAAAAAGAGAAGTATTAATGTATTATAAACCTAAATAATACTCAGGAAAAGAGTCATAGTTATAATGTGACATTTTCATATTAAATGGCACGACTAGGGTATGCTTCACCCTAAGCCTTAAGTCGAAGATTTCTTATGCATGCCGACAACATCGAGTTTTAACATAAAGAATGTTAAGACAGAATAACATACACTATTTTAAATCTTGATCTTTAAAACTCGTATAAACCTAGAAGTATATCTCTTACCTGCAATCTGTACAAGAATAGTAAGAGCGTTAGCATTTAAAATCTAAGTAAGCCTCGGGGTACCCATAGGACCCCTTCAACACAAAAGAAACAAACAGTTAGTATCTAGGGTCAAAATTTATAACATAGTAAGAGATAAAATAAATGACGATGTACACATTGAACAAGAAACAATTTAAGTATTCAAACAATGAAGATATTATGTCAAACATTCATTATAATGTTGCATTTAGACAGAGGAATGACGGGTACATAATGATGTTACAGCATTAAATACAGTTAGGATAATCATTCAAACAATTGTATGCATTAAAAAGGTAGTTACGACAAAATAAAATAATTACAACATGTAGACGATACAAGGCAATTAAAACAATGACAACTGTTTGAAGTAGGTGTCATCATAGATTATAAACAATTGGTTGTTAAGATGATTATATGATCATTAACTATACTTTCCGCATAAAAAATACTAGCATTAATTACTACATAGAAAATTTTAAATTTTTGGTAAATTTTGGGGATGTTACATTTGGTATCAGAGCGCAAGTTCAAATACTAGGCCTAAAGTGGCTCAATTCGCGCAATTGAAATTTAAGACAGAATTACCATTACTGATTTTTATTTTAATTTGTGTTTTGTTCAACACATTTTACATTTAGTTGCAGGTATGGAAGGACCAGAAGAGTTAGCTGAGGACAGGTCCCATAATAATGAACAAAATAATAATGAGGAGGAACATATTAATGCAGGAAATATCTTTGTTGAATTAAATGATAATTCATCTAAATTACTAAGAACAGTTAGAGATTTAAAAACAGAAATAGAAATTGTTAAGGAAGAGAATGAACGAATTCTAAAATCTCAGGAGTAGATGAATCAAATCCTGCTGGATAAATTCCATAATAACGGAAAGGATAAAAGAACATAAAATAATTCTGAATCCGGAACCATGTCCTACCAACGTAAGAGTAAAAAGTTAAAACTTACTAATTATAATAGCAGTTCTTCTTTTGAAATTTATGAAAAAGCACGCAGGAAGAAGCACAAGTATTCCAGCGATAGCAGTGAAAGTGATTATTATACTGAAAAGAAAAAGTGCAAACCATACGAAGAAATTTTTGGAGAATTTAAGAAGATAAAACCACCAACTTTTAATGGAGAAACGGGAAAAGGAGAGGAATCTGAAGCATGGTTGTCCAGTATGCATAAGTACTTTCAAATTTATAACTATTCAAGTCATTTAAAAACTAAAATGGCAATTTATAATCTGACGGGAAAAGATGACATTTGGTGGCAAGATCTAAAGTGAGTTAAAGGATTAAAAGAGAAACATGTAAATTGGAGTAATTTTAAAATAATATTTTCAAAACAAATTTCTGTCAGAACAGTACTTTGAAGAACGAGCTAAAGAATTTTATGATTTAAAATTGGGTTTCATGAACATAAAGAAATTAAGCAGCAAGTTTCTAAGTTTATTAAGATATGTGCCTTACCTTACTAATGAAAAACCTAAAGTACAGATATTTTTGAACTATTTACCCTCTCATATAAAGGACAGAATTGAGTACATGACGACCCTAAGACCCTTGAAGAGGCCATGAGAAAGGAAAATATATGTTATGAATAGAACAGGAAACGGGAAAGCATACCAAGCTGGAAGGTAAAAGGGCCTAATAATTTTGAACAAAGAAAGAAGCATTTTACATTTAATCAAAATTGTGGAAACAATAAATCTCGTAATTTTTCTAACAGAAAATTTCAAGGAAATAATCCAAGAGGAAATGTACAACCAAATTTTACAGCTACAAGAAATAAAGATCCACCTAAAAATTATTTTAAAAATAATGAACAAAAAGAACCTGTTAAATGTTGGGACTGTCAGGGGCCTCACTATGCATCAAACTGTCCACTCAGGAAGAGAACTATCAACAACATACATACAATGTAGGAGGAGGCTACTATTGGTGACTTAGCGAGGGAAATGCCCAGGATCAATGCAATCTTGGAAAACAGACAAGATGATCATCAAACTTCAATGGTCGAAGTAGGAGGTATGCTGAAAGATAAACCCATTTCTATTTTCATTGATCCAGGAGCTAGTTTGAGTTATGTGTCACCTGATTTAGTAAAAAGCTGTAATTTGAAATTAGAAAAGTTTGAAAAGTCTTGGATGGTCCAGTTAGCTACAGGAATTAAAAGGAAAGTAACTGATTATGTGAAAGATTGTGAATTATTGATGAATCAATTTATGACTCATGTTAAGTTGAATGTATTACCATTAGGATCTTATGATGTTCTAATTGGAATGGATTGGCTGGAAAAGCACAAGGTAGTGTTAAATTGTTTTGAAAATACCTTTACTTGCTTGAATGATAAATGTGAAACAGTAACAATAAAAGGAATTCCTAGAAAAACTTCAGTACGATAGATTTCTGCTATGCAAGTTTAAAAGGTTGTTCGTAAAGGATGTAAAATGTTTTCTGGAAATGTAATTAATGACGAACATACAACTAAAGAAGATAAGTTAAAACTTGAAGACATACCAATTCCAAGAGAATTTTTGGATGTATTCCCAAAAGAAATTCCATGGTTACCTCTGAAAAGAGAATTGGACTTCACCATTGAGTTAGTACCTGGTGCAGTACCTAAATCAAAAGCTCCTTACAGGATGAATATCTTGGAGCTTAACGAATTAAAATCATAGTTAAAGGAATTAATTGATAAAGATTACATAAGGCCAAGCGTGTCTCCATGGGGAGCGCCTGTTATTTTTGTTAAAAAGAAGGATGGTACCTTGCATTTATGCATAGACTATCGTCAATTAAATAAAATGATCATTAAAAACATATATCCCTTGCCCCGCATTGATGATCTGTTTGATCAACTACGCGGTGCAGCAATATTTTCTAAGATAGACTTGAGGTCAGGGTACCATCAAGTCATAATTAAATATGAAGACATCTTTTAGACTGCTTTCAGAACCCATTACGAGCACTACGAGTTTTTGGTTATGCCTTTTGGGTTAACCAATGCCCCAGCAGTTTTCATGTGTCTAATGAATCATGTTTTACATAATTACTTGGATAAATTTGTAGTGGTATTTATTGATGACATCTTAATTTATTCTAAGACTAAAGAAGAACATAATGAACACTTCAAGATAAATTTACAAGTGTTAAGAGAACACCAACTTTACACTAAATTCAGCAAATGTGATTTCTTCAAAGATAAAATACAGTATCTAGGGCATGTGATATCCAAGGATGGAATTGCAGTCGACCCAGACAAGATAAAAGCAATTAATTAATGGCCTGCCCCTAAAGACGTAACTGTTGTATGATCTTTCATGGGAATTACAGGTTACTATTGGAATTTTATAGAAGGATTCTCACGAATCGCAAATCCTACAACCTCTTTGCAGAAGAAGGGTAAGAAATTTTTTTGGGATCAAAAGTATGAAGAAATTTTTAAGAAATTAAAAGAGTTGTTAACAACTGCGCCTATTCTAAAAATTGCAGATCCGAACAAGGATTTTGTTGTATGAACTGATGCATGCAACAATGGCCTCGGCGGAGTCTTAACACAAGAGGGTCATGTAATAGCGTATGAGTCTAGAAAGCCAAAAATTCACAAAAAGAACTATGCTACTTAGGACATAGAGTTGGTTGCCATGATACATGCTTTAAAGATGTGGCGCCATCATCTAATCGGAAGGAAGTTTACATTAATGGCAGATAATAAAGGCTTAAAATATTTTTTGGATTAACCAAATCTTAACGCAAAGTAAGCTAGGTGGTTAGCTTTCCTTAGCGAGTATGATTTTGAGATCCAGCACATAAACGGTAAAGAAAATAAGGTGGCAGAAGCCTTAAGCAGAAATGCAAGACTAATTTTTGTAGTAGCAATCAATACTTATAAAACAGATTTGGAAAATCAGATTAAAGAATGAATAAGACTTGATGAAAAGCATCAAAAATTACAAGAAAAGGTTGCTGAAGATAATTCTGAAAATTTAATAACAGATTTCAGATTTAATGAAACATGATTAATGTTGTATAAAAACAGACTTTATATGCCCAATGTTTCAGAAGTTAAGTTGTTGATTTTAAATGAAATACATAAAATTCCATATTCAGGACATCTTGGTTACCAAAAGATGATAACAATGCTAAGGAAATATCACTATTGTCCAAATATGAAAAATGAGGTAGTTGAATACATTGCTAGGTGTATGGAATGTCAGTAAATAAAGGCTGAGCATCAACACCCAGTTGGATTGTTGCAGCCACTACCAAATCCAGATTGGAAGTGGGAAATAATTAGTATTGATTTTATAACTAGTTTACCTAAAAATCAAAAGCAGAATGATTCTATAATGGTAGTTGTGGATAAGCTGAGTAAAGTAGCCCATTTTATACCTGTTAAAACCACTTACAAGGCTGCTAACATTGCTGACATTTTTATGAAACAAATTTTTTGTTTGCATGGAATTCCTAAAATCATAATTTCTTGTAGAGACTCTAAATTTACGGGAAATTTCTAGAAGTCTTTGTTTAAAGGTTTGGATACTACTTTGAATTTTCGTACATCATTTCATCCACAAAAGGATGGGAAAACAGAAAGAGTAAATCAGATTCTTGAAGATATGTTAAGAATCTATGTTAGAGATCAGCCAGGTAAATGGGAAGATTTTCTGCTCTTAGATGAATTCACTTATAATAATCATTATCAAGCTTCAGCAAAATTCAGTCCATTTGAAATTTTGTACGATAGAAAGTGTAATACACCTATTTCATGGAGTAATCCAGTTGACAGGTTGATGTTAGGACCTAAGTTATTGAAATAAATGGAACTAATTGTGAAACAGGTACAAAACAATTTAAAAATTGCACAAGATAGACAGAAAAGTCATGCAGATCTCAAAATAACTCAGAAAGAGTTTTAGGTTGGTGAGCATGTTTTCATTAAGGTAAAACCCAAAAAGAGCTCCTTAAAGTTAGGAATTTGTGTTAATTTAGCACCAAGGTACTATGGACCTTTTGAAATACTGTCCAATGTTGGACTAGTGGCATATTAGTTGGCCTTGCCACCAAATATTAAAGTACATAATGTCTTCCATATTTCTATTTTGAAAAAGTACGTGCATAATGCTACTCATGTGATTAATTGGAATGATGTACAGGTAGAACCAGAAGGATATTTTTTGGTGGAACCGGATTGTATCCTCAACAAGAGGTAAATTTTGCTTTGGAATCGCACCATTGGCTAGGTAAAGATGCAATGGAAGCACCTTAGTCCAGATGAAGCAACCTGGGAATTGGAAAGTAATATGCAGGTGGCATATCCAATTATGTTCCAGGAAGACTTAGAGGATGATGAATAAAGCAACATCGAGGACGATGTTCAACTTAAGAGGGGGTGTTTGTCACATACCGAAAATCTGAACATTTTATGTTATGAGAAAAACATTATGTTATATGTTATTGTAAAGTTTTTATGATTATTGACCAAGTGGGGTCAAGGATGACTGTAAGTAATTACTCTAATATTTTATTATTAATAAATAAAAGAGGAGACAAATATCCAAAGGAGACTCTTGAAAAGAGTATTCACTGACCCACTAGGAGGAATGGACTGGGGTGGAGAGGAAACTGACACTTGGCAGCATCATCATTCACTTCTAGTTGTTGCAGGGGGGCAACTTCCCTATTTTTATGTTCATGTTCCCCAAGAAAGTGGAACTGAGCAGGTGGCTGAATAACTCAGAAACTGACCAAATACCTAGGCATGTTATAACACCCATTGAATTGAGCAGGAGGCTCATCAAGTTTTCCTTGTGATAATTTCAGGAAAGAGAAAAAGAAGGGTACATAAGAGATTCGATGAGGGGAATGCTAGGAAGTGCTTGATTGAGTTAAGTTTGCATTTCTAAACTAGTACTGCTTAATACAGAGAACTACTTGCATGTATCCACACGGTATATTCGCCCCGGTGGTTCAGTGAATAGGCTCGGGGGTCCTAAGGCAAGTGATTTGGCTATCTTCAGGAGAAGGTTGGGTGGAATGGGCTCCTTTGGATGTTTGTCCCTTCTATAGTTATCAGGTTCTGTTTGTGTTATCTTATTTATTTATTGTTCATCTATTTACTAAATGAATGTGTGTAATTGTGTTATAAGTTTCCATTAAAACATAGATATCATTTGACTATTCTAAAATGTTTTTATTTCTAGAAATTTCATTTAACTTAACTGCTAGATTTACTTGCTGAATTGATAGTTTATTTCTGGTAGAATGAAAAATGATAGAATATAAATTATTCTTTGTATTTTTCCACTCACCTTCGTGACGTACTCTAGTATAGAGAATCGAGTTTAAGTAGATAAAATTCATTGATCTTATATGATAGACTGAATGATTATGATCAGGAATATCATATTTTGATAGACTAAGAATTAACATGGATTTCAAATGAATATTGAAGATATATGTATTACATATGCTTGGTATTTTATGAACTGAAAACAAAGTTTACTTACAGTCAAACAAATTATGTTATTATACAGAACCATAATATAGACCCTAGAATTTATTGCAATATTCTAGTCTAGGTTAAACATTATATACTACACAGTAATCGTACAAGTATCATTTCCAGAATATCATATATGTACATATAAGTATCGAAATCTTAGTATGAACAAAGTTTATCTCAAAATTTTGTAAGTATTATCTATCATAGAAAATATAATATATATAAGCCAAAATTGAAACCTAGTTTTGAGAACCATGTTATACGGTTAATATTCACAACTACGACATTATATTAAGGTGCATACAAAAGAAACAAGATCTATGCTTCCAACGTCTGATAACAATTATATCAAGGGTCAAATCATGATAATAATGATAAAGCGTAAGACTGTAGGAATAATGCTTACAACCTCCAGAACTAAAACAAGTTAAAATTTATAGTATCAAAACAATATACGGAGTATCAAATTATGTATTTTATATAAACATAATGCTTGCACAGTATAAGTTTTAAAATCGAATGCAGTCTTACAAACCCTAGTTATTTATTTTCTCAATACATCTATTTAAAAAACATTTCTTAGGCATCTCAAGAAAAATCCAACAGCTTACTAAGTTGTAGTCGACTTATCAAATTTTTTAACCAAACAAATATTACATAAAGGGTTTAGGGTTTAACATTTATTTTTATACAATGTAATCTTAAAGGATTCCAAAAGAATGAACAAGTCAAGGGTTCGACACTAGCTAGGTTCACCCTAAAGCTCTTAACTTAAAAACGAGCAAAAAATCTACTTTAAACCATAGGTTGAATATTCAATAGGGCCGTAATAGTTATAAGCTATTAAAATAGAAATTACTAAGCAAGATTTACCCAGTCTCTTTCTTATTAAAAACGCAGAGATTTCCCGAATGGGTTATCCTCATGCTCAGGATTTAATTACAACCCTTCACAAATACACGATGATGATAGGGCTCAATCCCAAAAACCTTCAGCACATTATCATTTCAAAAATAAAAACAAACTGCATTTTAAATTGAAGCAGAGGGTTTTCGTGAAGGCCGGCTTTATGCCTGAGAAACCAAAATCTTACACTTTTAAAGGTTGCATGGTTCAACCCTAACCTTTTCAAGATTTATCCATTATAATTTATACACAAAACATATTTCATTTTAGTCCAGATTCATAGCTCGAGGGCACCACTATTAACCATTTCAAGTCTGTACACACAGTATCTTAACCAAATAGAATTACTATTATTATAAATTCAAGTGAGGCGTTGAGAAACCAACGCGGTCCAAAGGCTCGAGGGTTCAACCCTTTTTTACAAAAATGCCATATGGCTTACAAGATATAAAAACAAACAACTAAAACCAAATGCAAGTTGAAAAATATATGTCGGCGAAGTTACACAAACCGGCATCAATGCCATAACTTCACCATCCATATCAAGAGAACCACCAAGGCTTACCAGGGTCATAAGAAGAAACCACTCCATTTCTTCACAATTGTAAACGTTAACGAGAAGCCATCCTGGCACAAAGTTCCAACGCAAACAACTGGTCAAAAGATTTGAAAATCAAAAGCAAATAATAAGCAATGTAAATCTTTGAACCCTGTCAACTCAAAACTCGAAACCTGGGATTACCTTCATAACTAGAGCAGCACCATGAGCTTCATTGTCAAACTTAGAATGTTAGTATCCAGGGTCAAAATTTATAACATAGTAAGAGATAAAATAAATGACGATGTACACATTGAACAAGAAACAATTTAAGTATCCGGGCAATGAAGATATTATGTCAAACATTCATTATAATGTTGCATTCAGACAGAGGAATGACAGGTACATAATGATGTTACAACATTAGATACAGTTAGGATAAGTATTCAAACAATTGTATCCATTAAAAAGGTAGTTACAAAAAAATAAAGTAATTACAACATGTAGACGATACAAGGCAATTAAAACACTGACAACTATTTGAAGTAGGTGTCGTCATAGATTACAAACAGTTGGTTGTTAAGATTATTATATGATCATTAATTATACTTTCCACATAAAAAATACTAGCATTAATTACTGCATAGAAAATTTTAATTTTTTGGTAAATTTTGGGGATGTTACAAGGACGAAAAACCTGGGACAACTTAATCAAGAGAGGTTGGGTCGGTCCAGGTATGTGCTATTTATGCAGAAATAATTCAGAAACTTCACAGCATTTATTGATGGATTTTGTTTTCTCAAAAACACACTGGTCTTTAATTATTAAACATCTTCAATTAGACTATAATTGGGGATCGGGAGTGTTTGATATTTGTGCTCTCAGTTGGTTCAAAAATTGTAAAAAATTGCCTTATTTCCCTGTGGTGATATCTTGGGATATATGGAGGACTAGAAATGCAGCAGTATTTGAAGAGAAAAAACCCAGTATTGAGAATTCTTATAATAGAATCCTTTCTTTGATTAAAGATTACTATTCGGTAACAATTTAAAAAAGTATAAATTGGGATAGTAACTTTAGTATCCGTCATCATAGACCAGCTATAGTCTTTGATGAATTGGAAATTGACGGTTTATATGTTGTGGGGGGAGTGATATACATCAACAAATATCTCTACTTCACCCTTGAGCTGAATTGTGAAGTAGGTACCAATACTAAGGCGGAATTACTTGGTCTATGGAGTGTGCTTACTGTCTCTTTAGTTATGGGATTGCATGATGTGATTGTATTTGGAGATTCTAGAGTGACGATAAAATGGCCCCAAGGGGAACACAATTTAAATGTGATTTCCTTATATCAATGGTGCTGTAGAATAAAGGAGAAGATTTAGCTCTTCAGGAACATTACTTTTGAACATATATTCCAAGAGCAAAATTGGATGGTTGGTACTCTCTCTAAAGAGGTGCACACAGGAGTCGAAGGCATTATCAGATGGGATGAATTTCAAGATACACAATGCAGTGATTTTGGTAGTGTGAACATATTTGAAATTTAGCAGATATATGCTGAATGTAGATGTATTTTTTGTGTAGGGATTATAGTATGTTTTTTTATGAAATATATGTCATAGAAAGAACAAAGGATACTTTTTTTAACATAAGTCACAACTATATGACTTATGTATGATTGTACTATTTGATTCATCTTATGAATAACAATAGTACGTTTTTTTCCGCTGAAAACAATTCCCATGGCCTTAACTCTAATTAAAGCTCAACATCTCCACCATTTCCTCCAAGAATATTTTCTGCTAAAATTTAGTTTATTTAAATTAAATTTTATTGAATTGTTTGTATATAGTTAGTGTTTAATTTATTAAGATTGTAAAGGTTTAGATGAACAATATTTTATTTCACCCTTTTTTAAGGTGTAGTCTAAATATTCTAAGTTTTTAACCTTTTTGGGTTGTAAAACATTTTTAGAATCACATATATTAGCTATGGAAATTGCATAATATGGGTGCCATGGGTGTTTTTGAGCATTTTGAATCTATTTATGGATTAAAAAACACAACCGACCAAAAACCATCGAAAAATGCAAAATACAACCCACCAAAAACCATCGGAAAGTCCAAAACGTAGAATAAATACATTGTTCCTTTTTTTAATGAAGGGTTTAGTTAAATCACACTTGTCAATACAAGTACAATTATTTATATAACCCTCCAACTTTGAAAGTTTAGCTAAATATATGTCTTCAAACTGAAATTAAGACCAACCATTCAAATTTTATGAATGTTCCCAAGTAAGCAAGTATTTAAGTAAATATAGATCTAAGTTGACCTATATGTGTATATATAATTAATGTCACGACTATTTAAAAATAGAAATTGTTTTAGGTTATAATTTATTTATTTATTTATTTATTTATTTATAAACATAATGTTACACGTCTCATTTGTATTGCGATTATATATCTTTTATTTTAGTTCTCACAAGTCCATGTTCCTACATAACTACTACGTTCGTGAACAAATATATCTATTTTATTCCTGTATCATGTGGCAACACTGGATGATAGTTTCAAATACATGGACTACTACTTGAAGCCTCTTTTTTATAGAGCTGAGGATTGGAATTGGTTGCTGCAAAAATTAGATAAGAGAATTAGTAACTAGACCTACAAATGGTTTTCTATTGGTGGTAGATTGATTTTGGCAAAGTTTATATTATAAAGTATTCATGTATATTGGATTTCACTTGCTATGGTTCTGGCTACAGTAATTAATAACATTAGGAAGATAATTTACCACTTTTGTGGATAGGTAACCATGACTCTTCAAAGTTTCACTTTACTTCATGGAAGAGTACTGCTTTGCCTAAAAAGATGGGAGGGTGGGGACTAAAGCATCTAGACTGGTTTGGATTTTCATTGAGCATTAAAAGCCTATGGAGAGGACTATTTGGGAATGGTTCGTGGAGTACAGTGATGAAATAAAAATACATTAAGTGATTCTATGTTTCTTAATGGATTCATAATTCACAAAAGACCTTTACAAATGCTTCTATCATTTGGAGGGGCTTAATCAAATATTACCCAAAACTGGGTATGTTGCTTCTTTGGAATATTGGAAGAGGTTCCTAGGTTTTTGTTGGTGTCGATCTCTTCATTGGTCATGATGAACAACACAAGTTATCTGATGGTTTATTGTTAAGACTTCACAAATTAATCATTTAAGTTCTTGCATGAGTGAGAAGAATGGTTGGGGTAGATGACTCTTCACAATATTGGTATGTGGAAAGTGATTTGGGATTATATGATTATGTGGAAGTTGAATGGAATAACTATGTAATGGTCTTAAATAGATTTGGTATTACATTAAGTGATAAGGAGGATACATTAGTATGGAATTGGAAAGGTTCAAATCAAATTACAACAACTAAGAAGGAATATGAATCCATTTTCAATGAATAGGTGATTATCTCTCCAAAGTGGTGGTCAAAGTCTATCCAAACTAGAGAATCCTCTTAAAAGTTAAATGCTTCATTTCGTTATGTATTGAGAACAAGATCTTCACTTGGGACAATCTCCTTAAGAGAGGATTCTATGGTCCTGGTATTTGTGTATTCTCTAAGGTAGAAGTAAAATTTGTGTCCCACAATTTTTCCAATGCTCCTTTCTCATAGATGTTTGGGTTGAATTAAGCATGTTACTAAAATTACAGGATGTTTGGGAGCCTACAAATTTTTCAGGACTCTATGTATATTAGTTCGAAAAAAAAGTAAAATATAGGGAGCTCCCACTGTTTACTATTTGGGAGGTTTGGAAAGCCATAAATAAATTCATTTTTGAAGATAAAAATCCTTTTGTCCTTTCCATTTTCACTAAGATTATATGTCAGTTCTTTGAATATTTTAAAGTGAAGGGCCAAAAGAGGGTAACATCACTTATTCGACCACAGATGGATGATCTTATTTCTACAGGTTGTTTTGATGGTGCGGAGAAGGATGTCTTATGTGAAGCAGGCATGGTCCTTATGATTAAGAGTGATCACAAAATAAATATGTGGATGGGTATTGGCCTTGGGACAAATACCAAAGATGAACTCATTTCACTTTGGGGGAATTTGTGGTTTTTCATAAGAGAAGTAATATATTAAATATTCAAATAGGTAGTTATTCCAAAGTTGTGATCGATCGGGTAGGGGGAACTCAAAAGCTACAAGTACTTCTCCTTGAATAGTGGAAAAACAAAGTCATGGAATTGATTAAGAGATTTTCCTACATCTCTTTCTCTCATGTATTTCAAGAACTAAATACGCGGGTGGATAGTCTCTCAAAAAAGGTTGTGGGTGAAATGGATGGGTTATATTTGGCCTACTTATGACACATGAATGGCATGGACATTACACTTCTCTCATAATGGTGCATATATATTAAGATGGAGGAATACTAGTGTAAAATGAAGAGGGAAAGGATTTTATCACAACGTCATATTCAACTCCAATGAGTTACTAGAGATATGGATGGGTACAAGGTTCTACAATGAGGAAGGGTCATGTTTTGATTAATAATATTAACAAAAATTAGTAATCTCACAATAAAGAGTGGTGCTTTCCTCTATAGGAAAAGGATGGTTCAATGACAATAAAAATGACAACAAAACAAAGATTTGGCCCTTGGATAATGCAAGGACAAATAAGAGAATTCACTTCTTTGAATTTGGCATAGGAGGTATTAGAGAAAAGGTTATCATGGATCTTTGTGAAGATAAATATATGGGTAGAGTCTGGTTGAAGGTATCATTTATTTGAGAAACACAAAAGAGATGAGGGACATATTTCCTTGTTTTGATCCAATGAAGAGCTTGAAATCGTAACTTTTGAACTTGAGCTAGGAAAGGTGTTAGGATTAGGACAAAGGGAAATTTCTTGGAGTGATACCTATAGAAGAATAGAGAGATGAATGGAAAACTGATAACAAGAGCGAGGGAAAAAGAAATAATATCCAATGTGTATTAAAAGAAATGGAAGAATTAGTATATAAGGCCAAGAAAAGAGAGAGAGGATGTAGGAAAGAGGTAGTTAAAATTATTATGGAGAAATTTTTCATAAGGTTTTGTTGATGCCCCGAAATTCGTAGCACCAGCAGTTCGGGATTCTCCCCGGTAAGAAAGCCCAATTAGATCGCTCATTGTTTGGTGTAGGGAATCCGTTCAGTTAACGACCCAACTGTCGTGTGTGATTTAAAGTTTGGTTTTACTGGTTACGGACCGATCCACCGTTTATGTATTTTTATTTAAAGATGAAATGCAAGTGCTCTAATTAAATGCATGTAATCTAATCCAATCTATCTGGTCTATCTAAACTATCTAAACTATCCCTGCAGGGAGCACATCTGAATTTAAGAGTAATAAACTTGAAATGCACATAAAAGCCTCACAGATAGTTGTTTCAACATAATAAGTGCATTTACAGCAGAAAGAAAAGATACCAAAGATAACTCTGATATAATTAAAGCATTCTATTACTCTTTAAGCACATCAACATTTACACGGGAAATAAAATCATTCACAACAATGAATTAATTCAAAGCAGTTTAGAACAATCTCACAGTATGCATATGAATGTCTAAAGAATTAGTTCCACAATGGCATTCCACATATTCCAAGAAAAAATATATGTGCTATCTTTCCCTAGGAAACAGATCCTTCTTTATTATGCAGAAAAGTAGTTCTCATACAAAATAGTCCATCTCTATTGTACCTGCCAAAAATCCTTTACATCCTATGTTCTTCCTCTATTTATAATCTATAGATTTGTCCTCTAGTGACTTTTCACCTAACCTAACCCTAAGATTCTCCAAAATTTGTCTTTAATTTTTATACAATAGAAAATACAAAATTAGTTTCCAACTATCTTCTCCAACTCAGAAATATATTTTCCCCACATGTCAATTTATTCTAAAATGATAATGCTTTGCACGAGCTCCACCATCCTTAGAGAAATTTCGTGAGTTCCTAGTTTTGAATCCACACTCTTTACACCTTCAATTGTTGCCTTGCAGCAGTCTTCTGGAAAGTAAGCATTGATGGACGCTTTCCCAATGAAGTGATGAAGGTCTCCTTCTGCTAGTATGTCCTGCTTCTTAATATAGCTCAGCTCATCACTCATTCCATCCTGCAATTTTGATAGGCGCTGGTCTTTATTCGTAAATTCTTCCATGGTTGGAGGTATAACTAACTAAAATTTCTCATGAATTTCACGGATTTTCCGATAGAAACCTGTACATTTTTCTATGGTTTTCAGGATTCTTTTATTGATTTGCAGACCAGCTTTTCTGCAGAATTCCAACAAGCTTGAGTCCAATTGTGAATATGTGGCGGTCTTGTGAAGCAAATATTCAAGGAATTCTGATTTCCCCTTTCTCCATTTTATATGCTTATTCATTTCTTCCATGGTGCATTCAAATTTCCTCATGAGCTCCACAGCTTCAGCATCAATCACCTTCATTCTTTCTATCATCACTTTCATCTTGCAAATTTCAGTGGTGAGAAGCTCTTGCGACTGATAGATTTTATTTTCGATCTCACATGCCTTCTCATGAAAAGGGGCCAGATCTTGTTCTTGCTATTTGCAAGTTCCAATTGCTCCATCATAGACTCTTTGTCCTTCATCATCTCTTCCAACTGAGCCTTTAAGTTTTCGACTTGTTGCCTGATATATGTATCACTTTCCTCTGAATCTTTGATGTGAGTTTCCAGGTCCCTCTTCTCACCCTCTGTAATTATCAACTGCACAGTCAGTGCATCCTTTTCTTCTTCCAGACTCTGGTATTCCTCTGATATCCTTTCCTTTTCAGACAAAAGGACATTGTGTTTCCTTTTCAGCTACAATCCTTGTTGTACCTCCTTCATCAAATTATCTTTTACTTTGAAGAGATTTTCCTTCTTTCTGGCCACGTCATCCATCAGCTTGTTGACATTGTCTGCACTTGCTTTTGCTGTAGCTATGTTGACTGATTCCACGAGCTGAGGGTCCTTTTGAGCACCCTCGAATATTGTGTTTTCTTGAATTGTAACAACATCTTTGCGGGATGGAAATTTCATTCTCTTTTCTGATCTCTTCATGATGGTCTTTCTTTTAGATTAAAAAAAGATCGTGTCCTGTCTAGCCACTATATGTTGCTTTGATGGTGTAAATGTGGTGAGATCAAACTCTTGAAGTAGGAGATGTCCTCCAGTGATTATTTCTGGAGGGTTTGTTTCCATAACTTGTATGTCAGGGATCCTCTGTTCCACAGCTTGCTTGGACTTTTCTTCTTCATCCCTTTTCTTTTGCTGCCCGGCTGCTTCTATCTATTCTTTTTCTTTTATTTCTTGCACCCTTACGGCCTCTTCCCTTTGTATCTTTTCAGCTTCCTCCTTTCGGAGTCTTTTGGTTTCCTCTTTCTAAAGTCTGTATGCTTCTTCATTTTGGATCCTGCCAGTTATTTCCTTCTGTAATATGTTTGCTTCTGCTCTTTGGATCTTTTCCGCTCTTTCCTTATGGATTTTGTTAGTTTCTTCTTTTAGCTTATTTTCATCTTCTGCTAATTGTATAGATAATGCATCCTGATGTTTCTTTTATGCTTCCTCATTTTTCCTTATTTCAGCCTCCTTGACAGTGTTAGCCTTATAACTGGAACTAGCCCCGCTTTTGGGACAATAGCACTTGTTTAATTCGGTCATGTTTTTCGTGCTCCGAAAGAATACTTCATCTTTGTTGAACATATGTGCGTAATCAAAAGTGATCTTGCAGGAAGCACAATGAGCAGCAACCTTACCTTTGGGATCATGTCTTCTGAAACTCTTTGTTCCAAAATAAAAAACCACTAAATATTTAGCAAAGTATTCACCATATTTTTTCTTTTGAAGCTTGTATGCTCCAATAGTAAAAGGCATCTGTGGATAGGCATCCTTCTTCTTGCCATGAAGAAATCTACTAACCCCATTGATGAAAAGTTTCCTTACAGACTCTTTGTGCACAACAAAGTCAGTGGCGTACTGGGGAAATAGAGAGGGAGGTTTTGTTCCTCCATACATCCAGATGAATGTGCCTTCCATGGAGAAGTAATAATCTCTATATTCCTCAATGACCGACATGGCATTCTCTGACATAAAATTTGGCTCTTCTTTGAAAATCAGTTGGTACAATGGCATGATAAACTTTTCACAAATTTGTGGGCCCATTTCATCTGATAGGTCACATGGAGGGGAGACTCATTATGGTTCCAAACACATCCTAAATCATGGAAAGAGCGTATGATTAACAAGCAATCCACTAGATAAGAGGACATGAAGAAATCTGCTTTCTTCTGAGTCAATCCTCCTTGTGTTGCATTTATATGCAATACCATACTATTAGAGATAATATCTTCTCAGTTGAACATCATATCGTGTGTGGAACGGTGGTACATAACTGGCACCCAGCTGAGTTTATATATGTTCCCATTTTCCAAATCGAAAACTTTCTTTCAGAGATCGTCATCATTTTGGCGTAATCTAAATTATCCATGTTGACTGATTTCACCCAATCATCATTCATCATGACCTTAGGGGAGGGAATTTTATATGTTGCACTTATATGGGCTGGTTGAAAGGATGCGAGCCCTCTCCCATTGATGTCTGAGACAATGCTGGTGTTAGTATCTACCTGGGGCAAGATCCACCCAATGAAATTCGAGCACGGGAACAACTCTGGGAGCGAGGATGCCTTATGGAGGCTAGAACTATTGATGTTTTGGTAAGCCATTAATTCTTCAATAGTTGCATCAACAAAATTTGTATCTCTTATGGCCCTGTATAGTTCGCCCCATTGAAACTATGGGGTATCTCTTATTATGGCTTTGGTATCCCCGAACATTGTTTCAAGCACAGTGTCCAACAGGATTTCTATGTCTGAGTCTGATTCAACCAACTTGGATTTACTCCTGGCGGAACTCCTGTGCATATCAATTATGTGGCGACACTGAATGAACAAATAAGGAATCAAAATGTTTATGAACAATGTAGTACCCATGATGCAGTAAATAAGCAGGACAAAACTTAAGATGATATGAGTGTTAGTTTCTTTTTTCAAAATTACTCATCAAAGTTGATCTTCAGGGTGAAGGATGATGTTTAACTTTCTTTTCTTAATGTACAGATAGTTATAGAAATCCAAAAACAGCTAAAAAAATACAAATAGTCAAGCAAACTGATTTTTAAGTGACCAGAAAGAGTTATTAAAGTTTAACAAGTTCTATGTATGTGCGTGAATGTGAAAAACATAAAATCAACGTGACGGTAGGACACTTTTTAACTAGATATGACTCCCGTGTTAAAACCCTGCTAGAAAAACATCTCCTTCTCGGCCCAAAAGCAACTCGATGGATGCAAAGAGTAAAAAAAAAGCAACAAGGCACGGCGGTGTGCGAGTCCTACTGGCGGGAAATTTGGCAGCATGGTCTTTCGGAGTCCAACTACTGAAATGTGAGCCACAAGCTATGCCTAGAACTTTTTTTTTAGCGTGGCTGCTAGGCGCTTAAACTCTGGTAAGGTGGAATATGCTTGGTCATGAAGAAACCAATACTCATAACATCCAATGAAGGTATAGGAGCTACGAGTGGCCGGGCTGAAAAGTAAACTTGGGTAACACTGAGCAAGGGAAAAAAAAATCTCTTAGAGGTTTTAAAGACAGCTAAATACAAAATGCACTAAGACCGAGCTCAAAAAACTTCACCCCCAAACCCTTAAGACCAATTAAAACCTAGAAAGCTTCAAAACGACATCCTAAGTAGCCAAAAAAAATCAATGGAACGGTGCTGAGAACACCTACATGTCAACGGCGGAGTGGTTGGGCTAGATGTGAGCATGTCAGTTGGGTAGATTCCTGGTGCTTTCTGATTAGTGAGGACTCCAAAGGTGACGAACGACATTTTGATTTTGCAAATAGTGGTAGAAAAAAAAAACCCGCTTTATATAAAGCCTTAATCATTTAATGCAGGCAAGGTTCGGTAGGTGGGAAATTAAAGACTGCGCCCCTTTATCGATCTGTGGGACAAGACTCACATGACCGTTACATTGTTCTTCTCTCAGTCGTCGCAAAATGGTAGGCGCCTTTATTTCAAAGGCCCCGACATGGTCGGGGAAAAATGCACAAAAAAGTTGCGACGAAGGGCCTCGAGCGTGGCGAAAATGATGGCAACAATGTGGATCGGGTTTAAAAGGTTGGCGCTCAAAATGGAGCCTCGTCGATTGTTTCGGAAAGTTTATCTCAGCCACCCCGAAACGGTTGGCGCCACTCTTGTTAAATGCTCTGAAAGAATGCTACGATGGCAGGAACATCAAATGGTCAGCGTGCATTTTGTGAAACCATGGCGAAACGGTCGGCAAGCTGGGCCAGGCCATGGTGGATTCTCTGCCAAAAATAAAAGAAAAGGAAAGATTGTTAGGGTTAACCTTGACTCAGGATTGAGTCAAAGTTTGTTAGGTCTAGCACATGTTTTTGGGCACATGGTTTGTTGTAGTCCATGGTATTTTCCCATGGTATTGCATGTAAGGAAGCCTTGATAAGGCTTAAGGAGGCTCCATTGTAAAGCGGCTTAGAGGTGAGGTGGCTAGCTCACTTGGCCGAGATGGCCGGTTTGGCCATGTAATGAAGATTTTCATTGGGTGTTGGTTTTCCCTGCATTGGGGTTTCCAGGGTATATTATGTGTCATTTATGTGATTGCTTGTTGCAAGTTGATTTCTCTTGTAATTATTATTTATGCTCATTGAAAACCTAACAAGTGGTATCAGAGCCATGGTGTTTGAAGTCCCATTCGGTGAACATAAAGGGGGCCATCACCTGAAGGTTGATGGGGGTTCGAGGGCGGGAGCCCCCAAGAAAAATTGTTTGGTCCATTTCTTTTAAATCTGGGCAGTGAGAAGCTGAAGAAGAGAACTCCCTTCACTTGGCCACAAGAATAAACACCAGTCGCATGAAGGATAATTGATTCGGGTGTGCCCTAATCCATGTCAACCAACATATAAGAGATCATTGCCAGTATAGTGATCTAGAGAGATCCAACATAAAATGGACGAGAAGAAGCCAAGCCATGAGCTACTTAATTGAAGGGCGTAGGCCGTGTGAACAAAGTGGTGTAAGAAGAAGATCATTGTAGATCTGCAAAGTGGAGGTTGCAGTGCTGCAACCAAACATTGAATGAATACCCAAGAGATATCGTGAGGAACACTTCAAGTTGTGGAACAAGAGGCTTGCTAATCGATTCCGAAGAGAGATCGGATGCTTCATTAACCTGTTGTGTAGTTGAGGAGTCGTCATTCGAAGAACCGTGGCAAGAATCCCATGAAGAGTCCGCTGGAAGTTAACGTTAAAAATCGAAAGGATCTACTCGCCGAAGAGATATCCGTGCTCATATCGTGAAGGAGGAAATCACTGCTTGTGAAAATCCATCTAGAGGTATGTTGAGATATTGTAACTTCAAAGAATATTATATTTGTACTTTATTATTCCAGAGATGTTTCATTCCTCCGTGAAGATCTTATTGTATATCCGGAGATGTTTATTCCTCCGTCGAAATTTGGTAACTTGGGTTATTAGACTTCCCTAGTGGAGGTCGGCCCTGTATGTGTTATGTGGGTCAAAGGGTTGTTAGACCACCCTAGTGGGTTCGGCCCAATCAGTTGTAATGGGGTATTTAACCCAATGGTTAAATACAAGTCTACATGATTTGTGTAAAAGAAAAGTCGGAGTAGTGTATAAATAGAGGAGGTGTATTCCTCATTCAACACACACTCACTCACTTGAGAGTAGCACACTTGTGGAGTAGAGGTCTGCTATGGAGAAGGAGGAGCTTATGCTCAGGGTTACATCTTTGTATATTGCTGGTCATCTATATTGAGGAAGCTTTGCTGGGTTTTCTACCCCATGAGGGTTTCCCAGGATAAATCTGTGTCTCTTGTGTTTATGCTATGCTTGTTGTTTCTTCAGTGATCCTGTATATGCTATTATTGTGAAATGGAATGTAATGCTACTATTTTCTGTCTTAGCATATTAAATCTTAACATGGTATCAAAGCTAACCTAAAGGAAGGCAATGTATGGCACTTACGACACTTGCTTCTCTTGCGACAATTTGAGGGTTAGGGTTTTATATAGAAAAAACCAGTCATCGTGGAACTTTCGCTATAAATCCATTTTGGCAAAGGTTCAGGATCTGAAACCTTTACAGGTCGTAGATTACATCCCCAGGTACCTTGTGTCCATAGGGAACCCTCATATTCGTTGTACTTTGTGAGTTATGATCAGTACAAGTTAGGGTTTCGGCCTCTCCCAGATCTTAGTCAAAATTAGGTGACCTAGGAAAAAAGGTCATAACTTGGGCTAGGAAGCTCCAAATGAAATTTTGTAAAAAGTGACAGGCAGTACACAGACTGAAATATCTCAGAAAACGTTTTCAGAGGCCGAATCTGAACCAGTGACACGTGGAATGCCGTACAAGTTCGCTCTCATGTTTTATCCCATAAACAGGTCACGTTGCGACACTTGGAATAACTCTCTCTCAGAAAATCCAATTGAGGTCAGACCTGTTGGGATGGAAATATGCCAGGTCAAGCTACCACAAAAAAAAATTTCAGACCTTGTGGAGTGAAAATTTTGTAGTTACAGCAGAAACAATTAGGTACATATTTCTGTCAAAACAGAATTATTTTTGGAGCACCTTCATTCATGGCTTTCAGAATTTAGGGTTTCAGAGAATGTTAGAATCTTTGGAATCAGAGTCCACGGCTGAATGCTGCTCAGGAAAATCGAAATTTAGATACCAAGATCAAATTTTTTGGTTGGGTAAAAGACCGGGCTTGATCAAACCCCAGTTCGGGATTTTGATCGGAAAGATGGAAAAATAGGGCTTCAACAAAAGTTGGAATTTTTTAAGTCTGTGATCACAGTTGGAAGCTCCTCAGGAAAATAAGAGTTTATAGCCTTGGATCGAACCTTTTGATTGGGTAGAAAGGTGGGCTTCATCAAACCCTAGTTCGGGATCCTGTCCAGAAGATCCAGAAGTTTCGAAGGCAATTTTGAGGGGTCAAATTTTGGAGATTGAAGTATGCTAGTTTGATCAACTCAGCAAGTCACATCCTTCCATCCATTCAAAATTGTGAAAGTCAAAGATTCAATTTTTAGGGTTTCTCTAGGAAACCCTAATCAATCTCCAGATCAAGTTTCAGGGGGAGTCAAGGCTAAGGCCTTACATAAGAAGACTACAAGAAGTCTCAACAGGTATGACTTAAGTAGGTTTAGGTATGTCTTGAAATCTGATTCCTGATTAAGTTCATAATGTGTTTGTCTTAATATTATTTATCAGTACAATCTTGATTAATGTTAGAATTGTCTTATCACCTTAGTAACAGTATGAATGCATGTGAATGATCGAAGACATTCATTGATTAGGGCTATATGATTGTACTAATGCATTATGATGTTGTATGAGGTTGATGTTGTCCGCTAACAAGATACAGGTACATCACGAAAGACAAATCAAGTTCCATGACCATGACAACATGAAGACAAAGACTCATCCATAATCTTTGTTCTACTTACGAGGTATGTATGACTTTGTTATATTATGCTTAACCTATGAGATATGCAGGTTCTAGCACAGGATCTCTAAATCATTGAAGAGATTGTTTAGGTATGTTAGACATAACTAAGCAGGTATACTAATCCAGGTATGTTTTCCTATGTCAAGTTAGAATCTTACGTTGTGTTAAGATCCCTTATATAAGTATACTTGGTATGATTGTTTATGCTTATTCATAAAGTTAGTAATCAAGGGTTTATGCATATTATGTCTCTTATCTTGATGATTTAATTAACCAGAAGAGTACTATGATCAAACAAGAATAAGCATGAGTAAAAGAAGACTTCCTTGAAACCCTAAATACTAATGATCATGACTATACATATTCAAGATTATTTAGAATTATAATGTTTTGATAATATTGAGAATATACTAATAAATGTATGTTTGTGTATGAGATCATGAGGATGACACTAGTGCACACTTGGGCATGCACAGTGGTACAGAATGAATAGAAGTTCAAAAGACATATAGAAGATCATGCGGGAGGAAACCACACAAACATAAAATATAAGTATTTGAGTTGTCATTTGAAATAGTAAATGATATTGCTTGTATGCATATTTGTATTCCTAGACTATATCATGCTAAGTGTAAACATTCATAGAGCATTGAACAATATACTACTAACATGCATATGATTGGTAAGTTGGACAAACATTCCATTGTTGCTTGTCTAGAATGAAACCTCTTTGCTGACATGCTGAGAGCTGTGCACACTCTCGATAGTATGTTCTGGTAGAGATGGAAGGCATCTAAATAGCCACTGTATGCATACAGGATATGGAAAAGTGTTGTGCCAAAGTATTGGTCAAGATGGTTGCATAACTATGTAAATGATATCTGTATGCATAATAAGTTATCATGTCAACATGATTTCATGATTATGAAGTATTACTAATCATGTACTTAATTTTGTTTTGTAGGAAAGATCATGAAGAATGATGAACACTGAACAAGTGATGGATGTTCAACAAGAAGATTTACAAATCAAACAAAATATAGAAGGCTCATGGCTAGAAGATTCTCTTAGAAAGAGGAAGAGAATCATGACAAGATGTTTGCTCCAAGTGGATAGATAAGACCATTCTCTTAATGGTGTAATTGAAGAAAGCTTTGTATGGGTTCATAGGTACCCAGGATCGAGAGTCATTTGATGAGCTTAATGATCACCATGGGTGATGCAAAGTTGAAGATGGTGTATTCTCTTAGATGGATGCAAGAAGGAACTCACCACAGAGTTCAAATGATCTTGAGGCTCATATCAGTAGATCCATCTGACAGGAGATGGCACGAATAGATATGCAGAAGATCACTCAAGCAGAGTGTGAATGATGTTCAGTTACAGAGGAAGAATTTGATAGCTGCTTGACAAGCTTGGGATTTACCAAAAATAAAGCTAATCCGTTATGACATACTATTACTATATGAGGATGATCTATTTTTACAAATAGATCATGAAAAGAAAGAAGAATATGGATGCAGAAATGAAAAAGAAAGATCTCATATTGATGCATTACTTCCTAGGTCTGAAGTATGGCAAGGCTCAGAAGGAATCTTTCTCAACCAGGGAAAGTCTGCTGGGAAATATTAAAAGGACTTGATGTGTTGGAATGGCCACTCTCATGGATTCCAACTTGAAGTTGTTAGCAAATGACTCATCAGAGTTAGTGGATATAACTCTGTATAGACAAATTATTGAGTCATTGATGTGTTTAACGAATACTAGGTCAGATATATGCTTTGCTGTGAACACCTTGAGTCAGTATCTAGTGGAAACTAGATGTGTTCACCTGTTAGTTGCAAAGCATGTGATGAGGTACCTAAAGGATATGATAGACTTTGATCTATGTTATCTTAGAGATCATGACTTCAGATGGCTACACAGATGTTGATTGGGCAGAAAGTGTATCAGACAGGAAGAGCACATCGAGAGGATGTTATTGTCTAGGATCAGCCATGATCTCGTAGTTGAGCAGGAAGCAACCTAGTGTGGCTCTCAGCACAAGCGGAATATATGGTTGCTTGCTCTGCTAGTTGTGATGCGGTATGGTTTCAGAATTGTTTGACATAGAAATGGACCCAACTATGATCCTATGTGACAAACATAGTTGTACCAAAATGGCAGAGAATCCAGTGTTCCATGATAAGTCAAAGCACATAGAGATCTGACATTTCTATATACGAGATATGGTGTAGAAAAGAATTAAAGTTCGAATTTGTAACAAGTTACCAATGTACTAACCAAACCTCTACTGATCCAATCTACTAACCAAACCTCTACCTCAAGGAAAGTTTTCTGAGACAAACTTAATATAGTTCAGAAGGACCCTCCTCGAAAGGGGGAGTGACATGATCACTTATGATGAACTTGCCTGCATCAACAGTGAGGTCGATGATATGGATACCTATATTGGTGATGTCGACAGAGAGCATTAGAGAGATTTTGAGGTCAAAAAATGGCCTCCTAAAAGATGTACTACAAAAATATGAGATATATTAAAATATTATGAATTGGGGGTTTTATGGGGTAGGTATATATGACAAGTCACCTCCCACACTATTTTCTATGTACAATATAAATAACCATGGTTGAGTTGCTTTTCAAAATTCACTACAAATAAAATTAATAAAATAAGTCTACATTGATGTGACTAAAATTCATTGTAAATTCCCAAAAAATTATTGTCCTTTAGCATTTATTTGTCTTGAACTTGCAAATGAAATTAAATAATAAAAAAAAAATTTAAGAGCTATTTTTTTAATTTTATGTTGACTTTTATATTTAGTACTTTTCTTCGTGAATTTAATATAATGTAATTTAATTGAGAATTTATTTACATGTAAAATGTTAATAATATTATTATAATCCACATTGCATTATTATTATTATTATTATTATTATTATTATTTATTAAATATGTTATTATTCTTTATTAATTTGACATTATGTTATTAAATATTAATTTGACATTATGTTATTAAATAGAATGGAGTAAATATATAATTTAAAATTAAAAACATAAAAATGATAATATATTATTTTATAAAAAAATGTGAAATGGCTTTCTTTATGAATTAAGAGTACTTCACTTGAAAATGACAATAATATTATTTTATGAGAAAGTGTGAAAAGACATCCATTATGAGTACTTTACTTGAAAATGACAATAATATTATTTTATGAAAAGACTATCATTGTGAGTACTTTACTTTATGACTTAAAAGTACTTACACCACTACCTTGGTTAACTATGTGTTTTCATCCACCATAGAAAATTTGACAAATAAGCATTCTTAACTCATGCAATGCCACCTCACCAAGGGGGATGATGTCATCTACTAGAATGTGATTGGTTGTTTTTTATAGTACATTTTCTTTGTTTTGAGGCCAGTTTTTTACCTCAAAATTTCTCTAATGAGTTGGTGGATGGTCCTTAGACTGGGTCTAAGGTGAGAAGAGGGATTGCATCATCCTTGAACACATGTTCTAAAAGGAGTCGTAGACAGATGTCTTCGAGAATGAAGTCCTTGGTGGACATGTGGGGATTGGATCATCTCTAGACTTCAGTCCTAAAGAGAGCCGTAGACGTATGTCTTTGACAATGAAGTCCTTGGTGGACATGTGGGGATTGGATCATCCCTGGACTTCAGTCCTAAAGAGAGCCGTAGACAGATGTCTTCAATAATGAAGTCCTTGGTGGACATGTGGGGATTGGATCATCCCTGGACTTCAGTCCTAAAGAGAGCCATAGACAGATGTCTTTGAGAATGAAGTCCTTCGTGGACATGTGAGGATTAAGTCATCCTTGGACATAGTCCTAAATGTATGGTTGAGTATTAAGTCATCCTTGGACATAGTCCTAAATGTACGGTGAGGATTAAGTCATCCTTGGACATGGTCCTAAATGTACGGTGAGGATTAAGTCATCCTTGGACATGGTCCTAAATGTACGGTGAGGATTAAGTCATCCTTGGATGTGGTCCTAAATGTACGGTGAGGATTAAGTCATCCTTGGACATGGTCCTAAATGTACGGTTGAGGATTAAGTCATCCTTGGACATAGTCCTAAATTTACAGTTGAGGATTAAGTCATCCTTGGACATAAACCTAAATGTACGGTTGAGAATTAAGTCATCCTTGGACATAGTCCTAAATGTACGGTGAGGATTGGATCATCCCCGGACTTTGGTCCTTTGAATTGAGCCATAGACAAGATGTCTCCGAAAATAAAATCCTAAATGAACAGGTGAGGGGATTGGATCGTCCTCGGACTTTGGTCCTTTGAATTGAGCCGTAGGCATGAGGTCTCTGAAAATTGAATTATGGGACTGTATCGTCCTTGGACCTCGATTCAAAAGGTACATGGTAGGACTGGATTGTCCCTGGACCTGGGTTCAAAATGTACGTGATGGGATTGCATCGTCCCTAGACATGAGACTTGTCTTAAAGTGATAAGGATTGATCATCCTGGAACTTGATCTGGATTGTATCATCCATGGACCTATGTCCTAAAAAGAGCGGGATTGATCATCCTATAATATGATTGTGTGTGTTGCAGGGTATGCTACTATTATGACTGATGAGGATACTTGTATTGATGTATTGATACTTGTATTGATGATATGTATTGATGAGGATACTTGTATGTATACTTGTATTGATGAGGATACTTGTATTGATGATGTGTATACTTGTATTGGTGTGGATACTAATACTGATGATCTAGATGACAATGTTGTTGATCGTGTTGATCTAGATGACTATGTTGCTAATCATGTAGATCGAGATGATGGTCCAGATGCTGTAGATCGTGATGATCCAGATGATATAGATCGTGATGATCCAGATGCTGTAGATCGAGATGATCCAGATGCTATAGATCGTGATGATCCAGATACTGTAGATCGTGATGATCCAGATGTTGTAGATCGAGATGATCCAGATGCTGTAGATCGTGATGATCCAGATGTTGTAGATCGAGATGATCCAGATGCTATAGATCGAGATGATCCCGATGCTGATGATCTTATGATGACGATGATGATGATTGTGAGGATCCAGATGTTGATGTTGTTGTAGCTGTTCGAGTGCTACAGAAGATAAAGACTCAGTACTGAAGATGTTGATGTTCCAGTATTGAAGATGTTCCAGTAACTGCTTGAGTTACTGATGATGTTGAGAAAGCTTCCAATGATTTATAGATGTATCATGTATGATATTGATGACTCCTTACTCGTGCAGATGCTGTTATAATATCCTTCTCGTTAAGGGGGAGTGTTGAGATATTGTAACTTCAAAGAATATTATATTTGTACTTTATTATTCCAGAGATGTTTCATTCCTCCGTGAAGATCTTATTGTATATCCGGAGATGTTTATTCCTCTGTCAGAATGTGGTAACTTGGGTTATTAGACTTCCCTAGTGGAGGTCGGCCCTGTATGTGTTATGTGGGTCAAAGGGTTGTTAGACCACCCTAGTGGGGTCAGCCCAGTCAGTTGTAATGGGGTATTTAACCCAATGGTTAAATACGAGCCTACATGATTTGTGTAAAATAAAAGTCGGAGTAGTGTATAAATAGAGGAGGTGTATTCCTCATTCAACACACACTCACTCACTTGAGAGTAGCGCACTTGTGGAGTAGAGGTCTGCTATGGAGAAGGAGGAGCTTATGCTCAGGGTTACATCTTTGTATATTGCTGGTCATCTATATTGAGGAAGCTTTGCTGGGTTTTCTACCCCATGAGGGTTTCCCAGGATAAATCTGTGTCTCTTGTGTTTATGTTGTGCTTGGTGTTTCTTCAGTGATCCTATATATGCTATTATTGTGAAATGGAATGTAATGCTGCTATTTTCTATCTTACCATATTAAATCTTAACAAGGTAGGCGAACAATGTGAATATAAAAGAAACCCTAGCGTTAAAATGCATGAAGTATATCACCATTGCTAGATTCTGGTAAGGAGAACCCATTTCAAAATTGCAGGAGTCATGAAGTTCACAAGGTAGCCGCAGGGAACATTTTTTTTGTGTGAAGAAGATAGAGCCAATCCACTGAAATCTCTAATTGCCCATGTGAAAAAAAAGTTGGGACAGTTGTTTATGGTGTTAACCTAGAGTATGAGCATAAATCCAAGTGAAATTGCAAAACCCGATTTAGAAAACCAATGGTTTGTGTTAGAAAAGGTTCACCTGTATAAATAATGGTAAATGGTGAAGGTATTTATTAAAGGAGGGGCTCACGTTATTTAAAATGGGAGATATGAAAAGGTGGAAGGGTAAAATCATTATTAAAATAGTTTTTCCTTCTTAAAATGCTCACGTCATATTAAAAGGGACATAAAAAGGCTCTTTCATGTCATAAAATGTTTAAAAGTTTTAATGTGAAAGAGGGCATATGACAAGCATGGATAAAATGGAAAGGCATGGCAAAAATCAGCAGTGGATGAGCGAGAAATCAAGCATCGAAAAGTGACAGGATGATGCAATGGATGGTGATGGTGTAGTCACCATGAAGACACATGAAAAAAAGAAAAATTAAAAATGTAGTAGTTTGCATGTAAAAGGGCATATGGATGTAAGACCTAGTAAGGCATGCATACCTGTAACATCCCAAAATTTCACAAAAATTTAAAATTTTTAATGTAGAATGAAATGTTATACTTGAGATGCGGAAGTAAAACCAATGTCGATCTCTTTAACTAATAACTATTAATTATTATGACGCTTCATACTTTTTGAAACCTAAAATGACAATACTTTTGCTTATGCTAAACTCTTGAACTATGTGATGTATTTAAGTTCACTTGCAATACAGTTTTCTTGATGTGTACTGATAGTTTGCTTTTGGATGATGATGATGAAGGGGTCCTACAGGGTACCCTGGGGCTTACTTATCTATGTAGCTAAAGCATTTGAACCTTTCTTTTCACAGATTTGCAGGTAAGAGTGACACCACAGTTCAAGTAATACAAGTATTTTTAAGAAGTTTTAACTGTACTATCAATTTGACATTAATGCTTTGTGTTAATTCTAAGTTCTCGATGTGAGAGCTATTAATGGTTTGAACTTCAGTCTTAAATATGTAAGTGTTACTTAACCCATGATTGAATTCGTAAAAGTCGCATCTATCAAATGGCTAAACTAGGCTCTTAAAGAATTCCCACAACAGAGGGTCTTCTTTACCAGTTATCTTCAAGAGCATCCTAGAAAAGTGGTTGAAAAGCTTATCATAAATATTAGCTTCAAAATCAACGTTGTGTAACTTGTAAAATCCAAGTGTGAGAGAAAGGTTCTGAACTTAGAATATGATACTAAAATGTTTTCTTTTGTTTAATTTTTACTATTAGACTCTCCATTGTATTAATACTTATTTGTAGTTTGGTACTTAAATTTATTATCCTATATCATAATAGTAGGATACCAGGATATTGTAGCAATGTTTTAATAAAAAGTGACAACATAAATATATTGTTACAAGCGAGCATTTGTGAAATTCCAAACTATATGCAATGTACCAATTATTTCCTATAGTAGGTCATTTATCTACAACATATAAAATATGAGACTATGTGAACCTATGCAAATCATGTACTAACCTTTTAACCCTAAGTTCGATGCTTTGTGGATGCGTTACAAAAGGTGGCAACCAAATAGACTTACAATATTGTAAATATAGTGATATGTTGCAACCATAACCTTTGTATCGAAATTCGATAAGGACCAAGTATTAACATCTAGGTGGTTTATACGTTGGAAGGCATTAACATCATGGCTTAGCATTTAATTTCCTATCTACCACAATCATGGGAGGTCTCGGTGGCTACCATCGTGGCGACTGTCACGTGAAAATGTCGTAAGGATACTGCTGATGTTGTCGAGCTGTGCAAGTCTTACCCTAGTGTTTAGCTGAGCTAGACTTCGCGGTGGATATGGTGATTAATGTGTCTTAAATGCAGTTGGTGCTTCGAAATCCATTGTGCCTCGATGGCAAGATCTCTCCTATTGATCTTGAATTGTCTTGGGTTTGGGACTCAAACCCTAGTATTTCACGATGTCGAAGTTGTTTACTTGGAATTCATTTTGTTACTACTGGTTTGGTGGAGAGGCCGACCAGCCTGCAGAAAAGTAGGGTTTGTTCGCAGTTTTCTGAGGACTCCTTCCTCAGATTCGATACCTTCACCTGTAGGGAAGGATTGTTAGTTCCAGGGTTTTAAACCCGAGCCAAATATGGAATGTATTATAGTAATGCTTTGGTGTTTGAAAGGCTTGGAAGTATCATGCCGGTTATAGTGGTGCTCAGTTTCGATCCTTGTTTCTTTATAAAGGTAAAGTATCAGTTCTTTTCTTTTTTTTGATAAGTTATAGATATCCTACAACTACGTTTTCCAAAATGAATGCGTATATTTAACTACCACTTGTGTTATTGACAGGTACCTCTTCTCATTTACTCAGGGATTTGTTTGAAGCTTAAGAGGAGATGCAGCTCCACCATCTGGTAAGCCTCGGTGGTTTGTCCCCCTTGTAGGTTACTCATGTCACTGTTGGCCATTGTCTGAGGTTTGGTTCCTGGAAGAGGATTTTGGCCATCGTTGTGATGTTTTTGTGAGTCACAAGATGTATGTGCGGAGGAAGCGATCCTTGGCCTATTTTGACATTCTGTCTTGCAGCGTTTCGCTGTAGAGTTTGTTGAAATGTATCACTTGTTGAAGTGATAAAACCCTCGGTCGTTTAGTGGAAATGCAAAGTGTTAAAAGTTGTTGTATGCAAACTCAATGTTATTTGTATGAATGTTATTGGGGTTTCGACCTCGTGTTGTTACTATAATTTTTGAAGTTGCTTGTTTACTGTGTAAACGTCGGTTACAGTTCACTTTAGTAATGGATAGAAAATGGTAACAGTTATAAGTGTTCCACCCTCGGTTATTCGATATGTCAGAATAGGTTCTAGTGTTTGTTCTTAATACAATTTAAGTGCGTTGTGGCTGTATTATCTAAATCGAAAGTTGTTTAAGAAAAATACTATGTTTGGTCGTTGGCCCAAAGCCAAGGGTTAATGCCACATTTGATACCTTCAAACCCTAATTACTTTGATGGGTGAAGGAGGTGACCTAAGGATGAGACTCAATCTCGTCTACTTGTTTTGTATCGTTGCAAAGGTTACATTAAGAATGTAACTCTATTGTTTTGAAGTTGATGCTGAACTATTATCTTGTCTTTAGTTAGGTTTTGTACAGTGTATTAAAATCATGACTGTACTCATCAAAAGAAGAACCTGGGAAAATGTAATTAGCATTTTCAGGAAATGACGGGTTTGCATGGAGAGTCTAAAATAAGATTGTTTCAGTATTTAGGGATTTTCGAATGTAATCAGAAACTGAATAAGGAAATTCTTTTGAAGAGATGAACTCTATCTTGGTAACTTTTATATAAATCCTCCAATACTAAATGTTTACAAACTATTATGATAAGAAATCCACAGTTCTGTCAAATGAGGTTTTTCGTCTTCAACAATGTTAAAAGTTGTCCTAAAGATCTAAAGTAGGAATGTCAAAAGTCTTACTTACTCGATATGCTTAGTTTTGATAGTTTTTTTCAATTCTAGAATGTTGGTAATTGTTTTGTTTAGATAAATATAATGTAATATGAACAGAAGTCCTATTTGGGCTTCGAGATGAAATATTAATGAACTACAAAAGTTAATTATCTTTTGCAAGAATTTAGGGTAAAGGAAAAGTTAACCCTAATTTATTCTGTTGTATCAAAAAGTTAAGATATAGTAATATTTAGATGATATGGTCGCTGCTAAGTTTGTTTTACTGATATCTATTTTTCACATAAATACAAATGACTAAGTGAGGTTCCGATACTATAATTTTTTGAGAAGAAAAGATAAGGGAGTGTTTATTATTTATCTTCTATAAAGAAACAGTTGGAAAACCCTAGGTTTGTATAGAAATAAGATGTTTACTTTTGTTGCCATGAAATATCAAAATGACTGTGCAGAAATGAATGTTGTTATGTTTTTATGAGTTTAAACATATATACTTTTAAATTTCAGAATACAACAGATAAGAGAAATTCGAAGGAAACATAACAGAATTATATTACTCATTCAATCTACCCACTGTATATCATTCATCTATTTTAATCTCCCTTCCCTGTACTAGAATACAATACAAAAAACAGTATGTGGAAAAATGCAGGGAAGGAAATTACTCTATCATTACATAATCTTATTCTACAGTCTACTAATTCATAATCAGATTCAGATATCCATTATTTACTTCTGCATACTAATAACTATCAGTATTTAATTATTGAATATATTCACATCAACAGTTACAGAAATAAATCATAACTATATAAGAAATAAACTAGCAAATAGAACTTGCAACTGTAGATAGGGCGACAAACACCCAAGGAGGCCTATTCCTCCCAACCTTCTCCAGAAGAAGCAGCCAAAAATCTCTTGGTCCTTTGGACCCCCGATCCTGTTCACTGAACCACTAGGTAGAAGACTCTGTGTCAAAGCAAGGCACTCAAAATGTATAACCAACAATCAATAGAGATTTTCCAAAAGCCCTCAAACTCTGTACTTAGCAGTAAAACTCTGCACTCAGCAGTAAACAAGGAAGACTTACACCATGATGAAAAACTAGTTTTTCCCCTTATCGAATCTCTTGGGTGCATGCAGCAGAACCCCAAGGTAAATTTCCTTGTCGGGAAAAGTGATGAACCTCAGTCCAAAATTCGATGGCTCTTAAAAAGATTGCCTAGGTCTATAGTGGTCAGTTTTCAATAAATGAGCCTCAAGCTCCAGTCCCATCTTTCAAGGCACTATGACCACAATTCAAGGGAGTATTCCCATACCAACATCTAGTTACTTGCCTCATGATGCTGCCACTTGTCCATTGCCTTCTACCCCAGATTCCATTCCACCTAGTGGGTCAGTAAACACTCTTTCAACAGTTCTCCTTGGGTGAGTATCTCCTATTTTATTTATTTAAATAATAATATTTTGCAATTACAGTCATCCTTGGACACTTGTCCAAATATAAAACTTTACAATAAAAGTTAAGATAATTTTTCCAACATAAAATGTTTTTGAGCAAAAGGGGTATGTTACAAAAACCCCCACTTAAGCTCAACATCGTCCTCGATGTTTCTTATTCTTCATCAGAGCCCCCCTGGAATAGAACTGGGTATGTTGCCCTCATGTTACTTTTCAGTTCCCAGGTAGCTTCATCATGGCTATGGTTCTTCCATTGCACCTTTACCTGCACTATGGTACGATTTCGGAGCACAATTTCCCTCCTGTTGAGAATACAGTCCGATTCCACCTGAAAATCGTCTTTGGGTTCCACCTGTATGTCATTCCAATTCAGCACATGAGTAGCATAGTGCCCATACTTCTTTAAAACAGAAATGTGAAAAACATTATGGATCCTTAAATTAGATGAAAAAGCCAACTGCTATGCAACAGGTCCAATCCTTGATAGGACTTCAAATGGTCCACAGTACCTTGGTGCTAGTTTAGTACAACTCCCAAGCTTAAAAGAACTTTTATTGTGTTTTATCTTTACAAAGACATGATCTCCAACCTGAAATTCTCTTTCAGTGCATTTTAGATCTGCATAACTTTTTTTCCTATCTTGTGCAATTTTTAAGTTACCTTGTACCTGTTCCATGGTTAACTCCATCTCTTTTAACAAATATGGTCCTAGCATCAATCTGTCAATAGGATTATCCCAGGATATAGGAGTACTGCACTTTCTTCCATATAAAATTTCAAATGGACTAAACCTAGTAGATGCTTGATAATGATTATTGTATGCAAATTCTTCTAAATGTAAATAATCTTCCCATTTAGATGGTTGATCTTTAACATACATTCTTGGCATGTCTTCTAAAATCTGATTTACCCTTTCAGTTTTCCCATCTGTTTGTGGGTGGAAGGAAGTGCTGAAATTCAATTTAGTATTTAAACCTTTAAACAGTGTTGTCCAAAAATTTCCAATAAACTTGGAATCTCGATCAGAAATAATTACCTTTGGAATTCCGTGCAAGCGAAAAAATTGCTTCATAAATACATCTGCAATGTTAGGATCTTTAAAAGTGGTCTTAACAAGAATAAAATGAGCAACTTTACTTAGTTTTTCCACAACAACCATTATTGAGTCATTATGCTTTTGATTCTTAGGCAAACTTGTAATAAAATCAATACTTATAATTTTCCATTTCCATTCCGGAATTGGCAATGGCTGCAATAGACCAGCTGGGTGTTGATGTTCATCCTTAATGGCCTGACATTCAAAACACCTATCTATGTACTCAGCCACTTCATTCTTCATGTTGGGCCAAAAATAATCCTTTCTTAACATAGTTATCATTTTTTGATAACCAGGATGTCCCGAATAAGGACTTTTATGAACTTCATCCAAAATAAACAGCTTAACTTTTGACACATTAGGTACATAAATTCTGTTTTTATAAGTCATGAAGCCCTTTTCATTAATGCTATAATCTATTATTAAATTTTCAGATAAATTTACAGCAACTTTGTCATGCAATTTTTGATCATTTTCATCTTGCTTAATTCCTTCTTCGATCTGATTTTCCAAATATGTCTTAAACATGTTGATTGCTGCCACAAAACTTATTTTGGCATTTCTGCTCAAGGCATCAACAACTTTGTTTTCTTTCCCTTTAATGTGTGGATCTCTAATTCGTACTCGCTAAGGAAAGCTAGCCATCTAGCTTTCCTTGCGTTAAAATTTGTTTGATCCAACAAGTATTTTAAGCCTTTATTATTTGTCATTAATGTGAACTTTCTTCCAATCAAGTGATGGCGCCACATTTTTAGTGCATGTATCGTGGCTGCCATCTCTAGATCATAAGTTGTGTAATTCTTTTCGTGGATTTTTAACTTTCTAGACTCAAAAGCAATAGCATGACCTTCTTTAGTTAAGACCCCACCAAGTCCATCATTGCACGCATCAGTGCATACAACGAAGTCTTGGTTAGGATCAACAATTTTTAATATAGGTGTCGTTGTTAATAACTCTTATAACTTCTTAAAACTTTCTTTGCATTTCTGATCCCAGACGAATTTCTTCCCTTTCTTCTGCAAAGAAGTTATGGGATTTGCATATCTAGAGAATCCTTTAATAAAATTTATGTAGTAACCTGTTATTCCCATAAATGACCGTACATCAGTTACGTCTTTAGGGACAGGCTACTCATTAATTGCTCTTATTTTATCCGGGTCGACAGAAATTCCGTCTTTAGAGATTATGTGACCTAAGTACTGTATTTTATCTTTATAAAAGTCACATTTACTGAACTTAGCATAAAGCTGATGTTCTCTTAACACTTGCAGAATTATTCTTAAATGTTTGTCGTGCTCTTTTTTAGTTTTTGAATAGATTAGAATATCATCAATGAACACGATTACAAACTTATCCAAATACTTATGTAGAACACTATTCCTTAAGCACATGAAGACTATCGGTGCTTTAGTTAGACCAAAAGGCATAACTACGAACTTGTAATGTCCATAACGAGTTCTGGAAGCAATTTTGAATATGTCTTGGTCTTTTATTCTATCTTGATGATACCCAGACCTTAAATCAATTTTAGTGAATATCTCTGATCCGCGTACCTGATCGAATAGATCATCTATGTGAGGCAAGGGATATTGATTTTTAATTGTCATTTTATTAAGTTGACGGTAATCGATGCACAGTCGCATGGTACCGTCCTTCTTTTTAACAAAGATAACGGGTGCTCCCCAAGGAGACACACTAGACCATATGCAGTTTTTATTTATTAATTCTTCCAACTGAGATTTTAATTCATTTAACTCCAGAATATTCATTCTGGACGGATCCTTTGAGTTTGGCACTGCACCCGGTACTAACTCAATGGTGAAATCAAGTTCCCTTTTTGGAGGTAGTCCTGGAATTTATTCCGGAAATACATCAGAAAAATCCTTAAGAATGGGTATATCTTCCAATTTTATCTTCTCTTCTTTAGATGAACATTCGTTAGTAATAACATTCACAGCAAACATTTTACATCCTTTTCCTGCAGCTCTTTTTACTTGTAAAGCAGAAATTTGTCTTACAGATGTTTTCCTAGGAATTCCTTTTACCATCTCAGTATTATCTTCATTATTCAAACAAGTAAAAGACTTTTCGTAACAGTAAAGAACTACTTTATGTTGTTCAAGCCAGACCATGCCAGTTAACAAATCATATGACCCTAACAGAAAAACATTCAAATTAACTTGCGTTTTTAGCTGACTCATAAGTACATCACAATTTTTGACAAATTCTGTAACCTTTCTTTTAGTGCCTGTTGCTAGCTGAACTAGCCATGAATTATCAAATTTTTCTACCTTTAACTTGCAACTTTTCACTAAATCAGGTGAAATGTTACTCAAACTTGCACCTGGATCTATTAGAATTGAAATAGATTTGTTTTGTATCATACCTTCGATTTCGACCATAGACGTTTGATGGTCTACTTGACGATTTTTCAGCGCTACATTTATACTGGGCATTTCTCTTACTACATCACCAACTGTCAACTCCACTTGTATAGTGTGAATGTTGTTGACTGTTTTTCTGTTGCATGGGCATTGAGCTCTAGTATGGGGTCCACCATAGTCATAATGTAACGTACCCTCCCGTGGACCCAATTCAAGGAAGGGAACATGATGCCAATCTGTGGGGCTTTGACATAAAACTCAGCCCATTCATTAGATTCATACCATTAAAAACCAATGTGTGCAGATGCAAATCAAGCAAGTATGCACAGTGGAATTCTAAAACATCATCAACACACAATTCATGCTCATCCAGCATATCAAAACAATCATCAATTTAAATATTGCAGAAGAAAATACATAGACAGAAAACACTTATATTCGTTGTGCAATTGTCCCAAACAACTAGCTATGTCGCTGCAACATTCCACCCAACCATAGGTCTCTGCCCAGCCTATATTCTTTCAATACTCAGAGACCACCCCCAAGTTGGGCATGATTTCTACAAGGAAAAGGGGAGATTCATACTCACACACAGCCGAATAATCATTCCATCTAAGCCAAGCCAGTCCACAGCTGGGTTTATCAGGCGAATTCTAAACCCTAGATGCTTGCACTCAATCTCAAGCCAAAGCAATGGAGACCCATAACCCATACCCCAACATACTCTTTTCTCACAAGGCAAGCACAATCATTGGGTAGGGATACACATTTAACAATGCCAGGATTTACAATAGGTTGGTCATGGGTTTTCCCCAATTCGTTTCTAGCCAAAAACGGATTATGGGATGGGGAAAAACAATCACAGGGAGGAAAATGATTTCTATGGAACCCCATTTTGATTCCTCTTCTTCCCCACTAGTATACAACACAAAAACACCCTTCTCCCAGCTGAGAATGAAGGAAAACACATAAGTTCGATGGGGAAAAACGCCCAGCAAGATCCTAACTCGTGAGAGAGACCAACTGGTTGATGGATGATGGCTTGGGGAGCAATTCATGGCTCTTTTATTGCCCAAGAAGCAAAACATAACTTCCCATGCAGGGTGGCTTGCCCATACCCGAATTTGGACAACCATACCTTCCATTCCCCAAGGCATTAACTACCTCAACCAACTCTTTGGAGAAATCAATGATTGGGTACAAAAGTCAACATGGGTAGTTGATGGTTTAATGGGTCTCTCATTGACACTTGGCTTGACCTGATTGGCTCCAAGGGTTTGAATGTTTTCCCTCCCAATTCCTTGTAGAATCATGCCCCCATCTCTTTGTTGCATTGCATATCTAGTTGTGGGTATTTTATTAAAATGTATATTTACATGATGTTGAAATTCCAATGTGCCTGGCTAGCATGCAAACCGTATGCAACAATAAATCAATGGTGGGGCCTTGGCCTTGAGCTCCTAACCATGATTTTATAACAATATTACATCATGCACATTTGAATACACTAGGTTAAAATCGGGATATTACACATAACACTTCAAAGGTATCCTCGGTTGAGCATTTCTGGTGTTATTATTATTGTTGTTATTATTATTAGGTACATTCCTTGCAGCAGTAAAATTATGTGTTGCATTACCTCTGTAATTATTATTATTCTGAAAATTTCTGTTATTAAAAATTTTCTTAAATTTTCCAGAATTATGATTAAAACTCTTCTTTTTATGATCAAAATGAGTAGACTTATTACTCTTCCAGCCAGATATTCCTTCTCTTTTTCTATTCTGCTCAAAACAGAAATTAGCTTTCCTCATGGCCTCTTCCAAAGTGGAAGGGTTATCATATTCAATCATGTCTTTTATATTGAAAGGTAAACAGCTTAGAAACCTTTGTACCTTAGGCTTCTCTTCGACCGAGTAGGGTACATACCTCAGTAAGCTAAGAAACTTACTACTCAACTCCTTCATGCTCATAGTACCCAACTTTAAATCATTAAATTCCTTTGCTTTATCTTCATAGTACTTTTCTGACAAAAAAAATTTCTTAAATAAATTTTTAAACATACTCCAAGTTATGTCTATTTCTTTAATGCCCTTAATTCTTTTGAGATCTTGCCACCAAATATCTTCTTTTCCAGTCAGATTGTAAATAGCCATCTTGGCTTTTAACTGTGAAGAGTAATCATAAATATGGAAGTATTTCTTCATGCCGGACAGCCATGCTTCAGCTGTCTCACCCTTTTCACTTTCGCCATTAAAGGTTGGTGGTTTTATCTTTTTAAATTATCCAGTAATTTGTTCATGATGCTTATGCTTCCTCTTCTCAGAATAGCAATCATTGTCACTGTTGTCCTGATCAGAATTACAGTTACTTCGATCAGATTCAGATGAAAAGTAACTATTACTTTTACCATTCTTTGCTTTCTTATCCTTATGTTTGTGGGACACTGTATGAGAATCAGAATTTACTTCTGATTTCCTTCCTCTTTCCTCATTTTGGTAGTTTTCCATTAAAATATGATTTAACTCTTCTTGTGCCTAAAAAATTCATTCATTCTCTTCTTTAACAGTTCGTATTTCATATTTTAAATCTTTTACAGTACGTAGTAGTTCAAAAGATTGATTATTTAACTCTACGTAAATTCCTTCATTACCATTATTATGTGCGTTGTTATTAAGTTAATTATGATGAGGAGATCTGTCCTTTGCTGATTCTTCCGGTATATCCATACCTGCAATTTAAATGTCAAAACTGTTCTATACATAAGCAAATTAAAATAAAAGTTAGTAACATAAACTGTCTGGTTTCATTTTTTGTTTTGCGCACGTGAGCCTATTTCAGGCCTAGATATTGAACTCGCACTCTGATACCACATGTAACATCCCGAAATTTCACAAAAATTTAAAATTTTAATGTAGCATGAAATGTTGTACTTGCGATGCGGAAGTAAAACCAATGTCGATCTCTTTAACTAATAACTATTAATGATTGTGACGCTTCATACTTTTTGAAACCTAAAATGACAATACTTTTGCTTATGCTATACTCTATAACTATGTGATGTATTTAAGTTCACTTGCGATACAGTTTTCTTGATGTGTACTGACAGTTTGCTTTTGGATGATGATGATGAAGGGGTCCTACGGGGTACCCTGAGGGTTACTTAGCTATGTAGCTAAAGCATTTGAACATTTCTTTTCGCAGATTTGCAGGTAAGAGTGACACCATAGTTCAAGTAATACAAGTATTTTTAAGAAGTTTTAACTGTACTATCAATTTGACATCAATGCTTTGTGTTAATTCTAAGTTCTCCATATGAGAGCTATTAATGGTTTGAACTTCAGTCTTAAATATGTAAGTGTTACTTAAGCCATGATTGAATTCATAAAAGTCGCATCTATCAAATAGCTAAACTAGGCTCTTAAAGAATTGCCACAATGAAGGGTCTTCTTTACCAGTTATCTTCAAGAGCATCCTAGAAAAGTGGTTAAAAAGCTTATCATAAATATTAGCTTCAAAATCAACGTTGAGTAACTTGTAAAATCCAAGTGCGAGATAAAATGTTTTCTTTTGTTTAAGTTTTACTATTAGACTCTCCATCGTATTAATACTTATTTGCAGTTTGGTACTTAAATTTGTTATCCTATAGCATAATAGTAGGATACCATGATATTGCAGCAATGTTTTAATAAAAAGTGACAACATAAATATATTGTTACAAGCATGCATTTGTGAAATTCCAAACTATATGCAATGTACCAATTATTTCCTATAGTAGGTCATCTATGTACAACGTATAAAATATGAGACTATGTGAAACTATGCAAATCATGTACTAACCTTTTAACCCTAAGTTCCATGCTTTGTGGATGCGTTACAAAAGGTGGCAACTAGATAGACTTGCGATATTACAAATATAGTGATATGTTGAAACCATAACCTTTGTATCGAAATTCGATAAGGACCAAGTATTAACATCTAGGTGGTTTATACGCTAGCAGGAATTCACATCATGGCTTAGCATTCAATTTCCTATCTACCACAATTGTGGGAGGTCTCGATGGCTACCATCGTGGCGAATGTCACGTGAAAATGTTGTAAGGATACTACTGATGTTGTCGAGCTGTGCAAGTCTTACCCTAGTGTTTAGCTAAGCTGGACTTCGTGGTGGATATGGTGATTAATGTGTCTTAAATGCAGTTGGTGCTTCAAAATCCATTGTGCCTCGATGGCAAGATCTCTCCCATTGATCTTGAATTGTCTTGGTTTTGGGACTTAAACCCTAGTCTTTCACTATGTCAAAGTTGTTTACTTGGCATTCATTTTGTTATTGCTGGTTTGGTGGAGAGGTCGACCGGCCTGCAGAAAAGTAGGGTTTGTTCGAAGTTTTCTGAGGACTCCTTCCTCAGATTCGATATCTTGAACTGTAGGGAAGGATTGTTAGTTCCAGGATTTTAAAGCCGAGCCAAATATTGAATGTATTATAGTAATTCTTTGGTTTTATAAAGGCTTGGAAGTATCACGCCAGTTATAGTTCGATCCTTGTTTCTTTATTAAGGTAATATATCAGTTCTTTTATTTTTTTGATAAGTTATAGATCTCCTGCAACTACGTTTTCCGAAAAGAATGCGTATTTTAACTCACCTGTGTTATTGATAGGTACCTCTTCTCATTTACTCATGGATTTGTTTGAAGCTTAAGAGGAGATGCAGCTCCACCAGCTCGTAAGCCTCGATGGTTTGTCCCCCTTGTAGGTTAGTCATGTCACTGTTGGACGTTGTCTGAGGTTTGGTTCCTGGCAGAGGATTTTGGCCATCATTGTGATGTTTTTGTGAGCCACAAGATGTATGTGCGGAGGAAGGGATCCTCGGCCTACTTTGACATTCTGTCTTGCAGTGTTTCACTGTGGAGTTTGTTGAAATGTATTAGTTGTTGAAGGAAAAAAACCCTCGATTGTTTAGTGGAAATGCAAAGTGTTAAAAGTTGTTGTACGCAAACTCAATGTTATTTGTATGAATGTTATTGGGGTTTCGACCTCGTGTTGTTACTGTAATTTTTGAAGTTGCTTGTTTACTGTGTAAAGGTCGGTTACAATTCACTTTAGTAATGGATAGAAAATGGTAACAGTTATAATTGTTCCACCCTCGGTTATTCGATATGTCAGAATAGGTTCTAGTGTTTGTTCTTAGTACAATTTAAGTGCATTGTGGTTGTGTTATCTAAATCGAAAGTTGTTTAAGAAAAATACGATGTTTGGTTGTTGGCCGAGAGCCAAGGGTTAATGCCACATTTGATACCTTCAAACCCTAATTACTTTAATGGGTGAAGAAGGTGACCTAAGGCTGAGGCTTAGTCTCGTCTACTTGTTTTGTATCGTTGCAAAGGTTACATTAAGAATGTAACTCTATTGTTTTGAAGTTGATGTCGAACTGTTATCTTGTCTTTAGTTAGGTTTTGTACATTGTATTAAAATCATGACTGTACTCGTCAAAAGAAGAGCTTGGGAAAATGTAATTAGCGTTTTCAGGAAATGAGGGGTTTGCGTAGAGAGTCTAAAAATAAGATTATTTCAGTATTTAGGGATTTTTGAATGTAACCAGAAACTGAATAAGGAAATTCTTTTGAATATATCAACTCTGTCTTGGTAACTTTTATATAATTCCTCCAGTACTAAATGCTTACAAACTGTTATGATAAGAAATCCATAGTTCTGACAAATGATGTTTTTCGTCTTCAACAATGTTAAAAGCTGTCTTAAAGATCTAAAGTAGGAATGTCAAAATTCTTACTTACTCAGTATGCTTAGTTTTGATAGTTTTTTTCAATGCCAGAATGTTGGTAATTGTTTTGTTTAGATAAATATAATGTAATACGAACATAAGTCCTGTTTGGGCTTCAAGATGAAATATTAAAGAACTACAGAAGTTAATTGTCTTTTGCAAGAGTTTAGGGTAAAGGAAAAGTTAACCCTACTTTATTTTATTGTTGCAAAAAGTTAAGATATGGTAATATTTAGATGATATGGTCGCTGCTAAGCTTGTTTTACTGATATCTATTTTTCACATAAAGACAAATGACTAAGTGAGGTTCCGATACTATAATTTTTTGAGAAGGAAAGATAAGGGAGTGTTTATTATTTATCTTCTATAAAGAAACAGTTGGAAAACCCTAGGTTTGTATAGAAATAAGATGTTTACTTTTGTTGTCATGAAATATCAAAATGACTGTGCAAAAATGAATGCTGTTATGTTTTTCTGAGTTTAAACATATATACTTTTAAATTTCAGAATACAACAAATAAGAGAAATTCGAAGGAAACATAACATAATTATATTACTCATTCAATCTACCCACTGTATATCACTCATCTATTTTACTCTCCCTTCCCTGTACTGGAGTACGATACAGAAAACAATATGTGGAAAAATGCAGGGAAGGAAATTACTATATCATTACATAAACTTATTATACAGTCTACTAATTCATTCTCAGATTCAGATATCCATTATTTGCTTATGCATACTAATAACTATCAGTATTTAATTATTGAATATATTCACATCAACAGTTACATAAATAAATCATAACTATATAAGAAATAAACTAGCAAATAGAACCTGCAACTGTAGATAGGGCGATAAACAACCAAGGAGGCCTGTTCCTCCCAACCTTCTCCAGAAGAAGTAGCCAAAAATATCTTGCTCCTTTGGACCCCCAAGCCTGTTCACTGAACCACTAGGTAGAAGACTCTGTGTAGAATCAAGGCACTCAAAATGTATAACCAGCAATCAATAGAGACTTTCCAAAAACCCTCAAACTCTGCACTCAACAGTAAACAAGGCAGACTTACACCATGATCAAAAACTAGTTTTTTCCCTCCTCGAATCTCTTGGGTGCATGCAGTAGAACCCCAAAGTAAATTTCCTTGTCAGGAAAACTGATGAACCTCAGTCCAAAATTCTATGGCTCTTAAAAAGATTTCCTAGGTCTCTAGTCGTCAGTTTTCAATAAATGAGCCTCAAGCTCCAGTCCCATCTTTCAGGGCACTATGACCACAATTCAAGGGAGTTGTCCCATACCAACAGCTAGTTACTTTCCTCATGATGCTGCCACTTGTCCATTTCCTTCTACCCCAGATTCCATTCCACCTATTGGGTCAGTAAACACTCTTTCAACAGTTCTCCTTTGGTGTGTTAGTTTTTTGAGCATTAATTAAATATGCTCTAGGATCTTTACTGAGAGAGAATAACATGTACAGTATATCAATGCATAACAATCATATCAAGCATGTCAAGCATCACAATAAGCAAAAGCGAAATATACAATGGACACACAGAGTTTTCGTAGGGAAAAACCTAAGGTGAAAAACCCCACAACTTCCTCAGAGATAGATAGAGCAATAGTACAACCAAAGTACAAGAGATAGACTTCTCCTATGTGTTGATCCTCCTCCTCCTATGTGCACCACTTTCCGAGTGATGGAAGAGTGAGTAATGAGATGATCTAAATAGAGATATCCCGATCTCTATTTATACTTGTCCGACCTACCTAAAATACTTATGGGGCCGACTTGTCTACTTTAGTCTAATAACCCCTAGTTACAATAATCAGGGCCGACCCCACACATGGTGGTCTAATAACCCATTGGCAAGTTAACACACTTGTGACACTTGTCAATACAAATGATGACACTTTCGGATAGAGGAATAATACATCTCTACAGGAGTACAATAAATATATATATGAAATACATTCTGAATTTACATATACATCAACACTCCCTCTTAACTAGGAAGGTATTTCTCGACATAGATCATCTGGCACAAGTCTTCTTCTCTGGATCATCGTCATCGAGTCATCATCATCGTCACAGCTGCTGCTATCTCATTCGATCTCTTAATCTATTCGTCATAGGAAGTTTTACAGAGCCATCCCTTTTTCATGCTGGATGTAGGGCCACCACCTGTAGGTCTTTATCATCATTGGTCATACTGTGGAATCCTCAAAACTCATCACGTGTGTCTGCAAAACCTTGCAAGAGCATTCCAGGCCTTTTACGATCACACATTCCAACTTATCGAATCTCCCAGGATCTTTTACATGCCACTGCACAACCTGTCCACGACCACAGAGTATCAACCTGATACTCACCATATATCCATCTAATGTATATCATCACATGATCATCCTGATCATCATCATCTCTGTGAGCAAGCCATCAAGTAAGTACACCTTAGGACTGGTTACACTGCCTTTGCAAAACCTGTAAGATCTCTCAGGACTAATTATACTGCCTCTGCAAAACCTACAAAAGCATCTCAGGACTGATTATATGCCTTTGCAAAACCTGTGTACCCGGTTGTCACATCATCATCTTCATATCACCACATAGTCCACGGAGCACAACCCAGATGCACACACACAACACTTACACTCACCATGGGAGGACTAACCTACCACCATGTGAAAGGGTCACAGCACTTACATCAACGACCATGGGAGGACCAACCTACCACAATGTCGGAACGGCCCCAGCACTTACATCAACGACCATGGGAGGACTAACCTGCCACCATGTCGGAATGGCTCCAGCACTTACATCAACAACCATGGGAGGACTAACCTGCCACCATGTCGAAACAGCCCCAGCACTTACATCAACGACCATGGGAGGACTAACCTGCCACCATGTCGTAACGGCCATAGCACTTACATCAATGACCATGGGAGGAATAACTTGCCACCATGTCAAAATGACCCCAGCACTTACATCAACGACCATGGGAGGACTAACCTACCACCATGTCAGAACGACCCCAGCACTTACATCAACAACCATGGGAGGACTAACCTGCCACCATGTTGGAACAGCTCGTGTGCATCTATGTCTCTGGACTCATCACTTCCCCTTGGAAGGCATCTTGATCTGAAGTACACCAAGTCTCCCTCTGAAGTATTCAAACTTCACTCTGGCAAGCGGCTTGGTCAACACATCGGCTATTTGCTCGTCTGTCACAACATACAGGAGCTCCACTGCTCCTCTCTGCACCATATCCCGGATATAGTGGAACTTGATCTCAATGTGCTTAGACTTGTCATGGAACACTGGGTTCTCCGACAACTTCACACAACTTTGGTTGTCGCAATATATACAAGTAGCACTCAACTGGAGATCAAACAAATCAGATAGTAGATTCCTATGCCATACTGCCTCACAACTAGCCGAACAAGCTGCGACATATTCTGCTTCGGTTGTACTTAGTGCCACACAGGACTGCTTCCTACTAAACCAAGAGATCACACCTGATCCCATACTGAAGAAGCACTCCCAAGTGCTCTTTCGATCAATGGAATTTCCTTCCCAATCCAAATCAACATAAACCTCCAGTTTGAACTTTTGATTCGCCTCATACTTGAGCCCATAATCCATTGTACCCTTCAGGTACCTCGGAACATGCTTTGCAGCTATCAAGTGAACATGTCTTGGATCTGTCAAATATCGGATCAAGGTGTTCACCGCAAAGCAAATGTCTGGTCTCGTATTCGTCAGGTACATCAAGGACCTAATCATCTGACGATACATTGTAGCATCAACCGGCTCAGGAGAAGAATCACACAGAAGCTTCAGGTTCGATGCCATGGGTGTGGGCATGGCCTTGCAATCCATCATCTCGAACCTCTTCAGGATCTCTACTGCATACTTCCCTTGCCCAAGGAAGATTCCATTTGCATTCTGCCACACCTCCATACCAAGAAAGTAGCGCATCATACCCAAGTCCTTCATCTTGAACTCGACATCCAGCTTCCTCTTCGTGTCGGCAATCAATCTATCCTCACCTGTTAGAAACAGGCCATCCACATATAATAGTAGTATCACTGGATTGCCTTCCTCAACCTTGTAGTAAAGATTGGAATCCGCTTTACTCTTGGTAAAGCCCAAACTGGATAGGAATCCATTTATCCTGCCATAACAGGTCCTGGGTGCCTGTTTCAAACCATACAGGGCTTTCTTCAGTTTGCACACATGTGTTCCTCTATCATGTGTCTCAAACCCGAGTGGCTGCTCCACATACACTTCCTCTTCAACTACACCATTCAATAAATTTGTCTTGACATCCATCTGGTGTACCTTCCATTTCATCACTGCAGCCAGAGCAAGTACTGATCTAATGGAAGTGTATCTAGCCACAAGATCAAATGTTTCTTCATAATCAATCCCTTCTTTCTAGGAGAAGCCACAAGCTACAAACCTAGCTTTATATTTTTCTATGCTGCCATCTGCAGCGTGTTTGATCTTATAGATCCATTTGGAAGTCACCACAGACTTCCCATCTGGCCTTGGGACCAAATCCCACACATCATTCTTCATAATTGATTGGTATTCTTCGATCATAGCATCCTTCCATTCTTTCTTTTCTGCAGCTTCTTCATAACTGGAAGGTTCTTTATCCATAATGTCACAAAGAAAAGCAACATAGCTGGTATGTGATCTTGTTCTTTTCCTTTCTCTGTGTTCCTCTTCTAGAATGCCAAATATTTCTGCATCTTGGATGAGCTCTCTCGCCCATGTTGGTTTCCTCTTGTGAGGATTCTTCTCATGAGGTGGATCCACAAGTTCTTGTCGATCTTCCATTTCTCGATCTTCTTCAAGAATTGCTTCATTCATAGTGGTGTCTTGTGTTCTGGATATTCTGGGTTCTTCACTATCTTCAATAGGTGTCTTTCTCGATTTGAGGTATGTTGAACCTTCATCAAATGTTACATCCCTACTGATGTCGATCTTCTTTAATCCAGGGAAGTAGATTTTGTAAGCTTTAGAGCTTTCACTGTAACCCACAAATATACCTTTCTTTCCTGAAGGATCCAACTTTGACCTCTTTTCTTTTTGGATGTGGGTGTATACTGGACAACCAAATATTATGAGATGGCTAACTTATGGTTTCTTACCAGTGAACACTTCTTCTAGTTTTTTGTTGTCAAGTATCTTATGGGGTGTTTTGTTCTGCACATATACAGTTGTCCTTGCTGCTTCATCCCATAAGTGCATAGGTAAGTCTTGGTCATGGAGCATTTCTCTAGATGCTTCCATGATTGTTCTATTCTTCCTCTTGGAAACCCCATTCTGCTGTGGATTGTAAGAAGTAGTCAACTCCCTCTTAATCCCTGAATCACTGCATAATTTCTTGAAGTCTCCTGAAGTAAATTCTCCGCCATTGTCAGATCTGAAGATCTTGATCTTCATTTTAGTTTGGTTTTCTATCAAGGCTTTGAATTCCTTGAAGTTGTTAAACACTTCATCTTTGTTCTTCAAGAAGTAGACCCAAGTCTTCCTAGAGAAATCATCAATAAAGGAGACATAGTACACATACCCACTCAGAGAACTGGATGACATCGGACCGCATACATCAGAGTGGATAATTTCCAAGATTTTTTTTGCCTTGCTTTCACTGCTTGGAAATGTCTTCTTTATGTTCTTTCCCTTTGCACAACCTTTACAAATTCCTTCATGCTTTGTCTGGATTTCAAGAATAACTTCTACATCTTTGCTTGCAATTGGTAATTCCCTATAGTGCATGTGTCCAAGCCTTCCATGTCAAAGTTCACTTGGCTCTACTGAGTCATGGACCATGGCTTGTTTTGGTTGGCCCTTCAATTTGTATAGTCCTCCCTCTTGCTCTCCAATCACAATTGCATCATCTATAGTCTTTCCCTTTGGCCACATTAGGACTTGGCCATCTACATATGCAACCCTCATGCCTTTTGCATCCAATGCAGATATGGAGAGTAGATTCTTCTTTAGACCTAGAACATAAAGTACATCTTTCATCTTCATAGACTTTCCAGAGTCTATTTTATAGAAGGCTTCACCACTCCCTTTTATTGGATACTGGGAGTCATCCCCAAGTTTCACCTTGTGGGGTGAATCATGTTTAGATAGATTCACAAAGGATTTTTTGAATCCTGTCATGTGTTTAGAAGCCCCACTATCTATAAGCCAATCATTACTTCCATGAGTAATGGTTCCAATGAGAGCAGAAATCAAAACATATTCTTCATCACTTGAAGAATCTTCACTATCTTCTCTAGCCCTCTTCCTGGGAGGTTCATCATCCTCTGCAGCATGAGCATGATGTTTTCTTTTGAATTTCTTCTTCTTGTGAGAACCATATTTCTTATTTATGGGACAATCTCTGGAATAGTGTCCCTTTTCATCACATGTATAGCAACGAGCATAGGACATGTGTCTTCGAGATTTGGTGTTACCTCTTTGATTCTGATGGTGGTGCTTTTCTTTCTTACTATGGTGATGTCCCTTCTTATCATCATACTTCTTGGAGTGTGCTGTGAGAGCTTGGTCTTCATTCCCCATCTTCTCTTATCGAGCTACAATTCAAGCTTCTTCTTGGGAGCATTCTTCCCACAGCCTACTGAATGTGACAAGTTTCTTCCTAGCACAAATTCCTTGGATGAAGGAATCCCATGACCTAGGAAGGCCATTAAGAGTGGTCATTACCACTTATCCATTTTCTATATCTTCACCCACAGAAGTTGTTCTTTTATCTGGGAGACCCTTGAGAAATATGATTGCATAGCTTCTACATTCTGGATCTTGCTATTCTTCAGTTGATTCCTCAGGGTCATCTTCTGATTTATGTTCTTGCCTTCAAATAGTTTGGTCAAGGAATCAAACATCTCCTTTGGTGTCTTTAGGGATGACACATGGGGTATGAGATGATCTTTGATAGAATCAGCAATGATCCTCTTTGCCTTGACCAAGTTCTTCTTGTGAAGAGACTTAGCCTCTTCTCCCTCTGAGACAGGGACCTCTTCACTTATATAAGTGTTCAACTCATTTTCTTCGAGGATTAACCCAATCCTATACTTCCATGCTTGGAAGTTATGAGCCCCTTCAAGCTTGTCATCAAGCTTGGTGTGGAGAGACATCTTAAAGAGTACTTCAAATGGAAAGAGAAAATATTTAGGTCTTACCACTTGGTTTGCTGAAAACTGGATCTGGTGTTGGATTAGGGTTTGTCAGAGAAACCCTAAAATTTCAAATTTTGAATTTCCAACTTCTGAAAGGATGGAGAGATGCGCCTTGATGCACTGATCATCCTGGTATATTCAGAACTTCAGATCTGCAAACTTTCACCCTTCAAAAATGTCTTTTAATCTTCCCGGATTCACTAAGGAGAGCCCTAAATTAGGGTTTGAGTTTCCGGGAGATTTACCCATCCAAAAGTCTCGATCCAAATCTCTAAACTTCGATTTTTCCAAGGAGCTTCCAGCTATGTCTTCATATTTCAGAAATTCCTAATTTTGTGGAAACCCTAAGTTTTAGGGCCAAAACTGAAACAACTTATAGTTGAATTATGATTGGACAGATAGATTCAACATGTAGAGGAGAGTCAATCTATCATATTACTTTTCCAAAATCGGTGGAGAGAAACCAAAAAAAAAGAAGCCCTAGCTTCCGCAACTGCATAATGTCTTCTTCTCAGGCTAGGTCTGATACCATGTTAGTTTTTTTAGCATTAATTCAATATGCTCTAGGATCTTTACTGAGAGAGAATAACATGTATAGTATATCAATGCATAACAATCATATCAAGCATGTCAAGCATCACAATAAGCAAAAGCATAAGAGACAATGGACATACAGAGTTTCCATGGGGAAAACCCTAAGGTGAAAAACCCCACAACTTCCTCAGAGATATACAGAGCAATAGTACAACCAAAGTACAAGAGATAGACTTCTCCCATGTGCTGATCCTCCTCCTCCTATGTGCGCCACTTTCCGAGTGATGGAAGAGTGAGTAATGAGATGATCTAAATAGAGATATCCTGATCTCTATTTATACTTGTCCGACCTACCTAAAATACTTATGGGGCTGACTTGTCTACTTTAGTCTAATAACCCGTAGTTATAATAATCAGGGCCGACCCCATACATGGTGGTCTAATAACCCATCGACAAGTTAACACACTTGCAACACTTGTCAATACAAATGATGACACTTCCATATAGAGGAATAATACATCTCTACAAGAGTACAATAAATATATATATGAAATACATTCCGAAGTTACATATCCATCAACAGGGTGAGTGTCTCCTATTTTATTTATTTAAATAATAATATTGTGCAATTACAGTCATCCTTGGACACTTATCCAAATATAAAACTTTACAATAAAAGTTAAGATAATGTTTCCAACATAAAATGTTTTTCAGCAAAAGGGGTATGTTACAATACCCCTGGTAACTCACCGGTAAAGTCGGGAGAAAGACCTAGGTGATAGGGGGGTGTATGTGAGATTCCTCGGTTAAAAATTTGAGGGGGGTTGGTGATTACTCCAATTCAAGTTTAAAGGGGGGATTGTTAGGGTTAACCTTGACTCAAGATTGAGTCAAAGTTGGTTAGGTCTAGCACATGTTTTTGGGCACATGGTTTGTTGTAGCCCATGGTATTGCCCCATGGTATTGAATGTAAGGAAGCCTTTATAAGGCTTGAGGAGGCTCCATTGTAAAGTGGCATGGAGGTGAGGTGGTTAGTTCACTTGGTCGGGATGGTCGGTCTGGCCATGTAATCAAGATCTTCATTGGGTGTTGGTTTTCCCCGCATTGGGGTTTCCAGGGTATATTATGTGTCATTTATGTGATTGCTAGTTGCAAGTTCATTTCTCTTGTAATTATTATTTATGCTCGTTGAAAACCTAACAAAGATCGGAGCTAACTATTTGGTGAAGTTAGGCCAAACCTAGCGAAATTGTTGGCATAATTTTGGCCAGGCCACAGTGAAAGGGTCAGCGAGTTCTGCCCACAGTTGCGACAAAAACTAGCGAAAACAAACTCTGGTCGGAGCATGGTGGTCAAGGCGTTGAGCTCAAAAGGAGGCGAAATGGTCAGCAGATTTTCCGAACCAGGCACAAAATGGTCTGTGCTAATTGCTCAAAAAACTGTGACACATCAGCGACCAAAAAGCAAAAGATGCAAAACTGTCGGTGAAGAGTAGTCCAAGATTCTGCAAACGCATTAGCAAAAAATAAACAAAAAGATGCGACACATTCAGCAAAATTTAGTCAAAAAACCTGCGACGGTTTCGGAAAAAAGAGTTGGTACTTAGGAAAAAAAATTGTACTTCAAGAATTTTCAAGGATAAATTCTAAGTGCCGAGAGGGAAAAAAACAATCAAGGATCCAAATCACTGTAAAAAATAAAAGGAGGGGCCCTACAAAAATGAAAAGAATTTGGGGATCGGGGTGCAGCAACAACAATTGGCGATTCGCTAGTGAACATAGATCTCTGAATAATCTCTTCCCAAGGATAGAAAACTTACATATCATTAGCCCGACATGTAACAAATTGTTTACACATTTCATATTTTATACAAGGGAGTGACCACTTTCATCATATTGGTCATTAGAAAATAAGGATAACTTTGAATTAGACTTCTCAACCACTCTCCTGGGGCCGAAATATGAAGTTCATTTTAAAACTATCTTTTGGATGTCCACTAAATAGGACTCCACGCGATCGTAACAGAATCCCACATACATATTCATTTGTTCCTCATTCCCATGCTGTTAGTATTTCTTTAGATGCTTTCTTTATTGACGAATTTTGTTGTTTGAGTCTTCCATGATAGCTTTCTTCAATATTCAACATTTGACTTAGGTTCTTCCATCCATAATGTCCTTTTGCGTGGGCAAGAGATTTATTTGTTTGTCATTCTCACAGACGGAGAAGAACCTTGTCGGGATGACCACTAGGGCCACTTTCTTGATTGGATATCTTTGCTTTCTCAACCATGCTTTGGTAGAGGTGAGATTTTCTTGAAAATGGACTCTTTGATATAATCTCTTTTGGATTTTGATGTGTAGCATGGGATCATTTTAAATACCATACATCTGTGAGATCTGCTTCCTTTCCATGGGCCCATCATAGTGAACTACCTGAGACAGTCATTAATGTGAGAGTGAATGGAACCCCAGGATAGAAATACAGAAATCATAAGACTCGGTTATTTTATAGAGGTTATCATGACTCAAAATATGAAATTGAAAAGGATCCTCCCTATCTAAAACTAATCAGCAGAAGCAATGTCACATAGAGAAACTTTCTTTCATAAATAGATTCTTCCCTTTCAGGAGATTCCTCTGAGATTACTTAGAGCCCTATATTTCCATAAACCAAGAAGTTGAGCTAGGATTTATTTGAAAAAAAAAAAAATCAAACAGAAAACAGACAAATGAATCTAATGAAAGAAAACAAATAAAACAAACATTTCAAAACAGAAAACAGCAAACTAGAAAAGGCAAACAGTGTTTATTTATGTACAAAAGGGGTCCCTAAACCTAAGTTTAGTACTACTTCAGAGCAAGGCCGTTGACAGAGAGATTTTATTCCTCCCCTATAAATATTTAAGTTTGTATGTCGACGGACCAAGCTTTTCGGAAATTTGGTAAGGGCCAAGCCATAATTTTTGAAATTTTGTGTGCTTTACCTTATTGTCGTGTGGGTGATCCCACTTCAGAACTAAGTCGCCCAGAGGGAAAAAAATCCTTTTTCCATACTTTTGTTTAACAAGCCACCTCTTGGCAATAACTTGGTGTTGGTGGAATCTATCTTTGGCCTTTTGCCATGATTCTTCAAGCTTCAACAGGGTATCAATTCGCGACTGTAGGATTTCGCTACTGTAACCTTGAGAGGCTTAGGCTAGTTGTAAGGATGGGAGCAGTATATTAGGCGGGAGTATGGATTATTTCCCATAGACAAGTGTCTAAGGGGAAACTCCTAAAGCATTATTTGGGGTAACCCTATCTTCCCATAAAGCGTTTGGAAGGGCTGCATGCCAATTTCTCTGATTCTCAATAACAGTTTTCTTAAGGATTCAAATGAGATTTTTATTTGTGGATTTGGCTAGTCCATTTCCTTGGGGATAATAATTCATTGAATAATGCAATTTAATTCCTCTTTCATAAACAAATGTATTTAACTTTACAGATGAAAAGTAAGTTGCATTATAAAAAACTAAAGAAATTGGAACACCAAACCTGGTTATGATATTCTCTTGCAGGAACTTGATTACTGCGTCTTCGTTCACTTTACGCAGCGGAGTAGCTTCTCTCCACCTGGTGAATTAGTCCGTATCTGTGAGGATATATTGATGTTGCAGTGAATAGTTCAAATTTATTTCTCCAATAACATCTATGCCCCATTGTTCGAATGGTTTAGAGATAATAACTGGCTACAATGGTCTTGCTACTTTTGGCAGTCTAACACTTCTTTGACATATATAACATTTCCTGGCGTGAGCATGGGCATATTTAAAAAGGGTAGGCCAGTAGTATCCTGCCCTCAGTATTTTGTGGGTATTAGTGTCTCCGGAATAATTTCCCCCCAAAGGGACATCATGTAATTCCTTGACTACCTTCTCTGCATCTTCCTTCTCAAGACACCTAAGAAATATCCCATCAGAGTTTTTTTTTCTGAAAAGTACTCCATCGATTATTTGGTATGACGCTGATCTCAATTGGAGTGGCCTTCTCTTATTAGGACTCCAGTGTTCTGGTAGATATCCTCGTTGCAAATAGTGAACTAGGTCCCTATACCAAGATTGGGGAGCAGTGAAAATAGGGCATACCTCAGTAAGATTCAATTCAACTTTGTTTTCCCACTCCTGCTCTTCACTCATTGGATTTTCAATGAGTAACCTACACAAGCCTTGACCTTTAATGATGGTAGTTGGATTAAATTCCAGATCATATTCTTGAAGTGCGGTTACCCAATTTCCTCTTCTTTCACCCAGTTCCTTTTGCACAAACAACGATCTGACAGCGAGATGATGAGGTACTATAACTTTTGTTAATTTTTTCAAGATATACGGCCTTAACTGTTTTACTGCTTTAAATACTACATACGCTTGCTTATCCACGGTGGGGTAATTCATTTTATCCCCCTGCAAACCAATGCTCATGAAAGATATTGGATATTCATCTCCTGATTCTCCTTTCTGAGTGAGAACTGTTGTGAGAGAGTTATCTGGAGCAAAGGTGTACATGATAAAATATTTCTCAAAATATGGACTCCTTAAAGAAGGGGCGTTAGCTATGGCAGTTTTAATGTCTTTAAACGCAACCTTCTCTATGTCAGTCCATTATAATTGCACACTCTGCTTCACCATTTGATACAAACGTTTAACAATCTGACGGAAATCAGGCACAAACCTTCGAACAAAATTTATCATTCCCATAAATGATTGCATAGCTTTTTTATTATGGGGCATGGGAATCTAGCTTATAGCTTGCACTCTCTCTAGATATATTGAGATTCCCTTCTTCGAGATGATGTGACCCAGAAGTTTACCTTCAAGAACAACAAAAACACTCTTCTTAGGGTTTAGAGATATAACATATTTTCTACAGCAGTCAAAAATATGTTTTAGATGGAAAACATGGTCTTCCCTTTTTAGGTTGCAGCAACAACAATTGGCGATTCACTGGTGAACACATATCTTTGAATAATATATTTCCAAGGATAGAAAACTTACATATCATTAGCCCAACATGTAACAAATTTCTTACACAATTCAGATTTTATACAGGGGAGTGACCACTTTCATCATATTGGTCATTAGGAAATAAGGGTAACTTTGAATCAGACTTCTCAACCACTCTCCTAGGGCCGAAATATGAAGTTCATTTTAAAACTATCTTTCGGATGTCCGCTAATAGGACTCCACAAGATAGTAACAGAATCCCACATACATATTCGTTTGTTCCTCATTCCCATGTTGTTAGCATTTCTTTAGATGCTTTATTTATTGACGAATTTTGTCGTCTGATTCTTCCATGATAGATTTCTTCAATCTTCAACATTTGACTTAGGTTCTTCCATCCATAATGTCCTTTTTTGTGAGCAAGAGATTTATTTGATTGTCATGCTCACGGACAGAGAAGAACCTTGTTGGGATGACCACTAGGGCCACTTTCTTGATTTGATATCTTTGCTTTCTCAACCATGCTTTGATAGAGGTGAGATTTTCTAGAAAATGGACTTTTTGATATAAGCTCTTTTGGATTTTGATTTGCAACATGGGATCATTTTAAATACCATATATCTGTGAGATCTGCTTCATTTCCATGGGCCCATCATAGTGAACTACCTGATACAGTCATTAATGTGAAAGTGAATGGAACCCCAAGATAGAAATACAGAGATCATAAGCCTAAGTTATTTTACAGGGGTTATCATGACTCAAAATATGAAATTGAAAAGGATCCTCCCTATCTAAAACTAATCAATAGAAGCAATGTCACATAGAGAAACTTTCTTTCATAAATTGATTCTGCCCTTTCAGGAGATGCCTCTAAGATTGCTCACATCCCTATCTTTCAATAAACCAAGAATTCAAGTTGGGATTTATTTGAAAAAAAAAAAATCAAACAGAAAGCAGACAAATGAATCTAATGAAAGAAAACAAATAAAACAAACAACTCAAAACAGAAAACAGCAAACTAGAAAAGGCAAATAGCATTTATTGATGTACAAAAGGGGTCCCTAAACGTAAGTGAAGTACTACTTCAGATCAAGGCCATTGATAGGGATATTTTCTTCCTTCCCCTGTAAATATTTAAGTTTGTATGTTGACGGACCAAGCTTTTCAGAAATTTGGTAAGGGCCAAGCCATAATTGTTGAAAGTTTGTGTGCTTTCCCTTATCGTCGTGTGGGTGATCCCACTTCAGAACTAAGTCACCTACTTCAAAACTCGTTTTGCCAAACTTTTCTTTATCAAACCACATCTAGACAATAACTTGGTGTTGGTGGAATCTATCTTTGGCCTTTTGCCGTGATTCTTCAAGCTTCAACAAGGTATCAATTCGCGACTATAGGATTTCGCTGCTGGAACATCGAGAGACTTGCGCTAGTTGTAAGGATAGGAGCAGTATATTAGGCAGGAGTATGGCTTATTTCCCATAGACCAGTTTGTAAGGGGAAACTCCTAAGGCATTATTTTGGGTAACCATATCTTCCCATAAATTGTTTGGAAGGGCTGCATGCCAATTTCTCTTATTCTCAATAACAGTTTTCTTAAGGATTCGGATGAGATTTTTATTTGTAGATTTGGTTAGTTCATTTCCTTGGGGATAATAATTCGTTGAATAATGTAATTTAATTCCTCTTTCATAAACAAATGCATTTAACTTTACAGATGAAAATTAAGTTGCATTATCAAACACGGAACCCCAAACATGGTTATGATATTGTCTTGCAGGAACTTGATCACTGCATCTTCGTTCACTTTACACAGCAAAGTATCTTCTGTCCACCAGGTGAAATAGTCTGTAGCTGCGAGGATATATCGATGTTGCAGGGAAGAGTTCGGATTTAGTTATCCAATAACATCTATGCCCCATTGTTCGAATGGTTCAGAGATAATAACTGGTTGTAATGGTCTTGCTGCTTTTGGAAATATGCTAACACTTCTTTGACATATATCACATTTCCTGGCTTGAGCATGGGCATATTTAAAAAGGGTAGGCCAGTAGTATCCTTCCCTCAGTATTTTGTGGGAATTAGTGTCTCCGGAATAATGTCCCACCGAAGGGCCATCATGTAATTCCCTGACTACCTTATCTGCATCTTCCTTCTCAAGACACCTAAGAAATATCCCATCATAGTTTTTTTTCTGAAAATTACTCCATCGATTATTTGATAGGACGTTGATCTCAATCGGAGTGCCCTTCTATGCTTAGGACTCCAGTGTTTTGGTAGATATACTTGTTTCAAATAGTGCACTAGATCCCTATACCAAGACTCAGGATCAGTGAAAATAGGGCATACCTCAGTAAGATTCAATTCAGCTTTGTTTTCCCACTCCTGCTCTTCACTGACTGGATTTTCAATGAGTAACCTACACAAGCCTTGAAATTTAATGATGGTAGTTGACTTAAATTCCAAATCATATTCTTGAAGTGTGGTTACCCAATTTCCTCTTCTTTCACCCAGTTCATTTTGCACAAACAATGATTTGACAATGAGGTGAGGTACTATAACTTTTGTTTTTTAAGATATATGGCCTGAACTATTTTACAGCTCTAAACACTGCATATGCTTGCTTATCCACAACGGGGTAATTCAGTTCAGCCCCCTGCAAACCAGTGCTCATGAAAGATATTGGATATTCACCATCTAATTCTCCTTTCTAAGTGAGCACTGTTGTGAGAGAGTTATCCAAAGCAAAAGCATACATGATAAAATATTTCTCAAAATATAGACTCCTTAAAGAAGGGGCGTTAGCTATGGCAATTTTAATGTCTTTAAATGCAACCTTCTCTATGTCAGTCCATTTAAATTGCACACTCTGCTTCACTATTTACTGCAAAGGTTTAACAATCTGAGGTAAATCAGGCACAAAACTTCGAACAAAATTTATCGTGCACATAAATGATTGCATAGCTTTTTTCTTATGGGGCATGGGAATCTAGCTTATAGCTTGCACTCTCTCTGGATCTATTGAGATTCCCTTCTTCGAGATGATGTGACCCAGATGTTTACCTTCGAGAACAACGAAAACACTCTTCTCAGGGTTTAGAGATATACCATATTTTCTCCAGCGGTCAAACATCCGTTTTAGATGGAAAACATGGTCTTCCCTTTTCTTGGAAAAAACTATCACATCATCTAAATAAATGACCACGCAGTGGACAACCAAATCTAGGAACACAATGTCCATAGCCCTCTGAAATGTAGCTCCATCATTTATTAAGCCAAATGGCATTCTTCGATATGCACACATTCCCCATTTAGTACAGAAAGTGGTCTTGATTCGGTCTTCTTCCGCAGCCCGCTACTAATACCTGATTGTATCTAGAAAACCCATCTAGCAGGGAGAATAGTTATGAACCTAATACCATTTGTGAAATATACTCCATTGGGTGCACAAGGTAGCTGTCTTTATCAGATGCTCTGTTAAACGTTCGAAAGTCTACACACAATCTTATTTCTCCCGACTTATTCCGCACAGGTACTAAATTAGCCACCCACTCGGAGTGTCGGACTTTAAAGATGATCTTAGCATCCAACAATTTTTTTAACTCTTTCTGTATTAATGGTTCGAGTGTTGGATGCATCCTTCGTAATTGTTGTTGAAATGGTTTCACGCCTGGCTTCATGGGAATGACATGATGTATGATACACATGTCATACGTCTTCAAATATTCATAAGTCCATGCAAAAATGACTTTGTATTGCTGGAAAAGTTGGATGAACTTACCCCTCTCACCTGGTGAACAACATTTACCCAAATTAACAAATTTGGGTTCAGCTTCAATACCCAAGTTTACCAACTCATGCTGCATGGAGGAGCTATTAGTTTTGACATTTTTTGGCATCTTGAATTTGTTCTGTAGATCAAACAATCCTTCAAGAGTCCTTACTCCTTTCGGCATAAAGTTCCCTTTAGTCGGATCCTTGTTTTGAAAATCCAAATTGTGTTTAGCTTCATCGATTATAGATTCTTGGAATGCATCTCCGTTTGTTAAGAAACTGATAATCTGATCATCATCATCAAACACTCTTAGATTTGTAATGTTATCAGGTACGGATGGCCTGAAAATCAATTCAATAGAGCATTTTTTATTCATTGATAGAGTCCCTAAACTGCCTAAAAATCCCAATATCCAAGAGGTAAAAGGAACGGACAAAAGAAATGTCCAAGAATGAGAAAGAAGAGAATGGAAGAGAAGGGTGGAATACAACTAGCATAAATGGTGAAAATTTTAAGGATTTGGTTATTTAAGAGAAGATGAATCGAAAGAGCTCAAAGGCACCTTCGAAGGAATCTAGATAAAATGGACCAATAAAACAAGGTATGATTTGTCAATCCCAAAAAAGCTATTTTTTATTTATTTTGGAATGTAACATACCCAATCACCTCTTTCAACCTTGGAGACCACGGGGTTCTCAAATTTCCATATATGAATTCACCACATATATCCAAATTCGTTTTTGATAAATTCATTCAATTTAACAATAGAATACAAACATATGGTCATCCAAATTATCATATGCAATTATTAATACCTATGGGAAATTTATAACATGAAACCATTCATAACATGCATATAAATCCATTCACATATACAATCATAACAGTAAATTGAATAGTATGAAAAAACATATTAAACCATGGCATTCATACATAGTTAGAGACTTCTATTTTTAATAAATTGTTCTCCTACTGGTTGAAGGTGAAGGACGTTCCTCCAAGCCATAGGCTCTGTTAAGACATGTCCTTCTATGATTGATCCACCCGTGAGCTAGGGGTTTCAATTCACAAGGGATAATCTATTCCCCAAATTCTACATAGCTCAATCTCTCATGCAACCCACTGATGTAGAAACCCCCTCCACATTTGTTCCAATACTCAATTCTCCTTCCCCATCAACCTACACAATGCCAAGAACAAGCCCCATTCTCTGAACAAATAGTCCCTTGGATAGCCTTCAGTTCCCTTCTAGTGCTCCAACACAGCTTGGAGAAGAAGTCATTGAATTGGGACTCCAAGGCACAATCTACATGCTACGTTTCTCTCACACACCGGGACTCCAAGATCAATGGAATGGAAAGTTCAAATTCCACTATGGAAGCTCTAGTACTCTAACATAAGTATCAATCTCTATATAGTTCCCACATCATCATATGAAGTGAGGAGGAATGAGTGAATGGATTCTAATGATTGAAGGAACGAACCCCTCTCCAACTAAACTCTCACTTTTTATATACATGTTTTATTTTTCCATGTGGATTCTCCACATGTGACATTTCCCCCCTCTTAATTCCCTCTTAAGATAATTTAATAATTCTTTAATTAAAACATTACAAGAAAAAAGGGAATTTTGTGATGGTCATGCTTGTTACGGACCTTAAAGGGTCATCACCAATGTCACATATGATGAGAGGCCTTAAAAATGGTCATTGTAATTGTATTTAAAGACTTTCCTTTAAGGCTCATCTCCAAATCCCTTTTCAATGACACATTTTATGAGGCTTGTTAAAGGTCCATTTCCAATTCTCTCTTTTGCGACACCTCTAGTGATTGTACTTTAGTGTCCCTGGCCCTCACTAATACCCATCGGTGAGGGTCATGCTTGTGACGAGACTTAAAGGGTCATCACCAATGTCACATATGATGAAGGACCTTAAAAAATCATCATTGTAAATGTTTTTGGATACATTCCTCTAAGGTTTTGTTGATGCCTCGGATATCGTAGCATCAATCAGAAAGGGATTCTCCCCGAGAGATGGTCCCAATTAGACTATCTCCCGTTTGGTGTAGGGAATCCGTCCGGTTAGCGGTTCCGGCCACTGTGGTTTTGGACTTTAAATCCGATTCTATCGGTTATGGCCCGATCCACCTTTCTTTTGGGTTTTATGTGTTTTGTATGAGATGCAAGTGCCTAAGTTATACCTAACCTAAATGCAATTAAAACAGATCTAAGCCTAGAAACTGGAGTAAATCTATCTATCCCTGCAGGGAACACGCTTAAGGGAGGAGCAATCAGCTGTAGCAAATATCGTAAACAAAGAACAGATAGCTATTATTTCTCACAATCAAAACTACAGCAAGATAAAGATCTTTTAGAAGATAGCTTCTAATTCAATATAGAGCGCATCTATTGCTTATAAAACAGAAGAAAGAGTAAAGAAACAAATCTGAAATGAAACTTAAGGAACGCGTCTATTGCTCATAAACAGAAGAAAGCAAAAAAAATATTTAATCTACGTAACAAAATAAAAGAAACAGATCTAGATGTAATAAAACTAGAAAAGATCCCTGCAGGGAGCAATTAAAGGTATGAACAATGAGTAACATGAGTTATTCATGAGGAAGAACAGTTAGCCATTCGATTTAGACAAAGAAATCTACAACAATGTATTTCATTGTTCACAAAATAGAGAAAACGCATGCCCAGGGAGGAGCAAAATCATTAATACAAAGAAATAATTCAGGTGATAAAAACGATCTCACATTATAGAACAGCAGCCATTAGAATAGTCCAATATACAGCCACCCAACATCCCAGGCAAAATGTCCATCTCCCGTGGCTTCTATTAGAAAAATCAATTTTACAGACCCTATACAAGATAGCTCATATCGTTTTCCAAAAATTTCATTCCCTGCAAAAAGTCCTTTCTAATCTTTCCTAGATGCTATTTATAGCTACAAATCTGCCTTTTGGACTGACACCTAGCATTCTCCACCTGTCATTTACAGGAATTTCCACTATAATCGACCACCAAAAATGGCAACTTCCTTTACAAAAAATATTTTGACAAAAATTAGGGACAACTATCCCATGGCTTACGCCTTACACATTCAAAATATACATAACAGAAAATGGGCTAACATCAACACTTTCCCTGCTGGGCACGTGTTTGGCTGAAGAGAGTGGCTCACTGAATTCAGCCTCTTCATTCCTGTGCGTGAGCTTCTGCTGGCAAAGGGTCGCCCAAGTTAATTGTCACTGATGCTGCCTGGGAAGAGGCCCTCGAATCCCTTGCTGATGCTGCTCCTAATTGGGAAGGGGGATTTGAACTGGCCAGACTTTCTGCCGTTGCTGGGGAAGAGGCTGCTGGGAGAGAGGCTGCCGGATCTACTGATGCTCCTGCTGCTGCTGCAGCTTTCTTGTCCTCTTCTGCTATGTAGCTATGCCACACACCTGTGTCCCTTATGATTATGTTTGCTGCAGCAGGAAACAGGATTTTCTGAGAATTCACATTCTTCCCAAGCTCTGTTTTAATGCTTTGGAATTCTGCTTCAGCAGCTTGATGCACTTCCCTCAGCAGATGGTTGTGAAGTGTTGATGAACCGATATAATGCTGGAGATCATCCATGGCCAGGACATCAATCCTTTTCACATACTCCATCTGGACGCCTAGCTCTTCTTTCAGCTGGGACAACTGCTGCTCCTTTTCCGGGAAGTCTTCCAGGGTCTGAGGGAAACTCAATGTGCAGTTGTCATGGACTCCTTTGAACTTTTGGTATAGGCTGTTGATTCTATCTGTTGTCCTCTACACACTGGTCATCAGCTTATTGGCACAGTTCCTGCCAAACTCCAACAAGGCTATATCTTCATTAAAATCGTCCACAGCTTTAAAAGGAAGGTGCGGGGGGAAACCTCCTTTCCCTTCTCTCCACGCCATCTGACTTATGACATTTGCCTTGACACGGGTATTCTTAGCTTTGAGCCTGTGGGCTTCCGCATTAATTTCTTTTAATCTGACTATCATGGCCTTGAGTTTGCAAACTTCGTCAGTGATCAGCTCCTGCGTGCCGTTTATTTGCTTCAGAATGTTGTAGGACAACTCGTGGAAGGGAGCCAAGTCCACCGTTTTGCTCTCAGCCTACTCTAACCGCTCAGCTAATGTTTGCTTGTCTGCTTCTAGCTGAGAAGCCTTTTCTTCCACTCCACTCTTCTCCGCTTCTACAATCATCATTTGAAGTGTTAGTTGGTCCTTTTCCTCCTCCAGCTGGCTGTACCTATTTGACAACTCCCTATGCTCAGCGTACAAGCAATTATACTTGTTTATTGCCAGATCTCTTTGGGCTTGCTCATTAGCCACATTTTGTTGTAGCGTGCGTGCTTTCTTCTTAGTTAATATATTTTCTTTAACTATAACGTCAACATTGGCAAATGATGCCTTTGCTGTCGCTATAACTGCGGATGCCATAGCAATGGGATCTTGATCCGTGTTTTGCATGACGGTGACCTCCCGGTGAGTAACAATGTCTTCATGGAAGGGACTTTTAAGCCTCTCTTCTGATTGGAGGACCATTTCTTTTCTTTTCTTATCATATACAAACTCATTCCATTTGGACACCGTACGCTTTCCTGATGGAGTGTACGGGACAATTGGTTGGTTTATGATGTCTATGTCCTCTTCCATAGGTGGGGTCCGGACTTCCTACGCAGGGTCTACTCCTTCCTTTTGGGCACCAGAGCCACCTACTTGAGAGGTGTCTATTTCCATGTCCTGCATACCAGATCCACCTGCCTCGGCATTTTCCCTTGTCTTTAATTCTTCTTCTGCCTTCTTTTCTGCCTCAGCTTGCTCAGCCTCTGCTTCTTTCTGCTTTTGGGCTTCTTCAGCCTCTTTCCGCAGTCTTTCCTTTTCAGCTTCTTGCTGCTTTCTTGCTTCCTCGGCTTCCCGCTGTAACCTCGCCTCTTCTCTTAATCTGAGCTCTTCCTGAGCTCGGGCATCCTCAGCTTCTTTCTCCTTTTGCTGGATGGTCTTCTGGGCCTTGGTTGAGCTAGAGCTTGCTCCGGCACCTTGGCGACATATCCGTAGCTCAGTCATGTTGTTGATGCCTCTGAATGCCTCCTCCTCGGCATCGGGGTAATGCGAGTATTCAAAATGAGCGTAGATGTCCTTGGAATGCTCGGCCACTTTACCCTTTCTATCGTTCCTGTGGAAGATGACCTCACCGAAGTGGAAGGCCTTCAACTCTTGAACAAATTCATTGGCCGAGGCAACCCCTGAAAACTTGTAAGCGCCGATGCAGAAAGGTAGAGGGGGAAAGGAAGCCTTGTGTTGCTTGTGGAGCAATGCTCCAATCCCATCCAAGAAGAGTTGTCTTACTGCTTCCTTGAGCACCACATAGTCTGTGGCATACTGCGGCAAAATGTATGGGGGATTAGTCCCTCCAAACATTCTCAAGTAAGTACCTTGTTCTGAAAAGTAAAAGTCCCCATAATCCTCCAGGACTTCCAAAGCATTTTCTGACAGGCAATTTGGTTCTTCCTTGAACATTTTCTCGTATAGGGGCATGATGAACCCCTCACAGATTAGTTTGTAGCTGGGCTTGTAGTTCTGAGCCCACAACATCTTGAATGCAATATAAACCGGGGCGGTGTCCCTATCCCATGTACAACCCAATTTGGGGAACTCTATCTTGGCCAAAATACAACCTATCAGATATGAAGACATGAAGAATTCAGCTTTCTTCTCGGCTAGTCCTGGCTTAGCGGAAACTATCATCGAGGCCAGACTATCTGACAGGATAGTGGCCCAGTCAAACACAGTTCCATGAAATGCCACATAGTGAATGATAGGGACCCACTGAATCTTGTATACTGTGCCATCGGGCATGCCGAATATTCTGCACAGCATCAGGGCAATCAATCTATAAGGAGCTCTTAGATTCTGTACGTCATACTCATCATTCCCCTTTTTTCTCAAATGTTTGCTTGCCACCAGTAGCTTCTTGGCCATCTCGATGTTGTTCATCTGGCTTAACCATTCATCAGTCAGAGCTTGTTGGACCCGGGGAAACTTGTAGGCTGCCGCAAGATACACGGGTTGAAAAGAGGCAATGGCCACTTTACTGATGTCATTTATTACTCTTCCTTCAGCATCGGCATGCTGGAGTATCCATCCGATCACTTCGGCACAGGGGAACAGCTCAGGGCAGGTGGCAGCTCTGGTTATGCCTGAGACTTTGATATTCAAATAAATTGGTGCTTCCTCCAGCAACATATCTGGGATTTCTTGGTCCCTGATCATTCTATAGATGTCATCCCATCTGATTTCTGGAGGGACACCAGTGGTGCACCTCGTGTCTTGGAGTGAAGCTTCAGTTTTGGGAGGGGCAGGTTTCTTTTCCGTCATCTTAGCCTTCTTCTTACCGGTTTTCGGCATTTTGATTTATTCCTGATAACATCCATACACAAGTCATTATGAACTTTGAGCAACATACTGTGAGGTTTTAATCAGAGAGCATCATAGTTTTAAGATATCAATGAGACAAGCACACTGAAGCTGTATATTTAAGAAGCAAAACGTTATTTCAACATGAAACATAAATTGAGGCACTTGAATCTCTTAAAAGGATGAGTCTGGAATGCTCCTGAGGGGATAGGCTATGTTGCGGAAGCCAATGGTTTTCGGTTCGATAGGCGAATTGCGGAAGCCGTTGGTTTTTCGGTTCCGCCCTGGGGACTAAGGTGTCTTTCGTCATTATTGCGGATGGAAAGGTTAAAGGCTGGGGAGACTCGGGTTGAAGGGACTTTGTGACGACAAGGGAGCTCCGGTCGCACTTACGATTTGGTGAGGGCTTTGAATGCCATCGTCACGCGCGGCACCCGCCGAGGTGCTCTATGGGAGACTCTGGTCCGGGCGAGGGTGACGGCGCCGGGGATATACTGGTGGGAAGTGCTGGGGCGGCCATGGCTTCGGGTTTCAGCTCACGTGGCTTGAGAGTTTACGGGTTTTGAACGGGACAATGGCACCGGAGACCAGGTTTTGCCTTGGGTAGAGGGCGTGTTGGGGCTGAGGTTTACGGAAGGGCTCGGGGTTTTACGTCTTGGGGCTTCGACAAATTTTCCCACCACGAGGTGCGCGGCCCGGGGGTTAAAACGGACCAGATTAACGGCCTGCACCAACCGTCTCTACTCAAAAAAGTAATGTCAATGTTTAAACTAAAGCCTATTTTATGACGAGACACGAATTCCATTTAACTACGTCTGACGGGCAAAAACATAGCCCTCGACGGGTGTTTTGCCCGTCAAAATCCCACAAAAACCCCTTGTTTTTAAACCAAAGACGACTCAATAGTGAAAATCAAGGTAAAAATCCTACCTAGCACCGACGGAAGACGCTGACTGAGGTGGCCGCAACGTCGTTTGTACAAGACGAGCTGGAACGGTCGCGCGGCGTTCAATAGCTTTGTTTAAAAAATAAAACGGCAATGGGTTGGCTCGTACCCCGTTGATTATTTATAGGGCCAGGCACGTGTGAGCATTCAATTTGGTGGGTGGCGTGATTAAAACGAGGCTTGAATTCGTCGCCTGTAGCGGTCATGTCAAAAGATCTCGGTTTTCGTGCGACCGTCATTCGCGGGACCGCCTTACGAGTCACACCCGCCGTTGCGGAAGGATGGAGGGGAAGCTTCGCTATTTCGGGACGTATTGCGGAAGGGAAACTCCAAGCCTTCCGCCGTTTCGGAAGCTATTTGCGAAGGGAAACTCAAAACCTTCCGCAAAAGAGACCCGCGTTGCGGACGTATAACGCTAAGGCTTCCGCCGTTAGCGGGAGCTATTCGCGAAGGGTTTCCGCAAACCAAAACCTTCCAAGTCTTATTGATTTTCGGAAAGATATGGCGAAGGTTCCCGCTAGTTTCGGAAGGGAAACATGGAGGCTTCCGCGTTTCGGCCAGTCGGGGCGAACCTTTCGCGGTTTCGGAAAGCTCTTGTTAATGGCTTCCGCCGTTTCGGAAGGAAAATCTGAAGGCTTCCGCAAAAAAATTTCGAATTTTTTTTTTAAGTCTTTTCGGGCGTTTTAGACGAGTAGCTCCCGCCGTTTCGGGAGCAAATCTTATATTCTTCCGCACATTTTCCCGGGATCATTTCGAAGTCCCTTTCCGAGCGGTTTAAGCGATTGGCTTCCGCCGTTTCGGGAGGGTATCCCGAAGGCTTCCGCGGTTTCGGGAGCAAAGGCTGAAGGCTTCCGCGATAGTTTCTTGAAAAATTTCTAAGTCCTTTTCATAGCTTCGGAAGGAAATCGTGAATTCCTCCGCGGGACTTATGCGGATGGCTTCCGCCGTTTCGGGAGGGTAGCTTGAATCGCTTCGCCGATTTCAAACATTGAAAAGTTTCCAAGTGTTATTTACTTCGGAAGGCTTGGACGGGCAGTTTAATGAGACTGGCCTCCGCCATTTCGGGAGCAAAACCGGAAGGTTTCCGCGGAGTCTCAATCAAAAAAAAAAAAAAATTCCAAATCCTTTTCGGGAGAGCGAGGCGAATGAGTCCTGCCATTTCGGGAGCAAAACTGGAACCTTTCCGCGGTTGCGGAAGGCTTGAGCGAAAGCTTCCGCCGTTTCGGGAGGCATCTCCCAATGGCTTCCGCAGATTTTTCTTACAGCCCACGATTTTGGCAAAGAAAATCTAAGTCCCTCTTTCGAAAGGTTGAACGTTTGGCTTCCGTAGTTTCGGGAAGATAGCCCGCATTATTCCAAAACGTTGGGAAAGAAGAAAAAAAATCTAAGTTCTCTTTTGGCTCTTTGGGGAAAACATGGAAGGATTGATGGCAAGCTGTTCAGCAGGGAAATAAGATTTTATGTTGAAAACAGAGCTGACGGCTGGGATGGCTTCTCAGGCAAACTTTCTACAAAAATACAGGAGGGGCCCCAACATGTACAAAAATTTTGGGGAGGGGTGTTGCTGCAACAACAATGGCGAGTCGCTGGCGAACACAGATCTCTGAAAAATTTCTCTTCATGGTCCGAAACCTTATTAACAACATCCACCTCGGGTGTGCTACTCAGCTGAGCATTTTAGACTCATGCGGGGGAAGGAGGTGCTTTCCATGCTAGCCATTGGGGAAAGGGGAGCTTTGACCGAGACATCTTCACCACTCTCAGAGAGCCAACATATGAGATTCATTTTAGGAGGGTCATCTCTCAAATGGCCACTACTTCCGGACTCCACAGGATTTGCAACACTTTCTCATGGACATTATTGTTCTTGTTCCTCATTCCCATGCTGCTGGCACCCTTTGGGATGCTCGTACTTTGGACAGCTTAGCTGTTTGAGCCTTCCAGGGATATTTTCTTTTGTACATGATCTTTGATTTGGGCTCCTCAATCCATAATGTCCTTTTTTGTGAGTCAGAGATTTTATTGATTTGATCGAACTTCACGGACGGAGAGGAGCCCATTTTGAGCTGGGCCTTTTGGGCATCCTTCTTGATTTTACATGTCCTTTTGCTTTTATCTGAGCCATGCTTTAATTGAGGTGAGAATCCCTGGAAAACAGACTCTTGAATGTAGGCCATTTTGGCTATTAAATCTGCAGCATGGAGTCATCTCAATACCCTATGTCCTCGAGAGGTGCCACTTTCCATGGGTCCAACTTAGGTAACCTCTTTGAGATGCCTTTAAAGTGTGGGAGTGGGTGGAGCCCAACGATAGTAGTGAAGATGGTCATGGGTCTCTGCTATTAAACAGGATTAGTGTGACTAGCAGGGTAGGCTTCCCCTCTTCTGAACATTTCAGCGAGAGCACAGCAGACTGGGTTTACTGAGCAGGGTTCCAGACTCATGGGTTGCAAGTTTTCTTTGAGATAGCTATCTTCAACGGGAAACTCAACAAAAAGGGGGGCCTTCAGAAAACAAAACTTGTCGAAAAGTTCAAATAACAAAGAAAGAAACAACATGGCCGAAAAATAAAAACAGCTAAAAGCGAAAGCAAAAAGAAAACTTTATTTATGTATAGGAAGTCTCGAGGAGACTATGCGAAGTATTGTCTCAGAGCGAGGCCATTGAGAGGAAGGGCTACTTCTTCTCCCTCGAGATTTGTCAATTTATAAGTGGATGGGCCTAATTTTGCAGAAATTTGGTACGGGCCTACCCATAGATGTTGAAATTTCGTATGCATTCCTTTGCCTTCATGATTATGGTCCCATTTCAGGACTAAATCCCCGACTTCAAAATCTCTCTTACCGGATTTCCTCTTATCGAACCATCTCTTAACTATGTCCTGGTGTTGATGGAATCGATCTTTAGCTTTGTGTCGGGCTTCTTCCAGTTGAAGCAGGGTGTTGATCCTGGATTGTAAGGCTTGGTTTCCAGAACCCCGAGAGGCTTGGGACAATTGCAAGGATGGCAGTAAGATGTTTGGGGGAAGTATGGCTTCTTTACCATAGACAAGAGTGAAAGGGGAGACACCTAAAGCGTTCTTCGGGGTTACCCTATCTACCCACAAGGCGTTTGGGAGAGCCACATGCCAACTTCTCTCGTTTTCTATCACAGTTTTCTTAAGGATTCGAATCAGATTCTTGTTCGAGGATTCAGCTAAGCCGTTTCCTTGAGGGTAGTAATTGGCTGAATAATGCAACTTAATTCCCCATTCATAAACAAATTCATTTATCTTGCAAGATGAAAAATAAGTAGCATTATCAAAAACAAGGGAGATTGGAACCCCAAACCTGGTTATGATGTTTTCTTTCAAGAAGCTGATGACTGCATCTTCATTGATCTTGCGCAATGGGGTGGCCTCCGTCCACCTAGTGAAGTAGTCGGTAGCCGTCAGGATGTATCGATGTTGCAATGAAGAATTTGGATTTATTTCTCCGATAACATCTATACCCCATTGCTCAAAAGGCTCAGAGATGATGACCGGCTGCAATGGGCTTGCTGCCTTAGGTAACTTCCCAGCGCTTCTTTGACATACATCACAGTTTCGTGCGTATGTGTGGGCATCTCGAAACAAAGTGGGCCAATAGTAACCAGCTCTCAGTATCTTGTGTGCTGTCGTCTCTCCTGAATAATGACCACCTGCGGGGCCATCATGCAATTCTTTGACAACTTTGTTTGCATCTTCCTTCTCCAAACATCTAAGAAGGACTCCGTCGTAATTCTTTCTGAAAAGGATCCCATTAATGATTTGATAGGGTGCGGATTTCAAGCGGAGTGCCCTTCTTTGCTTAGAGTTCCAGTGTTCGGGCAGATATCCCTGCTGCAAATAGTGCACCAGATCCCTATACCACGACTGGGGAGTTGTGAAGGTATGACATACTTCAACCGAATTGAGCTCAGCTTCATTCTTCCAATGTTGCTCTTCATCGGTCGAGTTTCCCGCCAGTAACTTGCACAGACCTTGTCCTTTGATGATTGTAGCCGGTTTAAATTCCAAATCATACTCCTGCAGGGCTATGACCCAGTTCCCTCTTCTCTCCCCCAATTCCTTTTGAACGAAAAGGGATCTAACAGTTGGATGGGGAACTACGACTTTAGTTCTGTTCTTCAAAATGTAGGGCCTAAACTGCTTGACTGCTTTGAAGACTGCATAGGCATGCTTGTCCACCATGGGATAGTTCAGCTCGGCCCCTTGCAGACCAGTGCTCATAAACGAAATTGGGTACTCGTCCCCCAACTCCACCTTTTGTGTGAGTACAGCTGCGAGAGAGTCATCCGAGGCGAAGGTATACAAGATGAAATCCTTATCGAAATCTGGGCTTCTTAAGGAAGGAGCTTTAGCTACAGCTGCCTTGATATCTCTAAATGCGTCCTTCTCTAAATCTGTCCACTTGAATTGTATGCTTTGTTTAACCATCTGCTGTAATGGCTTAACAATTTGTGCAAAGTCCGGAACAAATCTGCGGACAAAATTGATGGTGCCCATGAAAGACTGCATAGATTTTTTGTTGTGAGGCATTGGAATCTTATTAATAGCTTGGACCCTTTCCTGGTCGATTGACACTCCCCCTTTGGAGATGATATGGCCCAAGAGCTTACCTTCGGGTACGGCGAACACGCTCTTCTTGGGATTTAAGGAAATACCATACTCCCGGCAACGATCAAAGATATGCCTCATATGAACAACATGATCTTCTCTTTTCTTCGAAAAGACTGTCACATCATCTAAGTAAACCACCACACATTGCCCACCCAATCCTCGGAAGGAAATATCCATCGCCTTTTGGAATGTAGCTCCTGCATTTATCAGACCAAATGGCATTATTCTGTAGGCGAAAGTTCCCCACTTAGTTCTGAAAGTGGTCTTAAGACGATCTTCTTCGGCTACTAACACTTGATTATAGCCCTAGAAACCATCGAGGAGAGAAAACAATTCAGATCCTGACACCATTTGTAGGATTTGCTCCATTGAAGGCACGGGGTAGTTGTCTTTATCCGAGGCTCTGTTCAAATTTCTGAAGTCTACACATAGCCTAATCTCTCCCGACTTCTTCCTTACGGGAACCAAATTTGCAACCCATTCGGAATGCCGAACTTTGAAGATTATCTTAGCGTCCAGGAGCTTCTTTAATTCCTTTTGGATCAGCGGTTCAAGAGTGGGATGCATCCTTCTTAACTGTTGCTGAAATGGATTGACACCCGCTTTCATTGGTATAACATGCTGAATAATGCGGACGTCATATGTTTTCAGATCTTCATAGGTCCATGCAAAAACATCCTTGTATTGTTTAAACAATTTAATGAACCGGTCTCTTTCTCCTGGTGAACAACATTTGCCAAGGTTGACAAATTTTGGTTCTGCCTCGGTACCCAAATTAACCAACTCATGTTGCATTGATGAGCTGTTAGTTTTGGTATTAGCTGGTCTTTTGAACTTATTTTGAAGATCAAAAAGCATTTCGAGGGACCTTACTCCCTTTGGCATGAAATTTCCTTTCTCGTCATCTTTCTTCATCAAATCAGCATCATGTTTTTCCTCATCTATTGCAGCTCCTTGGAAGCTATCTTCGTTTGTCAGGAAGCTAATAATTTGTTCATCATCATTGAAGACCCTGAAGTTCGTGACGTTATCGGGAATGGAAGGCCTGAAAATCAATTCAATTGAGCATTTATTATTTGATGGCACCAATCTAGAAGCAAATGTTGCTAATAAATCAGCAGCAGAATTTCGCAATCTAGGAATTGATTTTATATTGAAAGCGTCAAAATGCATGATTAAATCCCATACCTCAGCCTGATAACCTTTCAAGTGCGGTGAGAGACAATGAATGGTGTTCCTTACCTGTCTGACAACTATCTCGGAGTCACCGAAAACCTTCAGGTACTTAACATTTAAGCCAATGGCCTTCTTTAAACCATGTACCAGAGCTTCATATTCAGCGGTGTTATTAGTACAATCAAATTCTAATCTACAAGACAAAAAATACTTGTTCCTTTTTGGATCCATCAGAACACACCCGGCTCCGGATCCTTCCAGAGTTTTAGATCCATCAAAGTATAATGTCCAAAAGATATCTTTAGATTCAGCTAAGTTAGTTTCTTTGTGGTCTATGTTAGCAACTAAATTGACTATGTTACAATCAACATCATCAGTCCGGGAGAAATGAAGGAGATCGGACTGTTTATCTGATTCATGGCTAATGGTTTCAGATTGATAATTACCCGGATCCATTTCCAAGAAATAATTCCCCAAAACCGAAGATGAGAAGGTTACGGCTTCATTCTTTTATTCTAACTGGGTTACGTTTTGTTTCATATGAGGTTCCCTAAGAACTTTAATATGATCCTGTCTGTTCTGATATGGCAGCCATAGATGAGACCAATCGGTGGCAAAGTAGCCACTCAGCTTGGTGGACCAATCCCTACTCAAAATCAGCCCATAAGCTTCAGGAATATCGACCACCATTATGTCAATAAATTGACAGACCCTAGGATCAGCTGACAGTCTAATTAAAACATCTTTCATCTCCCCAATCACCTTAACAGCAGTCCTGTCTAATTGGATAATTTGAGCTGGAGATGGCACGGGCTGCCCATTGATTTTCCTACAAATTGATAGTGGCATAACGTTTGAAGAAGCTCCAGAGTCTACCAAACAGTTATGAACATTGTGATTAAAAATTTCAAATGTCAACAAGAATGGCAATGTTTGGGATTTGGATTTCCCACCGATGCTAGCCTCGTTAATTTCAGGATTGTCTTGAGAATCTGTTAATGTAGTGCTGGGTTTTGGTTGTAAAACATGCAGCAGTTTGTCTCGTTGATGGGGCAAGCTACACATGTCAAATATTGATACGTTTGCTTTGACCTTCTTGATATCTTCGATAATATCATACCCTATATCGGATTCGTTCCCAATTCGAGTTGGCTGATCTGTTTTGTTCATGGTGACCTTAGGTGGCTGAACTGTGTTGTCAGCACTTGGCTGTTTGGCAGCTGTTTGGTTTACTTTGGGCTGCAGTGGGATGATTCGTATATGCCTCCTAGGCGGATCTTTCAAAATTTTAGGCTTATGAGAAGCTATGCTTGGCACGGGATCGGCAATAGGGCCTTTGCTACGAGTAGCAACATTTATGGTAGAGGGAGAGCTATCTATGTGATCTTCTTCTACTAATTCAGTCATAGGCACCCAATCCCACAACACCATCATAGTGTCCGGGGTTGGTTCCTCTAACTCAGGGTTTGACTCTTCTGGAGGATCATCCTGATCTGGGATCTGAGAATCCAACATTTGGTTCATGACCAAGCTCATGGAATTGATCCATTATGGGCAGCTCTTTTCCGAATGGGGTTCTTGGTGAAAAGTGCAGAAATTTTCCATCCCTATCTCATTCAAGTTTAACACAGGGGCAGCGTTTATTGGTGGATGAGTTTGTTCCCCGTCTTCCCTTCTTTTATAAAAAGGCTTGAAAGGTTTCCTAGATGTGCTAGCAGCCTTGTCTTTCTCGAGATCTACGATTTTGTTAGACAATTTCTGCATCATCTTGACCACATTTTCCATGTCCATAGATGGCTCTTCTTTACTTCTAGTGAGCAGCAAAGGTTTTTTGTTAGCTGCTGGTTTTGGTTCTACATCTAAGGCGTGTTTAGCAATGCTATCAGCCTCTTCCTCTACCTTTCTAGCTTCCTCAAAATTCTCTATCAAGGTCGTTTTCTTGGATCGTTTTACAAACATTGCGATTGGACCTTCAAGCGTTGTTGTGTAGTATTCAATCAGAGATTCCTCTGCTGGTTTGTTAGCTTCACTAAAGTTATTTAACAGCATTGTGAATCTTTGGTTAAAGTCTTGAACCTTTTCCTTCTTCTCCATTCTCATGGATAAGAGTTCTTTCATAAGTGTGGCCACAGTCTTTTGGTTTCTGTACTTCTTTAGAAAACATTTTTCGAATTCATCCCAACTAGAGATTGAGCTGGGTTGTAGGCTAAAGTACCATGATGAGACTTTCGGCTCGAATGTGTACGGAAACAACCTGCAGACTACGTCTTCATGTTGTACATTCAAAAGGTTCAAGGCTAAGTAAAAACTCTTGAGGTGATCTTCTGCCGAAATGGATTTCCCTGGATCATACTTAGGCAAGACCTTTTCTGGGTTTTTAGGAAGATTATGGAATGGCCCAGCTAGGTTCAGCGCTCCCCTTGCTCTCCAAGCAGGTACAGCCATGTTTGGGTTTGGATGTGGAGACCCTGGTGGAGAATTGTAGGGTGAATCCTGTGGAGTACTTTTGGGAGTGGTAATTTCTTCAAGATTTTCTTGGTTTGTCTTGTTAATAGTGTCTGAAATTTCTTCCAAACTCAGATTTACCAGTTCTTCAAAACTCTGAACGAGAATGGAATCCCGGGTGTATTGTGGCTCCTTTCTAGGTGTAATTTTCTTAGGGAGGAAGTTGACAGCGTTTAAACCACCTAGCTGTCTAACGTAGGACCTGGTATGTCTTCTCAAATCCTCTATTTCTGTGAAAGGAACAGCGTACAAGGCTTCTTGAGGCTCAGGGTCAGAAATGAGGCGTTCTTGGTCTGTTAATCCAAGATCTGGGCTATTTGAAATGTTTTCTTTAAGCGGGTTTTCAGTGTTATCTATGACCGTGGAAGATTTTCCTCTATCAGCCATGCACTTTCGGCCCTCCTTCTAGCGCCAAAAACTGTTGATGCCTCGGATATCGTAGCATCAATCAGAAAGGGATTCTCCCCGAGAGATGGTCCCAATTAGACTATCTCCCGTTTGGTGTAGGGAATCCGTCCGGTTAGCGGTTCCGGCCACCGTGGTTTTGGACTTTAAATCCGATTCTATCGGTTATGGCCCGATCCACCTTTCTTTTGGGTTTTATGTGTTTTGTATGAGATGCAAGTGCCTAAGTTATACCTAACCTAAATGCAATTAAAACTGATCTAAGCCTAGAAACTGGAGTAAATCTATCTATCCCTGCAGGGAACACGCTTAAGGGAGGAGCAATCAGCTGTAGCAAATATCGTAAATAAAGAACAGATAGCTATTATTTCTCACAATCAAAACTACAGCAAGATAAAGATCTTTTAGAAGATAGCTTCTAATTCAATATAGAGCGCATCTATTGCTCATAAAACAGAAGAAAGAGTAAAGAAACAGATCTGAAATGAAACTTAAGGAACGCGTCTATTGCTCATAAACAGAAGAAAGCAAAAAAAATATTTAATCTACGTAACAAAATAAAAGAAACAGATCTAGATGTAATAAAACTAGAAAAGATCCCTGCAAGGAGCAATTAAACGTATGAACAATGAGTAACATGAGTTATTCATGAGCAAGAACAGTTAGCCATTCGATTTAGACAAATAAATCTACAGCAATGTATTTCATTGTTCACAAAATAGAGAAAACGCATGCCCAGGGAGGAGCAAAATCATTAATACAAAGAAATAATTCAGGTGATAAAAACGATCTCACATTATAGAACAGCAGCCATTAGAATAGTCCAATATACAGCCACCCAACATCCCAGGCAAAATGTCCATCTCCCGTGGCTTCTATTAGAAAAATCAATTTTACAGACCCGATACAAGATAGCTCATATCGTTTTCCAAAAATTTCATTCCCTGCAAAAAGTCCTTTCTAATCTTTCCTAGATGCTATTTATAGCTACAAATCTGCCTTTTGGACTGACACCTAGCATTCTCCACCTGTCATTTATAGGAATTTCCACTATAATCGACCACCAAAAATGGCAACTTCCTTTACAAAAAATATTTTGACAAAAATTAGGGACAGCTGTCCCATGGCTTACGCCTTACACATTCAAAATATACATAACAGAAAATGGGCTAACATCAACGCTTTCCCTGCTGGGCACGTGTTTGGCTGAAGAGAGTGGCTCACTGAATTCAGCCTCTTCATTCCTGTGCGTGAGCTTCTGCTGGCAAAGGGTCGCCCAAGTTAATTGTCACTGATGCTGCCTGGGAAGAGGCCCTCGAATCCCTTGCTGATGCTGCTCCTAATTGGGAAGGGGGATTTGAACTGGCCAGACTTTCTGCCGTTGCTGGGGAAGAGGCTGCTGGGAGAGAGGCTGCCGGATCTACTGATGCTCCTGCTGCTGCTGCAGCTTTCCTGTCCTCTTCTGCTATGTAGCTGTGCCACACACCTGTGTCCCTTATGATTATGTTTGCTGCAGCAGGAAACAGGATTTTCTGTGAAGTCACATTCTTCCCAAGCTCTGTTTTAATGCTTTGGACTTCTGCTTCAGCAGCTTGATGCACTTCCCTCAGCAGATGGTTGTGAAGTGTTGATGAACCGATATAATGCTGGAGATCATCCATGGCCAGGACATCAATCCTTTTCACATACTCCATCTGGACGCCTAGCTCTTCTTTCAGCTGGGACAACCGCTGCTCCTTTTCCGGGAAGTCTTCTAGGGTCTGAGGGAAACTCAATGTGCAGTTTTCATGGACTCCTTTGAGCTTTTGGTATAGGATGTTGATTCTATCTGTTGTCCTCTGCACACTGGTCATCATCTTATTGGCACAGTTCCTGCCAAACACCAACAAGGCTATATCTTCATTAAAATCGTCCACAGCTTTAAAAGGAAGGTGCGGGGGGAAACCTCCTTTCCCTTCTCTCCACGCCATCTGACTTATGACATTTTCCTTGACACGGGTATTCTTAGCTTTGAGCCTGTGGGCTTCCGCATTAATTTCTTTTAATCTGACTATCATGGCCTTGAGTTTGCAAACTTCGTCAGTGATCAGCTCCTGCGTGTCGTTTATTTGCTTCAGAATGTTGCAGGACAACTCGTGGAAGGGAGCCAAGTCCACCGTTTTGCTCTCAGCCTGCTCTAACCGCTCAGCTAATGTTTGCTTGTCTGCTTCTAGCTGAGAAGCCTTTTCTTCCACTCCACTCTTCTTCGCTTCTACAATCATCATTTGAAGTGTTAGCTGGTCCTTTTCCTCCTCCAGCTGGCTGTACCTATTTGACAGCTCCCTATGCTCAGCGTACAAGCAATTATACTTGTTTATTGCCAGATCTCTTTGGGCTTGCTCATTAGCCACATTTTGTTGCAGCGTGCGTGCTTTCTTCTTAGTTAATATATTTTCTTTAACTATAACGTCAACATTGGCAAATGATGCCTTTGTTGTCGCTATAACTGCGGATGCCATAGCAATGGGATCTTGATCCGTGTTTTGCATGACGGTGACCTCCCGGTGAGTAAAAATGTCTTCATGGAAGGGACTTTTAATCCTCTCTTCTGATTGGAGGACCATTGCTTTTCTTTTCTTATCATATACAAACTCATTCCATTTGGACACCATACGCTTTCCTGATGGAGTGTACGGGACAATTGGTCGGTTTATGATGTCTATGTCCTCTTCCATTGGTGGGGTCCGGACTTCCTGCGCAGGGTCTACTCCTTCCTTTTGGGCACCAGAGCCACCTACTTGAGAGGTGTCTAATTCCATGTCCTGCATACCGGATCCACCTGCCTCGGAATCTTCCCTTGTCTTTAATTCTTCTTCCGCCTTCTTTTCTGCCTCAGCTTGCTCAGCCTCTGCTTCTTTCTGCTTTTGGGCTTCTTCAGCCTCTTTCCACAGTCTTTCCTTTTCAGCTTCTTGCTGCTTTCTTGCTTCCTCGGCTTCCCGCTGTAACCTCGCCTCTTCTCTTAATCTGAGCTCTTCCTGAGCTTGGGCATCCTCAGCTTCTTTCTCCTTTTGCTGGATGGTCTTCTGGGCCTTGGTTGAGCTAGAGCTTGCTCCGGCACCTTGGCGACATATCCGTAGCTCGGTCATGTTGCTGATGCCTCTGAATGCCTCCTCCTCGGCATCGGGGTAATGCGAGTATTCAAAATGAGCGTAGATGTCCTTGCAATGCTCGGCCACTTTACCCTTTCTATCGTTCCTGTGAAAGATGACCTCACCGAAGTGGAAGGCCTTCAACTCTTGAACAAATTCGTTGGCCGAGGCAACCCCTGAAAACTTGTAAGCGCCGATGCAGAAAAGTAGAGGGGGAAAGGAAGCCTTGTGTTGCTTGTGGAGCAATGCTCCAATCCCATCCAAGAAGAGTTGTCTTACTGCTTCCTTGAGCACCACATAGTCTGTGGCATACTGCGGCAAAATGTATGGGGGCTTAGTCCCTCCAAACATTCTCAAGTAAGTACCTTGTTCTGAAAAGTAAAAGTCCCCATAATCCTCCAGGACTTCCAAAGCATTTTCTGAGAGGCAATTTGGTTCTTCCTTGAACATTTTCTCGTATAGGGGCATGATGAACCCCTCACATATTAGTTTGTAGCTGGGCTTGTAGTTCTGATCCCACAACATCTTGAATGCAATATAAACGGGGGCGGTGGCCCTATCCCATGTACAACCCAATTTGGGGAACTCTATCTTGGCCAAAATACAATCTATCAGATATGAAGACATGAAGAATTCAGCTTTCTTCTCGGCTAGTCCTGGCTTAGCGGCAACTATCATCGAGGCCAGACTATCTGACAGGATAGTGGCCCAGTCAAACACAGTTCCATGAAATGCCACATAGTGAATGATAGGGACCCACTGAATCTTGTATACTGTGCCATCGGGCATGCCGAAGATTCTGCACAGCATCAGGGCAATCAATCTATAAGGAACTCTTAGATTCTGTACGTCATACTCATCATTCCCTTTTTTTCTCAAATGTTTGCTTGCCACCAGTAGCTTCTTGGCCATCTCGATGTTGTTCATCTGGCTTAACCATTCATCAGTCAGAGCTTGTTGGACCCGGGGAAACTTGTAGGCTGCCGCAAGATACGCGGGTTGAAAAGAGGCAATGGCCACTTTACTGCTGTCATTTATTACTCTGCCTTCAGCATCGGCATGCTGGAGTATCCATCCGATCACTTAGGCACAGGGGAACAGCTCAGGGCGGGTGGCAGCTCTGGTTATGCCTGAGGCTTTGATATTCAAATAAATTGGTGCTTCCTCCAGCAACATATCTGGGATTTCTTGGTCCCTGATCATTCTATAGATGTCATCCCATCTGATTTCTGGAGGGACACCAGTGGTGCACCTTGTGTCTTGGAGTGAAGCTTCAGTTTTGGGAGGGGCAGGTTTCTTTTCCGTCATATTATCCTTCTTCTTACCGGTTTTCGGCATTTTGATTTATTCCTGATAACATCCATACCCAAGTCATTATGAACTTTGAGCAACATACTGTGAGGTTTTAATCAGAGAGCATCATAGTTTTAAGATATCAATGAGACAAGCACACTGAAGCTGTATATTTAGGAAGCAAAACGTTATTTCAACATGAAACATAAATTGAGGCACTTGAATCTCTTAAAAGGATGATTCTGGAATGCTCCTGAGGGGATAGGCTATGTTGCGGAAGCCAATGGTTTTCGGTTCGATAGGCGAATTGCGGAAGCCGTTGGTTTTTCGGTTCCGCCCTGGGGACTAAGATGTCTTTCGTCATTATTGCGGATGGAAAGGTTAAAGGCGGGGGAGACTCGGGTTGAAGGGACTTTGTGACGACAAGGGAGCTCTGGTCGCACTTACGATTTGGTGAGGGCTTTGAATGCCATCGTCACGCGCGGCACCCGCCGAGGTGCTCTATGGGAGACTCTGGTCCGGGCGAGGGTGACGGCGCCGGGGATATACTGGCGGGAAGTGCTGGGGCGGCCATGGCTTCGGGTTTTGGCTCACGTGGCTTGAGCGTTTATGGGTTTTGAACGGGACAATGGCGCCGAAGACCAGGTTTTGCCTTGGGTAGAGGGCGTGTTGGGGCTGAGGTTTACGGAAGGGCCCGGGGTTTTACGTCTTGGGGCTTCGAAAAATTTTCCCACCACGAGGTGTGCGGCCCGGGGGTTAAAACGGACCAGATTAACGGCCTGCACCAACCGTCTCTACTCAAAAAAGTAATGTCAATGTTTAAACTAAAGCCTATTTTATGACGAGACACGAATTCCATTTAACTGCGTCTGACGGGCAAAAACATAGCCCTCGACGGGTGTTTTGCCCGTCAAAATCCCACAAAAACCCCTTGTTTTTAAACCAAAGACGACTCAATAGTGAAAATCAAGGTAAAAATCCTACCTGGCACCGACGGAAGACGCTGACTGAGGTGGCCGCAACGTGGTTTGTACAAGACGAGCTGGAACGGTCGCGCGGCGCTCAATAGCTTTTTTTTAAAAATAAAACGGCAATGGGTTGGCTCGTACCCCGTTGATTATTTATAGGGCCAGGCACGTGTGAGCATTCAAGTTGGTGGGTGGCGTGATTAAAACGAGGCTTGAATTCGTCGCCTGTAGCGGTCATGTCAAAATATCTCGGTTTTCATGCGACCGTCATTCGCGGGACCGCCTTACGAGTCACACCCGCCATTGCGGAAGGATGGAGGGGAAGCTTCTCTATTTCGGGACGTATTGCGGAAGGGAAACTCCAAGCCTTCCGCCGTTTCGGAAGCTATTTGCGAAGGGAAACTCGAAACCTTCCGCAAAAGAGACCCGCATTGCGGACGTATAACGCCAAGGCTTCCGCCGTTAGCGGGAGCTATTCGCGAAGGGTTTCCGCAAACCAAAACCTTCCAAGTCTTATTGATTTTCGGAAAGATATGGCGAAGGTTCCCGCTAGTTTCGGAAGGGAAACATGGAGGCTTCCGCGTTTCGGCCAGTCGGGGTGAACCTTTCGCGGTTTCGGAAAGCTCTTGTTAATGGCTTCCGCTGTTTCGGAAGGAAAATCTGAAGGCTTCCGCAAAAAAAATTTGAATTTTTTTTTAAGTCTTTTCGGGCGTTTTAGACGAGTAGCTCTCGCCGTTTCGGGAGAAAATCTTATATTCTTCCGCACATTTTCCCGGGATCATTTCGAAGTCCCTTTCCGAGCAGTTTAAGCAATTGGCTTCCGCCGTTTCGGGAGGGTATCCCGAAGGCTTCCGCGGTTTCAGGAGCAAAGGCTGAAGGCTTCCGAGATAGTTTCTTGAAAAATTTCTAAGTCCTTTTCATAGCTTCGGAAGGAAATCATGAATTCCTCCGCGGGACTTATGCGGATGGCTTCCGCCGTTTCGGGAGGGTAGCTTGAATCGCTCTGCCGATTTCAAACATTGAAAAGTTTCCAAGTGTTATTTACTTCGGAAGGCTTGGACGGGCGGTTTAATGAGACTGGCCTCCGCCGTTTCGGGAGAAAAACCGGAAGGTTTCCGCGGAGTCTCAATCAAAAAAAAAAAAAAATCCAAATCCTTTTCGGGAGAGCGAGGCGAATGAGTCCCGCCATTTCGGGAGCAAAACTGGAACCTTTCCGCGGTTGCGGAAGGCTTGAGCGAAAGCTTCCGCCGTTTCGGGAGGCATTGCCCAATGGCTTCCGCAACTTTTTCTTACGGCCCATGATTTTGGCAAAGAAAATCTAAGTCCCTCTTTCGAAAGGTTGGACATTTGGCTTCCGCAGTTTCGGGAAGATAGCCCGCATTATTCCAAAACGTTGGGAAAGAAGAAAAAAAATCTAAGTTCTCTTTTGGCTCTTTGGGGAAAACATGGAAGGATTGATGGCAAGCTGTTCAGCAGGGAAATAAGATTTTATGTTGAAAACAGAGCTGACGGATGGGATGGCTTCTCAGGCAAACTTTCTACAAAAATACAGGAGGGGCCCCAACATGTACACAAATTTTGGGGAGGGGTGTTGCTGCAACAACAGGTTTGTCATCAGATCCTTTTTCAATGACACATTTGTTGAGGGTTGTTAAAGGCCCATTTCCAAATCTCTCTTTCGTGAGACTTCTAGTGATGATTCTTTAATGAAATTCACTAATACTTTTTCTGGTAACTTTTGGCGATTGTAGAAAATGTTTGTTACCATTGAGAATTCTAATGAGATTTTATGATGCTATGTGACGATTGCTATAGTTTTTTTATCAAATATAATGGTTTAATGAGACCACTTCTAGACCTCAAAATGATTCCTCTATACTATTTTTACAGAAAAAGACTCCTTGTATTATATTAGGTAAATGTGGTGGCTCAAGGCCCTAAACATTGTTCATAAGATTTGAAATCAATACTTATAACCTATTTCCCTAGTTTTGTTCCATGGACCATGGTTAGGGAATTATAATTCCTTTCTATCATGCACTAAACCTTAAAAGGATTCCATATATTTTTAATAGGAAAATTATTCCTTCATAGGGGCTATGCGGTGTTATAGGTTCCTACACCTAGTGCGTGAACCCTGGAAGAAAGAATTAAGGTCTAATCCCTAGTGTTTGGCCCCAAACCATGGTTTAGATCCCAATTTCCATCCCTAAATATACATTAATCCATATACTTGTGCTTCTCTATATTTCTGAATTTTTTCCTTGTACATTTCCACAATAGTGGCATCATGTCCTTAAAGACCTTTGGTGAATTCCTTGTTTACTTGAGCTTGATTAGGTCTACTCAGAGTCGAGTGCAGACTCTTTTCCTTCAATGTATTATCAACTGAAAACAAGTACTAATCATTAATAATAAGCACATTATCCTTGTAGTGTTTGGTGCCCAACCATTCCTGCTTGAGACTACGTATGTTTAGACTTGTTTCGTTTTTTCATTACATTCATATTTTTGTTGACTTAGCGAAGGGATAGGATTGTACCCATACTTGGCCTACTATTCATCGAATTCCATTTCTTCTACTAGATTTTCAATCCATGTACATATTGGTTTGTACGGGTCTAGGACATTTTAGAGTCTTCGAGTATTGTGAATGATCGATTCCCTCTATTCAGATGCTCCCTAGATGCACCTGGACATATCTTACCTACTAGGAAGGAGTTGAATAGGTTCATCCAAGATGACATTTACAACAAGTTTATATAGATCGCTTAGATAAACTCTCATGGCAAGTTATGACCAATTTTTTTCTTCTACACCAAGTAATTCTTCGATTTGAGGGATGAACTCATTGTCCAGTCTCAATACATACTTCACCATTGGATGTGCCACACTCTTTATATTCCCCTAGGCTAGTTTAGAGTGGTTTCACATAGACTTCAGATGGATCAAGTTGACCACCACATTGAATAGCCAAACATGATCTTCCAACTATGATATTTGCAAGAGTTTGAAACATTGGAGTAGTACTTCATCTTCCAATGCCCTGTCTACTACATGAACTCGTGAGGGTAGTTCCATTGTTTATTCAAAGAACCACAAACTATATCCATGTTCTTTAGATACCATGATCAGATATGCCTAGCCTTATACATGTAATGGGCCCTGTTGTGGAAAAAATTACACAAGGGTGTTGTTGATGTATATGTAACTTCAAAATGTATTTCACATATATGTATATTGTATTCCTATAGAGATGTTATTATTCCTATATACAGAAGTGTCGTCATTTATATTGTAAGTGTCGTAACTTATACTTGATGGGTTATTAGACCACCTTGTAGGGGTCGGCCCTGTATAAGTCATGTGGGTCAAAGGGTTATTAGACCACCCTATTGGGGGTTGGCCATGTGGGTCAAAGGGATATTAGACCACCCTAGTGGGGGTTGGCCCAGTCAACATTATGTTAAGTGGTTAAGTTGAGGCCGACCTAGTTGAGTAAAGGTCAAGTCAAGTTAGTGTATAAATAGAGAGTGTGTCTCTCTCATTTTACACATTCTATTCTCTCACTCACACTTGGGAGAGTGGCGCACTTGTGGAGGAGGAGGCTTTGCTACTAGGAGAAGACTATCTCTTGTATTCTGGTTGTATCATTGCTCTATCTATCTCTGAGGAAGTTATTGGGGTTTTTCACCTTTATGGTTTTCCCCAAGTAAACTCTGTGTCTCTTGTGTGCTTGCATTATTGTGTCCATGATTGATATGCTGTAGATTTGTTGTACATGTTGTTCTCTCATTTAAGATCCTAGATCAGATTGAAGTAAATTCTGAAAATTTAACATGGTATCAGAGCTAGCTTGAAAGAAGGCATGATATGGCATGTATGACACTTGTTGCACTTGCGATGCTAGGGCTTGATATAGCAAAAACCAGTCATCGTAGAACTTTCGCTATAAATCCATTTTGGCAAAGTTTTTGGATCGAAAACTTTTACAGGATGAAGATCAGATCCTCATGTATCTTTTTTCCAAAGGACAACTTCTAATTCGTTGTACTTTGTGATTTATGATCTGTTCAATATAGGGTTTCTGCCTCTTCTAAATCTCAGTCAGAAACAGGTGACCTGGGATAAAAGGTCATAACTTGGGATAGGAAGCTCCAAATGAAATTTCATAAAGAGTGGCAAGTAGTACATAGACTGTACTATCGCAGAAAAATGTTTCAGAGGCCGAAGTTGAACCAGTGACACGTGGAATGCCGTACAAGTTCTCTCTCCTGTATTATCCCATAAACAGGTCTTGTTGCGATACTTGGAATAACTCTCTCTTAGAGAATCCAATTGAAGTTAGAACTGTCGAGATGGAAAGATGACAGGATGGGCTATCTTAGGAAAAAATTTCAAACCCTGGGGATCGAAAAGTTTGGAGTTACACTAGAAACAATCAGGTACATATTTCTGTCAAAACATAATTATTTTTTAGCACCTTCATTCATGGCTTCGGGAATTTAGGGTTTCGAATAAAGTTGGAATTTTTGTAATCGAAGAACACAGCTGAATGCTACTCATCAAAATCAAAATTTAGAGACCAAGATCAGAATTTTTGGTTGGGAAAAAGGTCGGGCTTGTTCAGACCCTAGTTCGGGACTTTGATCAGAAAAGTGGAAAATTAGGGCTTCTGCAAAAATGGGAATTTTTTAAATCTGTGACCACGGCTGGAAGCTCCTCATAAAAATAGAAGCTTAGAGATTTGAATCAAATCTTTTGGTTGGGTGAAGCTCCGGGAAACTCAAACCCTAATTCAGGGTCCTCCCCAGTGAATCCAGAAATCTAAAAGGCAATTTCGAGGGGTGAAACTTTGTAGTTTTCAAATTTTGAATATACCAACTTGATCAGCTCATTAAGGTGCATATTTCTATCCTTTCGGAAGTTTCAAATTCAAAGTTTGAATTTTTGGGGTTTCTTTGACAAACCCTAATCCAGCTCCAGGTCTAGTTCTTGCAAATCAAGTGGATTGGGTTAATCCTAGAAAAAGATGGATTGGTCACCTGCATAAGTGAAGAAGTTCTTGTCTCAGAGGGAGATGAGGCTAAGGCCTTCCATAAGAAGATTACAAGCAATCTTGATAGGTATGGATTACAAGTATGTTTCATGGTTAATTTTATCATATGTTTGTCTTCATATCATTACAGTACAATCTTGATTAATTACTAGACTTGTCGTATCACCTTAATAGAATATATTCATTGATTAAGGTTTTGACACTTATGAATGTACTAATGCATTGTGATGTTGTATTAGGTTTATGGTGTTCGCTAACATAAAAGGTACACCAAGAAAGACAAATCATGTTCTACTTCAAGAACATATGATCATGGTGACATGAAGACAAAGATTCATCCATTGTCATGGATCACATAGAAGATCTACTTTCGAGGTATGTATAACTTGTTCCTACAATGGTTAACCTATGAGACATGCAGGTTACTAGCACAAGTCACTGAAGAGAACCAGAAGACATTATGCGAGTATGTTATACATAACTAGCTAGCATGCTAATCCAGGTATGTTTTTCCTATATCTAACTAGAATCTTACCTTGTGTTAGGATCTTATACTGTTGTGTTGTTGATAATGATTATTCATGAAGTCATAGGTTTGAATAGTCATGGCTGTATGCATATTATGTTTCTTACCATAATTGATGATATGACTAACCAGAAGAATCATGAAGGTATAGGTTTGAGTAATCACGGGTTTATGCATTGATGATTTAACTAATCAGAAGAGTCCTATGATCAAATAAGAATATGCATGAGTAAAAGAAGACTTCCCTGAAACCTTGAATACTAATGTTATTATCTGTGAATGATCATGACTATACATGTTTAAGATTATTGTGTTTTGATAGTATTAAGATTATACTAATAAATGTGTGATTGTGTATGAGACCTCAAGGATAACACAATGATGATACTAATAATCATGCATAGTGATTAAGGATGGATGTAAGTTCAAGGACAGGTAATCCAGGAAGCAAAGATCAAGAGGGAGCACACTCCAATTGTTCCTGCAAGAAAGCAAAGGAGCACACTTCAATAGTTTCTGCAAGGATGCAGATATTCAAAGGGAGTTTACCATCTTTCTACATTCCACAACAGAAAGGTGTAGAAGAAGCTACTTCAGCAACTCCTGCAAGGAAGCAAAGACTCATAAGGAGTCCACCCAGCAACCAAACAAAGATAAGTATTTTTAATTATCATTTCTTGCATATTTGTTTGTTTAAATAAAATTGTTCAATGATGTATATGCTCATGTTCCTAGACTTAGGATATGTATTGTGCATATTAGAATGATTGCACTAATGAACAGTATACTACTAATATGCATGTGATGGGTAAGTGGCCTATGGCACTGTACAACATTCTAGTGCTACTTATCTAGAATGAAACCTCTTTGCTGACATGTTGGGAGTAGTGCAAACTCTTAACAATGTTCTGGTAGAGACTGGAAGGCATCTAGAAAGTTGTGGAACATGGATAAATGTTGTATTGAAGCATTGGCTAAGATAATTGCATGACTGTATGACATATTTCTTTATGTGTAAGAATTTGTCTGAAAATTATGAGATGTTTCTAATCATGCAATTTAACTTGTTTTGTAGAAAAGAACATATACCTTCACCTACAAAAGAAGGACTACAACATTTGTTCAAGCAAAAAAATTATCTATTGAAGATATTGAAGTTCCCAAGATACAGGAAGAATGCCATGATCCGTCGATCATGAAGAACGATGTTTGGGATGCAGTCCCAAAAGCTTAAGGGAAGTCTGTTGTGACTTCCAAATGGAACTATCAGATCAAGCATGCTGCAGATGGCAGCATAGAGAAATATAAAAGTGATGAAATAGAAGATACACCAGATGGATTTCAAGACAGCCTTCTTGAATGGTGTAGTCATATATGTGTGCATAACTTGGTAGGATAGACAGCTTTCTATCCAGTTTGGGCTTTACCAAGAGTAAAGCAGATTCCAACCTTTACTACAAGGTTGAGGAAGGAAATCCAGTGATACTACTTTTGTATGCGGATAACCTCTTTGTTACAGGTGAAGATAGATTGATTGCCAACACGCAGCGGAAGCTTGTTGCCGAGTTCAAGATGAAGAACTTGGGGATGATGCACTATTTGTTTTTGGCATGGAGGTGTGGCAGAGTGCAGATGGAATCTTCCTTGGACAAGGGAAGTATGCAGTAGAGATCCTGAAGAGGTTTGGGATGATGGATTGCAAGGCCATGGCCACACCTATGGCATCGAATCTGAAGCTTCTTTGTGATGCTCCATCTGAGCCGGTTGATGTCTCTATGTATCGTCAGATGATTGGGTCCTTGATGTACCTAACGAACACGAGACCAGATATTTGCTTTGCGATGAACACATTGAGCCAGTTCCTGATGAATCGGAGGAGTGTTCACCTGGTTGCTGTAAAGCATGTTCTGAGGTACCTGAAGGGTACAGTGGATTATGGGCTCAAGTATGAAGTGAATCAAAAGTTTAACCTGAAGGGTTATGTTGATTCAGATTGGGATGGTAGTGCTACAGATAGGAAGAGCACATCTGGATGTTGCTTCAGTATGGGATCAGGTGTGATCTCTTGGTTTAGTAGAAAGCAGTCCTGCATAGCACTGAGTACAGCTGAGGCAGAGTATGTTGTAGCCTGTTCAGCTAGTTGTGAGGCAGTATGGCTATGAAAGCTATTGTTTGAGTTATTTGATCTCCCATTGGATGCTACTGGTATCTTTTGTGATAACCATAGTTGTGTGAAGCTGTCCGAGAACCCAGTGTTTCATGACAGGTTGAAACACATAGAGATCAAATATCACTATATCAAGGATATGGTGCAGAGAGGAGCTTTGAAGCTCCTGTACATTGCAATGGATGAGCAGATTGCAGATGTGCTGACGAAACCACTAGCCAGAGTGAAGTTCGAGTACTTCAGAGAGAGGATTGGTGTTCTTCGGATTGATGACACTTCGAGGAAGAAGTGATGGACACATTTGCAAAGGCCATTCCAAGCATGTTGGAAGGAGGATCCTTCACATGGTTGTGGATGTAAGCACTAGATGATGAGCATCAGGACGATGCTCCAGTTACTGCTCTATATATGCATCAGGATGATGCTGGATATGATCAGTTGGATCATTTATATGTATATGTATGTATGCATCATGTTGGATGCTGGATATGATCAGTTGGATAATTTATGTATGTATGCATCATGTTGGATGCTGGATATGATCGGTTGGATCATTTGTATGTATTTTGTATATGCATCATGTTGGATGCTTGGACCATGTATATGTATATGTATTAGGTGGATACATTGTGTGATCAGGTAGATCATGTATATTGATATGTATCATGTATGATCAGGTGATCATGTATCTGTATATGTATCAGGTGGATACATTGTATGATCAGGTAGATCATGTATGTTGATATGTATCATGTATGATCAGGTGGATCATGTATTTGTATTTGTATTAGGTGGATGCATTGTATGATCAGGTGGATCATGTATGATGATATGTATCAGGTAGATACTTGGTATGCATCAGGTAGATGCATGATATGATCAGGATGATCATGGATGACGAGCTTCAGGATGTTGCTCCAGATGACTTGCAGCAGGATGTTGCAGTGATGATGATCAGGATGATCATGTATACATCAGGATGATGTATGGTGAGTATCAGGTTGATACTCTATGGCCGTGGATCAGGTTGTGTAGATGAGCATATAATTTGGCCCTGCGAGATTTGCAGATAGTCTTTCGAGGTTTTGCCTATGGCATATAATTTGGCTCTGGGATATCTGGAAAATGCTCTTTCAAGGTTTTGCTCTGGGAGGACATATAATTTTGCCCTGGGAGGTCTGCAGATAGTCTTTCAAGGTTTTTCCTATGTCATATAATCTGGCCCTGGGATATCTGGCAGATGCTCTTTCGAGGTTTTGTTCTATGGCATATAATATGTCCCTGGGAGATTCGATAGGTTGGGTTGTGTGCCCGTAATAAGTCCTGGGATGCTCTTGAAAGGTTTTTCCATGACCACATATAATCTGTCCCTGGGAGATCCTATAGGTAGAGTTGTGTGCTCGTAACAGCCTGGGATGCTCTTGCGAGGTTTTGTGATGACCACATATAATCTGTCCCTGGGAGATCCTATAGGTAGAGCTGTGTGCTTGTAACAGCCTGGGATGCTCTTGTGAGGTTTTGTTGTGAGGTCACATATAATATGACCCTAGGAGATCCTGTAGGTAGAGCCGTGTGCTCGTAACAGCCTGGGATTCTCTTTCAAGGTTTTGTGACGCACGTAATAACTCCTAAGGATTCCATAGTATGGCCAGTGATGACGAAGACCTGCAAGTGGTGGGCCTACATCTAGTATGAAAAAGGACTGGCTCTATAGAACTTCCTATGATGAGTAGATTCAGAGATTGATTGAGATAGCAGCAGCAGTGACGATGATCCAGAGAAGATGAATTGTGCTAGAATACCTCTGTTGAGAAATACCTTCCTAGTTAAGAGGGATTGTTGATGTATATGTAACTTCGGAATGTATTTCACATATATGTATATTGTATTCCTATAGAGATGTTATTATTCCTCTATACGGAAGTGTCGTCATTTATATTGTAAGTGTCGTAACGTATACTTGATGGATTATTAGACCACCTTGTTGGGGTCGGCCCTGTATAAGTCATGTGGGTCAAAGGGTTATTAGACCACCATATTGGGGGTCGGCCATGTGGGTCAAAGGGTTATTAGACCACCCTAGTGGGGGTCGGCCCAGTCAACATTATGTTAAGTGGTTAAGTTGAGGCCAACCTAGTTGAGTAAAGGTCAAGTCAAGTTAGTGTATAAATAGAGAGTGTGTCTCTCTCATTTTACACATTCTATTCTCTCACTCACACTTGGGAGAGTGGCGCACTTGTGGAGGAGGAGGCTCTGCTGCTAGGAGAAGACTATCTCTTGTATTCTAGTTGTATCATTGCTCTATCTATCTCTGAGGAAGTTATTGGGGTTTTTCACCTTTATGGTTTTCCCTAAGTAAACTTTGTGTCTCTTGTATGCTTGCATTATTGTGTCCATGATTGATATGTTGTAGATTTGTTGTACATGTTGTTCTCTCATTTAAGATCCTAGATCAGATTGAAGTAAATTCTGAAAATTTAACAAGTGCATCCTTCCACTTGGTAAGGGGCTAATGCTTATAGGTTGTAACAAGGCCTCAATCCTTGGAGCCCCTTGGTGAGGTGTGAGTTCTCCAAGTGATCCTGCAAGAGGTTGTTGGCGAAATTTGAATAAATAAATAAAAATTAAACAAAATATAACAAATATAATGGGGGAATAATGAAAACTCAAACAACCAAATGTATGCAAAACAACTTTGTATTTCCCAATGGCCAGGCATGTACAACACCTAAGAGGTGTAGGCTTCAAGTGAATCCAACAATATCCCTTAGGGAGATCCTTATTGTCCAAACTAAATTCTAAGTGGGTTGAGAGAACAATGGAGAGAAACTCTAGCTCCTTGGAGGAAGGAGGCAAGGGAGCTTTGGAATGCTTTCAAAGGTGGGAAGAGGTAAGCTATTAAGGAGCTCTAACAAAAATCTAGCAGTTGTAACTTTGCTCTCTTTTTTTCTCTCTAAGATGCATGCCCATGGCTTTCTTTTATAGGCCAAGAGGTGGCCAAGAAACAACTATCTCCAAATGTGAATGTAATCACCTCATGAAGTGGTTCCAAGTACACAAGGGGGGCTATTTAATCCCACAAGGAGCCCAAATTAGAACTGTGGAGGTGATGGGCTATTGGTGAACCTTCAATTGCACCACTCGTGGGTGAGATTTTTTAGGTGCATAGATATCGAAGGAATTTCCACGTGAGGGTCGCATGGGCTCTGAACTAGTAATACGCATTATAGCGCAAGTTAATAAGGGTTAGATTTTTTGAAGGTGCCTTTGATGAGCTATATTCTATATGTTGATGACGCCTTACTGCAAGAATCGCTAAAATATCACATGTGTGTGAGATTTAGGTGTTAACAAATTCCCCCTAATGTATGAGGTTCATAAGGGACTATAGAGTCGATAATGGATCATTGTTTCTTGTGTTTCTCTCCTATTTTGTAGTAGAAAAAGAATAGTTGGACGAGAGGGTAGTCCCATGGGGGAAGATTGCTAGTGATAGCTGGTGAAACTGTAATAAAAACTTTTGTGGTATACAAACAAGGCGAGCATACCCATGCTCATGAAAAAATTGTCAAGAATATTACAATAAGAGAAGACCAAGGGGGTAAATCAAAGATACTACTGGGACAAGGATGAAGGCACCTTCAATCCATGTGAGAGTAACTGAACTTGGAACTGCTCCTAAATATTGAAGAAGCAGGACTATTGATGATCATGATGATCCCATAGGGGTGGGCAATGTTGAAATATCGTAACTTCTAAGAATATTATATATGTACTTTATTATTCCGAAGATGTTTCATTCCTCCGTGAAGACCTTATTGTATATCCGGAGATGTTTTATTCCTCCGTGGATAATGTGGTAACTTGGGTTATTAGACTTCCCTAGTGGGGGTCGGCCCTGTATGTGTTATGTGGGTTAAAGGGTTATTAGACCACCCTAGAGGGGTCGGCCCAGTCAGCATTATGTAAAGTGGTTAAGTTGGTGCCGACTTAATTTGTGTAAAAGACAAGTCGGAGTTGTGTATAAATAGAGGAGGTGTGTTCCTCATTTAACACACATTCACTCACTTGTGATTAGCGCATAAGTGAGAGAGAGATCTGCTATGGAGGATAAGGAGCTCATGGTTGAGGATTACATATTTGTATTTGCTGGTCATTAATATTGAGGAAGCTTTGTTGGGTTGTCTACCCCATGAGGGTTTCCCAGGATAAATCTGTTTCTCTTTTGTTTATGTTGTGCTTGTTGTTCTTTTAGTGATCCTATATATGCTATTGTTGTGAAATGGAATATAATGCTGATATTTTATGTCTTAGCATATTATATCTTAACATGGTATCAAAGCTAACCTGAAGGAAGTAAATGTATGGCACTTACGACACTTGCTTCACATGCGACCATTTGAAGGTTAGGGTTTTATATAGAAAAAACTAGTCATCGTGGAACTTTCACTATAAATCCATTTTTCCAAAGTTTCATGATCTAAAACCTTTACAGGTCGTATATAACATCCCATTGTACCTTGTGTCCAAAGGAAAGCCTCTAATTCATTGTACTTTGTGATTTATGATCAGTACAAGTTAGGGTTTCTGCCTCTTCCAGATCTCAGTCATAAATAGGTGACCTAGGAAAAAGGTCACAACATGGGATAGGAAGCTCCAAATGAAATTTTGTGAAATGTTTCAAGTAGAGAATGGACTGTAGTTTCTCGGGTACTTTTTTTAGAGGCAGATGTTGAACCAGTGACACGTGACATGCCGTACAAGTTCGCTCTCCTGTTTTATCCCATAAACAAGTCACATTGCGCCACTTGGCATAACTCTCTATCAGAAAATCCAATTGAGGTCAGACCTGTGGGGTTGGAAAGATGACAGTTCAGGATACCATAGGCATAATTTTAAGACCTTGTGGATTTGTAATATCATAGATGCACCAGAAACAATCAGGTACATATTTCTATCAAAACAGAATTGGATTCTGAGCACCTTCATTCTTGGCTTATCACTGCTGCGGGAATTTAGGGCTTCGGAGAAAGTTGGAATTTTTGGAATCAGAGTCCACGGCTGAATGCTCCTCATCAAAATCAAAATTTAGAGACCAAGATAGAAATTTTTGGTTGGTCAGAAGGTCAGGCTTGATCAAACCCTAGTTCAGGATTTTGATCAGAAAGGTGGAAAATTAGGGCTTCTACAAAAGTTGGAATTTTTGAAGTCTATGACAACGACTGGAAGCTCCTCAGAAAAATCAAATTTTAGAGCTTTGGAATGAACCTTTTGATTGGGCATAAGGGTGGGTTTTATCAAACCCTAGTTCGGGGTCCTGTCTAGTGAATCCAAAAGTTTCAAAGGCAATTTTGAGGAGTCAAATTTTGTAGTTTTCAAAATTGAAGTATACCAGCTTGATCAGCTCAACAAGCCACATCTTGCCATCCATTCAAAAGTTTGAATTTTTAGGGTTTCTCTGACAAACCCTAATCTAGCTCCCAATCCAGTTTCAGCAAATCAAAGTGGATTGGGTTAAAAGCAATGCTGATAGGTATGACCTTAGGATATACAAGTATGTGTTGAAATCTGTTCATGATATGTTTGTCTTCATATTATTGAGGTTAGTACAATTATGATTGTTTGATACCGAATACATGTGAATGATAGAAGACATTCATTGATTAGGATTATGACACTTATGATTGTACTAATGCACTTGTGGTGTTGTATGAGGATGATGTTGTCTTCTAACAAGATACAGGTACATAAAGAAAGACAAATCATGTTATATGACCATGATGACATGAAGACAAAAGACTCATCCATAATCTTTGATCACATAGAAGCTCTACTTACGAGGTATGTATGACTTTGTTCTACTATGCTTAACCTATGAGATATGCAGGTTCTAGCATAAGGTCTCTAAATAATTGAAGAGAACAAAGAAGATATTGTTTGGGTATGTTAAGACATAACCAAGTTTGATAATCCAGGTAAGTTTTCCTATATCAAGTTAGAATCCTACTTTGTTATGATCTTAGGTAAGTATACCTATGTATGAAATGATCATGACCATACATACTTCAGATTATCATGTTTTGATAATATTGAGATTATACTAATGAATGTATGTTTGTGTATGAGATCATGAGGATTAGTGCACACTTAAGCATGCATAGTGGTACAGAATGAATAGAAGTTCAAAAGACATATAGAGATCAAGCAGGAGGTAACCACACAAACATAAAAGATAAGCATTTGAGTTGTTATTTGAATCTCTGAATAAGTTAATGATATTGCTTGTAATAGTTGCATGCGTATTTGTATTCCTAGAATATATCATGCATAGTGTGAGTATTCATATAGCATTGAACAGTATGATACTAATATGCATATGATGGGTAAGTTGGATAAACATTCCATTGTTGCTTGTCTAGAATGAAACCTATTTGCTAACATGCTGAGAGTTGTGCACACTCTTGATAGTATGTTCTGGAAGAGATGGAAGGCATCTAGATAACCACTGCATGCATACATGATATGGAAATAGTTGCATGACTATGTGAATCATATCAATATGCATAGTAGGTTATCATGTCAACATAATTTGATGATTATGAAGTATTACTAATCATGTGATTAACTTTGATTTGTAGAAAATATCATGTGTTATGATGATGAACACCTATTCCAAAGAATGAGTGATGGATGTTCAACAAGAAGACTTACAAATCAAACATATTATAGAAGGATCATGGCTAGAATATTCTCTTAGAAAGAAGAAGAGGATCATGACGAGATGTTTGCTCCAAGTGGCTAGGAAAATTACTAGTTTCCTAGGTTTGGGGTGGAAGCTTTGGGATTTGGAATAAGGGGGGTAATAAATGATGTTTAGACATTTGAAGGGTTCAAGTATTTAATAAATAGAGTGAATAAATAAATTCAAGAGAAATCCTAGGTGACAAATGGTTTTGGAGACATATGGAGGATGTGGGACCCACACTAGCTTGATTTTTCATAATACATGGTATCTTTCTTTTGCAAATTCAAATTAATGGGAATGTGAACACTCTTGGGTGAGTTGGTAAGTCATAAAATATTTCATTGAGCATCTTATGTCGAATTGGGAAGGATTGGTAACCTCCATGGAAGATAAAGAGTCAAAGTGGAAGTTTGTGGACACTTGGGCTAAATTCCCTAGCCCCTATGACACCAATGATGGAGCATCTATGACAACTATGACAAATTGCAGACCTGACCTCTGACATCTGACCACTATGACATGTCAGCCCCAAAAATAGTCTCAAAGAAGGTGAATTTGGGATTTGGAGAAGCCAAAGAGACTCAAAATCGAATTTGGGAGAAGATGGAAGGTTGGAACTAGGAGACAAGTGGCAAATGTGGAATATTTCCTAAATGGAAATCTATTGAATCTATTGAGAGGATTTCGACCCTTAGAAGGCTAATGTTGGTTATAAAATGTAGAAATGAAGTATGAGAATAGCTTTTTATCATTTGTAGAATTTGCAATTGCATTTGTGAAGAGGGAGAGCTAGTGGATGACTAGTTTCTTGCCTTAGCCAATTTCGAGGGTGAAAGATTCCCATCCAAGTTAGTAATTGGAAAGGCCATTCAGAAATTTCATTTGGAGCTTTAATGGATTCTTTATTTTCAGTTGTAAGCTATAGGGAATCTCATGGTTTCTTCTATTGCAGCTCACTCCTTCAACTATTTCCAATTTTGATGGCATATTCTTGATCCTTGAGGGAGGGCGTTTTTGGTGAGTTATTGTACTCTTTGGGGAAGCTTTTAATGGCCCATTTATTTTTTAATATGAATTAAATACTCTTTTATTCATCTCCAAAAATTTTCAGGTCGAAATTCCAAGTAGAAATGTATAAATCTCATTTTTAATGGAAGAATAATGCCATTTCCCCACTACCTTGTTGTGAGCCAATGTATTGATGATGATTTCGAATGAATGGATGATTATATGATATATTTGTGATCAACATACTTCCATGGATGTCTTATACAAGTTTCATCTACTGTACTTGAGCATTTGAAGCATTTTTACTCAGTTTAGTTGTATTGGGAGGTGAAATAGTGCCATTTCCCCAAGGGTCGAATTGGGGATTTTTGCAGTTGAATGGGAGAGGGTGAGAACAGTTGTAATAATCCATTAATGGTGCATATGAGACTTTAATAAAATAATTAACACATTACATACCTCTTTTCATAAATTTGAGTGGGTTTGGAGGCATTTGGGAAGCCATTTTCAGTACTTACCCCAGGGAGATTTGAACCCCAAATTACTAGTAAAATTGCATAATTGGTCTAGAATATTAAGAGAGTTTGTAGAGGTCTTTTGGTGGACATATGTCATCCATAAACATCATATTCAAGTTCTAATATCATTCATACACCTTCCTTGAATATTTCAAGGCATTTGGAGTCAATTTGAGACCTAGAGACCAATACTAGTCAAAGGAAAATCACTAGTAAAGTTACCTACATTGATCAGAATGGAAAGAGGATTTACAGAAGTATTTTAAAGGTACAAAGGAATCCATGAAACACATATTTATGTTATAATATCATTCATATACCTTCTCAGAAGATTTGGGATCATTTGGGGCAAATTTGGGACCTAGAGATCAAAACTAGTCAAAGGTTGAACTAAGGAAAAAAGTGGAAAATTGCAATTTTAATAAAATTCCTAACAAGGGACATTATAGCCTCTTAATGGTGTAATTGAAGAAAGATCTGTATGGACACCAAGGATCGATAGTCATTTGATGAGCTTAATGATCACCATGGGTGATTCAGATTTCAACCTTTGCTACAAGGTTGAGGGTGGTGTCTATATACAAATGGCATTCTTCTCTCAGATGGATGCAAGAAGGAACTCACCACAGAGTTCGAATGATATTGAGGCTCATATCAGTAGACCCATCTGACGGGAGATGGCACGGATAGATATGCAGAAGATCACTCAATGCAGAGTGTGAATGATGTTGGGTCACAGAGGGAGAATTGACGGTTTCTTGACAAGCTTGGGCTTTACCAAGAGTAACGCTGATCCGTTATGGATGATAAACCTGTAATATTATTGCTATATGTGGATTTTGACTAGAAATGAGAAACATATCATCGAGTGCAAGAAGAATCTCTCTATAGAATTTGAGATGAAAGATCTCGATTTGATGCATTACTTCCTAGGACTGGAAGTATGGAAAGGCCCAGAAGGAATCTTTCTCAACCAGGGAAAGTACGCTGTGGAAATCTTGAGAAGATTTTATATGTTGGAATGTACAACCACGGCCACTCTCATGGGTTTCGACTTGAAGTTGTTAGTTGATGACTCATCAGAGTTAGTGGATGTGACTCTGTACAGACAGATTATTGGGTCATTGATGTATCTAACAAATACCAGGCCAGATATATGCTTTGCTATGAACACCTTGAGTCAACATCTAGTGGAACCTAGATGTGTTCACCTGATAGCTGCAAAGCATGTGATGAGGTACCTAAATGGTACGATAGAATTTGGTCTATGTTATCTTGGAGATAATGACTTCAAATTGTATGGCTACACAGATGTTGATTTTGCAGGAAGTGTATCTGACAGGAAGAGAACCTCGAGAGGATGTTATTGTTTGAGATATGCCATGATCTCATGGTTTAGCAGGAAACAATCTAGTGTGGCTCTAAGCACAGTTGAAGCGGATATATATAGCTTCTTGATCTGCTAGTTGAGAAGCGATATGGATTCGGAAGTTGTTATCAAGATTGTTTGACTTGGAGATGGACCCCACTGTGATCTTGTGTGAAAACCAGAGTTGTATCAAGATGAATGCAAATTGAATGTTCCATGATAAAGTCAAAGCACATAGAGATCCGATATTTCTATATACAGGATATGGTGCAGAAAGGAGCTAGAAAGCTCGAGTATGTGAGCACTGACGAACAAGTTGCTAATATATTATCCAAACCTCTGTTTCAAGTAAAGTTTGAGTATTTCCGAGACAAGCTTGGTGTAGTTCAAAAGGACCCTCCTCGAAAGGGGGAGTGATATGGTTGTTGATATCGACGGTAAGGTCGATGATGAGGATACTTGTGTCGATGATGTGGATACTTGTATCGATGATGAGGTTACATGTTCCGACGATGAGGTCGATGATGAGGTTACATGTCCCAACGATGAGGTCGATGATATCAACAATGAGGTTGAGAAGTGGTCCCTAGTGTATGAGAGGGATTGTATCATCCCCAGACTTCGGTCCTTGAATTGATCTATAGACATATGTCTTGGATAAGTGGTCCCTAGTGGACAAGAGGGATTGTATCATCCTCAAACTTCAGTCCCTGAATTTATCCGTATACATATGGCTTCGAGAAGTGGTCCCTAGTGGATGAGAGGGATTGTATCATCCCCGCACTTCCGTCCCTGAATTGATCCGTAGACATATGTCTCCGAGAAGTGGTCCCTAATGGACGTGATAGGACTGCATCATCCCTGAACAGTTAGTTCAAAATGTACGTGATAGGAATGCATCGTCCCTAAACAGTTAGTTCAAAATGTACGTGATAGGACTGCATCGTCCCTGAACATTTAGTTCAAAATGTACGTGATAGGACTGCATCGTCCTTAGACATGAGGGGTGTCTTAAATGGATCAAGACTGCATCGTCCCTAAAAAATTAGTTCAAAATGTACGTGATGGGATTACATCGTCCCTAGCCATGTTTTGGTGTCTTAAATTGATAGGGATTGATCATCACTAGACATTGATCCCGTAATTCCAAAAGGAAGGATAGTCTTAAATATTGATCCTTAGACTAGAATCCCGTAATTCCGAAAGGAAGGATTGTCTAAGATGTGAGTAGTGGACAAGGATCCTGTAATTCCGAAAGGAAGGATCGTCCAAGTGTGGTAGCTCTGTAAAGACTGGGTCCCGTAATTCTGAAAGGAAGGATTATCTGAGCACCACTAGAGTTGATGGACTAGAGTCCCGTAATTTCGAAAGGAAGTACTGTCCATGATCCCATAATTCCGAAAGGAAGGATCACCAGAGTTGATGGACTAGAGTCCTGTAATTCTGAAAGGAAGGATTGTCCATGATCCCGTAATTCCGAAAGGAACGATCACCAGAGTTGATGGACTAGAGTCCCGTAATTTTGAAAGGAAGGACTATCCATGATCCCGTAATTCCGAAAGGAAGGATCACCAGAGTTGATGGACTAGAATCCCATAATTCCGAAAGGAAGGATTGTCCATGATCCCGTAATTCCGAAAGGAAGGATCACCAGAATTGTTGGACTAGAATCACATAATTCCGAAAGGAAGGATTGTCCATGATCCCGTAATTCCAAAAGGAAGGATCACCAAAGTTGTTGGACTAGAATCACGCAATTCCGAGAGGAAGGATTGTCCATGATCCCGTAATTCTAAAAGGAAGGATCATGTGTGTTGTAGGATATGCTGCTATGTTGATGATGTTGATCTAGATGATCCAGATGATCCAGATGATGATACTGTTGATCGAGATGATACAGATGATGTTGATCGAGATGATGGTACTGCTGATCGAGATGATCCAGATGATGATGATCGAGATGATCAAGATGATGATACTATTGATCGAGAGATCTAGATGTTGATGATGTTGATCGAGAGATCCAGATGATGATGTTACTGTAGCTGATCAAGTGCTGCAGAAGGTGAAGACTCAATACTGGCGATGTTGATACTCCAGTATTGAAAACCTGGAGATATTCTAGTAACTGGTTGAGTTACTGATGATGTTGAGAAAGATTCCAATGATATATAGATGTATCATGTATGATGTTGATGACTCCTTGGTCCTGCAAATGTTGTTATAATATCCTTCTCGTTAAGGGGGAGTGTTGAAATATTGTAACTTCTAAGAATATTATATTTGTACTTTATTATTATGGAGATGTTTCATTCCTCCATGAAGACCTTATTGTATATCCGGAGATGTTTTATTCCTCCGTGGATAATGTGGTAACTTGGGTTATTAGACTTCCCTAGTGGGGTCGGCCCTGTATGTGTTATATGGGTTAAAGGGTTATTAGACCACCCTAGAGGGGTTGGCCCAGTCAGCATTATGTAAAGTAGTTAAGTTGGGGCCGACCTAGTTTGTGTAAAAGACAAGTTGGAGTTGTGTATAAATAGAGGAGGTGTGTTCCTCATTTAACACACATTCACTCACTTGTGATTAGCGCATAAGTGAGAGAGAGATCTACTATGGAGGATAAGGATCTCATGGTTGAGGATTACATCTTTGTATTTGTTGGTCATTAATATTGAGGAAGCTTTGTTGGGTTCTCTACCCCATGAGGGTTTCCCAGGATAAATCTGTTTCTCTTGTGTTTATGTTGTGCTTGTTTTTCTTTCAGTGATCCTTTATATGCTATTGTTGTGAAATGGAATATAATGTTGATATTTTATGTCTTAGCATATTGAATCTTAATAGGGAACCAGATTAGTGGTGAAGGTGTTGAGGGGGAAATTCACTGTACCAGATGGATTGCTACCATGTTTTTGCAAATGTGAACATTGCTACCTTCAAAATTACGTTTCCCCTCGATGCGATAGAGGTGTTAATGCCGAGCATAGGGGAAACCACTAAGTTAGGGAGCACTAATGGCTCTCTCCACTTAGTTCAAGGTTATCCCTTATAGTGATTGAAAGGGACCCCAAGGTACAACTGCAACTACTGCAACTCTCAGAATATGGTAAGCTGATGTCGCTAAGAGCTTAAACATATGAGAAGATAGGAATCTCATCATAGGAACCAAGACCATAGTGTAACCAACTATAGGACTGAAAGACCTGATACAAGACTGGATGAAAAGCATGGGGATCATAACTTCCTTTGATTGATGTAAATGTGGGGAGGGATAATGACAACATTCCTTTAGGAAAGGTACATAGTGAAACAAAGGGAGATAAATTGCAATTGAAGGGGTTTGATGGAGACATAATACTGAGAGTAATGGTGACCAAAAAAATTGATAATGCTAGGGATAGTGAGACTCAAATGCATCAAACAAAGGAGACTATGTATTGCTTCCAAAAGAATCAAGATTCCTCGCAAGTTTATGTGGATTGGGGACATGTTTGTACATAAATAATGATTGGTGGGGTACCCACAGTTATTGGGGTGTCAGAGGACCAATTTGATGATGGGAATATTCCCCATAGTTTTGAGTGGGTTGGGGTACGCTTTCCAAGATGATGTGATGGTTGTTTTGTAGATGTGAAGATGGGTTCCCCATGAATTAATGTCATGCAGATTGTTCCTGTGGGAATAATTGAATAGAATTGGTTACTTCTGAGGGTGGGGGCCCCATTGGTGTCATGGTGGGGATGATTGTACACATAATATTTCGGATGGTAGAGTTCTCATGGAGGTATGATTAGTAAACTGTGGATCTTGATCGTAACATCTTCCAAGGAATTTGATGGCATTGACTACAGAAGGTGAGAGAGTAAATGTGAAGCTATAAAATGATGAACTGTGGGTTGATTTCTTCAAAGTTAATCTAATTCCTTGAACTTGTGGGGGGTTCAACATCATGGGTTTCAAATGATGACAAGGAGTGTATTGGTGTGTGCACCCATGGGGGAAAATGCTATTCACATTGATGACATTGATGGCACATCATGATTGGAAATTAGGGCCTTATGGATCGGGGAAATTTTTAGGGGTGAAATTTCGACAATTGTCTATTTTTTGGGTTTTTTTTCAAAAAATAAATTCTCTATTTGGTCGTTTTTAGTCTCTAATATCACCTATATTTACATAAAATATGTTTTTTTATCATAATATTGACCAAAATTTACAAGTTTCAGGAGTAAATTGTATGTTTCATATTTAGTATTCGCCTACCTATCTATATATATGTTTTTTCCAATCCAAAATAATCGCCTAGAGTACTACACTTAAGTCTACTATTAGAATCCTTAAAAAATACCTTGCTATGAATATCAATGGGAATATTGGAAAATGCAATGTAAGCAAAGGGAAAACAATGCCTATATGCCAATTTCGTAATGATACTTGTGATAGGAGCCCAGTACCTTTGCTGAAGGATGGATTCATGTCCTCATAATGGAAAAACAAGGGGTCTCATGCATTTCCTTGTCGTAATCATGCACATATAGCGCACATACCCAAGTGTAGAAAAGAACATGACAAAGGTATGTATAATGCAAAAATACAAAAACCAAAACATAGCGCCCCTGTGTGGTTCCTACGGAAAATAAAGGGATTGTGTGTAACTAGTCAGAATAGGAGATGGTATAATCCATGATGTATATATCGAGGCACTGATCATGGTGGTGTGAACGGTTCGTCAAATGGAGCTACGATTTGTTCATAATGTGAGTTGGAAGTTTAGGGACAATGCATATAAATAGGAGGTGGGGCCCACTTGTCCACATCATTTGTACTATTACTCTAAGACCTCCAAGAACGTGTTTGTGCTAATTCTGAGAGTTTCGGGTAAATATTTGACTAGTCGCGAGTTTCAAGTAATACTTAACCCTATGCTTGTGATTTTGGTCCATGTAGTTGTAGGGAAAGGGTGTGCCTGGGGCTTTAGGGACATTTTTTTAGTTCCCAAACCTCAACTGCGCGATATTTTATAATTATTCCATGCTAGCACGTAGGATAATGGGAAAATATCGTGTGGTGGTATAGCATGGTATTTTTCCAGAAGCACGCATGGTCATAGTGCTACCACTTCACACAGTTAAAATGCATTGTTTCACACTTAGTGTGCAAGAGGAATGCGTTGGTTGCACGTTGATATAGTGCAAATTTCTGGTGGATAGTCACACTAAATAGAGCAACTGAAGTGGTTATGTCCCACATGCTAGTGTCACATGGGTAACTATGATACAGCTGCACGGTGCACGACTATATTAAGGTAAAGGTTTGCTATGCATGGGATTGCTAGGGGTGGGTCATGCATGTATGCAAGGGTTTGGTAATAGACTTCTGATGTATGATAGCTTGGCCTTTGCATGATATTTTGAGTGGATCATTATGGCCACAGTTGGTGCTTTCAAGTGGCGACAAAGGATCTACTATGACTTCATTCCTTTGGTGTTGAGGGACATGGTAGCGACTCAGACACTACAGGACAAGGGGCTCTTGAAAATTTTCAAGTGCCCCTTACTGTGATTGGCTGAGTATCTCCTGTGGAGGATTCTGGACATGTGGGATCTTGATAGGAGGGATTTTAGATTCAGTGGAGAGGACCTAAGAATCACGGATCAGGCCTCATCGGGAGATACGGAAGGCGATGCCCCTACAGATGGAGGGACAGACAATCCATGGTTTGGTGGATCACTATTGTGATGGAGACCATAGTGCTTTGAGATATGGGTGTATTTTAATGACTCGTCTAAGGTCCCTACTAATGCGAGTGGTGGAAATGGAACTAATGAGGGTGTTGGGGGTGGCGTCCCCCAACAGGATCACCAAGGGCCAGTTGGCCCTCGTAGAGTGTGTGATAGTCGGGTGGAAAATGTCATGGGGACCATTGTTTTTCTGTATGATGATGGGGCAAATGATTTTGTTGTGGCGGGAGGGTCGGAAGAGGACCTTCTATTATAGGAGTGTCTTATGCTCCTATTTATTTGAGTGATATCCGACACTAAGGCCTCCAATAGTGATGCCTCTGAGGGTATGTTAAGAGCCTTGTATGGTGTATTAGGGGAAAGTAATTATCCGAGATGGTGGTGGGGAGGTAGGTGCATTTTATACCCCACAAAACTTATATGTGTGGGAGTAGAGGATCATCCATGTGGAGAGATACCACTAATGCAGCATGGATTACCAGGGGGATGTACTAGAGTTACCACCTCATGTAGGGGATTCGACACATCAGGTACATTTTTTGTTTTTGTTGATAGTTACATGCATTTCCATACATGTTTTGAGTTTGCACATATTTTAAATGTTTATCATGTATTGATGGTGTTTTCCCTTTGTGATGCAGATATTGGGCTAGTATGACCACCGTGACATGCGGGGAAATGATGGAGGTGAAATAGGGGAGTTGGACCAGCGAAAAGAGCTGGGGTAGCTATCGGGGCATGGCTCTGGCTGGTGGAGTAGCTGTCAAGGGAGTCCCTACTAGGGGGGCATTTGCAGGAGAGAAGATGGTTGTCATCTTGGAATACTTGGAGGGGCGGTTAAGTACTATGCCAGAGAGGATTGATGAAAAAGGTGTTATTGATCTTGATAACGAGTAGTTAGCATTGACGCTCCATCTACTGTCAGAGTGTGCACCTGCTTGGCGTTGAGTGATGAGGAGGGTGGAAGTGGCTTGCCACATTGCCAGAGAGGTACAGGGGGGGTAGGGCTCCCCATCACATTGGAGACTGAGGCCATATCTAGGTGCGGGGTCGGTGACAGCGTGGCTCGCAAGGGAAGAGATCCATCCTTTGGCCATTATGGGGCCTGGGGATCCACTAGTTGGAGGAGTTGTGTGATTGCGAGACACTCATGATATTTTTTGTATAGGGAATATATATACACACACACACACACCATTTTTTTGTGGCTTTGTTGTATATGATCTGTTTTTAGGTGTGACGATGTGTATATGAAATGTATCAATGTATGTTTTCTATATGTTGATGGGATTTATGTCTAGTAGGAGGTACTAACTTATATGATGTGGATGGTTATCAACATACGATGCATTTTTTATGATGACAATATAGATATGTATGCATAAAGATATGTGCTTACACATAATGTGTGTGTGTGTGTGTGTGTGTGTGTGTTTTGGTTAGATGTGCAGATTTAGGAAGCCGCTTGATGTATCAAGTGCTAGTTCAAGACCTCATTGACGACATATTCGGCGAATTCATTAGCATTTCTCAGGATATGCCTGCAATTAATTTTGTCAAACTATCGGACTAGAAGGTTCACACGCAAGAACTCGTGAAAAAGGAGGGGATTGAGGACACGAAACACATTGTTAAGTTACAAGATGACTAGTTGGGAATCTAGGTGTACTCGCATATGGTGTATGATGAGGTGGGTGGCATCACTTAAGATATTGATGAAAACATCATATTCGGCTTGGTTGTTTGTGAGTGTTTCCAAACCAACTCCGCTGGTGTGGTATAGGACTTGGGAGGGGAATAAATAGCCTAGGAAATTGATGCAAGCTTCTTGGACCAACGACTTGCACCATCTATGTAGATAATATAGACATCTGGTTTAGAGGTCATATGCATAAGAAAAACATGGACTTATTCTCAACCAAAAGTGATTGAAAATAAGAAATAAAATGTTGGGTCGTGTTAAACTAGACAAAGGTAAAAAAGAAGGGGAAAAAGATGTGTTGACCCTTGTTTATGTTGGGAGTCATGAAATATTGGAACCTAGGGTTGTACCCGGGTGGTATGATACTAATTGGTGAATATCCAACATTTGTAGGGGGTCCTTGAATGTTGTCTAGAAACTTAGGAATGCTTGTGGAGGATACAAGTCTTCATCTAAAGAAAAGGAATCACAACTAGGTAGGAGGCCTGCCAAAGGAGATACGCTATCGATGGTATCTGGTAAGAGGGAAACCACTTCCTTAGTAGGTAAGGAAAATGGGATTGTGCTGAGGTAAGTAAGATGATCTTGGATTCTCATGAATTTGAGATGAGATTCTTGTTCTGTTCGTAAAATGGGACATGGGAATGAAAAGTGAGAAGTTTCACCGCAGGACCGATAGGTTCGTGGTACTAGAGTGTGGAGGGGTGTTTGTTTCGTTGTTACACCTAAATATTGTCTACATGATTCTTGTTTCAGCTTCATGCCTCAATCCCTGAATTTTCCCTGACCAATGACATTCAGAGTAAGTTGTTAACCCTTGTGTCCACAGTTTTAGTGGCACTGGCGTAGGTTTTATTCCAGCAACAGATGCCAGTTCATGTCTAGCTCAAAGTGTCATCTAGCAACATGTGCCAATGGCTCAGTTTTCCTTCATTCAGCTTGCGCCACCCCCTTCCTAGCGCCATTTTCCTTCATGCAAGGTGCACCAGAGGTTGTTAAATTGGATAAACAAGGGCTTCAAGTGTCTTCTAGAAGCATGGTGAGGTGGAAGTATATCCCTAACTAATAGGTGAGTTGTCCTTCGGTTACCTAAACTCAAGGGAGGATCCCTTAGACTTCTCCCATTAGTTCTCAGCCTACTCTATCCACTTGTTCTTATAAATATGAAGCTCCTCTCCATTGGAAGGAGAGGAAGTTCTATAGCACTCTCATGCTGGTGGAATTAGCTTAGGTGATCTTTTTTCATCCTTGGGAGTCTTACCTCATCCTTGGAGGCTTTGTCTTGGCTTGTCGGAAGGAAGGTTGCGATGTTAAGGCTTAGGTTGTAATGTTCTCTCTTATTGTACCCTCCTTTATTATAGTTAATACAATCTCTTCCCAAATACATTATTGTGTTGTTAATGTTTATAGATTACCTCCTTAACTGTTAGCTTAGATCAATCATATGCGATATATGCTTTTACTGCTTGTTTATGTCTACTTGTTCAACAGGGAAATAGAAGCTCAAGTATCCTTGTTTACTGCGTGGTGGTGACCATTTCTCCAAAGAGTGTCCCCACAGAGAGGAAGTGTAGAAGTTTCTTAAGGGAAACTCCACACCCGCAGTTCTCAATGATCCCTTCCTCACCCAAAACAAACAAATGATTACCCAACCCTCTCCTTCTCAAGGGGAAACATACTCCACTGCACATGTTCTCATGATGCGTAGTGAAATGGTTAACCTAAATACATGATCACAATCATACGAATCAGTACCTCCTAAGGAACTCACCAGAAGTAATACTGAAAAATATTTTGCCTCTACCTCGGATATTTCCATACCGCAAGGTTCTCTCACCATTGAGAAACCTTCATTATATTCAGTGTTGCATCCGCCTAAGAGCACGATTTGAAAAGCAATTTTCAATCCTAATGCTCGGGAAGCTCAGAACTGCAAAATTGTAGAGGACTTGGCGCAAGATACTTCTGCCATGTTGACACTAGAAGTCTTGAAGAAATGTCCCAATCAACGTAAGACTCTTCTTGCTGCCATCGGCGCAGTAGACCCAGATTCCTCAAATATGATCATGTTTAAACTTGAGTATTTTAAACGGAGGCTTTCCCACCAACTGGCTTTCCAAATTTCCACAAAGGTTGCTGGGAAGACAATCCATCGTACTGTATTAGAAAAAGGTACCTCCACCTTAGTCATGTCATTATCCTATTGGTGAGCCATCAGCTCTCCTAAGTTAAACCGTTCCCCTACTACCCTGGAAGCATTCGATTGTCGTGGGTTCCAACCTCACGGTATGTTACAAGCCTTAGCAGTAGAGTTGGGGGGAAATATTGTGACCATTAACATGGAAGTAGTCATTGCTACATTGGACTATAATCTATTTCTTGTTCATGACTGTTTTTAAACCATGACTATGGTCGCATCATCTGTCTTTCGCATTGTGCAATTCCCCCATCAAGTTCGAATTGTCACCATCGACCAATTGGACTTCTGTACACTAGACACCGCTACTCACCCTGGAGCCAATGTCCCTTTGTTAGGAAAATCGTCACATCCATATGAGAGCGTGGGGGTCGGCCTCATAAAAGATTCATCTCTATGGGCATCTTTCCAACCCCGAATTCCCCTAACCATGTTACCACAATGAACATGATATCCTCCATGATTCGATCATCTTCCAACTCTACAGCTCAATGGATCATACCCGATGAGGCCACCATGCATTTGACTGCAGATACCATGCCTCTCTCACCAGCTGAAGCTACTTATGAGGCTATCCATTCAGCCCATGAGGACCACTTGGTTGTGGCCTCTACGTCTCGTTCTCTACATCGGGCATCATCCTTACTATATTCTATGCTACGAACTTTCCATTCTGATGAGTCCATTATGTAGATTATGAGCACGAATGAACCTATGTGGGAAGAACTTCACCATAGATCGTCTTTCCTACCCTCATTGGATTCTGTGGAGAACGCTATCACAACCATTTTTCCACCAGATGTCTATCCTTTCCCACGGTCACCGATCCTCACGTACGATACAGTTACGGAAGGAAATATGGTGAAAATCATACCCACCATCCCGTTTGACATCTCGGTTACACCAGGCGTCGTGGAACATATCCGCATTGTCCAGAACTGCTCTCCTGATGAGCTCACCACATTCACGGCCTTATTCAAACAATTTCATGACATCTTCACATGAGACTATGAGGAAATGCCTAGGGATCGATCTTGCCATTATTGTGCATGAGATATAAACCTATCCCGACGCTAAACCTGTCCGCCAAAAGTTACGACTAGTGCATCCTCGAAAATCTGCGGCAATTAAAGCTGAGATTGAAAATCTCTTGAAGGCTAGCTTTATCTATCATGTTCCTTTAACAGAATGGGTCTCCAATGTCATCCATATGGCCAAGAAGCAGGGTACTATTAGGGTCTATGTCGATTATAAGGATCTAAACAAGGCTTGTCCTAATGGAAACTACCCTACCCCCTTCATCGATCAGATCATCGAAAATTGTGTCGAGAGTGTCATCTTCTCATTTATGGATGGTTTTTCCAGTTATAATCAAATTGAGATCCACCGAGCTGACCAACACAAGACTGCTTTCATCTGCCCTTGGGGTACATTTTCTTATTGTAAAATCCCTTTTGGCCTCAAAAATGATGGTGCTACATTCCAGCGGGCCATGTCATATGCTTTTCATGATGTGAAGGACTTTGTGGAGCACTATCTCGACAATCTCCTGCTCATTCACAGCATCGCGAGTTCCACATGGATCATCTGACAGCTATATTCCTCAGATGCAGGTGGTACAATATCCATCTAAATCCTCACAAGTGCATTTTATGTGTCGAATCAGGACGCCTCCTAGGTTTCGTCGTCTCAAAGGACGGGATCCGCATTGATCCTTTGAAGGTGGAAGCCATTGTCACTATCCCACCTCCTACTGATATCGTAGAACTACAGAGTTTGCAAGGGAAGGAAACCTACCTACTAATTTTTGTATGTAATTTTGCTCAAAAGACATAGGGCTATATGTGATTGTTGAAGATGGATGTCCCTTTCATCTGGGACGACCAAGCCCAACAATCCTTCGACAATTTGAAGTCTAACATCACTCACGCCCCTGTACTCCAACCGCCCAATTACTATAAGGATTACATACTTTATCTTTTTGCTTCCACCACCAAGATCTCCATGGCCTTGGTCTAGGAAGACAATAACTCCCAAGAACATGTGATCTACTACCTCAGTTAGGGTTTTATTGACTCTAAAACCCATTATTCACATGTCTAGAAACTCTCTCACGGAAATCATTACTATCCAAAAGTTTCATCACTACATCCTACTCCACACCACTACTGTTATTGCTGACTCGAACCCCATGTACCATGTCCTTACACGTCAGGTGCTCAGGGGAAAGTATTCACGCTGGATCGTGATACTTCAGGAATTTGATCTCCTCTTCGAGAAGGACAAGTCAAAGACATATTTAGTTTTTGTGGAACTCATTTGCGATATCCCCCATGTTGATTTAGGAACTAAGCCCATAGACTCCCTTCTAGACGAGTCGTTGTTTCTCATCAGCACATCTGACCCGTGGTATGGAGATATCACATTATATATTCAAACCCAACGGTTCAACCCTCAACTATCTCATGATGACCATCATCGTATACACCACCACGCCAAGTACTACTTGATCATCAGTGATACTATGTATCGTCGTGGCATTGGCTGCATCCTTCGACGTTGTTTAACACACGAGCAGGTTGACACGTACCGGATGACTATCACTACGGGTCTTGTGGTGGTCATATTTCTGGGATGGATACAACCCATAAAATACTACGCACAGGATACTACTGGCCTTCAATCTTCAAAGAGTGCATTGAGTTCATTAAGGAGTGTCCCCCATGCCATCACTTTCAATTCAAAAAGTGCTCCCATCCAGACCCTTTACATTCGGTTATTGTCGTCGGACCCTTTTCTAAATGGGGCATAGATTTCACGCACTATAAGCATACCTCGGTCGGGGGGCATGGTTACGTCATTGTAGTAGTTGATTATTTCATTAAATTGGACGAGGCTACGCCTACGTACAATGAAGACGGAAAAATCATTGCACTCTTCATTTTTAACAATGTCATTGCGCGATTCAAAGTCCTGCAAGCCATCGTTACCGATCATGAATCTAATTTTCAAAACCAGATGGTAGATGAATTAAGTGCCATACTGGGTTTTCGCCATGAGATCTAAACCCCATACTACCCATAGTCCAATGGACAAGTAGAGACCATCAATAAGGTCTTGAAAACCATGATTCAATGCATTGTGGGTACTCACAAGTCAAATTGGCATAACATGCTCTTTTCTGCCCTATGGGCATATAGGACCTCCGTTAAGACTTCCACCGAGTTCACACCTTTCCAACTAGTTTACGGGTTGGAGGCATTTCTACTGATAGAGAGTGAGATTCCATCACTAAAACTTGTAGTCGAACTTCTCCCGAACACCACTGCCAAGGAAGAACGTTTCCTTCACTTGGAAAAACTCTACGAAACCCTCCAGGATGCTACTCTTGCCAATGAAACACATAAGAAACGCATTAAATCCTAGTACAATAAGTCAGTCAAACCTTGTGTCTTTAACAAGGGGACGAATTTGGTCCTCACGTATTACCAGAAACATGATAAATTGGGGGCACGAAAGTTTTAGTCCATGTGGCATGAGCCATATGTTATAAAACGTTTCTTGGAGAAGGTAGCTTACGAGCTTGAGGATTATGATGGAATATCTCTAGGAGAGCCTCGCAATGGGCTATGCCTGAAGAGGTATTATGCCTGAGCCTTTCACGCTTTAGTATCTTGTATATACTATACATGGTGTGTGTTTTGTGTGGTGTGACACTTTGCTTTAGTGTGCTAGGATATTTGTTTTATGCTTATATCATGTTCTTCCTGCATGTGCAGATGGAAACTTGTTTTGGATTCGCTGACGGCGCCAACCAGCATACCCATAGCCTTGCTTTGACAGCCTGGATACTTTATTCCCCTACTGGTGAGCTCATTATTTCAGGAGGGATTTGTCTAGGGTACGCAACCAACAACGCCGCTGAATATCACACGGTGATTGGAGTCTTAATCGACGCTCTTTCCCTTGTTACAGACCACATTTCCATCGACCTCGACTCACAATTAGTGGTCTCCCACCTTAACCATGTCTACACCATCCGTGATACGATGTTACTCCTTCTTTTTCGATGAGTATGTCTCTTGGAGAGGTCCTTCGAATAATTCCAGTACCTGCGCATTTCAAGAGACATGAACACCATTGTTGATTCCATGGTCAATTTCATATTGGACTAGTATGTTGAACCTACATGAAACATTCATAAACATAAAAATGGCACGACATGTACATAATGCATAAAAAAACACATAAACAAGATCCCATAATCATCCATAAGAACACAATGTATAAATCCTTCAATAGAGTTTGTATATATCATATCAAAATGTAGTACTGATACAAAAATATGAAGCGTATAAGCTTTTAGTAAATATCCCCGGATACAAAATATGGAGCCTGTAGCTTTCAGCACATATAAATACAGAGACGATCCTAGTCTCCATGACGCTCATAGTAGTAGATGATCGCCCACGCTACTTTCCTAAGCAGCGAACCAAAATGCTCAAACACTCCAACGACCTAACGCTGGTACCAACCAAGTAAGTCATGAACCCCCAGCTCTGGGATGTCTATATTCAAATGCTGGAGGTTCTCCTCTAGCTCATCCAACTCCTAGATGGCATCACACATTGAGGCATCCATCACCGGCACTATCCGTCTCCGCGCAATCGGAGAGACACCAACTGGTCGTGATGGGCCCACATCTGCATCAAACATATGTCAATCATCAATACTACTCCAAAATCATCTAGAAAATATAAAATGAAAAACACAGCAAAGTTGTTGTTCTTACCCATGTCTCCCCACTACATCCCCTTGGGGAGAACCAAAACTGGGTCACCCCTGTAGTCAGTACCATCATAAGGAAAGTCCTCAACCATGAGGATCTGACCCCTCAACCACCTGAAGAAGGGTGTACCAAAAGTAATGATGGGACCACTGCCGTCATGGCGGGCCATTACCTCTTTCCAACGGATCATGTGAGAATCTCTCGGATCCATATCCTCTATATCAACTTGCAGGAACAGATGAAGCACCCTCTCCAGGAAGAATGATACTATGACTGATATGCAGCCAAACTGCTTTAGTGCACGACGTCGATACTTGGTGAGTTGATATCGCAATTTTGCGAGGAGTCCCTTGCACCAGTTGAACAATGTGGGAGACATGAAATCCTCAGCATACAACATATGGGATTTGCTCACCTGATGAGAAGCCCTACTACCTACCACCCTCACGATGGTAAGCAAAACTGTGCGGAGAGGTCGATCTCTGACCTCCTTGATGGGAATATTCCCACCTACCATCTAGGTGCCATCAGTGCACCACTGTTCTATCAAGTCCTCTGTGGTTCGGTCACTCCCTCGTGACCTTGATAAAGACACAGGATTCCCCCTTCGAGATATCTTGTCAAGAAATAGATATCCTCGATATCTATCATCAGTATGTGGACCCCAATATGGAAGTGCTACTGCACCAGATCCCAACACTGGATCAGGTGCTCCAATAATGTCACTTGGGATCTCATGCCTGGAACCTGGAAGTACTTAAACAACCCACAATTCTGTAGTGCAGCCATGCATTGTGGATCATTTGTTTCTTAAGCATCATCGAGCTCATGCTCTCTTTCTTGCCATTCAATCACCATGGTGTCAAACCAAAACCTGTCCAGAGGTAATATAACCAACATTAAAAACTTTCCCAACCATCAAATTCATCTATTTTTTGTTAGGATTTAAGTTTTCCAAACCGACTTGCATTGGCGTAGCCCGTCCTTGCAGACAGGGTACCATCGATGCAAGCCTCCATGTCAGTATTTGTGCCGGCGAGCCCTTGGTGCATTTCCCAAAAGGGGAAACTGCGTCGGGCCGAGGGCGTCATTTCCCTCCACAAAGCAAGCCCAAAACTCAAAAAATGGAAAGGAAATGAAATTCTAAACCACTAGAAATGAAGGAGACAGGGATTAGGCCTACCTGACGCTAGCGGCACGAAAAATGACGGATCATAGCTCCCGCAATCAGCAAATGAAAATTGCACTCCAAAGGGTCACTTTCATCTCTTAGTTTGGTAAAAAACAAATAGTAACTATTTTTACTATTTTTCCCTATTTATATTGAAAAAGGTATATTCACTTTTTAATTTTATTCATTTACGGGTTATTTTACTATAGTTGGGATTATTTTTACATCTAATTATTCAAATGATTATTTTGACCTAGTATTTGGAGTCCACAAGTGAAGCGAAATGCTGCATTGTAATATTTTGGTCGCGATCATAGTCATCTCGCACTCGTTGCTAGGTGTGAACAACTCTTCGAGCGTTCTTTATGTTATTATTTCACTCATTAAAATCAAATATCAATGACATTGAGCTCACTCTTTGTTCTTTCTTGTGCTCGTAAAACGATGAGAATAAGTCACTGAGTTATATTTTATCGCTTTTTCGGGCTCGTTAAACTTCTACGAAAAAGGAACTCCTCTGATTCCTTTTTAAGCTCTTTTCAGGCTCCCTAAATATGAAAGGATCACCAAGCGAACTTGATGTGTTCATGCTTGTAAAAGTATTTGAATGATCTGTTAAATTTTCTGAATTTACTTCAATATGATCTAGGATCTTAACTGAGAGAACAACATGTACAGCATATCTAGAGCATATCAATCATGGAGACAATAATGCAAGCACACAAGAGACACAAAGATTTACTTGGGGAAAACCATAAAGGTGAAAAACCCCAATAACTTCCTCAGAGATAGATAGAGCAATGATACAACCAACCAAGAGAGATAGCCATAACCTAGTAGCAGATCCTCCTCCTCCATAAGTGCGCCACTCCTCCTTGAGTGCATGTGTGAGAAGTGAGTGTATAAATAGAGTGCCTCCCACACTCTATTTATACTTGACTTGACTTGCCTTTTTACCTAACTCATGTAGGCTCGAACTTAACCACATAACATAATGTTGACTGGGCCGACCCCCAATAGGGTGGTCTAATAACCCTTTGACCCACATGACTTATACAGGGCCGACCCCAACAAGGTGGTCTAATAACCCATCAAGTATAAGTTACGACACTTATAATATAAATGACGACACTTCCGTATAGAGGAATAAAACCATCTCTATAGGAATACAATATACATATATGTGAAATACATTCTGAAGTTACATATACATCAACATGATCGTCTTTCTGGTGATAGTTTACCCCTTTTTCAGACCAGGAGGCACTATTTATGAAAACGGAGCACTCCATTCAATCATGGTTGGAAGACTTCTCTCTCATGTTGTTTTACCCTTTTTCGGGCGAAGAGACTAACTTTACGAATAAAGGACATTTGGAGTCTTCTTTAGTTCTTTTCAGACTCTCTAAACATGAAATGACGTCGAGTTTACCTTCTTTTGACTCGTGAAAACCTAACATAGAAGGGCCCGTTATGGGACGAACCCCTCTTATCCTAGGTTCATAAAATATTTGGGATTGGACTCATCCATGGGATGATCTATACTAAGCATCTGTTACCCTCCTTAAGCTCATTAAAAAACAAAAGAGGTACTCATCAATCATGATGGGGAATAGGGATGAGATTGTGTTCATTGTAGTTATGGTAGTACGTAGTCACTCTTGAACATGGCACTCAGTTTCATACACATTCAGTACTTGGAAAATTCGTTTGTCCTTGAGTCCTGCTAATTTCATGAGTCTTGTCACTCCTTTGGATCATCTGAAGAATGCTTCCATCATTAGTTGCATTAGGGGTTGGTATCATTCTTGTCTTTTCAATACTGCCAAGTCATGCCATGCCCATGTTCAAGAAATGTTCGTTATTCATCATCTGCAGTCACTCTACCTTCTTTCATGTCAGTTTACCCTGAGTCATTCTTACACATCACCTTACTGTCTAATTCACTCCAAACATCTGTGATCGTGTTTCATGTCGATGATGGGGGATTCATCATGGCCCTCCTTCGACGGATTCATCCTTGTCAACTTCAACACATCATCTAAGGATTGAATCTAGAAACCAATCAAGTACCTTGGGCTTGCATGCCTCAATGGTAGGTTACCTCGCTTCCAACATGAGTTTACATCATTGACTCTTGATTGAAATATCTCATTGAGTATTCGACTTCAACTCATTAATTCACACTCGATGGTATGTACTATGATACCTTGGGAATCATTGATATCAATGGTGATTTCCCTCGTGCTTGTTAACGGTATACATTAATGACCGATAATCAAGTGGTTTCTACCATGTTCAACTCCAAGACATTGTAATCACATGGATAGATTCGTATCATTGCGGGTTCGGCTTAAAGACCCTGGGTTGTTTCATATTTCACCCAGGTTGCAATGGAGGTTGTTTGAGTCATATCACATGGATCCACTTTGTATTGGTCACGGTTGTGTTATCATCTCATCATGGATCTACGATTGTGTCTAGTAGCCATGATTGTGTTCAGTCGGTCTTTACCACCATGGATCTGCATTGTATTGGTCAGTAGCCATGTTGTGAAGTCATGTGAGACTGGGATCTCAGAGTCATTCATACTACAGCAACACCTTCCAACCAACAAGACCTTGCCATCTATCTTACAAATCATATTACCTGTCTCATTTTTCCAGCTTCATGCTTTCGGGGGGCATTATGTTACATCTAAATCTCGTCACCATGAGTCTTGTGTTAGCTTCATGCCTCAATCCTTGAATTTTACCTGAACAATAACATTCAAACTAAGTTGTTAACCCTTGTGTCCACATTTTCTAGTGGCACTGCCGCAGGTTGTATTCCAGCAACAGGCGATAGTGGCTCATGTTTCCTTCAATCAGCTTGCACCACCCCCTTCCTGGCGCCAATTTCCTTCATGCAGGGTGCTCCAGAGTTGGTTAAATTGGATAAACAAGGGCTTCGAGCGACTTCTCGAAGCATGGTGAGGTGGAAGTCTATCCCTAACTAAAAGGTGAGTTGTCCTTCGGTTCCCTAACCTCAAGGGAGGATCCCTTAGACTTATCCCATTAGTTCTCAACCTACTCTATCCACTTGGTCTTATAAATATGAAGCTCCTCTCCATTGGAAGGAGAGGAAGGTCTATAGCACTCTCATGCTAGTGGAATTAGCTTAGGTGATATTTATTCATCCTTGGGAGTCTTACCTCATCCTCGGAGGCTTTGTCTTGGATCGTCAGAAGGAAGGTTGCAACGTTAAGGCATAGGTTGTAATGTTCTCTCTTATTGTACCCTCCTTTATTATAGTTAATACAATCTCTTCCCATATACACTATTGTGTTGTTAATGTTTATATCTTACCTCCTTAACTGTTAGCTTAGATCAATCATATGCAATATATGCTTTTACTACTTGTTTGTGTCTACTTGTTCAATAGGGATTTGTAGCTGCAGATCTGAAGGTTCTGTAGCATTGGATCAAGTAAAGAGCTAAGGGAATAGAGAATCTCGGGTAAGAGAATTACTTGCTAATTTGTATTTCTATTGATCTAGGGAATTTGGTTATATTATGTATCTATTTTTTCTAGATCCAGTTGAACTAAGGAGATCTGTCCTTTAAGTCCGCTTAGGTAGATTGTCCAAAAACATCCATCAAGGATTTGAATTGATCCAAAATGGTTGTGATGTCCCTCGGAGGGAGCATGTGCATGTTATGTCCATAGGAGGAGCATACATTATGTGGTGTTGTTGTCATAAGATCAATAGGTTGGGTGTCTTGTGGCGTTGTTGGCTCCATAACAAGAACTGTTGTAAGGGCAGGTTGTCATGGAGGAGCAACCGATGTTGTCACTAACGTACTGAGAGACACATTGATGGAAGTTTCTTCCAGTTTTGGAGGTAAATATTTCTCAGCTATTAGTTGAGTGAGGCAAATAGTCTCCAAAGAATCTCAAAATCAAGGGAGATTGAGACAATGGTGTGTGTAGTGCCTAAAATCTGAACAAATCGAACATGCGTGATTCATATGCAAGGATTTGGAATTAGGTGTGGGAGATGATGAAGTGCCCCCTTATACTAATGGTGGAGCATGGGTTACACTAACTGGGGTATTGATGAAGTTTCATAGTTATGCAAATGTGGGGCAATGGTTGGTCACATGGCCTTGTTTCCCACAAAGAGCGCATGGTGCAGTGACTCTCTAGGTGGGAGTATTGGTCATGACTAGGTATTTTAACCATTCTTGGTCAATGCCCCCTATTTTAGGCATAGCGAATCCTGACGATTCAGGTGAAGGGTTAGGTAGGAGGGGGCCTTTCGACTTAGGTTGTTCCATGCCCCCATTGGTGGGCATTGTTGCAACCGACTATGGTTTAGCTACGTATGTTATGGGTCTTACTATTGGTACAAATGGTGTAACTGGCCTAGTAGGCATAATAGCCGAAACATGGACAAAATCATAGTGAGACACTGGTTTAGAGTCCATTTTTTGTTAGTTTGGTGTAAGGTACCATACTAGAATACCCAAAGTGAGTCCAAGGAGATTCAACTGAGCCATAATCGACGTCCCTTGCACTCTTGTGGGGGGTTACAAGAAAGGGATCTGGAAGATCGAAGGTACCGATGGACTCAATGTTTGTTCAATGCCATGGCTCAGCGACAATGTTGATCATGGTGTGGAGGAGGAGGTGGCCTTATTTTCAGCAGTGAAAATTATGCACATTAGGCCATCGGTGGTTGTGGGGATCTTTGGTGGTGTTCTAGAGTATACTCCTAGAAAATTGTAGTCCTTGTACATTCCAAGGGAAATATCGACATATGGGGGTCGATTTATTCTGGCGACAGTAGCTAGGATATTGTTAGGGTTTCTAGTGGCATTAGGGTCATAGTAACTTAGATAGTCGAGGGTGAAAATATTCCCATTTAAGGGAAACATCATGATACGGAAGACTGAGGAGGCGACCGCCTTCATGGCTTACATATAACTACGCCCTAATAGGATTTTGCAGTTGAGTTGAGCATCGCTACCTTGATATCGATCATAACCTATTTCCCCCAAGCTCTATGGGGACATTTTTGTATAATCCTATAGGTTGGGATGGTATCCCATCATATGCACGAAGGGAGATGGATGAGGGAACAAGCTCGGGTCACCCTAATCATTTCCAAACATTAGAGTACATGGTGCAAGTGGATGTGCCTTCATCGATGATACATGAATGAATCATAGTGTTCTTTACCATGATGCGGAATTGAAATGCGACTGAAGAGGGTAGTCACAGTTCACTTTTGTTGAGATCAAAGGTCATAAGGCATGAATCGAAAGGATCGATGATAGGTGCCTTAAGTAATTCCTTGTGCTGGTTTGGTAAAGAAGATAACACCTCTAATGTTGACATGGATGTAGGGGACTGAGCCAAGTCATCCATAATACTGTAATTGTGGGTGGCTTTTATATGGGGGTTATTAAGGGTGCACCAAAGTGGGAATTTGGGAATCGATGAGATCTATTTGGAACTTGGGTATGGCATAATTTGCAAAGGCCCCCCAAGGAGAAAGGGATGTCTTCCACTTGGGGATATTTAGGCCTATTATAACCTTTGGCTTGAGTCTGAAGATTAACATGTGATTAACATCCAGCGTATAGATATTTTGGAAGGAGCCATCACTAGAGGGGAGGATATCTTGTTGTTATGTAACAACCCCTTAATTGGAGAAGGGTTGTTGTAAGACAAGGGTTTGGAGTTGGGGAGGATTCGACGCTTGAGGAGGATTTATCATTTTCTTCTTGGATTCCACTAACTATTGGCAATCGGGGATAAGATGGAATTGATGGGTGTAATGACCATATTCTCCGCAAATGGACCAAGAGTAATTGGTCCTCAAGTTGGAATTATTCCCTTTCTTGGGGGGGTTATTTATTCCTGCATTTTGATTACCCGGGTTTGGTTTTGTTGGGAAGAAGGATTTTCCCCTTATCCATGCTATTGGTTTTGCTTGTTATTCCCTTTCTTCTTCCCCCAATTTTGAGGATTCTGAGGATTTGTGTCATTTAACTACTCAAATTGTTTAGCTTGTTGTGTGAAAGAAGGTTGAACAAGGTTGGCCCCCATGTGACACATGGGTATTTGACCAGTCGGGCATGGAAATGGATAGTAAGGGTTGTATCCCGATGGTAGGATAAATGAATTTTATGCTCCATAGAATGTGGGCGTAGGAATGGCTTGTACCATTTGAGGTGTAGGAACCGTTACTTCCTAGCTAACGTTTGGATAAGTAGGGCTATAAGGTCCATACTATAATTGACCAACTAGTGGGGTTGGTACAGGAGGAGGGGTCAACGACATAGTTGGCATGGTTAGGTATTGCAAATCCATAATGATTGGTGCTAGAGTAGTAGGAGGAACCTTTCATAGATGGGAAATGGACCCAATTAGCCCATTCGTTGAGTGTGACGAACCCACAAGTGTAGGATCCAACAAACGACGACAAGGGGAATTAGGGAGGATGGGGTAAGGGTATGTGGATTTTGCATATATCATATCAAGATCTTGGGCTTTCATAATAGCCTCTTCCTCACTTTACGACATGGAGGTGGCTACATATTTGGAAATGGATGGTTGGAGTGATTTGATGAACCAATCCAATAAGAATGGTGGTTGTATTTCGATTTTATGCAATGTTCGGCATCTACACCACTCATGGATATGGTCTGTGAAGTGGGTATATGTATTTTGTAGAAAATATGTGAGAATATCGAGACCTAGTTCATGGTGAATTGAAAGCTGGAAGTATGTGAGAAATGTTGTGGCCAATGTGAAAAAGGTGGCATGGGCCAATCTCGTTAAGTTCACATACCATTTGGTGGTTTTTTCGATGAGGGTGCACTGAAAGAGGTGAAGCCTCACTGAGTATTCCACTATACTGTTGGAGGAACACCATAGGTGGAAAGACATGACATGGTTAGAGTGATCATCCCCTTACTTCCCTTCAAATTTCAAAAGGTTGGAGGGAAGTTTATATGGCATAGCTATCCATGTTGGATCATGTGCAATAGGGTCATTGATGAGTTTGGCCAAATCTAGGAGATTGAGGCGAACCATGAAAGGTAGGCTAGGAGGATTTGGTCCTTCCATTATATGATGTGTGGTTTCCACGAGGGGGAGACTCGGGTGGTGTGGAAAATAATGAATGATCTCCTATGAGAGAGGATGGATCAAAGTGGTATAAAGAATCTCCAAGAGTAGAAGCCAAATGGGAACCTTGTCTAAGAGGAGGGGAGGTAAATGCATGTAGATTCTATCCAAGGGGAGAAGATGAAGGTGAACCTCTTCTAGTTGTCGAGGAGGTAGAAGTATTAACACTATCTCCGAGAGGGTAAAATGAACCGAGCAAGGAGCGGCCTTGCCTTGATGATCCTATCAATGTGTCCTGAGAGCAGCCCCAGCTAGAGTATCTACCACGTGAACCACAAGTAAATGGTGTGAAATCACCCCTTTAGAGAGGCAATAGGCCTTGCATCCTTTGGGACTTCCTTGGGGGTTTGTTTTGTTTCTCTATGGTGAAATATTGTTTTCAAATGAGAGTGATGGTGCAATTAAACACAATTGAACAAATGAAAAAGTATGCCAACCACAACAGATGCAATATGGTGCAACAAGTGAGTGATATGTGCAAAATTATTTTAGTGCAAGAGTTCCCACATGTAGGATCTTTTTAATTACAAATTAGTGAAATTGTATTTGAAAATAAAATAAGTGTAAATTCCCTAAAAATACCTAACGTCCTTCCTCTCAAATTTAACTGGGCCTTCCAAAAGCACAACTAATGGCGATGATGAGATCCACACATGAATTGACTAGTGAAGGTAGCAAAGATCCAGTTCTACCAGCAATGGGGCCAATGTTCCAATTAAGAAGACTTCGCAACACCTCCCAATGGAAATATATGACTTCAGGAGTCAATTGCACCCACAATTGCTCTTTGGCAATGTCCTAAGTTTGGCCACGAAGATACCTTGCATCAAGTGTGGATCATTGGTTCAACCTGCACTGTATAGTGTTGTCTCCCTACAACAAGCTGAATGAATCATAGGGGAGAGAATGGAAACTATACCTTGGATTTCACCTCCTTGGTCACAGTGCACTTCTGATCCGAGTTTTCTTTGAACACTTGCTTATAGTAGGATTTTGATAGTACCCTATAAGTCAACAATGTTATGTTTCAAAATATTGCTAATGAAACTAGATTGGTGGGAATTAATGGATACCTACCCCAATCAATCCTACCTAACTAAAAATGTTGTTTTGTAACCTCCTATGGATGGTTTTAGTTGGTTGGCGATTTACAAAGTTGATTTTAAGGGTCTTGAATTCACTTATGGTGTGTAAGGGAGGTATTTCACACTTCTTCTCTTTTATGATTCACCAAGATCACAAGAAGTGTGAGGTGAAGAGCATACTAAGATTGAAAGGGATTTTAGGTCCCTTAGTATGTGCTAGTGGTTCAAACACATGTGAGGTAAGAAAATTGATTGTTCCAAAATAACTAGAAGAGTGTAAAGTAAATGCAAATGGAGATCAACTTTTAACTCTAAAAGATGCCAAGGTCGCTTTACAAACAAAGTGATAATGAAGTAAATGTGTGCAATGGAGGTATTTCACACTTCTCACCCCTTTCTGATTCGCCAAGCTCACTACAAGTGCAAGGTGGAGAGCATACTTGGGGAGACAAGAGTCTTAAGTCCTTGCTTGTGTGCAAAAAAGTGGATTCTACACTAGCTTTGATCCTAAAAACATGTCAAGTAATCATAAACAAAAGATGTATTGAATACTAGTGACAACAATGGGGCCCATTGAAAGCCTCAAGGTTGGTTACCTAGGTAAGTTTCAAGAGATGTGGACTCTTTACTCCCTAGTATTAGTCTAAGTGGGATAATTACTATAAAATTAATGAAAACTATTGCAAGTTAGATTATTCTAGTTCATTAGCGAGCAGCCATTGGGACTACAATATTGTTTCATGCAAATAAAAAGAAAATTAAATGATTGTAGCATGAGAAACTATCACTCTACCGTGCGATAGTGTGGACTATCGAAGGTAGTACATAGAAAAGGTGCATGGGTCAAAAAGAAGATTACCACACGAGTGGTGAACTGCTTATATGCACTAGTAGCATGACTATTGAAGGAATTCCCACGTGTGTAGCACAGCCGAGAAACCAAGATCTGTTCTACCGTGTAAAACAATTAGTGTGTCCTATAGGGGGGATTCTAGATTTGGAGGTGGTAAACCTGATCTCCTACAAATGACAAGCACCCATAATTAATCACTTAGCATAAAACAACCTAGTTTAAAAGAAATAAACAAAAATAAATGGAGTCGCCATTAGAACCGTTGTGGAAAAATTTGCACAAGGGTGCATCCTTCCACTTGGTAATGGGTTAAGCCTTATAGGTTGCAGCAAGGCCTTAGTATTTGGATCCCCTTGGTGAGGTGTGAGTTATCCAAGTGATCCTGCAAGAAGTTGTTAGTGAAACTTGAATAAAATAAATAAAACTAAACAAAATATAACAAAGATAATGAGGGAAGAATGAAAACTCAAACGACTAAATGTATGCAAAACCACTTTTTATTTCCAATGGTCAAGGATGTACAACACCTAGATGGTGTAGGATTCAAGGGAAGCCAACAATCTCCCTTAGGGAGGTCCTTCTTGTCCAAACTGAATGATGTATTAGGTCAAATATGCACTTCTCCGTCTGTGATCACATTATGTTGTCGATCACACAAAAGGACACCATGGATTGAAGAGCTAGGTTGACCTAGATGATGTATGGACTGGAAATACCCTCTTCAGCTGAGAAATTCCTTGTTTATCCTGATGTTTTGACATGTGCGCTACTCTTTGGGTAGTAAACCAGTGCACATCTGGAAGTATGCTCTACTTTACTCAAGGGAACTAGCGCACACCTCAGAAAAGTTGCAAACACTTGTTGTTAAACACTAAAGTTGCATATTGTGCACTGCTTTGTCTTGAGGAAACTCGTGCACATATTAAGATGAAATCAAAAAATATATTAAGCTGACAAATTGGGATTAGTTGAAGTTGGTTTGCAACTTCCCCAACCTCCCAATCCAACCACCTCTCGATCTAAACTGCCTACCTTGTCCCATAAATACAAGGAGGATGCATGAGAGAGGGACCTAGAAAGAATGCTTTAAGGGTTGTTACGCTGGAGGAAAGTCCCAAGTCATTGTGAAGAGTAGGATCCTAGGACTCGGTTGTAGAAGCATCTTGATCGATCAGGTATACTTGTATTGATTCATGTTTCTTTGACAATAAAGGTGGAAATACCCTTCATGTCCCAAATCGAATGTCTATTGGATTGTATGTTCATTTGATTTAGTGTTTGATTGTATTTGATGTTTAATTGTTTCCAATTTCATCATATTTATTGCAGTCAAGATACGCTAAGGAAGGTTTCCTTTGTGTTGCAGGTTCATCAAGTGGAAGATCAAGCGAAAGCTACGACCAACCGTCGATAAAGAGGTACTCATTTCGATACTTTGATCCATTTTCATTTGTAATAGTTAATGCAGCATAATGAATGTGTTTACTTGTCACCCCCACCCAAGTTGGTAGTGTCTCTCCTCACTATTAGGTATAAATCCTGAAAAACAACCGAGACACCAAGATCCGTGCTACCGTGTAAAACAATTAGTGTGTCCTATAGGGGGGATTCTGTATTTGGAGGTGGTAAACCTGATCTCCTACAAATGACAAGCACCCAGAATTAATCACTTAGAATAAAACAACCTAGTTTAAAAGAAATAAACAAAAATAAATGGAGTCGCCATTAGAACTGTTGTGGAAAAATTTGCACAAGGGTGCATCCTTCCACTTGGTAAGGGGTTAAGCCTTATAGGTTGTAGCAAGGCCTCAATATTTGGATCCCCTTGGTGAGGTGTGAGTTATCCAAGTGATCCTGCAAGAGGTTGTTAGTGAAACTTGAATAAAATAAATAAAACTAAAAAAAATATAACAAAGATAATGAGGGAAGAATGAAAACTCAAACAACCAAATGTATGCAAAACCACTTTGTATTTCCAATGGTCAAGCATGTACAACACCTAGATGGTGTAGGATTCAAGGGAAGCCAACAAGCTCCCATAGGGAGTTCCTTCTTGTCCAAACTAAATGCCAAGTGAGTTGAGAGAACAATGGAGAGAAACTCTTGCTCCTTGGAGGAAGGAGGAAAGGGAGCTTTGGAATGCTTTCAAAGGTATGAATAGGTGAGCTATGAAGGAGCTCTAACACAAATCGAGCAGCATAACTTTTCTCTTTTTTTTCTCTCTAAGATGTGTTCTTGTGGCTTCCTTTTATAGGCAAAGAGGTGGCCAAGAAACAACTAGCTCCAAATGTGAATGCCATCACCTCATGAAGTGGTTCCAAGTACACAAGGGGGGCTATTTAACGACACAAGGAGTGGAAGGATCCCAAATTCAAATTGTGGAGGTGATGGACCATTGATGAGCCTTCAATTGCACTGCCAATCGGTGAGATTTGACAGTCGCACGTATATCGAAGGAATTTTCGCGTGAGGGTTGTGCGGGCTGTGAAATGGTAAAGTGTGCTATAACATAGTTTAATAAGTGTTTAGTTGCGCGGCCTATCCATTTTAATATTCTTGGGCACTTTTGGACTCATGTTGCCTTTTGGATTTGTTGAATATTTTGGTGAGTTGCATTCTATATGCTGATGACGCATTACTGCAATAATCACTAAAATGTCGCATGTGTGTGATATTTAGGTGTTAATAGGCCCTCAAACTTTGCTCCCATGCTAGCCAAACTCATCCTAGACCAACATACATCCAAATTTCAAGACCAAAACACGTTAAATAGGTTGATACATCATCAATCTCATCTATTTGATCATATATAAAACATAACCAAACAAAAATGTGGCACTACATATTGCATGGCAATTCTTGCTCGTGGCCTCCATTCCAAAACTTGTTTTGCTAGTAATTTGTTGTCCTTTTTCCCTCACTTATTTAATTCCATTTTCATCCAAATATTTGCAATATGGATTATTAAATAATATTTCACCATAAACACCATGCTTCTTGTTAATTCATATGTCTTTTCTAATTGTTCTAATCCACCTCACAAATCTTTTTCAGTCCATATAGGATCAGTATCATTTTGTCATACTCGTCATTCACCATACCTATTACACTATTATGAAAAAAAGAAAAGAAATAAAAGTAACTATGATATCCTAGATCTAGGAAACCACCTCTTACATTCTAGCAATATTCTACCAACAAAGGCATTTTCCTCCTAAATAAACAATAGTCTACACTAAAAATTATTGAATATACTTCAAAATTTGAAGTATGATATCATCAAAATTTCCCCCCTATCAACTAAAATGTGATAAGTCGTGGGACCTATAAATCAACAATGTAAATATACTCACCTAAAAGGGGAAAAGGGTAATCATATTGTACTATTTCAATGGAGTCTAGAGACTCAATCTTCTACTCAAAATACTATATAAAGTGGGTCTTGATAGTACCCTAAATCATCAAAACTTGAATCATAACATTCATGTCCATCTACTATTGAAACCTCTCCAATCAAGCATGCTATTACCTGTGTATGAATTTGATGATATGACTACTCCAACAACTTTTCTTCCAAATCCCAGTGCCAAGAACATAACCATCCAAAATTTACCTTTTTATTTGAATCTTTGTTAGTTTCCAACACCTTTCTGAAAGGTGGCTTGTATTCCCACAAATACTACATGGATGAAGATCAAAACACTGTAATTCGTGATGATGGACAACTCTATGACAATGTTGGCATTCTTTAGGTGTAATATCTAACCTAACAATATCAAGTGCATTTTTTCTTTTTCTTTTTCTTTTTTTGTAACTAGGGGAATCAACAACTGGGATGGGGCTGGTACTCATGTGACACGGGGTCCAGGGGTCCAATCATTTCTTCTACCACTATACCCCTAGGTGTTGAGATATTGTAACTTCTAAGAATATTATATTTGTACTTTATTATTCCAGAGATGTTTCATTCCTCCGTGAAGATCATGTTGTATATCCGGAGATGTTTATTCCTCCGTCGGACTGTGGTAACTTGGGTTATTAGACTTCCCTAGTGGGGGTCGGCCCTGTATGTGTTATGTGGTTCAAAGGGTTATTAGACCACCCTATAGGGCTCCGCCCAGTCAGTTGTAGTGGGGTGTTTAACCCAGTAATTAAGTTGGGGCCGACCTAGCTTGTGTAAAAGTCAGCCGGGGAACAAGTATAAGTAGAGGAGGATGTTCCTCACTTATCACACTCATTCATTCACTTGTGAGTGGCGCACTTGTGTGAGAGAGTTCTGCTATGGATGAGGAGGATCTCATGTCTTTGGTTTACATCTTTGTATTTGTTGATCATCTATATTGAGGAAGCTTTGCTGGGTTTTCTACCCCATGAGGGTTTCCCAGGATAAATTTGTGTCTCTTGTGTATATGCTATGCATGTTGTTTCTTCAGTGATCCTGTATATGCTATTATTGTGAAATGGAATGTAATGCTGATATTTTCTATCTTATCATATTGAATTTTAACATGGTATCAGAGCTAACCTGAAGGAAGGAAATGTATGGCACTTACGACACTTGCGACATTTTGAAGGTTAGGGTTTTATATAGCAAAAACCAGTCATCGTGGAACTTTCACTATAAATACATTTTGGAGAATTTTCAGGATCAGAAAAGTTTACAAGTCATATATAACATACTCATGTACCTTGTGTCCAAAGGAAACCCTCATATTCGTTGTACTTTGTGATTTATGATCAGTACAAGTTAGGGTTTCTACCTCTTCTAGATCTCAGTCATAATCAGGTGACCTAGGAAAAAAGGTCATAACTTGGGCTAGGAAGATCCAAATGAAATTTAGTAAAAGGTAACAAGTATTACATAGACTGTACTATCTCAGGAAACTTTTTCAAAGGCCTAAGTTGAACCAGTGACACGTGGCACACCGTACAAGTTCGCTCTCCTATTTTATCCCATAAACAAGTCACGTTACGACACTTAGCATAAATCTCTCACAGAAACTCCAATTGAGTTCAGACCTATCAAGATGGAAAGATGATAGGTCAGGATACCACAGAAAAAAATTTCAGACCCTGTGGATCGAAAAATTCAAAGTTACAGCAGAAAAAATCAAGTACATATTTATGTCAAAATAGAATTATTTTTAGAGCACCTTCATTCATGGCTTCCGGAATTTAGGGTTTTGGAGAAAGTTGGAATTTTTGGAATCGGAGTCCACGGCTGAATGCTACTTAGAAAAATCGAAATTTAGAGACCAAGATCAAATTTTTTGGTTGGGTAGAAGACCGGGCTTGATCAAACCCCAGTTCAGTATTTTGATCGGAAAGGTGAAAAATTGGGGCTTCAGTAAAAGTTGGAATTCTTGAAGTCTGTGACCACGACTGGAAGCTCCTCAGAAAAATAAGAGTTTAGAGCCTTGGATTGAACCTTTTTATTAGGTAGAAGGGTGGGCTCCATCAAACCCTAGTCCGGGATCCTGTCCAGAAGATCCAGAAGTTTCAAAGGCAATTTTTGAGGGATCAAATTTTGGAGATTTCAAAATTGAAGTATGCAAGGTTGATCAGCTCAGCAAGACAGATCCTTCCATCCATTCAGAAGTGTGAAAGTCAAAGATTGATTTTTTTAGGGTTTCTCTAACAAACCCTAATCAAGCTCCAGATCCATTTTCAGGGGGAGTTGAGGCTAAGGCCTTACATAAGAAGACTACAAGAAATCTCGACAGGTATGACTTAAGGAGATACAAGTATGTCTTGAAATCTGATTCTTGATTAAGTTCATAACATGTTTGTCTTCATATTATTTAGATTAGTACAATCTTGATTAATGTTAGAATTTTCCTATCACCCTAGTAAAAGTATGTGAATGATAGAAGACATTCATTGATTAGGGCTATATGATTGTACTAATGCACTATGGTGTTGTATGAGGTTGATGTTGTCTACTAACAAGATACAGGTACATCATCAAAGACAAATCAAGTTCCATGACCATGACGACATGAAGACAAAGACTCATCCATAATCTTTGATCACATAGAAGGTCTACTTACGAGGTATGTATGACTTTGTTCTATTAAGCTTAACCTATGAGATATGCAGATTCTAGCACAGGATCTCTAAATCATTGAAGAGACAAAGAAGATATTGTTTAGGTATACTAATCCAGGTATGTTTTCCTATATCAAGTTAGAATCTTACCTTGTGTTAGGATCCCTTATATAAGTATACTTGGTATGATTGGTTATGCTTATTCACAAAGTTAGTAATCAAGGGTTTATGCATATTATGTCTCTTATCTTGATTGATGATTTAACTAACCAAAAGAGTCCTATGATCAAACAAGAATATGCATGAGTAAAAGAAGACTTCCCTAAAACCTTGAATACTAATGTTTATTATCTATGATCATGAATATACATATTCAATACTATTTAGAATTATAATGTTTTGATAATATTGAGAATATACTAATAAATGTATGTTTGTGTATGAGATCATGAGGATGACACTAGTGCACACTTGAGCATGCACAGTGGTACAGAATGAATAGAAGTTCAAAAGACATATAGAAGAAGCGGGAGGCAACCACACAAAACATAAAAGATAAGTATTTGAGTTGTTATTTGAAATAGTAAATGATATTGCTTGTAATAGTTGTATACATATTTGTATTCCTAGAATATATCGTGCTGAGTGTAAACATTCATATAGCATTGAACAGTATACTACTATTATGCATATGATTGGTAAATTGGACAAACATTCCATTGTTGCTTGTCTAGAATGAAACCTCTTTGCTGACATGCTAAGAGCTGTGCACACTCTCGATAGTATGTTCTGGTAGAGATGGAAGGCATCTAGATAGCCACTGTATGCATACAGGATATGGAAAAGTGTTGTGCCAAAGTATTGGTCAAGATAGTTGCATAACTATGTAAATGATATCTGTATGCATAATAGGTTATCATGTCAATATGATTTGATGATTATGAAGTATTAATAATCATGTACTTAATTTTTATTTGTAGGAAATATCATGACGAATGATGAACACTGAACAAGTGATGGATGTTCAACAAAAAGATTTACAAATCAAACACACTATAGAAGGCTCGTGGCTAGAAGATTCTCTTAGAAAGAGGAAGAGAATCATGACGAGATGCTTGCTCCAAGTGGCTATATAATACCATTCTCTTAATGGTGTAATTGAAGAAATCTATATACGGGTACCCAGGATCGATAGTCATTTGATGAGCTTAATGATCACCATGGGTGATGCGGATTTCAACCTTTGCTACAAGGTTTAATATGGTTTCTATACACAGATGACATGGATGCAAGAAGGAACTCACCACAGAGTTCGAATGATATTGAGGCTTATATCAGTAGACCCATCCAATGAGAGATGGCACAGATAGATATGCAGAAGATCACTCAATGCAGAGTGTGAATGATGTTCATTCACAAAGGGAGAATTGACAGTTTCTTGATAAGCTTGAGCTTTACCAAAAGTAAAGTTGATCTGTTACGAATGATGAACCTGTCATACTATTACTGTATGTGGATGATCTATTTTTACAAAAATATCATGAAAAGAAAGAAGAAGATGGCTTCAGAAATGAAAATGAAAGATTTCAGATTGATGCATTACTTCCTAGGTCTGGAAGTATGGCAAGGCTTAGAAGGAATCTTTCTCAACCTGGAAAAGTATGCTGTGGAAATCTTGAGAAGATTTGATATGTTGGAATGTACAACCATGGCCACTCTCATGGGTTCCGACTTGAAGTTGTTAGCTGATGACTCATCAGAGTTAGTGGATGTGACTCTATACAGACAGATTATTGGGTCATTGATGTATTTGAAAAATACTAGAACAGACATATGCTTTGCCGTAGATACCTTGAGTCAGTGGAACCTAGAAGAGTTCACTTAATAGCTGCAAAGCATGTGATGAGGTATCTAAAGGGTACGATAGATTTCAGAGATCATGACTTCAGATTACATGGCTACTCAGATGTTGATTGGGAAGGAAGTGTCTCAGACAAGAAGAGTACATCAGGTGGATGTTATTATCTATGTTCTCATGGTTTAGCAGGAAGCAGTCTAGTATGGCTCTTTGCACAAGCGGAATATATGGCTGCTTGCTCTGCTAGTTGTGAAGCGATATGGCTTTAGGATTGTTTAACTTAGAGATAGACCCAACTATGATCCTGTGTGACAAACAGAGTTGCATCAAGATGGCAGAGAATCCAGTGTTCCATGATAAGTCAAAACACATAGAAATCTGATATTTCTATATATGCAATATGGTGCAAAAGGGAATTATAAAGATCGAATTTGTAGGCACTGATGAACAAGTTACCAATGTACTAACCAAACCTCTACCTCAAGAGAACAAGTTACCGATATACTAACCAAACCTCTACCTCAAGTAAAGTTTGAGTATTTTCGAGACAAGCTTGGTAGGACCCTCCTCAAAAGGGGGAGTGATGTAGACACTGATGATAAGATTGCCCGCATCAACAGTGAAGTCGATGATGTGTAGGATACCTATATTGGTGATGCCGACAGAGAGGTTGGTGGATGGTCCTTAGAAAGGGTCTAAGTTGACAAGGGGATTTCATCATCCTTGAACACATGTTTTAAAGAGAGTCGTAGACACATGTCTTCGAAAATGAAGTCCCTAGTGGACAAGATGGGGATTGGATCATCCTTGGACTTCAGTCCTAAAGAGAGCCGTAGACGTATGTCTTCAAGAATGAAGTCCTTAGTGTACAAGTGGGGATTGGATCATCTCTGGACTTCAGTCCTAAAGAGAGTCGTAGACGTATGTCTTCAAGAATGAAGTCCTTAGTGGACAAGTGGGGATTGGATCATCCCTAGACTTCAGTCCTAAAGAGAGCCGTAGACGTATGTCTTCGAGAATGAAGTCCTTAGTGGACAAGTGGGGATTGGATCATCCCTGGACTTCAGTCCTAAAGAGAGCTTTAGACGTATGTCTTTGAGAATGAAGTCCTTAGTGGACAAGTGGGGATTGGATCATCCCTGGACTTTAGTCCTAAAGAGAGCCGTAGACGTATGTCTTCGAGAATGAAGTCCTTAGTGGACATGTGGGGATTTAATCGTCCCCGGACTTCGGTCCCTTGAATTGAACCGTAGACATGATGTCTCTGAGAATGAAGTCCTTGGTGGACATGTGGGGATTGGATCGTCCCCGGACTTCGGTCCTTTGAATTGAGCCGTAGACATGATGTCTCCAAGAATGGGATTGGATTGTCCCTGGATTTATGGTCCCTTGAATTGAGCTGTAGACATTATGTCTCCGAGAATGGGATTGGATCGTCCCTGGATTTATGGTCCCTTGAATTGAGCCGTAGACATGATGTCTCCGAGAATGGGATTGGATCGTCCCTGGATTTATGGTCCCTTGAATTGAGCTATAGACATGATGTCTCCAAGAATGGGATTGGATCGTCCCTGGATTTATGGTCCTTTGAATTGAGCCGTAGACAGAGGTCTCCGAGAATTGAATGATAGGACTGGATCGTCCCTGGACCTCAATTCAAAACGTACATGATAGGAATGGATTGTCCCTGGACCTCGGTTCAAAAAGTACATGATAGGATTGTATCATCCTTGGACCTATGTCCTAAAGAGAGCGGGATTGATCATCCTGTAATATGATCGTGTGTGTTGCAGGGTATGCTGCTATTGTGTATACTTGATTGATGTATTGATACGTGTATTGATGATATGTATTGATGAGGATACTTGTATTGATGTATTGATACTTGTATTGATGATATGTATTGATGAGGATACTTGTATGTATACTTGTATTGATGAGGATACTTGTATTGATGATATGTATACTTGTATTGATGATGTGTATACTTGTATTGGTGTGGATACTAATACTGATGATCTAGATGACGATGCTGCTGATCATGTTGATCTAGATGACGATGTTACTGATCATGTAGATCAAGATGATCCAGATGTTGTAGATTGTGATGATCCGAATGTTGTAGATCGAGATGATGTGATGACGATGCTCATGATCGTATGATGACGATGTTGATGATCGTATGATGACGATGACGATGTTGATGATCGTGTGATGATGATGTTGTTGATCGTGAGGAACCAGATGATGATGATGTTGTAGTTGTTCGAGTGATGCAGAAGACTCAGTACTGAAGATGTTGATGTTCCAGTATTGAAGATATTCCAGTAACCGGTTGAGTTACTGATGATGTTGAGAAAGCTCCCAATGATTTATAGATGTATCATGTATGATGTTGATGACTCCTTACTCCTGCAGATGTTGTTATAATATCCTTCTCGTTAAGGGGGAGTGTTGAGATATTGTAACTTCTAAGAATATTATATTTGTACTTTACTATTCCGAAGATGTTTCATTCCTCCGTGAAGATCTTATTGTATATCCGGAGATGTTTATTCCTCCATCGGACTGTGGTAACTTGGGTTATTAGACTTCCCTAGTGGGGGTCGGCCCTGTATGTGTTATGTGGGTCAAAGGGTTATTAGACCACCCTAGAGGGGTCAGGCCAGTCAGTTGTAGTGGGGTGTTTAACCCAGTAATTAAGTTGGGGCCGACCTAGCTTGTGTAAAAGTCATTCGAGGAACAAGTATAAGTAGAGGAGGATGTTCCTCACTTATCACACTCATTCATTCACTTGTGAGTGGCGCACTTGTGTGAGAGAGTTCTGCTATGGAGGAGGAGGAGCTCATGTCTTTGGTTTACATCTTTGTATTTGTTGATCATCTATATTGAGGAAGCTTTGCTGGGTTTTCTACCCCATGAGGGTTTCCCAGGATAAATCTGTGTCTCTTGTGTCTATGCTATGCTTGTTGTTTCTTCAGTGATCCTGTATATGCTATTATTGTGAAATGGAGTGTAATGCTGATATTTTCTGTCTTAGCATATTGAATCTTAACACTAGGTGCACCCACACATCCCACAAGCATGGGGCACGAGTAAGGCGGGGTGATTTAAAATCATGACCTCCATTTCCAACATTTCCTTCATATCAAGTGAATCACTGGTTGAGATACACCCCTGTGGGTGTGCATCTTTTTTCTTTAGAAAAAAGTTTACTCTTTATTTAGATATAAAAAGTATACAATTTGTCTGTGCTTATTTCAACATTCCAAAACAAAAAAAAATGTTCCAAAAATAAATAAATAAGCACTTCCTTTCTACCTTGCTATGCTAAAGGTCTACATAACTATTCTTCTTATGATCTTTCTAATTCTCCACACTTTACATTTCATGCTACCTCTCACAACAAAGATCATGAGTTCATAAAAGAATGTAAGTCAAGTTTTCAACTATAGATCCCAAGCTAGTTGTTAGCACTAAAATGACCTTGTCAAATTGTTGACCTCTCGATAAGATTGTACAAATTTCACCAAGGTTCCCATAAGTCTCAAAACTTCATTTGGTGAATTTCTCAATATGTTTTTGTCAATGAGTCATGGCTTGCCCTGTTGTTCTCTTATTTTCTATTTTTCATGTCAAGATCACCTTTGCCTTGATCTTCCTCAAATCCAAGTAAATGAAAATTATTATTATAAAATCATTTTATATAATAATTTTTATTAAAAAAATGGATTTGTTTGACATTGCCCATTTTTAAAAATTTGGAAAATAAAAAGATAAATGAAATTTATTATTGTAAGATCATTTTATATAATAATTTTTATTTAAAAAATGGTTCTTCATATATGAACTCCTATTTTGAACCAAATCCCAAGTTCAAACCCAATCTCAAGTCACACAAACCAACGATAGCAAGTGTTGAGGAAAGCTCCCACAAGAGCTCCCATGGGAGAGCACATGGGTCATAGGTTATGCACAATGCATTGGTATAAATTTAAAATAGTTTGTAATATAAAGTGTTATAAATATCATCGTGTGTTGCAAGTGGGATAAATCCTAGAAATACAAAAAGACTAAGCGCTACACCAAATGTCGAAGGAGCACGCCTAAGAATCTATAGGTAGAAGAGTTTTGAAGGATGCATTGAATAACCTGAAACTATGATGTCATTTAAGGAATTACTGAATAGATTTCCTTAATAATTCCCTGGCGGCGAATTTATTGGATTCTTAACGAGTGTCATGAGCATATTGTTCTTGTGCATTACAGTGAATTTCTAATGGGAAGAATTATGCATTTTTACTGTGTTTTCTATAGACAATGTTGCTACAGAAGGGTGCAAATTAGGATTTCGCTTGATATTTGTTGGACTCTTTCAGTCCAACATCATAATAACCAAGCCAGCTTTAGCAGTCCTATTACTTCCTAGGAATGTAAAGAGTGGAACAAAGAGTCAAGGTATAAGGCTCTATTAAGGCCTTTGACATGGATGGTTGGGGATTTATTACACATGCTAAAGTAGATGTGAAGAAACAAGAGCTTCCACAATTTTTTGATGAAGAAAAAGATTGAATGCTGGAAAGAAAAGGTCAGCAACATGTTCAACACAATTTTGTTAATGTATTAACTACCAATTGGTTTGTTGGCTCAAATGTTGTTGAATATTAGGTGCTTGGATGAAAAAAGTAGTAGAGCTTCAATTTGCAAGTATAGATCAACAAGAGGAGGTACAATTTGCAGGGGTGGGTGAGACTCTCTACAGGTTATCCCAAGGATCAAAGGCTTGCTTGGTGAAAATTGAAATTTGATGGATTTTAATACATAGGTGTGGAAGAAGGAAAATTCTTGACAATGATATCACCTTCTACATTTATGTAGGTAGGTCCACTAACATTTCATCCAACAATAACTCTCATCTAATATAATAGCCCATGATTGAACATGTGGTTGAGGAAGTGACTTGTTCTTGATTATCAATGTTGGTTGCATATTTTGTACTCATAGATACTTCTCCTTTCGCAATAGCTTAAGAATTTGATTTTTGAGTGTGTGTGAAAGAAATGCAACTTTCAACTATGGATCAGCTATGAGAGTTGCAATTTGCAAGTATGGATCAACAAAAGGTATTGCAATTTGTAGTACTAGATGGGACTCTCTACAAGTTATGGTAGACCCCAAAGCCATGATTTCTGAAATTTGATACATTTTGTTACCTAGGTGTGGAAGAAGGCCACTTTTTTAAAATGAAATCAGTTTCTACATCTATGGTAGGAATGTGGAAACTGTAAACCAACACTAACTCCCATCCAATTGAAGAGTCCGTGATCAAATAAGTGGTCGGAAAGGTGACTAGGTCTTCATCAACGATGCTGATTACATGTTATTTAGTCATCATTATTGGCAAGGCGACTTACTCTTCATTAACCATGTTGGTTGCATGTTATATAGTTGGCATTACTTCTCTTTTCACACTAGCTTCAATATTTGATTTTTGGAGTGCACATGAGAGATGCTTCTGGTGTGTATGGAAGGCATTGAGGTGTTAAATGATGGATAACAGATTGGAGGATTTCCTCCCACCAGACCCACATTAGCATTTACAGTAGTTGATTAGTTGGAAAACTTAAAATCACATTGTAGATATATGCTTTTATGTGTTTATCCCATATGTTTGTAATCTAGGACAAGCTTTGGGGAGGGTGCTAAAGCTAAAATACTATAATGGTCATATATTAATGCTTAAATTGCACAAAACTTAGAAACATGTACAAGTTTTTGAAATGTGATACACACACACACACTAGACCCACATTATCATTTACAACAATTGATTAGTTAGACAACTCAAAATAACATTGTAAATATATGTTTTTATTTGTTTGTCCCATATGTTTGTAATCCAAGACAAGATTTGGAAGGATGCTAAAGTTAAAATACTATAATGGCCATATATTAATGCTTAAATTGCACAAAACTTAGAAATATGTACAAGTTTTTGAAATGTTATATATATATATATATATATATATATATATATATATATAGAGAGAGAGAGAGAGAGAGAGAGAGAGAGAGAGAGAGAGAGAGAGAGAGAGAGAGAGAGAATCCCAAGGGGTTAAACCAGTTATCACCAATGCTCCTAAGCATTCAACTAGTTTAATCCCACAAATCGATGACCTTATAGACACACTAAGGTAGCTAGATTATTTATCATAATCAACTTTATGTGTGCATCAACATTGCAAATACCATTTCCTGATGGCTTGTGTTCTTTTGGTAATTATTGATGATGCTAATTATAATGAGCAACAATAATAACCTTGCAAAATTAATAGCTTGGATGCATTGCCTCAGGTTAGCAAGGTAGGCCTAGTATAGAATATAGTGTATGAAGAGAGACCTGGTTGCTTTATGTTCTAGTTTATAGTGTGAATGGAAGAGTGGAGGGGTATTTTCATGCTTAAATTAAAGTTGTTCATCATCATATGCTAACTAATTTGACAAGGACTGTTACTACATAAACTTTACTAAAGCATGAGATTGACTAGGGAAATAAAGTTTGTAGAGTGAGTCAAAGAAAATGCCCATGCTATCACATAAAACCAAGATGTGACACATTACAGTCTAGAAGTGTCCAAAAAATTTACAAACTGACCTCTAGAACCATACTTTATTTTCAACATTTTTGATAAAAAACCATATTTTTCATTGGAATAGGTCACTACTCTAATACAAGTTGTGTTAATAAGACAATCCTATTTTCAACATTTTTCCATATAAAAATACCCATTTTTTATTGGAATGGGTCAAAACCCTAAGACATGTTGTGCTAGAAAGACTTATCATTGTTATTTGCAACATTTGTTTTGATAAAAAATCGTCATTTTTCATTGGATTAGTGTCAATACCATAAGAGAAGTTGTGCTAGTAAAGGCTTATCTCTATTATTTTCAACTTTCTTTGGATAAAAATTCATGATTTTTTATTGGAATGGGGTCAATACAAGGTGGCACATGTTCTAGTAAGACTCATCTTTGCTATTTTCAACACTTTATTATAACAATTCTCCATTTTCACTAGAATAGGTTAGTACTTTGGGGAAAATTGTGCTAGGAAGACTTAACTCTGATATTTTCATTTTTTGGGGTTAAAATGACCCCATTTAATTGGAATGGGGTCAATGTTGAGACATAAGTGGTTCTAGTATGTTTCATATCCAATATTTTCAACAATATTTTCATAAAAAAATCTCATTTTTCATTGGATTAGGTCAATACCATGAAACATGTTGTGCTATTAAGACTCATCTCCACTATTTTCAACAATTTTTTGATAAAGCATTCCCACTTTTCATAGGAATGGTGTCAATACAATGAGAAATTTGTTCTCGTACAACTTGTTTCTACTATTTTCAAAAAAATGGATAAAAATTCCCCTTTATAATTGGGATTGGGTCAATAATTGAAGACATTGTGGTAATAAGACTCACCTTTGTTATTTTTGAATTTATTTTGATTAAAAAATCCCCATGATTCATTGGAATGGATCAATACACCAAGACATGTTGTGCTAGTAAGAATCATCTTTATTCATTTAAAACCTATTTATATAAAGTATCCCCATTTTTAATTGGAATGAGATCAATACCTCAAGACAAGTTGTTCTATAAGATGAATCTTCATTATCATTCAACCCCTTTTTATAAAAAATTCTCATTTTAATTAGAATGGGGTCAATACCAAGAGATGTGTTCTGCTGGTAAGACTCGTCTCCACTATTTTCCACATTTTTTCATAAAACTCCCCATTTTTAATTGGAATGGGATCAATACCTGAAGACATGTGCTATTAAAACTCACCTCCATTATTTTCAATAATTGTTTGATAAAATTCTCCACATTTCATTGGAATGGAGTCAAAACCCAAAGATATGTTGTGCTAGTAAGATTCAACCATGTTATTTTCAACATTAAAAAAAACTCCAAATTTTATTGTAATGGATTAATACACCTAGTCATGTTGTGCTAGTAAGGCTATCTCCACTGTTTTCAACACTTGCACTAATAATACCCATCCCCCATATATATATATATATAATACAAATATTTAAAAAAACAACAACTCTGCTTACCTCCACTCCTGCTCTTTGTTAACACAATACTTACCCTTTCCTCATGCTCATAACACTATATACTATGCCAAATCTACAACAATGAGACATGTATAGAGCATGCCAAAGCAACCAAGGGAGATTGCAGTGTGGTGTAAGAGACTAGGAGAAAAGATCTAAGGGGTATCACTTAGATCTCTCCATCATTCTCATTATCGTGGACCGAAAACAACCTTATTTGCATATTCAAAGAGATAGCAAATATTTTTATTGGCTCACTTGTTTCTGTGAATCATGGAATTTACCTTCTCATATTCTTGTGTGATGCAAGTGCATTAATAAAGCATGGTAATGTGATGATTTGATTACATGACACGTGGAAATTGTGAGATGTCAAGGGGTCAAGAACACACAAGGATGGTTCCATGTATTTAGGAATATACTAGATAACTTCAAAGTTTCACTTAAGACATTTCTTGTTGGATAAATTTAGGAAATACTCTAAAATTAGGTTCTTGATTCCCTCATTTGAGGAAGAGAGGGAATGACCTCTATTTTATTATATGCATTTAATTTTCATTATAGAGGTTAAACAGTGTGTTTGGGTGAACGCAAGAGGTTTCTATTTTTTGCAAGCAAAACCATATGTTCAGAGTGTTTTTTTTTTCTCAGCTATCTCAAATCTATGTGAATGGGAAATATTTTTCCCGTGTGAATGTAATGTCCCCTCCTATCATACCAGCATGATAGAGAGGATCATTGTGCTACAACTGGGCATCTAGCCCCATGATCTTATTCATAAGCATTCAGTTATTATAACGGGCATATGAAGATGCATAATTATTTTAAGAACACAGTGGAAATAATTTTAAATACACATTCAAGATATCCATCGATTGATAATTGCAAATTTAACACAAGGGAATACTTATCTCAATAAGGTAGTCCCCAGCAACTGGCTACGCTTCTGCAACGTTCCACCCAACCGTAGGCCAGTGTGCTCCTCAATCTCTCAGCACCACTGCCACCCCCGAGCTGGGCACGATCTCCACAAGGAAAAAGGGGAAAACAGGCTCTCACATAGCCAAAGGTATGTCAAAATCAGCCAAGCCAATCAGAAATTGGGTTTCTCAGGCAATTAAGAGATGGGTGCATATAACAGCAAAAGTGTAAGTGCTAGGCATGAGGAAAACGTTTTCCACAGTGGAATGCATGAGATGGGGTTTCAACTCACTCAAAAAAACGTGGAGAAACACAAAAACGAAATTGGAAGATGGGGAATAACCCTAGGAAGCCAAATCCGTTTTTAGAAAAACGTCCCTGGGCATTTTGGGGCAAAAGCGACCTCCATACAGTCCCCCAAGTCGTGGCCCTTCTCTCCCTAGCTAATGTATATGCAAAAACGAACTCCCAGTCATGGAAAAATGCAGGATTGGGATGAAAACGGGTAGGGAAAGACCCAGCTAGCTCCAACTGCGTGAATGATGAAAGGCTAACCGTTCAGAATGGCATTGGGCACCAATTCGTGGGTGTTTTCTTGCCCAAGGAGACAAAACACGTTTTTCCAAGTTGATGGCCTACCCATGCACGAATTTGGCTGCCATACTTCTTCAATCCCAAGACATTAACTGCCCCAACCAATCTTTGGGAGAATTAAATGATTGGGTGCATGAGACAAAATGGGTAGTTGGTGGTTTTATGGGTTTCCCCATTGACACATGGATTAATTCCATTGGCTCAAGGGTTTGAATAGTCTCCCTCCCTTTTCCTTGTAGAAACATGCCCTATATCTTTTGTTGCATAGCGTAGCCAGCTGTTGGTTTTCCATTAAATTTCGTATTTACATGATGTCTTAATTACATTGTGCTCCGCTAGCACAAGAACCATATGCATCTATTCTAATTGCCGATACATAAAACGATAAATCAATGGCGGGGCCTTGGCCGTGAGCTCCTCACCATGACTAAATAACAATATTTACATCATTTACAATATTAATGCAATAGGGTCAAGCTGGGGACATTACAGTGAATGAAGTTTCTTGAACGTCCTGGGAGTTTGATTCCGTACATAAAATGACGAAACACCTAAAAAAGGAATCCCATGCTATCTCATTGCACTATGAAATGAAGTTTTTCCCAGGTCTTGTGCCATCCCAATCAAATCTTCTGTAATGCCCCCTTCCATCACTCCCGTGCGAGGAAGGGAACGTTAACCAAACTACCGGGCTTTGGGCAAACTTAGCCCCAAAATTCTTTCTCATAAATGCATGACATTTAAAAACTTATGTGTGCAAATTTAAACTCATGATAAACACAGCTGAATTAAAACATTACACATTACATATGCATACAGTTTCATCATGCATTCGACATGCAAACAACAGTCATTAATTAAAATATTTGCAGAGCATAGAATTAACATAACTCAACCACAAGAATACTTATCTTGAACTGTAACGGTCCAAACGACTGGCTACGTGAGAGCAACATCCCACCCAACCATAGATCTTTGTCCAGCCTGTATTCTTTCAGCTGAGAGATGTTGGGCTGTGTATCCACTAAGGAGGAACTAGATGGCTCACTCACAGTCAGGGTTTCACTCAAAGAGCCATGGTAAGCCAACACACAGTTGGGTTTTTCAAGCATGCAATAGGAGATGGAGGAGGATGCCAGTCCACTAAGCTCAATCCCAGAGCCACATACACTTCAGGCTGGACTCAACAATCCCATCCTCTATTCATACATCCACTCTTGGATTTCTCACAACTCTGTCACAAATAACTCCAAATCCGTCACTGATTTTCTGGGCAGTTAAAACTGGGTTTTCCCATGGATTTTGGCGTAGCTCTTGCTCCCAAATTCGCCCCCAGGCTCATACCAATGGATCACCCATTGGATTTCACTTTCCAAAACCTATTCTAGGCGTTTTTGGCTTCCCAAAACATGGGTTCATTCCAAGTCGCGATTTCTAGTTTTTCTCACTCCTGGGAGCTCATTTTTGGATGAGCAATGATGCTAGATCCCTCCACCATGGGATGGGGATGAGGAACAAGCAACCCCCCCAGGTAGAGTGACTTGTGGCATAAGTAAACAAATCCCATACCTACCCATACGAATTTCAGGGCTGCCCATGCTCCATTGAAGCCATGGGATGACATCTCAACCACTTCCTTACAACAGGCATAAATGTCATCTAGGGAAGTCAATGGGTTCTCATAATGACATATGGCAGCCTATGGTTCCAACCCATAGCCCCCTCACCACTCCCTAGTGGATACATGTGGCCCCTTCTCATTCGTTGCCTCCATAGCCAGTTTTGGTATTTTATATTGTATGATGTTTATTTACATCCTATTACAATTTCCATGGCTTAAGAGCACATGGGCATCAAATATCAATGCTTGCCTTTTAAGTCAAAATTTGGGCTTTCACTAGCGGGGCCTTGGCCTTGAGCTCCACGCTAGGAAAACATACAACATGTGTATACAATATTTACATTAGAAGCCAACATTTCCTAAGGGTCAAAATTGGGGGTATTACATCTTCAATCAATCCATCCATCCCTATCATTTAGGCTCTTTTCTGGTAGTTGAGATTTTAGATTGGATTTGATTGGTAAATCTCTCTCTTTCTTGCTTACACATGTTCTCTGTGCCATGGTGGTGTCCCCTCATTTAGCTGAACTCTCCAAGTGCCTTTTTGTTTTATTTAATAATAAAAATAGTTTGTTGTGCAAAGTAACACTTTTTGTTTTTTTTAGTTTTAAATAGCTCTTACATAAAAATAATTGTCACAAATATTAAATCAAAAAAAATAATACTATTTTGGGGTATCACATTTCTCCCCCTTTTATTCTTAACACTGTCCTTGGTGTTCTTTATTATGAGCTCTCTTGCTCATTCTGGAACATGGAGGGATATGCCTCTCGCATTTTATCCTCCATTTCCCAAGTTTCCTCTTCGAGGCTGAAGTGCTTCCATTGCACATTTATTTGAATGATAGATCGATTCCATAACATATATTCCTTTTGTCTAAGATGCGGAAATGTTCGATCCAGAACTCGCCCTTGGGTTGTACCTGAATCACATTCCATTCAATTACATGAGTAGCATAATGCACATATTTTTTTGACAATGAAACATGAAATACATCGTGCACTTTTATATTAGGGGGAAGTGCAAGGTAATAGGATATCAACCCTATCTCAGATAATACTTCGAAAGGTCCACAATACCTGGGTGTCAGCTTGGAACACCTTCCCAAGATCAAGGCAATCTTCTTTGAATTTACCTTTAGATATACATGATCACCAACGTTGAATTCACTTGGATTTATTTAAATTTGCATAAATTTTATGTCAATTCTGTATGTTGATGTATATGTAACTTCGGAATGTATTTCATCTATATATTATTGTACTCCTATAGATATGCATTATTCCTTTATATGGAAGTGTCGTCATTTGTACTGACAAGTGTCGCAAGTGGTGTAACTTGCTGATGGGTTATTAGACCACCTAGTAGAGGGGTCGTCCCGGATTAATGTAACTTGGGGTTATTAGGCTGAGTTAGACAAGTCAGCCCCATAGGTTTATTAGGCTGCTCAGAACAAGTATAAATAGAGAGCGGGATCTCTCTATTTGATCATCTCATTATTCACTTATACATCACTCGGGAAGTGGCGCACTAGTTGAGGAGGAGGAGGAGCTGCTAGTAGAAGACTATCTCTTGTACTTTGGTTGTACCTTTGTTGTATCATTGCTCTTTATATCTCTGAGGAAGTTGTGGGGTTTTTCACCCTTATGGTTTTCCCCAGTGAAACTCTATGTGTCCATTGTCTCATGTGATTGCTTGGTGTGATTGATATGCATTGTTATACTTGATATGCTATACATGTTATTCTCTCAGTAAAGATCCTAGAGTATATTGAATTAATGCTCAAAAATTAACATGGTATCAGAGCTTCCCTGAGAAGAAGACATTGTGCAGTGGCAGAAACTAGGGTTTCTTGTTTATTGGGTTTCTCTCCACGGATTTTGGAAATGCAGTAAGGTAGATTGACTCTACTCATCAAGGAGAATCTATCTGTCCAATCAGAATTCAATTCTGAGCACTTTCAGTTTTGGCCCTAAAAATTGGGGTTTGTTCAAAAATAGGCATTTCTGAAATCTGAAGACATAGCTGGAAGCTCCTTGGAACAATCAAAGTTTAATTCTTTGGATCGAGATTTTTGGTTGGGTGAAGCTCCGAGAAACTCAAACCCTAATTCAGGGTCCTCCCTAGTGAATCCAAGAAGACTAAAAGGCATTTCCGAAGGGCGAAACTTTGCATATCTCAAATTCTGAATATACTAGGCTGATCAGCTCATCAAGGCACATCTTTCTATCCTTTCAAAATTTTGAAATTCACATTTTGAATTTTTAGGGTTTCTCTGACAAACCCTAATCCGGGACGAGATCCAGTTTTTAGCAAATCAAGTGGTAAGACCTATATCTTTTCTATTTCCATTTGAAGTACTCTTTAAGATGTCTCACCACACCAAGCTTGAGAATAAGCTTGAAGGGGCTGATAACTTCCGAGCATGGAAGTATATTGGGTTAATCCTGGAAGAAAATGATTTGGACCCTTACATAAGCTCTGGGGTCCCTGTCCCAGAGGGAGAAGAGGCTAAAGCCCTTCACAAGAAGAACTTGTTCAAGGCAAAGAGGATCATTGCTGATTCTATCAAGGACCATCTCATCCCACATGTGTCATCTCTAAAGACACCCAAAGAGATGTTTGATTCCCTGACCAAGCTATTTGAAGGGAAGAACATAAATCGAAAGATGACCCTGCGGAACCAATTGAAAGGGGTAAAGCTTCAGAATGGAGATACCATTCAATATTATTTTTCTAAAGTCTCTCAGATCAAGGAACAACTTGAAGCTGTGGATGAAATTGTGGACAATGGTGAAGTTGTCATGACCACATTGAATGGCCTACCTAGGTCATGGGATTCCTTTATCCAAGGAATCTGTGCAAGAAAGAAACTGATCTCCTTCAGTAGGCTGTGGGAAGAATGCTCTCAAGAAGAAGCTAGGCTTGTGGCCCGAGAAAAAAATATGGGGAATGAAGATCAAGCTCTCACAGCACACACCAAGAAAGGAAAGTTCAAGAGGGAGCCATCCCACTTCAGAAAATCTTCTCACCACCATTATCATAAAGATAAGAAAGATCTCAGATGCTTCACATGCAATGAGAAGGGACACTTTGCTGTGGATTGTCTTAAGAAGAAGAAAGACAACAACAACTTCAACAAGAAAAAAAACAACAAGAAGAGATATCATGCCCATGCTGCTGAGGATGATGAACCTCCCAAAAAGAAAGCTAGAACAGAAAGTGATGACTCATCTAGTGAAGATGAATATGTTCTAATCTCATCCCTCACAGGTATTATTTCTCATGGTTGTAATGATTGGTTAATTGAAAGTGGGGATTATAAACACATGACTGGGTTTAAAGAATCTTTTGTAAATTTACCTGAACATGAATCACCCCATAAGGTGAAACTTGGGGATGATTATCAATACCCTATAAAAGGAAGTGGGGAATCCTCCTACGACCTGGACTCTGGAAAGTCTTTGAAGATGAAAGATGTGTTATTTGTACCTGGGATCGAGAAGAACCTTCTCTCCATCTCTACATTAGATGCAAAAGGCATTAGAGTTGCATTTGTGGATGGCCAAGTCCTAATGTGGCCAAAGGGTAAAACTATAGATGATGCAATAGTGATTGGAGAACAAGAGGGAAGTTTTCACAAATTGAAGGGACAACCTGAACATGCCATGGTGCATGAATCCATGGAGCCAAGTGAACTTTGGCATAGAAGGCTTGCACATGTACACTATAGAGCACTACCAATTGCAAGTAAAGTTGTAGAAGGTCTTTCTGAAATCAAGTCAAAGCATGAAGGTGTTTGCAAGATGTGCAAAAGGAAAGAACATTAAGAAAGCATTTCCAAGCAGTGAAAGCAAAGCAAAAGGAATTTTGGAGATTATCCACTCTGATGTATGCGGACCAATGTCATCCAGTTCTTTGAGTGGGTATGTATACTATGTCTCCTTCATTGATGATTTCTCTAGGAAGACTTGGGTTTACTTCTTGAAAAACAAAGATGAAGTATTTGACAAGTTCAAGGAATTCAAAACCGTGATGGAGAATCAAACTGACAAGAAGATCAAGACATTCAGATCAGACAATGGCGGAGAATTCACTTCAGGTGATTTCAAGAAACTATGCAATGATTCAAGGATTAAGAGGGAGTTGACTGCTCCCTACAATCCACAACAGAATGGAGTTGCAAAAAGAAAGAATAGAACAATCATGGAAGTAGAATGGGCAATTTTGCATCACCAGGATCTGCCTATGCATCTATGGGTAGAAGCAGCTAGGATAGCTATATATGTGCAGAACAGAACACCTCACAAGATATTGGACAACAAGACACCAGAAGAGGTCTTCTTTGGTAAGAAACCTGAAGTCAGCCATCTCAGAATATTTGGTTGTCCAGTATATACACATGTTCCAAAGGAAAAGAGGACAAAGCTAGATCCTTTAGGAAAGAAGGGTATCTTTGTGGGGTACAGTGAAAGCTCGAAGGCTTACAGAATATACTTTCCAGGGTTCAAGAAGATTGATGTCAGCAGGGATGTAACATTTGATGAAGATTCAACTTTCATCAAATCAAGGAAGGCACCTGTTGAAGATCATGAAGAAACAAAGGAAACCAGATTTCAAGATACTACCATGACTGAAGCAATTCCAGAAGCAGATCGAGAAATTGAAGATCCACAAGAATTTGTAGATCCACCCCGTGAGAAGGACTCTCACAAGAGAAAACTTGCATGGGCTAGAGAGCTCATTCAAGATGCAGAAAGGTATGTTATTCTAAAAGAAGAACACAGAGCAAGGAAGAGAACTAGATCCCACACCAGTTTTGTTGCCGTACTTTGTGACATTATGAACAAAGAACCTTCCAGTTATGGAGAAGCAGTGGAAAAGAAAGAATGGAAGGATGCCATGGTCGAAGAGTATCAGTCGATTATGAAGAATGATGTTTCGGATGTGGTCCCAAGACCTGAAGGGAAGTCTGTTGTGACGTCCAAATGGATCTACAAGATCAAACATGATGCAGATGGCAGCATAGAGAAATACAAAGCGATATTTGTAGCTTGTGGCTTCTCCCAGAAAGAAGGGATTGATTATGAAGAAACGTTTTCTCCTGTAGCTAGGTACACTTCCATCAGAACAATACTTGCTCTGGCTGCAGTGATGAAATGGAAGATACACCAGATGGATGTCAAGACATCTTTCTTGAATGGTGTAGTTGAAGAGGAAGTGTATGTGGAGCAGCCACTCGGTTTTGAGACACATGACAGAGATTCATATGTGTGTAGGTTGAAGAAAGCCTTGTATGGCTTGAAGAAATCTCCTAGGACTTGGTATGGTAGGATGGACAACTTTCTATCTAGTTTGGGCTTTACCAAGAGTAAAGCAGATTCCAACCTTTATTACAAGGTTGAGGAAGGCAATCCAATGATACTACTTCTATATGTGGATGACCTGTTTGTTACAGGAGAAGATAGTTTGATTGCTGATACCAAGAGGAAGCTTGATGCCGAGTTCGAGATGAAGGACTTGGTTATGATGTACTATTTTCTAGGCATGGAGGTGTGGCAGAGTGCAGATGGGATCTTCCTTGGACAAGGGAAGTATGCAGTATAGATCCTGAAGAGGTTCGGGATGATGGTTTGCAAGGCCATGGCCACACCTATGGAATCGAACCTGAAGCTTCTGTGTGATGCTTCATCTGAGCTGGTTGATGTCACTATGTATCGTCAGATGATTGGGTCCTTGATGCACATGACGAACACGAGACTAGATATTTGTTTTGCGGTGAACACATTGAGCCAGTTCCTGATGGATCCAAGGAGTGTTCACCTGGCTACTGTAAAGCATATTCTGAGGTACCTGAAGGGTACGTTGATTATGGGCTCAAGTATGATGTGAATCAAAAGTTTAACCTGTAGGGTTATGTTGATTTAGATTGGGCAGCCAGTGCTGCAAATAGGAAGAGCACTTCTGGGTGTTGCTTCGGTATGGGATTAGGTGTGATCTCTTGGTTTAGCAAGAAGCAATCCTGCGTAGCACTGAGTACAGCTGAAGCAGAGTATGTTGCAGCTTGTTCGGCTAGTTATGAGGAAGTATGGCTCTGGAAGCTACTGTCTGAGTTATTTGATCTCCCGTTGGAGGCTACTGGTATCTTTTGTGACAACCAGAGTTGTGTGAAGCTGTCTGAGAACCCAGTGTTCCATGACAGGTCAAAGCACATCGAGATCAAATATCACTATATCATGGATATGGTGCAGAGAGGAGCAGTGAAGCTCCTGTATATTGCGACGGATGAGCAGATGTGCTGACGAAACCACTAGCCAGAGTGAAGTTCGAGTACTTCAGAGAGAGGCTTGTTGTTCTTCAGATCGACGACACTTCAAGGAAGAAGTGATGGAAACATCTGCTGGAGCCATTCCAAGCATGGTGAGAGGAGGATCCTTCCCATGGTTGTGGATGTAAGCGCTGGATGATGAGCATCAAGACGATGCTCTAGTTACTGCTTTGTATATGCATCAGTTGGATGCTCTGATCAGTTTGATCATGTATTTGTATATGCATCATGTTGGATGCTTGTTATGATCAGTTTGATCATGTATTTGTATATGCATCATGTTGGATGCTTGTTATAATCAGTTGGATCATGTATATGTATATGCATCATGTTGGATGCGGGATATGATCAATTGGATCATGTATTTGTATATGTATATGTATCAGGTAGATACTTGTATGATTAGGTAGATCATGTATTTGTATATGTATCAGGTGGATACTTGTATGATCAGGTTGATCATGTATGATGATATGTATCAGGTAGATACTTTGTATGCATCAGATGGATGCATTGTATGATCAGGATGATCACGGATGACGAGCCTCAGGATGTTGCTCCAGATGATATGCATCAGGACGATATAGTGTTGATGATCAGGATGATCATGTACATCAGGATGATGTATCGTGAGTATCAGGTTGATACTCTGTGGCTGTGGATGGGTTGTGCTTGAGAGGACTTGTAAGACCTGGGAGATCCGAGAGGTTGGGCTGTGTGCCCGTAATAAGTCCTGGGATGCTCTTTCGAGGGTTTGTCCTGTGACCACATGTAAGACCTGGGAGATCCGATAGGTTGGGCTGCATGCCCGTAATAAGTCCTGGGATTCTCTTTCGAGGGTTTGTGGTGGTGACTACATGTAAGACCTATGAGATCCGATAGGTTGCCCTGTGTGCCCGTAATAAGTCCTGAGATGCTCTTTCGAGGGTTTGTAGAGATTACATGTAAGACCTGGGAGATCTGATAGGTAGGGATGTGTGCCCATAATAAGTCCTGGGATGCTCTTTTGAGGGTTTGTAGAGATCACATATAAGACCTGGGAAATCCGATAGGTTGGGTTGTGTTCCCATAATAAGTCCGGGGATGCTCTTTCGAGGGTTTGTGATGAGGATCACATATAAGACCTGGGAGATCCGATAGGTTGGGCTGTGTGTCCGTAATCAATCCGGGGATGCTCTTACGAGGGTTTTTGACGCACGTAATAAGTCCTAAGGATTCCACAGTATGGCCAGTGATGATGAAGACCTGTAGGTGGTGGGCCTACATCCAGTATGAAAAAGGACTGGCTCTGTAGAACTTCCTATGATGATTAGATTCAAAGATTGATTGAGATAGTAGTAGCCATGATGATGACGATGATTCAAGGATGATGATTCGTTGATGATGATCCATAGAAGAAGACTTGTGCTAGCAGATCTGTGTCGAGAAATACCTTCCTAATTAAGAGGGAGTGTTAATGTATATGTAACTTCGGAATGTATTTCATCTATATATTATTGTACTCCTATAGAGATGTATTATTCCTCTATATGGAAGTGTCATCACTTGTATTGACAAGTGTCACAAGTGGTGTAACTTGCTGATGGGTTATTAGACCACCTAGTAGAGGGGTCAACCCAGATTAATGTAACCTGGGGTTATTATGCTGATTTAGACAAGTCAGCCCCATAGGTTTATTAGGCTGCTCAAAACAAGTATAAATAGAGAGCGGGATCTCTCTATTTGATCATCTCATTATTCACTTGTACTTCACTTGGAAAGTGGCGCACTAGTTGAGGAGGAGGAGGAGCTGCTAGTAGAAGACTATCTCTTGTACTTTGGTTGTACCTTGGTTGTATCATTGCTCTTTCTATCTCTGAGTAAGTTGTGGGGTTTTTCACCTTTATGGTTTTCCCCAGTGAAACTCTGTGTGTCCATTGTCTCATGTGATTGCTTGGTGTGATTGATATGCATTGTTATACTTGATATGCTGTACATGTTATTCTCTCAGTAAAGATCCTAGAGTATATTGAATTAATGCTCAAAAATTAACATTGTGCAACTTTCAAGTTTTGTTTCACTTCTTTCACTATATGTTACATCTCCTTTAACATGTCAGATCCTAGAACAATCCTATCAACAAGGTTATTCCAAGACACAGGAGTGTGTAATTTTCGACCATAAAAGACTTCAAATGGACTCATTTTTAATGAATCTTGATACCCATTATTATAATAAAATTATACTAAATGCAAATACTCTTCCCATTTACCTGGTTTATCCATTACATACATTCTCAACATATCTTCTAACACTTGATTTGTTCTTTCAGTTTACACATCCATCTGAGGATGGTAAGAAGTACTGAAATTCACTGTGTGTATCTAGACCTTTAAACAAATACTTCCAAAAATTACTCATGAATTGTGCATCTCTATCAAAAATCATAACTTTTGGAATACCGCGCAAAAGGAATATTTCTTTCATAAAAATATAAGTTATGGTAATTGCTTTAAAGGTAGATTTCATAGGTATGAAGTGTGCAGCTTTACTTAACTTATCAACAACTACCATTATTGATTCATGTTGTTTGTTCAATATTTTAGGTAATCCTATTATAAATTCCATGCTTATTATATCCCACTTCCATTTTGGATTAGGTAAGGGTTGAAGTAACCCAACAAGATGTTGATGTTATGTTTTTACTTGTTGACATTCAATGCATCTAGCTAGGTAATTTACAGCATCATTCTTCATGTTAGGCCAATAATAAATTCTTCTTAGTTTTGTTATCATCTTTTGGTATCTCAGATGTCCGGAATACAGTTTCTTATGTAACTCATTCAATATTAGTTGCTTAACTTCTTCAGAATTAGGTATGTATTTAATTGATTCTTATAGACTAATAAGTCTTCTGAGCTTATGGAGAAAGTTGAGGATTTGTTTCCATTAACATCATTTTCTAATTGTTCTTTAATTTTTTGGTATTCTTCATCATTTTTAGTTGCATATTTTATCAAATCTTCAAGATTTGTCTTATAACTACTAAAAGCAGTCAAACAATGAGGGATGGCATTCCTACTCTGGGCATCTGCCACCTTGTTCTCTTTTCCTTTAATTTTTTTTTTCATAATCATACTCACTCAAGAAGGATAACCACCTTGCTTGGTGAGAATTTAAGATTTTATGATCAAATAAGTATTTTAAGCTTATATTATTAGACATTAAAGTGAATTTTATTCCTATTAGGTAATGTCTCCGCATCCTTAATGCATGTATTATAGCAGCAATTCTAAGTCATGTGTCACATAGTTACGTTCATGTTGTTTAAGTTTTCTTGAATCATATATTATTACATAATCCTCTTGCAATAGCATGCCACCTAATCCCTCTAAGCAGGGATATGTACATACAATGAAGTCCTTGTACGGATCCACTATTCTTAGAATAGGTGCGATGATTAACAAGTGTTTAAGTTGTTCAAAAGTTTCTTGACATAGACCATATCAATTTAGTTTTTTTTATTTATTTTGAAGTGAATTTATTGTATAAGGGATTCTAGAGAACCCCTCAATGAACCTATGGTAGTAACCCATGATCCCCATAAAGGATCGAATTCTGGTTACATCCTTAGGAACTGGCCAATCGATGATCGCCTTGATTTTATCTGGGTCTACATAAATGCCTAACTTAGATATTATATGACTTCGGTATGGAATTCTATCTTGAAAGAAATCATTTTTACTAAACTTTGCATAAAGTTTATGTTCTCTTAATAGGGTTTGTAATACTAACTTTAAATGTTCTTGATGCTCTTCTTCAATTTTCGAATATATTAAAATGTCATCAATTACAAACTTATCTAAGTATTTATGGAGAACGTTGTTCATCAAACACATGAATGTGGCCAGAGCATTGGTCAACTCAAATGGTACAACCAATAACTCGTAATGCCCATACCTTGTTCTAAATTTTGTTTTATGAACATCCTCGTCCTTAATTCTTTCTTGATGGTACCCATACCTTAATTCAATCTTAGAGAATACTGCTCCCCGTACTTGATCAAACATGTCATCGATGCAAGGGATAGGGTATCTATTTTTAATTTACATTTTATTTAATTGTCTGTAATCAATGCAAAGCCTTAGTTTGTCATCTTTCTTTTTAACTAACAAAACCGGTACTCCCCACGGAGACACACTCAATCTTATATATTCTTTATCTATTAATTCTTGCAATTGTAATTTAAATTCCACCAAATCATGTGTGTTCATTCGATAAGGAATCAAGATCCTTTGAGGAAGGTACTACTCATGGTGCTAACTCAATAGTAAATTCAATATCCCTCCTTGGAGGTAATCCAAGTATCTCTTCCAGAAAAACATATTTAAATTCATTTAAAAGAGTAAAGTTTTCCAAACTAGGTTTTGTTTTAGCATATTTCAGTGATATGTCGTGCAAACAACCTACATCCTTTCCTAGCACACTTTTTCAATTGCAAAGTAGATATTTTCCTAGTAAGAACCTTTTTTTGAATTCCTCTAACCATTTTTCTCTCACCATTTTCATCAATACAATTAAAATTTTTCTCAAATCAATTTAGTACAGCTCTATGTTTTTCTAGCCAATCCATGCCAATTAATACATCATCATATCCTAATGGAAAAATGTTCAAATCTACTTTTGTAATCAAATCTTGCATATGAACTTCCAAACTAGAAATAAAGTTGGTTACCTTTCTTTTTGTACTGGTGGCTAATTGCACTAACCACAACTTTCCAAAATCATGTTTGTTTATTTTACATACATGATTCTACTAGCTTAGGAGATATGTAACTTAAAGTAGATCCATAATCAATTAATATGGAAATAGGTTTGTAAAATATATTACCATCTACCTCGATCATGGAAGGTTGAAAATCTGCTTGATGATTGTCCAAGGCTGCACTTATAGTTGGTATGTTCTGTAACACCCATCATGGGCGGTTACTTCTATATCGATTAAATCAAAATACTAAAATTTCATTAGTGATTTACAAATCATAATTTATCATAATGGATCATGTAACTATAACATCGTATAAACAACATATAATCATTTTACATCAGCATATAATAAGTTTGCAACAGTATAGAAAAAAAATAAAATCACAAGAAAAATACCTCAATCTAAAAAGGGTGACGAAGTCCAAACTGAAGCAAGCTTCCATCTTCTCTTCAAGGTGATTCCTTCTTCATTTCCCAAATCAGAACCACAGTTTTACCTCCCATCCAAATAGGGGCCTAGTCATGTCGCTAGCCCCAGGAAGCCATCCAAGTGGTCCCATCCAAATGGCCTCCTGGCCCTCCATGCCCGAGACCCCCAAAGAACAGAACAATGATGCACTAGTAAAGAAAAGAACCTCCCCTTTTCAATCTCAAGTCTCCTAGTTATATCAAAAGTCCTCATCCATCATTAAATTTCAATAAGATAATAGTCAACAATCAATACATTTATTTTCTCAAAAAAATAGCAATTTGATTTAAATAAATAAAGTATTAATAAACATGGTTGCAAAGTCTCACTTGTCTTGCTTCTATCTTAAATTCAACTATGACAACTCTTTTCTAAAATATTGTGCAATCCTATCTATCCATTTATTTATATTATCCTCGCATGCATAAGTCAAATAAGATATTTTCATATACTATATTACACTATGACATATGTTATATTATATGTATTAATATAATTATATATGTCATTCAATAATCCAATCAATTTATATAAATCTAAAACATATTAAACAAGTCAAAAAACTCATGCTTTCAACACACAAGTAATACTTTCAACAATTCATCAATCAAGTTACTAATAGCTAATATAACCATATTAATTTATTCATCGATCGACCAATCATAGTAATGTACTCACAAATTGGTGTATGCATGGACAGTGCACACACCTTAAGCGTTGGTACTGATAATCACTGTTAATGCTCCTAATAGATCATTATTACATGCTTGCAAACAACATATAGAAAAACAATTAAACAATGCATCATTCATCATTCATAATCATTCATACAAAAGCAATAAAACAGAATTAGGTAAACATAATGATGGATTTGAGCATATAATCATGATGGTTAATAACAATCAAGAACACCATCCAATCCATCATTGGTACCATCCATCCCATCAGTACTCCAACCACTTGATCACCACTACTTCCAATTATTGGCCTCACCATCCGATCCTCTACTAGAATATACTATGGAATGGACTACATGTATGACCACGTATAGAACCCGTAAGTGAAAGTGTCGGTCATCTACATCAACCAAGCTTCCCCAGCAGGCACCCACTAGTCGTCATCACACATCCAAGGGAGTGTGTGTAGCACAACCCTCCCATGACTCTAGGTTTCGGGGGATAAACGATGGGAAAATCCTCTATTCCCCCCTGATAGTACTAGCTTCAACGCCCTACATCAACCATATTGTGCCATCACTGATATAAGGGGTCTCGTCATTGAACAACCACTTTGGGCAAGTCGTAGTTCCTGTCAAAACTCACACTCACCCACAAGTCATAGAAATATTGGAATTCACAATCAAATAACATGAAAATTGATATAACACCATTATCCTCTTGATGTCCCAGACATCTCATACCCCTTGGCACTTTAGGAATATGGCTATATTGTAGCCAATCAACATGTGAAATAATTCATCATTAACATGAAACTCATGTATACATATACCCAACTCTTTCAAGTGTTAATCCATATCAACATAACGACATTTAAATATAATCATGTAAGTTCTTTTTGAAAACAAACTAAATTAGCATTCCACATATTGATATCCCATATTCAATTTGTGTTCAATATTAAGTAGAATATTCATTTCCATTAATAAATTCCATTTATCATACACATTGTTGATGCAATTATTTTTGGTATGGTTAAAATATTTTGAATGATATAAGTGAGGTAGTGAGGCTGCATCTCTATAACTTTTTTCCACATGACCAAGAGGTAATAAGAAAATGAAAAAGAAGCTAGGTGCCAAATCCCAAAGGGAGACATCCTATATGATCGTGATGCTAAAAGAGAAATCCGATTAAAATAGGAGAGAGGGTGGGTTCTGCAGGGGTTTTATAAATCGACGGCCCATATTTAAATGGAGATGAGATCTGCGGTTGATAGGAAATTCGCTCAATGAAGATGCAGGTTATATAACGCTGAAAGAGATGGGCGAAATGACCATTGGAGTGTGGTATAGCAAGGAAAGGATCAACGGTGGACGATCAACTAGAGGAATATCAACGATTGACGTTGATTTCGCGTCATGAACAAGCACTGACAAAGGGACTGGTGAGTGGTAGAAAAATTTATACCACCCGCCACGCGTCGAGACAACAACATTTCACTGGATGAAAAGTGGTAGGGTAAAACCACCTCTCACATCTCTGAAACCACCTTTGTTGAGGGTTATAAAAGGAAAGGCACGTGAAGGACAAGACATTTGTCATTTTGCACCAGTCAACAGAGACATTTCTTACACAGCTGGAAGCCAAAGTGGAAAGCTTCACGTCAAGTCACGAAACGACAGGTAGGCTACAATTTCCCGGAAAAGACCAAACATTCTCTAGAAATGGAAGAAATAAGTGAAATAGAGTTTCAAAATAGGGAATTTACCAAGTTAGAAGAAATTTTCAAAGATAGATATGGAGATGTTTTTTATACAATTATTTCCATGGATTCGGTTAGTGAAATTAAGAACTAGTTGAAGGATTTAGAGAGGCAGGGGATAGATGTACATAATGCTCACAGGTCTTGTTTTTATTATTTTTTTCCAGAACAAACCCTAACTTACCAAGATTTCATTTGCTGGTGTGCAATGAATTATTCCCAAGCTAAAACGGTCATTATGGATTCAAGAAGATCAAAAATCCTTTGTCCGGTCAATTCCTCTGTCATTAGAAATTCATTAGAAGTCCCACAGTCATTTTCTCAACCTTGAATATTTTGTAGAAGAAAATCTAATCGACCTCTATAGACACTCTACAGTTGAAATTAGAAAGTCCTTCTTATCAAAAATCCTTAAACCTGATACCTCAATTAACGACTTACCTTTTCCTTTAGACATTACCGTCTTTAACGAAAACTCTCAGTTTGTTCTTTCATCACTCAGTCATTTTTTAGGGTCAAATGATAACAAGGTTGTCTTTCATTACTCAATCATATTTTAGGGTCAGATGATAACAAGGTTGTCTTAGAAGTCATGTTAAGTTTTTTGTTTAGATTGAGTTCACCTCCATTTGAAACTGAGTCTATTCAGTATTCTTTCCTTAAATTTGATGAATTATTACCTGAAAATATCCATACTCAACTAATGAATTTCCACAAAACAAGACATTTCAAATTCCAGTCCTACTTGATGAAGATGTTTCTATATTCCAATGAAGAAATTTTACAGTTTCCAGAAGCAGTATTTACCTCTGATATTAAAAACAATGTATTTAATTATATGAATCTTATAATGTCGGAAGTATACATAACTGGTTTTTTGGAAAAGTTACCCGAAGTTTTTATTGAAATGAAATATATGTAGCAGTTCATTCTAGAGAAGAAAGTCGATGATTGGTCCTTGTTGAAAGAACACATTGTTATTAGACTATATGGTTTTTCCATGAACCTTCTATCTTACCTACTTTATTGACCTCAAGAGTCTTTTCTTTGGAATTTATTAGATAGAAGCTTGTTGTAGAAAACGAACATTTCTTAATTTTTAGAAAATATTATGATATCAAATTCCCTTTGAAAGTTGGTCCATTCATTGTTAAAAACAAAGTTGATCTCCCAGTGGTAGAAGGACTTTTGCAAGAAATGAATTTTAAGAAAGATTCAATTATTAACTATGATCCACATCATATAATATCACAAAGAAGGGAGTAGAATAAAAGCAAATATTTTGACCATCAAGAGGTGGAAGGAATGGATGAGAAAGCTAATCTTTTAGAGTATGAATCAGATGTAGAATTTTCTAACAATTTACAGTCAAATCCTTCTGCATTAATGAAACTTTCAATTAGGTTAGTGCCCACTTCCAACAAAGTTGAGATTGCTAGTAAAAGGACCCTTTCTGAAGCCACATATATGGAGGTAGAAGAACAAGGTACAACCAAAATACTTGAACTAGATCGGGGAAAATAAATAGTTGCAATGGAAAGTAAGAAGGCAAAGAAAAACGAAGAAATTCAAAGTCCAAATATCCAGGTACAGGAGTATAGGTTTTCTAAAGCAAAAGAAGCTGGTTCTAGTGACAAATACCAATCAGGGACTGATTTATATATAAAATATGGTCTAGATAAAAAGGCTTCTTCTGAAAAGGACAATAATTATTTTCATAAAGTCGGGGATATATCATATAAAGAGGTTTCATTGAAAAATGTTAGAGATCATGCAAAGAATTCTTTAAATTTGGCAATGGATTATAAACAAAAAGTCGCTGAAATGAAAATTAATTTGCAAAAAATACTAATTCCAGATAAGATTCATCTACACAAGAAAGCTAGAGAAGTGATTTACACAGATTTGATGAAGGCTACTTTGAAAATTTCAAAGTTGCAATGTACAGTGAGTAGATTGGAAACAGAATTAAAACAAGAAAAAACTAAAAATCAGGCCCACCAACAGCAAATAAAGAAGTTATAGGTTGATCTGGTGGAAATGGATAGCTTGCCTAATAAAGGACAGGCCGCTAAAAATCTTTTGGTTGAGAAGGAGAATACAATTCAATTTCTTAAAAAGAAACTAAAAATCTTAGACACACAGTTAATTCAAGCATTTGAATTAACAGTCTTGGAACAAGAAAGAGAAACTCTCTCTCAGGAGTTGGATAATAGTAAAGAAAAATTGCTTAAATTCACAAAGAAACAAATAAATTGGGAGAAAGAAAGATCTAATTTTACAGCTCAAATTGATAGTTTGAAATAGAATCAAATAGGTGCAGCAAAAGAAAGGAAATAAACAGGGAAAGAGAATGTAGAAACAAGCACAGAGAAATTAATTCAAGCTATGTCCCAGGTTAGTATTAAAGAAGAGAAAATTAAGGGATTGAATGTGGAAAATCAGAAATTAAATGAAGATGTTGAGAAAAAGGAAGAAGAAAAGAAAGAATTTGAAAACAAAAATAAATAATTGTTAGAAAAAAATGAGAAACTGATTTCATAGGTGACAAGATAGCTCCCATTGCAAGGTGCCAGACATTTAATTTGGGATTTAATAATAGTTGAAGCTGCAAAATTCAGGCCATATCTAAATTTTATGAGAAGTAAAGAAATAGTGGTGAATGAAACCATACAAATATGTATAGTCAAGAAAGAGACATTGGACAAAAAAACAAAAGAAACAACCCAGAATACTATAAATTTCCTCAATACTTTATCAGAGGAAGAATTGAAGACATTAATTGTAACGCCCCATATTTTGACTAGGCATGTTTATGAGTTAGACACCTTTCACTTTATTGCTTGTTATCTGTTTGACTCAACTAGACAGCGTGAACTATATTTTCGGCATGATAGACATGATGATATGTTTCTACTATGTTAATGATGTTACTATATTCGTGCAGTTATTAAGTTATGATTATCATGAGATTCTTTTATTTCAAATGACAGTGTATGTTTGATAATCGTCCTGGAGGAAATGTGATATATATATATATATATATATATATATATATATATATATATATATATATATATATGATGTGGTAATCATGCTGTGATCGATTTAATGATTTTACGTGATGAAATAAATGATGCTGACAATATGGATCAGACAATGATAGAATGGAAAATATATGTTTTAGCGTTTTCATTGATGAAATGTGAAATATATGGCGTTGTACGTGGATGCCATCCTATGATGAAATTGATAGAACTGTTATATTCCATACATACCTGTGATGAAATTGTGACGTGAAATAAATGATGTTAATGATATGGATTAATTGGTGATCGAATGGAAATGCTTGTTATAAAAGGTGTATCTTGCGGAATACTAACCTACAGGACACGAGGGCTATGGGATAGCCGGATACTTGATCTGATATACGGAGAAGAACCTATCCATGCAGTAAACCTTAGCAACCGAAATTGATGAAACGATGACATGGACCGATAATCTCGAGAGCAGCAGAGTATGATTTGATAAGGGCGTAGGCCCAGTATGTTGAGAGGGATGGATGTGTTTCCCACCCTATGTTCCTATGATACCCGAGATCGTGGGAGGGCCGTGCTGAGACACGCTCCCCATGTATGTGTGATGACGATGGTCGGATGCCTGCTAGGAGAGGATAGGTCCGTTGTTCAACCGACGCTATCACTCTCAAGTTCTATGTGGTCAGGTCGATGAGTCCGACATCCACTTTTGTACTAGCAGAGGAGGGATAGGGAGGATGTGGTAGTAGGTTAGGATGGGAGGATATGATAGTTAGTACTGATGAGGGTTGGGTATTCCTTGACCCGGAGTTAGTGGTAGTAGGTAGCTCCCCTTGCACCTGAATGATTGATCAAATGTAATCATAAAAATAACGAAATGAAATCTTAAAGGTTAACTGATAAAATAACCAATGATGTTTTAAGTAATATTATGATGAATGTACACTTGTTCAGTTGCATATAGTATTATTAGTATTGGTTAGCTAATATGCATAGGAAAAATGACGTATGTTTATAGCACATGTCCGTCTTGTGCATACGCTGGCCACGCATGCACACTATGCACATGCGCAATAATATTGGTTACAACCTACTTACCAAGATTTAACAATGTTATAAGTTATCCTCGATAACTCCATTAAGTATTTAATGAGTGATTTAATTAGTAAAAGATTATCAAGTTCTAATGTATAAAATAAGTTAATTAGTCTTGTATGTAAACATTGTAATGAACAATTAAGATAAGGGTCATTACTTGTAAGTACCCTCAAATGAAGGTGTCGTCAATATGAAGTATGATAGTTAAGTATTGATACTAGAAGAGTGTGATGGATAATTGCTGATCATGATTAAATAAACCGTTAAGTATATTTCATTATCTATACATAGAAGTACTATGTTGACACTTATTGACTAAACAAATAAACATTTAATTACTATTCACAATTTATTGGATTATTATTATTATTAATTATTATTGTTGTTATTGTTATTATTTAATCAATAATAAAATAATAAACCTTTTATTATAAAAGCATAATGGATTGAATAATTAATTAAATAAATTATTCATTTGATTAATTATTCAGAATCATTCCAAATAAATTAAAAGGTTTGTTTGAATAAATTATTCCACGGCTTGAGAACTTGGGGGATTTAATAATAATATATATATATTCCACCTTTTTACCCTAAAGGGGGTTGCATTAATGATTGTACTTCCAAAGTCCACGACAGCTAGGGTGGTGGAGTGATAAGGAAGTTGACTTTATGAAGGAGGTGGATTCCTATAAAGAGGGGATTTTAACAAGTAGTAAGGGGATTATTGTGGGAGAACTGTGAGGATTATTTTGTGAAAAAGGAGGAAATGCCAAGGAGGGGGTTAACTCGATGCCAAGGAGGGGGTTAACTCGAAGCTTTGAGGAGGTGGGTAACTCAAATGAAAAGACTGAGGAGGGGGTTAACTCAGCAAATGATTACCATGGAAAGGTTCGATGGAAAGCTGCTGTCGGGATTATCGGTTTGTGGGCTCGGGGGCTAGGAAATTCGTTGATTTCCTAGGGTCAGCAAGATTATAGCTGAACGGCAGGGTGGACACATCATTTCGGGTTGTTAAGGTAACCTGCAGAATCCATTACATAAATCTTCTTATCTTACCGAAAATCGACGGATTCGGGTATTTTTCTGAACCAACTTAAATAGAAGGTATTATGCTGTTATTTTCCAATTATGCATGTCAAAGGAATGGAGTAGAATGAAAAGATTCAAGTTATGATTGCTTAAATTGCAGAGATATCTAGTCATTTAGATAATAGAGACCCGGTGCCTTGATAAGGGCACTACATTTGGTATCAGAGCCGAGGCTCAAACCCTGAGGCCTTAGGGCCTAACTACTCCTGGAATTATAGTGAAATTTACTAGAAAATAACAAACAATGGGATGTCTGCAACAAAAGGGTAGATAACTTGAATAGCCCTTTTCTATTATTTATAAAGCTTAACAGAAACAGAACTTGAATATATATATAAAATTTTGAAAGTTTGAGTAAACCTAGCACCCTCCACCCCGAAAATTGAACATAAAATTGGGAGAAAAGATAGGAGGCTGCCGGTAAAGTAAACGAACTCCCATACTCCAAATCTATGACAGATGGGCATATTCTTCCTGCGATATAACAGAAAAACTAGGTTAATAAATGTATACTTATGAAAAAAAAATATATGTTTGCAAATAATGAAAATGTATGTACGTAAAATGCAGGCAAGTATAGCCTAAAGACCAACATATTTTACGAATCATATTTATGAATTTTATAATATAGTTAGATTGATATGAAATTATTATCTTATGTTTAATGTAATATTTTAAATATTACAAATAATCATGGAGTAATTCATGAGTGAAACTTTAAAAAAAAAACCTGTTCCATATCTTCTTACTAAAGAAAACCGTAATGGATGAGCTGTTCCAGAAATCAGAACAACGGTTTAAAAAATATATATATATGAAAAATACAGAGTTCGATCTTTGTTTGAAAAAAAAAAAAAAAGAACCTTTCCTATAGTAATTGACAGAAAATCTGAGATTGGGCACACAATATTGCTATAAATAAAATCGACAAGACAATGAATATGATATTCTATAACAATATTGAAGAACTATCCGTAAAATCAAATTCATATTTATTTTGTGGTAAACATTTTGAAAGAGCAATATTTCTTATTACTCATTGTTATGATAATTAAAATACATTACTAAATTTAAATTAAGATTTCATATTGAAATCGCAAGGATGAGGAAGACAATAGCATCCCTTGAAACGCAACCACCATTTACCAGGTTGTTACAAATTAATTTATTATAACTAGTTAAGTCAGAATTTACATTAAGCGAACTATGTCTGATACAATCTACCATCCCAACATAGAAACTTAAAACTACACAGAAATTGGATTGTCGCAGAAACGAACCTTCCAATATAAGAAATCAAATAAAACCGCAATTCATAATTACGGTTGACAAAACAGTACATTCACCTCTATATACAAAGAAAAATCCTTCAAAAAAATTTATTAAATGCTGAGAGCCCTAAAGCTCACTTATGTGTCTGCCCTCAATGGCTATAGCTAAACATGCTCCAATGCCAATTCGTCTACCTCGCATATGGGTATTTTTTGTATTAAAATAATTATAAAACTGTGGCTGAACTGTACACCATGTTAATACAAAACAAGAAATGGGTATTTTTGTATTAAAATAAAACTGCAGCTGAACTATACAGCATGTAAATACAAAGTGGGAAGCAGACCTTCGTCATACTTGTCAAAATTTTAAAAATATATATATTTAAATACTATATATCACAATTCCTCTCTGAGCAGGTCCTCGTGGACCTATGTACATGATTTCAACATCACAGAGTCGATGTTTGGAAGAGAGATCGAGAGGGGTTTTCGAATTTAAATACGAACCCTACCGACCTTCTTCCGGCATACACGAACAAAGTTCTTCATTTTTTTTTAGTTATTCTACAGGTTATATTTGGAGTTAACCAGAAAACCTTAGAAATTGTTCTTCATTACAATACATAATACTTTTACAAAAGAAAAGCATATATATGCGAATATCAGAAAAGACGAGTCGAGACTCGTGTCTTTCTATCCGGTTTTGATAGATGCTTAAACTCCATTTTCGGGAAAATATTCACTTTACTATTTTTCTTACATTCGCCTTGAAGAGCCAAAAATGTTTCCATTTTAACTACTAAACGTTATCCTACGACTTTACAAATCCACCAAACCCTTTCTATTGAAATCTTCCACACACTGGTAGAGTTAATGGTTGAGAGATCTGAGGTAGCAATAATTTTTTTTTCTCTGCTTACCCTGCTCTTGATCCGTACCCCTCAAGGGATGGCCTCACCTGGTAACCACAACGTCCTGAAGAAGTACTCGAGCTTGATAGTTCTCAATTTCAGACCACTTCTATGTTCACCTGAGTCGCAGCCTAGCAAGCCTGGCGCAGATGGCTAGTAGGGGCTGCCCAAAACGTCATAACGACATGTAGAGGAATTGTTCGGTCGTGCCCATGGCGACAAGCTTCTGTTATGGCATGATTTAAGATGCTTGCCGCCTCCGGAGTTAGCGTCTGCTGCACTATGCTTAGCCCTGCTTGCATTATTGCCGATAAATGAAAAAAAAAAAACTTTCTTGATAAGTAAATCAATCTTCGGAAACTGTCTCCCACTGGGAAATTGCAAAGCTCCTTCATTCCACGACACTCTGCCAGGTCGAATGGAGACCACGCCCTAAACAATAGCTCAAGCGCTAAGCTAATGCAAGAGCTCACATTATCATCGACCATCTACCAAGTCGAAGAGAGCCCACACTCACCATTACAGCCCGAGCATCCACACCCGCCACTACAGCCATTCTGTTATCCGTCATGCCTGTGCAGAGGTGAAGGCGGAAAGGGAGATGGGAAGTGGCAGTGAAGTAGGGCCAAACCCTAGCGCTCGGCACCGCAAGCTCTTCACACGAGGAGCAGCCCAACAACGCAAAAAAAAAACCTCGTTCCTCCTTAAATAGGGAGTGGAGTCGGTGCCACATCAGGCGGTTTCCGCGTCGCCCTTGAGTGATTTACAAAACCACCTTTTCATATGTGGATGAGTGAGAGTTGGACACGTGTGACGGTGGTTTTCTTACCGCGACCACCAACCTCCGTTAACGTGCGTGCATGTTGCCAACGCGGAGTAAAAAAGGAGCCGTCGATCTTCCTTGGAGTCGCTGCTATGATGGGCGATGGGTGTTCCATCTTGGAAATAATTTAGAAATACTATGGTGGCCGATGGCTGTTTTGTTCCATCTTGAATATAATCTAGTGGTTGATGGCTGTTCAATCTTGGAAATGCGATCTTCTTACAGTTCCAACCGCCGCAAAGTTTTAGGTATATCTCTGAATGAATCTGTGGAGCTCAAAAGATGTGTTTCTAGTTGGATCAAAAGATCGACATCGCAGTGGATTTATCTTGCCAAAATTGGGCGAAAGCCTCTGGAGAAAGTGCGTTTTCATCTCTATGTATCATGATGTCCACCTTCTGTTACATCAAGTTAGTATATCTGAAAAGACAAACATGCCTTATGTTAAAGCATTGAAAATATAAATTTGGATGTAACATTTTTTTTTTTGTTGTTGTTTATTAATTTGTCCATGACTGTGTACTAGTATGTGGCTTAAGAAATTAGAAGATGACAACCAGCATGGGCCACCCCACAGTTAGCATAACTGAATTTTAAATATTTCTAATTTTGATTTGCTATATTTTTAATATAAAAATAAAACAAATAATATGTGAGAATTAGTTTTACAATGTGGTAAAATATAAATATGACCGTTGACTTCCTTAGATAATGCCCCACCTAAAAGTGCGGGTGATACAAGGCACCCAAAAAAAAAAAAAAAAAAAAAAATTAATTTAATGTCTTTTAATTAATTAATTTAATGTCATTAATTTAATTTAATTTAATTTAATATATATATATATATATATATATATTTTTTTATTTAAATTAATTATATATATATATATATATATATATATATATATATATATATATTTTATTATTTATTTAATTTAATTTATATTTAATTTAGCTTAATGTAATGGTTGTAAAAAAAAAAAATAAAGCTACTTACCAACTTAAAAAGGAAGGAGTTCATCATAGATTTAAAATTCTTAGGTCAATTATAGTAAGGTTGAAATGATTTGGAGAAATTATATTTAAATTTTTATATATAAAATTTAAATTATAATTTATATTGGAGGGAGAAATTTAAAATATTTAAATTTAATATATATATAAATATTAAAATTTTGGAAAAGAAATAAATAAATAAAAATATGAATATATATATAAATAAACAAAAAGGAGTGGTTTAAGTGGTTTGGTGAAGATCTAGGGTTTGATAATTCATGTATTATATCAAATTGTCTTAGTATTTATTATATTCAACATCTCACATAAAATTAAATTCAAAAAAAAATATGTAGGTGTAATTGTATAAAGTTAGAAAAAAAAAAAGGGGAGAGTCGGTGTTTCGTATACAAAGCACCAAGAGTGGAAATTTTTACACACCAAGGAAGGAAAGTTGGTGTTCTAATCTATTAATGAAACTTCGTCATAACCAGACCTTAATATCTTCAACGTGACACATTCATTGCAAAAAAAAAAAATTGACTAAAAAAAAACCCTTGTCGAGACTTCAACGTATAGTCGAAGAGACGAAACAAACATTTAATCTGAAATCAAGGAACCGCTAAAAGAGCATGGCAAGCTGAATGCTAAGACGCTAATTTCACTACATGACAAAATCATAAATGAAAACGACCATAGATTTCAACATGTTGATCCTAACAAACTGCTCCTTGCTCATAAGTATGAATATAGACATTATAAATATAGGCATTGAATAGGCTTTACATATTGGGCAATTAACATGTATAATGGTTATGTGAATGTGTAATTTGCTAGGACAACCACATCTAAACTTTGTTTGTGTTCTATAAGAGAACTTGGTTAAATAAACATGGAGTGGTGTTTGAGCTGCTGCTTCCCCACAACAAATTACTCAAACATTAATGCGTGTATATAGATAACTTAGTGCAAGGTGCAAATTAAAGTAAAACTCGTGAACCCCTCATAATTATATTGCGAGTAAAATTCCCATTTAAAAATAAAGATGAATGTTATGTAGAGTAATGAAAAATACATAGAAAAGATGATGAAAGGAAATGAATTGTTGGATACAAGGATAGGTATCCTTTTGAATCACATTATGAAGAACACCATGGACGTAAACCGGGGGGGGCGGGTGGGGAGGGGGGGGAATTGCATATAAAGCCTATTAAAAGACTATTTTATTAAGGGGGAACATGGCTTAGACTAATTAAGTTAAACATTGGTGTAATGGTGCAAGAGATTTTCGGATTAATCATACCTAATATAATGATGTTCTCGTTCAAATTGTAGGGGTAGACCAAGGCCTTTACAAAATACATAAAGGTCGCTTTTGTGGGTAGGAAGAATGGTGATGTACAATTACAATGGAATACTAGGATAAATACTAGTAATTACCTTTGCGAAGAAGGGTGGGAACAAAACTAGCTATGAGATTCTTAAGGAATTGAAGAAGTAATGGTTCCCGACAAATCATATTGGTTTGAAAATGAGAATAATAAATAATTACGGTAACAATTGTATTTTGATAAGAAATAGCCATGAAAACCTTTTAAACAATAATAGTTCTCCTAATTTAATGATGCTACGATGCTCTTGTTGTTATTTATTACCGATAAGTGAAATGGCAGGGTGATATACCTTAAGAATTGTAAGGAATGAAGAAGTGTTCTAGTTCTATTAGTTAAAAATGATAGTGGAGTCCACTTTAAAAATGCGTTGAATCGTTGAATAATATACATTTGTGTTCAAATATGAGAGATGATGTAATTAATTATTGATGAGAGTGGGTATCTTTACAAAACTGGCAAGAAAGGAAGTAAGATTATATGTGTATCTCATGTCTAGCGATAATGTGTAGTTGTATGAGGCACTCCAAATAGAGGTGGTAAGTCAACATTTAAGGTATGTGTGAATGGATTCCCCTATTGGAAAATTTAATTAGTATCAAGATATGGGAGATATCTATGTATTAAAATCAACACCGTAAAATTTCTATGTGTATTGTGCAATTAATCATGTTTCAGTGTAGTAAGTGGAAAGAGATTGAAGTAACTAGGTATGTGCGAGAAAGAGGTAAGGGTTATATGCCGCTAGACTTGCTTAGGTTAAATTGTCATGATGGGGGAATTATTATTGAGAAACAACTAGGGTTTAATAATTACAAAATGAACGAGCAGTAAATTATAAAAGTAGGCGAATTATTGAGGGACTAATGAAGTTACCGTGAATGAATGTGTGCCAAACCCTCAACCAGGTTAAGTGAGATAGTAAGACAAGAAAATGGGGTAATAATGGAGGCAAAATAGGAACCGATGTGCACCTCAATGAATAAAGTTAAGTTGTTTAAAACCCTAACAGATACTATCAGTGAACTTAAGCATTCTGGTAGGATATAGTTACTGAGAACATTCTAATAAATGATACTTCCCCTAATTTAATATTGGTTACAATACTTATGGTTATCAAGGATGCGGATGGCTTATTAACACTAAAGTAATAACAATGTATGACCTTAGGGTTTAAGGGACATGAACCTCTTCCTTAAGAGAAGTATGCAAAACTTAAGAGTCCTTGGTAGTTGCATGTTGAGCAGTTACAGATTAAAAGTTCTAACGACCTTCAATTTAAATCGTTGATGATTTCATGCTAAGTTGAATCAATATAAGCTTTTGGCGAGGAGTAAACCTCTCTGGATGTTATAACTTGAAGGATGTTGCAAAACGGTAAGAAGTAGAATACTGAGGTGGATGGCACTTGATTATAACCTTACGGATTCTAGAGATTCGATAAAAGGATTAATGTGAATTATTCTTTAATTATTAGAATACATGTCAGGGGATAAAAGAAGCAAAGCCATAGTATAATACCCACATATCCGGTCAAGTCAAAACTAGTAGGACAATTATGGCCAACACCTGCTACTTGCAAGAATGAAGAGGTTAGGCATCAAGATTTTCCCGACATTATTATGACCATAACTTCGGGACGAAGTTTCCTGAAGGGTGGGTGTATGTAACGCCCCATATTTTGACTAGGCATGTTTATGAGTTAGACACCTTTCACTTTATTGCTTGTTATCTGTTTGACTCAACTAGACAGCGTGAACTATATTTTCGGCATGATAGACATGATGATATGTTGCTACTATGTTAATGATGTTACTATATTCGTGCAGTTATTAAGTTATGATTATCATGAGATTCTTTTATTTCAAATGACAGTGTATGTTTGATAATCGTCCTGGAGGAAATGTGATATATATATATATATGATGTGGTAATCATGCTGTGATCGATTTAATGATTTTACGTGATGAAATAAATGATGCTGACAATATGGATCAGACAATGATAGAATGGAAAATATATGTTTTAGCGTTTTCATTGATGAAATGTGAAATATATGGCGTTGTACGTGGATGCCATCCTATGATGAAATTGATAGAACTATTATATTCCATACATACCTGTGATGAAATTGTGACGTGAAATAAATGATGTTAATGATATGGATTAATTGGTGATCGAATGGAAATGCTTGTTATAAAAGGTGTATCTTGCGGAATACTAACCTACAGGACACGAGGGCTATGGGATAGCTGGATACTTGATCTGATATACGGAGAAGAACCTATCCATGCGGTAAACCTTAGCAACCGAAATTGATGAAACGATGACATGGACCGATAATCTCGAGAGCAGCAGAGTATGATTTGATAAGGGCGTAGGCCCAGTATGTTGAGAGGGATGGATGTGTTTCCCACCCTATGTTCCTATGATACCCGAGATCATGGGAGGGCCGTGCTGAGACACGCTCCCCATGTATGTGTGATGACGATGGTCGGATGCCTGCTAGGAGAGGATAGGTTCGTTGTTCAGCCGACGCTATCGCTCTCAAGTTCTATGTGGTCAGGTCGATGAGTCCAACATCCACTTTTGTACTAGCAGAGGAGGGATAGGGAGGATGTGGCAGTAGGTTAGGATGGGAGGATATGATAGTTAGTACTGATGAGGGTTGGGTATTCCTTGACCCGGAGTTAGTGGTAGTAGGTAGCTCCCCTTGCACCTGAATGATTGATCAAATGTAATCATAAAAATAACGAAATGAAATCTTAAAGGTTAACTGATAAAATAACCAATGATGTTTTAAGTAATATTATGATGAATGTACACTTGTTCAGTTGCATATAGTATTATTAGTATTGGTTAGCTAATATGCATAGGAAAAATGACGTATGTTTATAGCACATGTCCATCTTGTGCATACGATGGCCACGCATGCACACTATGCACATGCGCAATAATATTGTTTACAACCTACTTACCAAGATTTAACAATGTTATAAGTTATCCTCGATAACTCCATTAAGTATTTAATGAGTGATTTAATTAGTAAAAGATTATCAAGTTCTAATGTATAAAATAAGTTAATTAGTCTTGTATGTAAACATTGTAATGAACAATTAAGATAAGGGTCGTTACTTGTAAGTACCCTCAAATGAAGGTGTCGTCAATATGAAGTATGATAGTTAAGTATTGATACTAGAAGAGTGTGCTGGATAATTGCTGATCATGATTAAATAAACCGTTAAGTATATTTCATTATCTATACATAGAAGTACTATGTTGACACTTATTGACTAAACAAATAAACATTTAATTACTATTCACAATTTATTGGATTATTATTATTATTAATTATTATTGTTGTTATTGTTATTATTTAATCAATAATAAAATAATAAACCTTTTATTATAAAAGCATAATGGATTGAATAATTAATTAAATAAATTATTCATTTGATTAATTATTCAGAATCATTCCAAATAAATTAAAAGGTTTGTTTGAATAAATTATTCCACGGCTTGAGAACTTGGGGGATTTAATAATAATATATATATTCCACCTTTTTACCCTAAAAGGGGATGCTTTAATGATTGTACTTCCAAAGTCCACGACAGCTAGGGCGGTGGAGTGATAAGGAAGTTGACTTTATGAAGGAGGTGGATTCCTATAAAGAGGGGATTTTAACAAGTAGTCAGGGGATTATTGTGGGAGAACTGTGAGGATTATTTTGTGAAAAAGGAGGAAATGCCGAGGAGGGGGTTAACTCGATGCCGAGGAGGGGGTTAACTCGAAGCTTTGAGGAGGTGGGTAACTCAAATGAAAAGACTGAGGAGGGGATTAACTCAGCAAATGATTACCATGGAAAGGTTCGATGGAAAGCTGCTGTCGGGATTATCGGTCTGTGGGCTCGGGGGCTAGGAAATCCGTTGATTTCCTAGGGTCAGCAAGATGATAGCTGATCGACAGGGTGGACACATCATTTCGGGTTGTTAAGGTAACCTGTAGAATCCATTACAGAAATCTTCTTATCTTACTGAAAATCGACGGATTCAGGTATTTTTCTGAACCAGCTTAAATAGAAGGTATTATGCTGTTATTTTCCAATTATGCATGTCAAAGGAATAGAGTAGAATGAAAAGATTCAAGTTATGATTGCTTAAATTGCAGAGATATCTAGTCATTTAGATAATAGAGACCCGGTGCCTTGATAAGGGCACTACATTAATGATTAAAAACATAATTTCATTTATTACTTGGGATAGGAGAATTATTGGGAAACATCATCATGTTGAAAGTGTCCAAGCAAAGGCAAACCAGATGATGCAACAAGTTAACTCTTTCAGAGGCTTGTTTATAGATTTATTTCAGAAAGGAATCCCTTCCTTTTGGGATGGAAAGAATAAAGTAATTTCTCGAAATTACTATAAAGCTTCATTGTTCCAAATTTGAATGGATCATCAAAAATTTGAAGGCTTGACTCAAGTTTTAATAGGGAAGTTAATAATGGATGAGCTTGTGGTGGACTTTGAAATATTAATCAAATTAACAATTATAGGAGCAAAATTACCTCCTATATATTATGCAGATCATGTGGAAATGAAATTATTGGTTAAAGAAATGACAAGTTATGAAATTCCTTCCACGGAGCAATGGAAGACAGTCGAGAAATTTGGAAAAATCAAAGTATAGTTTGCATCAATGAAGGCACTTGTTCAAACGAAGATTTATGCAAAAGATGGATCCGACAAAGAAAGCAGAAAAATGTTGCAGTATTTTGAAGATCATGAAGACTCAATTTTTGAAAAATATAGTCTAAATATGTAATAAGTAGTTATAGATTTCTATTTCGGGAAAACAAGCAATTAGGTTTTTCTCAATGATCCTTTTTGTATAAATACATGATTTTCAATGTAATCAAGGTTGAAACCTATGAGAATGAGACTTATTTTGTACTGAGCATATTCAAAGTTAATAGAAATTTTGCAGATTCAAGCAGAACTTTTCATAACAAAGATTCTCGTGTTATTATTTTAAAGACTGTATTTCATTTTTCTCATGTGAACGTTATTTATGTTACCTATTTTCATTGTGTTATATTTCATACTCAAATGAGATTGTATTGGGTTAGAATTCATATTCTTCTGCTCTGGTTCATGGGATTCAAGTATCCATAAAAAATTTCCTCTAAAGTTGATATTGGATTCATCTTTATTCGGTGCCCAATGTTAATGGATTGTTCATTTTTCTTCTATTACCACCTAAAAGAAATAACTTGACTGTAAAAAAATAACTATCCCTCCTTTGTGAAAAAATAAATTTCCTAGACTCGGTTTACCTTTAAACATTCCCGATTTTAACTCCATTCCCAATGGTATCATTATGTTTCAACCATTTGCACTATTAAATTATCCTTTTAAAATATTTCTGGCCATTGCATTTATTCATTGAGAGAGCCCTCTCTGGTAGAAAAGAAACCAACTACCCTCCTAAATATTGGTTTGAAAAGGCTACTTTGGAACTATCCTTCCACAACCAAAGGAGAAATTATGAGTGCTAACACACACCTCAAGGGAGTCCACATGTCCACATAAAAATAGTCTTAATCAATCTATCTTAGTCAAACAAGAAATAAGAAAATAAAATTATAAGTTAATTCACATTAGATTTTTTAATTAATGACTATCAAAATATGGGGTGTTACATGTTCCATGCAATCTCTTCAACGGTAGTTGCTTCTCGGACAATGTGAATATTCTGATTATCCTTCTTATGAGGACAATCCCGATAGAAATGACTCTCCCCACAACCCCAACACTGTAAGGGTTCTCTTTTTGTTTCTTCTCTCTTCTTATTAAAGAGATTATCTTTATACTCAACAGTATATTAAGTTCTTATTATTTCTTGTCTATCCTTAAAGGTATTCCTCTGGAAGTTCTTATGTTTATTGAAAGGTTTGAATTCTCTTCTTTCAAAATTAATTCCATATCTTTTCTTGAATTTATAAGTATTTTCATTCTTACTCTTTATAAAATCTAGGTAAACAACCTAGAAATCTCTGAATTTTAGGTTTTTCCTCATTTAGGTAAGGAACATATCTTAAAAACGATAAAAATCCCGTACAAAAGTCATGCATATACACTAATCCCTATCTTGGCTCATAAAAATCCATTGCCTTCCCCTCATAGTAATACTCTGAGAGGTATTCCCTTTTAAATTCCTTTTTAAACCAATTCCAACTTACTTTTCTATCATTGATTCTTTTTGCTCTTTTTAAGTCATGCCACCAAATCTCAGCCTTCTGACTAGATTGAATATGGCCATTTTTTCCTCCATAGAGTTGAAATAATTATGCATAGTAAAGTACTTCTTCATCCCAGAGAGCTAAACCTCAACTTCTTCTCCATTTTTTACTTCTTCGTCAAAGGTAGGAGGATTTTTTTTTTAATTCTCCTATTATCTCATATTTATATTTTATCTTCTTCCTTCATCTACCCTCAGAGATATTACTAGAATAATCTGATTCACTAGATATAGGGCTTTCGTCAAAAGAATGACAGTCAGAGGATGAGTTTTCTCGTTTACGTTTCTTTTTATTCTTATCATTAGTTATCTCATTCAGTTTAGACATTAAGGCTTCATTTAAGTCTTCCTGGATTCTCAGTACCCTTTCATGCTCATTCTTAAAGTTCATCAATTCGACTTGTAAGTCTCTTACTATTTGTAAAATATTGTTATTAACATTGTTATTATCATCATTAATTTCAACCCAAATAGGTGGTGTAGGGGATCGTCTTCCATCCATTTCTTTGTGCAGTTTAGTAATGCAAAATTTCTTCTATGCATGAGAGAAGAACATATAAACAAAATTAGTTTTCTCATAGCACTTAATGGACACCATAAGGCCAAGTGTCGTAATCTGAGCTCTGATACCACAATGTAAAAACCCCAAATAATCCACTATTTGTTTTTTGTAAAGGAGATATACAACTTGTCAATCTTATAATTTCAATTCTAATATTTTATTTCCTTCTCGACATCATATAATTAAATTCATAAATTATGACATGAAAATCACTCAAATGTATGTTATTTCCTTCTATAGCTTCTTCTATAATTGGGACACACACTCTCTCTCTCTATATATATCTTCAAATATATTTGCATAAACAAATATCCACACCTTAGCATAATATTTGATACATAATTCTTTTTAAAAGGAGTATGTAAAAGCAATGTAGAACTCAGCACGAGGAATGTATCTAACCTCTTTTTTTTTCATTTTATTTCACTTGTAAACATGATTGTTATTTATTTATCTAAGTAAAATATATGCTCATATCCTCATATAGTTAAATCATATCCATCATAAATAAATTATATGTAATATAATATGATCTCTACATTTTTATAGACTATAACTACATTAATTCTAAACTTAATTATAATATTCTTTTTCCAAAACCACAACAATGGGTAAACACTTAATTACAAATTCTCTTCAAACGAAGTTTACATACATATGATCTAACTAAAACAAAATCCATCACATATAAATCCTAACGAATATATATAAACCAACGTATCTCCCAAGATTTGATCAACCATCTTCTTCCAAGGAATCGTAACTAAAGACAAGGCAAGGAAAAATCAGATTGTCTATTCGTTCCATTGACTCATCAAGTTAGACTGCATGAGCAGAAATCTAGGATTTATACTAGCTTTCCTAGCATAAATTTTTTTGGGACTGTCATGGAAACAAACATATTTTTCTATACACAACTTATGAAAGAGGGAAACACTCAACAGTTTCGCAATGCACAACACAGCATCCCATGCTATCTCAATGCACTATTATATGTAGTTTTTCCTAGGTCTTGTGCCATGCCAATTAAATCTTCAATCAATCCATCAATCCTTATGATTTAGGATCCTGTCTCATAATTGATATTTTAGATTGGATTTTATTGGTAAATATATATCTTGCTTTCTTACAAATGTTCTTTGTGCCATGGTGGTGTCCCCTCATTTAGTTGAACTCTCCAAGTGCCTTTTTTCTTTTATTTAATAATAAAAATAGTTTGTTGTGGAAAGTCTCACTTTGTGTTTTTTCTAGTTTTAAATAACTCTTACATAAAAATAATTGTCACAAATATTAAATCAAAATAAATAATAATGTTTTAGGGTATCACATTTATCCCCCTTTTATTATTAACACTATCCTCAATGTTCTTTATTCTGAGCTCTCTTTCTCATTCTGGAACATGGAGGGATATGCCTCTTGCATTTTATCCTCCATTTCCCAAGTTGAATCTTCAGGACTGAAGTGCTTCCATTGCACTTTTATTTGAATGATGGCTCTATTCCGTAGCACACGTTCCTTCCTTTCTAGGATGCAGAAATGTTTGGTATAGAAATCACCTTCAGGTTGTACCTAAATCACATTACATTCAATTACACGAGTAGCATCATGCTACATCATGCACTTTTGTATTAGCGGGAAGTGCAAGCTAATAGGATTTTGGACCTATTTTAGCTAACACTTCAAAATGTCCACAATACCTGGGTTCCAGCTTCGAACACCTTCCCAAGATCAAGGCACTCTTCTTTGACTTTACCTTTAGATATACATGATCACCAACGCTGAACTCTCTTGGATTTCTTTTTAAATCCACATAACTTTTCTGCCGATACTGTGCAACTTTCAAGTTTGGTTGAACTTCTTTCACCATTTGTTTCATCTCCTTTAACATGTCAGGTACTATAACAATCCTATCAATGGGGTTATCCCAAGACACAGGAGTGTGGCATTTTCGACCATACAAGACTTCAAATAGACTCATTTTTAATGAAGCTTGATAGCCATTATTATAAGAAAATTCTACTAAACGAAAATACTCTTCCCATTTACTTGGCTTATCCATTACATACATTCGCAACATATCTTCTAACACTTGATTTGTTCTTAAGTTTTCCCATTTGTATGGGGATGGTAAGAAGTATTGAAATTCAACTATGTATCTAGACCTTTAAACAAAGACTTCCAAAAATTACTTGTGAATTTTTCATCTCTATCAGGAATCGCAACTTTCGTAATACCGTGCAAACATAATATTTCTTTCATAAAAATGTCAGCTATGTTAATTGATTTAAAGGTAGATTTCATACGTATGAAGTGTGCAGCTTTACTTAACTTATCAACAACTACCATTATTGAGTCATGTTGTTTGTTCGTTTTAGATAATATTGTTATAAATTCCATGCTTATTATATCCCACTTCCATTCTAGAATAGGTAAGGATTGAAGTAACCCAGATGTCTGGAATACGGTTTCTTATGTAACTCATTCAATATTAGTTGCTTAACCTCTTCAAAATTAGGTATGTATAATCGATTCTTATAGACTAATAAGTCTTTTGAGCTTATGGAGTAAGCTGAGGATTTGTTTCCATTAACATAATTTTCTAATTTTTCTTCAATTTTTTGGTATTCTTCATCATTTTTAGCTGCATTTTTTATCAAATCTTCAAGATTTGTCTTACAACTGCTAAAAGCAGCCGAACAATGTGGGATGGCATTCCTACTTTGGGCATATGCCACCTTGTTCTATTTTCCTTTAATGTGTTTTATTTCAAAATCATACTCGCTCAAGAAGGATAACCACCTTGCTTGGCGAGTGTTTTAAACTTTGTTGATCAAATAAGTATTTTAAGCTTATATTATCGGACATTAAAGTGAACTTTCTTCCTATTATGCATTGTCTCCACATCCTTGATGCATGTATTATAGCAGCTAGTTCTAAGTCGTGTGTCACATAGTTACGTTCATGTTGTTTAATTTTTCTTGACTCATAAATTATTACATAATCCTCTTGCAATAGAATGACACCCAATCCCTCTAAGTAGGCATCTGTACATACAATGAAGTCCTTGTACGGATCCACTATTGTTATAATAGGTGTGGTGGTCAGCAAGTGTTTAAGCTGTTCAAACGTTTCTTGACATTTATTAGACCATATGAATTTAGTTCTTTTATTTTGAAGTGAATTTATTGGATAAGAGATTCTATAGAACCCCTCAATGAACCTATGGTAGTAACCCATGATCCCTATAAAGGATCGAATTCCGGTTACATCCTTATTCACTAGCCAATCAATGATCGCCTTGATGTTAGTTGGGTCTACAAAAATGTCTTCCTTAGATATTATATGACCTAGGTATTGAATTCTATCTTGAAATAAATCACATTTACTAAACTTTGCATAAAGTTTAGGTTTCGTAATACTAACTTTAAATGTTCTTGATGCTCTTCTTCAGTTTTCAAATATATTAAAATGTAATAAATAAATACTATTACAAACTTATCTAAGTATTTATGGAGAACGGTGTTCATCAAACACATGAATGTGGCCAGAGCATTGGTCAAGTCAAATGTTACAACCAAGAACTCGTAATGCCAATACATTGTTCTAAATGTTGTTTTATGAACATCCTCGTCCTTAATTCTTACTTGATGGTACGCATACCTTAAGTCGATCTTAGAGAATACCACTACTCCCCGTACTTGATCAAACATGTCATTGATGCGGGGGAGAGGGTATCTATTTTTAATTGTCATTTTATTTAATTGTATGTAATCAATGCAAAGCCTTAGTGTGCCATCTTTATTTTTAAACAAACAAAATCGGTACTCCTCATAGAGACACACTAGATCTTATATATTCTTTATATATTAATTCTTGCAATTTTAATTTTAATTCCACCAATTCAGGTGTGTTCATTCGATAAGGATCCATTGAGGAATGTACTGCTCCTGGTACCAACTCAATGGTAAATTCAATATCCCTCCTTGGAGGTAATCCAAGTATATCTTCCGGTAAAACATCTTTAAATTCATTTAAAAGAGGAAAATATTCCAAACTAGTTTTTTGTTTTAGCATGATTAATTTCGGTGATATGCACAGCAAACAACCTACATCATTTCCTAGCACACTTTTTCAATTGAAAAGAAGATATTTTCCTAGTAAGAACCTTTTTTGGAATTCCTCTAATATTTTTTCTTTCACCGTTTTCATCAATACAATTAAATTTTTTCTCAAAGCAATTTAGTACAGGTCTATGTTTTTCTATCCAGTCCATGCCAATTAATACATCATAAGATCCTAATGGAAAAATGTTCAAATCTAATTTTGAAATCAAATCTTGCATATCAACTTCACAACTAGAAATAAAGTTGTTTACCTTTCTTTTTGTACCGGTAGCTAAATTGCACTAACCACGACTTTCCAAAATCATGTTTTTTTTTAATTTTACATACATCTACTAGCATAGGATAAATGTAACTTAAAGTAGATCCATAATCAATTAATATGGAAATAGGTTTGTCAAATATCTTAACATCTACCTCGATCATGGAAGGTTTAGAATCCGCCTGATGATTTTCTAAGGATACACTTATCTTTGGTATGTCCTGAGCAACCTCTCCAACTGTAGTTGTTTCCCGGACAGTGTGAATATTATGATTATCCTTCTTATGAGGAAAATCCTGATAGAAATGACTCTCCCCACAACCCCAACACTGTAAGGGTTCTCTTTTTGTTTCTTCTCTCTTCTTATTAAATAGATCATGTTTATACTCAGCAGTTCTTATTGGTTGTTTATAATCAGTTCTTATTTTTTGTTATCTATCTTTGAAGGTATTCCTATGGAAGTTCTTATGTTTATTGAAAGGTTTGAATTCTCTTCTTTTAAAATTAATTCCATCTCTTTTCTTAAATTTATAAGGATTTTTATCCTTACTCTTAGATTGATCATAAGTTAATTTGGCCTTCCTCATTTCTTTGTATAAGGTTTTTGGTTCATCAAACTCTAATTTTTCTCTATAAAATCTAGGTAGACAACCTAGAAATCTCTGAATTTTAGGTTTTTCCTCGTTTAGGTAAGGAACGTATCTTAACAACGATAAAAAATTCGTACAAAATTCATGCATAGACATTGATCCTAGTCTTAGCTCATAAAAATACTTTTCCTTCCCCTCATATTAATACTATGAGAGGTATTCCCTTTTAAATTCCTTTTTAAACCAGCTCCAACTTACTTTTCTATCATTGATTCTTTTTGCTCTTTTTAAGTCCTGCCACCAAATCTCATCCTTTCTGACTAGATTGAGGATGGCCATTTTTTCCTTCATAGAGTTGGAATAATTGTACATAGTAAATTACTTCTTCATCCCAAAGATCCAAGCCTCAACTTCTTCTCCATTTTTTATTTCGTCGCCAAAGGTAGGAGCCTTTATTTTTTTAAATTCTCCTGTTTTCTCATATTAATATTTTCTCTTCTTCATTCGTCGGCCCTCAGAGTTATCACTAGAATCTTATGGTTCAATAGATATAGGGAATTCATCAAAAGAAGTATAGTTAGAGGATGAGTTTTGTTATTTGCATATATTTTTATTCTTATCATTATTTATCTCATTCAATTTAGACAGTAAGGCTTCATTTAAGTCTTCCTGGTTTCTCAGTACCCTTTCATGATCAACCTTAAAGTTCTTCAATTCAACTTGTAAGTCTCTTACCATTTGAAAAATCTTGTTATTAACATTTTTATTATCATCATTAAGTTCAACCCAAATAGGTGGGGTAGGGGATCGTCTTCCGGCCATTTCTTCCTGCAGTTTAGTAACGCAAAATTTCTTCTATGCACTAAAGAAGAACAACATATAAAAAAAATTAGTTTTCTCATAGCACTTAATGGACACCATAAGGCCAAGTTTTGTAATCTAAGATCTAATACCACAATGTAAAAACCCCAAATAATCCACTTGTAAAAACCCGGGAATTTTAGGATCCCAAAAAACATAGAAAAATTACCAGAAATTTGCCAAAATGGGAAACTGTTTTGAGCCAGTGGAATAGGTGGGTGGCCACCGATATCCATCTGGATCAACTTTGGAATTAATGAGCTTGGCCAACAATGTAGACACATGCAGGCTTGGAGTTCTTCAACTCTACCCACATAGTTTTTCTTGGTGAACCTACGGTTGTGAGCTCAGACTCTCCATGTGGCCACATCACTGGTGTTTGACATTGGATGGTCGAGAAGCTTGGGAGACATATCCCATAGAGAAAAATTAAAAGAATATTAAATATTTTGTATTCACAACTTCTCCAGGTTATTCTGACGCGTTGTGCATAGACTCAACACTTCGACTTGGGATTTCACTTGGATTTAAAAATTTCAGTGATTGATACCATGGTAGGTTGAGTGGATATGGCAATTGACTTGGAAAGGGGACTTTTTATCATAAAACTTTATCTCCTTTTAAAGTAACTTGACACGTAACATATTGAAAGGATAATGGGTAAAACCTAGAATTTGATAAAATAATAATTTTTATTCTTAATAAAACTATTAAATAATATTTCCACTTTTTAAAATAATTTATTATTTAATAATTTTATTTTTTAAAATAAAAACTACTATTTTAGGAATAAAAAGTGAATAGGTCAATAGTTCATGGGATCAAACTTTAATAGTAGAAAACTTGGAAAATTTAATGGAATTTTGGAAGATGAGGCAAATTTGACGCAGGATAGTGAAAAGAGTGAAGAGTTCGAGGGAACCACTTTGGCGAAAATACTTGTGAACATTCCTACTGCGAAAATTGGGGTACCTTTTTACATACGTGTTGCCAGAATCTAAAAAATTTTATGGGGGCAGGTTCTGGTACCAATATCTACCTTTCTTCCTCGACATGCAACGAACTAGGTAAATTTTTCGTGACCTCCTAGTTTGAATTTTTAGTGGATTAAAATTTCAAATTGTGCTTTATTTCCCTTTCAGTTTAAAAAAAAAAAAACTTGTGTGGTGCGTTTGAGTTGTTCAACTAGCAACGCTAGATGTTGCATCCTGTAAAATTTACAGGGTGCACTGTGAACAGTGAGTTTCAATCATAAGTGCATTGCATCCACGGTGTTCTATAATCTGAATAAAGCACCAATAAAATAAATTTAAAAAATCACAACCTTAATTGATTTGGATTGTAAAGAAGAACACAACGTATTGACGGTGCACTAGTATGTAACAGGTGCACCGTTATCCCCAAAAAAATTACAAAAAACTATAACGAGTTGCTCCTATTACGGTGTGCTCTATTAATACTTGTGCACTAATTCTAGTGCGATAACATGTCCACAATGCACTGGTGATTCCTAAAATTGGATGCACTACCAAACTAAACATATAAAAAACACCACGTTAACTATTGTGCATTGTAAACTAGAACTCACTGGGTTTATGGTGCGCTCACATATAATAGGCGCACCGTTGTCATCAAAAATTATAAAACTCACAAACAGTTGCACCTATTACAATGAACTCTATTAATACTTGTCCACCATTGGCGGTGCAATGATGTATTTAGAAAGCACCAGTGTGTCCTAATAGTATATGCATCGCCAAAATAAATTAATAAAAATACCGCGTTATCTAGTGTGCAGTGTAAACAAGAATGCATTGGATTGACAATGCACTGGCGTGTAACAAGTGCACCGTTATCCCCAAAAATTATAAAATTCAAAAAGTGTTTCTCCTATTACAATGCACTCGATTAATACTTGTGCATTGTTTCTATGCGATGATGTGTTTAGAATGAACCAGTGTTTTTTATTGATGGAAGCACTGCTACACTTAACATATTTAAAAAAAACCATGTTAATCAGTGCACTTTGTTAACATGCCAGCACTAGTTATGCAATGCGCGGACATGTAACAGGTGCACCATTATTGTCAAAAAATAGAAAACTCACAAAGAGCTACTCCTATGATGGTGCGCTCTATTAATATGTGCACATAGTTTGCAGTGTGATGACGTGTCTATAATGCATTGATTCTTCCTATTTTTTTACACAAAAGCAAACTAAACATATTTTTTTTAAATGTACCACATTCACTAGTGTGGTTGTTTATTGTGGTGCACCATTGTTGGTTCTCTTATGTTACAAGAGCACTGATTACAGTGCGTGTCTATAATTTAGGCATGTCACTTGTCAAATTCATTTATTTTGTGAAAAAACAATTATTTGATGTTAATAAATAACATGCTCATTTAATGAAATATTTAATGTTTTTTTATGTCTATTTATGATACTGATCGATGTTATATGTGTATCATAGATTCCAGTGGCGAGAGACTGATCAACAACAATAGGAACGAGTTGACCATTACTACTGTGTGCATGAATGGGAGGCCAAATAGAGGGAGAGGAATTTGTTTTCTTTCCCCATCATTGATCAGACACAAGGCCTATTGATGGTTGTTGACCTCCTAAAGTTCTATCATGAGACTACATCCCTCAAGGGGAACTCATCTTTGATGGTGCAATTCATCTTTCATTGGAATCATGCGAGATAAGCATTTCACATTGGTCATGGTCAATTGTTCTAGCCCATTGAGGAGGACATTTTTTCATCACTGGGATATCTTGGAGAGGGAATTATTTTCCCTGGTTCCCTGATGTCCCAATGGGTTTCGCAGCAAAGAGTCGACTCACTTAATCTCATAGATATATCAGTGCCCACATCATCAGTCCTGCTAATTTTCAGGTGCACGGTGGACAGCTAGGTATTTTTTATTTCGGTGTAGAGGACATTAGGTGCCTCTTGTTGTTGGTTGCAAGCATCATGCACCTCACCAGTGATGGGAAACACATTAGTTTCCCTATTTTATTTATGTATATTCTTTAATGCAGACACCTATATGCCTCAGGTGGTCTGCCATTTTTTTACGGTAGTTTTGTTTTTCTCTCGATCAATGCCATGCACAGATTGGTTGCAGGGCCAACTTCCCTTTTAGTTTAGAGTTTTTTGTTTATTTTTTTAGAGGATTTCAGCCACAAGGACATCATTTGAACTCCTCCCTCCTATCCCGATGATTGAGGTGCGTAGGATCACAGATGATTCCTAAGAGGGGCCAATCGTATTTCCTAGGTAGGATCACACAAGAGGTGTTGGAGATGCTAGCCTGCAAGGAGGACCATGCCTTGGACCTTGTTCCATGTATGTATATAGGTTTGGACTAGAGAGCATGCCCCAACATATTTTTCACCAAGGACGAGCCACCGGATGAGAGAGGTAATAATAGCATTATGTTTAAATTATTCTAGTTTCATTTTATTGTCTTATTTAATGTAAATGAAAAATATTCTAATATTTTCTTTAAATTGTCTAATTATATTTGTTGTGTACTATATATTTTGCAAATATCAACACATTCAATAGGGAGGGACCTCCTCCTGTATATCCTAATGAGGAAATGCAAGAGGATGAGGTTCCTATGTTACCTAAACCTGGCCTACGATGTAGGCCAAATGAGAAGTTTCGACATGATGTAGTGAACATATTGTCCACATTCTTGGCTCAACAAGGAGTCGCGCTTATACAAGCCATGGATATCATGCGAGACCCTGAGCTCACAGATTTATGGAGGATGTTTCCTTGTGATATGATATTTTTGATGCATTATGTCATTGGCGCATCTATACTTCTAGATGCTTGGAGGCTAGAGGACAATTCTACGTAAACTGATGAGGATGGTGATCCTCGTCCTCCTCCTCACCATGATGAGGGAGTGTAAACATCTCATACTCCACCTCCTCCTCCTTCTCCTCACCATGACAACCAACCACTATTTACTCCTCCACCCCCATTCATCCCACCACCATCTTTTATCCATCCAATCGACCTGCCAGCCTCTCCACCATCCCCTACTCCACTCACCTCAGCTCTATATATGATCTTTCTAGCGGGTGAGATTCATCTTGATGGATATATATTTGTTGCTTTATAGTCTATTTTTTTTCCTGGAAGAGGTATTGATGCCTCTACTGATGGAGGTGTTGACGCCTCTGGCTCTGTTGGTAGAGATAGTGATGCCTCTAGTTTCGGAATTGGACAAGATATCTTACAGCAGTTATTGGACTAGAGATGTATATTTGGCATGTATCATGAGTTCGATATTATTGTTTATATATATATATATATATATATATATACACTGCATTTTTCATGTTGATGTTTATTTATATGTTGATGGTGATGTGTATGTCAGGGTACATTAGATATGTTTTCTAGGTTTGCTTGAGAGATCTATATGTGAGATGGTGTTTTTTAGATGTGTGCAAAATAGTTATGTTAGATAATGCAGCTTGTGTTTTGTTAGATGTTATTATTATATTTTTGTGTTAGATAATGTTTAAATTTGTTAAGTATATATGTTATATGATGGTAGGTAATGTTTACATATGTATGTTAGGTGATTTTTGATATGTATGTTAGATTAATATGTTAGTTATTTTTTAATGCATTTGTAAGATGGTTCTTATGTTTGATAGGTGATGATAGATGTATATTTTAGATTATGTTTTGCATATGTGTGCGATGGTTATGTTAAATGATGTTTATGTAAATAGTAGGTGGTCATGATGATGATGATGATGATGGTATTTCATATGATGTTAGGTGGTGGTGGTGGTGGTGGTGGTGGCCATTGATTTGATGATCACATTGTAATATTTGTTATGGTTATGTATATATATGGACTTATTTTTTTATGAACGCAATGGGATGTCAAATTATTTTATGATATTTATATTCATATGTATGATGTATTTTGTGTATGTCAATGAGTATGATTCATGTGTGTGATGCAATTTTATTTATTTATTTATTTATTTATGTCGATGTATTTATAGTAGTTATAATTATAACTACAAATTGTGCACAATTAGAGTGATAATTACAAGTTACAATCTCACCTATAATCACAATTTATAATCATTATTACAATTTCACAACTGTAAATTACAATTACAATAAGAAATTACTAATTAGGTTTACAAGGACAAATTACAAATTGGGCAATTACAACTACAAATTTAAAATCGCAAATTGTAGTTACAGTTGCATTCAAAACATGCAAATTACAATTAAAGATTTGTAATTAGTTTTACAAAATAATTTACAAATTCTAAAATGATTTACAAAATTGCAAAATTGCAAAATAATTTACGAAATTGCAAAACTTACAATAATTTTAATCATCTTATCAATTAATTATGGGGTGGTCAACTATAAAATATTTAATTCATCAACCAACGATTAGAAGTCTTTTAGAATAGGTCATGCATTATATGTGAAAGCCTTATATTTTCTTGATACTAATAACTATAATGTGCCATACAAATATGTTGCAATTAATTATAGAATTGAAGTTGTAGTTACTCTATAAATCATAATTGCATCTATATATCATAACTATAAACTCAATGATATGAACATGGTAAACAATGAGAAAACACTATTATATATTGAGTCAAAAGAGAACTTACAACAAGTTGATTCGAACCACACAATGGTATGATTATGTCTATTGGTAAAGATAAAACAATCTTGTGAAGGTTATATAACCACACAAAACTAGACTATAGAAATTGAATGTGAACTTGTAACAATTAAATAAAAAAATGACCTGATCATACAACATAAATGAAATGAATAGAAATTAAAGATAAAAAATTAAGCTAGCAAGAAACATATAAGCATTCTTGACTATTCTACAAGTATTTAGCCAATACTTGACATCTTTATTCCAACCTCTATTGATCCAAAGCTTACTTTGACTAGAGTTTGAATAAATCTCAAGAAGCCTCTTTTCTTTCAAACTAGTTATATTGTGTGTGTACATTAGCTACCTAGTCGTAGACACACTCTCAATGAGGGAAATAACTGCTTCTATGAGGAGGATAGGTTAGGGAGTATTAATTTTAATTTTAAGATTATAAATTTTGAAATTATTTTGAATTTTATCGATATTTCTCCATGATTCTCTAGAGACACTAGAGCACAAAACTTCACAGGGATATAAGATACAAGAATTACAAGATACTCAATGAGGAGTTTGATTTTTTCGCATAGCCAAAAGTCATTTGATTCACAATTATTTTCAATACCAAAGTATGCTTTCCACCCTCAATTAATCATTTTCTCAATGTGCTAGCTCTAGTTAACATTGTGATGAAGGTTGACTCATAACTTCTTCTAAGTTGTTATTTTCATACATAAATTATTGTGAATTATCATTTTGGATTTCGTACTCATAATATTTGTTTTGTTAGTGTTTTATATCATACTCGTGCTAGAATACAAATCCTTGAGAATACTTAGTCGTTTGTCAATATTAGAGGGACACCTCACCATAAGAATAATAGCATCAGCATAAAGAAGAAGGATGATGATCTAAATAATTCCATTGTAACCTGCTTCTTCCAAGCATGCCTCTAACTTATCGATGTAAATGACAAAAAGGGTGGGTACATGGGACATCCTTGCTTAAATCATATATTACATTTTATTTCTTTCTCCATTCCTTTGACTTTAGAAATGACCTTCTCATACAACCTTATTGCATAATAAAATGAATATTTTGAATCGATTCTCAACCATTGATTTAAGTTCCTAAAATTTCTTGGAAAATTACTCTTTTTCTTAAGAAAATAGGCTCAAATGTGTCTAGAGAAATAATCAAAACTCATAATATAATTTGCACCTTATAGTAACTACCAACATAAAATTCCCTTCTCAAAATACTCTATATCATGCTTACCTACAATGCATCATGTGCACACACCATACCATAAAGAATGATTAGGAAGATAGGACACACAACACCTTGATCCTTATCCAGTGCAAACTATGAAAGTTTAGGTCACCTAGTCACTCATGCCAAAGACCATTGTTAGGATCACTCTTAGAAACAAAGGAATTTGAGTAAAGGGCAAAGATATGATGAAGTAAATTTTGAAATTTTATACAATTCATATTTGGTAACAAACTATGCAATGGAATCAACTTTGAAATTAGGACCTTGATGTCTTTGCAGTAAATCAATTAGGATAGAACTCAAACTTCTTACTTTTTGTGTCATACAAAACATAGAGATATTGTTATCACTTAAATCAAGTACATGGTACACATCATTGAAAATCCATTTTCAACAATGATGTTACTAGTACCACATTTGGAGTGCAATTTTATCTCCAATATACACCTTTTCATTAATTTGTTTCCTAGTATTAAGGATATTAATAAACATATAGAAGTATCGAAGAGAATCATATATTGAGCATGCATTTCCTAGTATTAAGGATATTAATAAACATAGAATTTTCATCAAAGAGAATCATATGAGTGTGCATAACTTAAGTAGGTGCATAAAAGGATGTACATACTTAAGTTAAGTAGGTAAAGCTCTCTCACCTTCCTTTACATTGTTGGGGGAGATGAGGATCTTAAATCAATAGGGAACACATTGGGCAAGTATATTGATAGAGCCGAGCCAAAACCACCTCTCTTCTCTTGCGTCAGAATTTGTGTCGAGGTATATATGGAAAAGGGCCTTACGAAGGAGATAAAAATATAAATGGATGTATGTACCCATCTTCAGAAAGTATATTATGATCAAATTCCATTCAAATGCAAGTTTTGTCATGAATATGGCCATTTTGCCAAAAAAATGTGCAAAAAAGAAAGCCTAAGAAGATGAGCTAAACAAGTATGGAGCTTGGAATCTAGTTTTCAAAAAAGTAAGGAATACTTAGAAGAAAAACCCGGCTCCTCCCCCCCCCCCACCCCCCATATAATGAAGGTCCCTCCAAGAACAAGTTCCAGTATTTAGTTGGTCAAGACCCTGAACCAAAGGAAGAAGGTGAAACAAGGGAAGTCGATCCAAAGGCGGTAGTAGAAGCCCAGACGGTGATAATGGAAATAGGTCAAAAAGAAAACTACATATCGATTATCCCAAAAAAAAAATGTGGGAGTAAGGTCAAGTGCATTTGGATCGGTCGCTAGATCAAGGTCAAGATCATCTCAAGAAGAAAACTCAGAGCACAAAGAAGAAGAAAAAGAGCCACCGGGGAAGAAAGGAAGTAAACCAAATAAAACCCATATGGAAGAGAGGGAGGAGAAAGACAAGAAGAAGTAAAATAGACTAGTATTGACCAACACATCAAAATATTGTCATCATCAGGAAAGCAACCTACCAGATCAAGTGAGAACTAAAAGGAAAATAACACCCTTCTCATTCCTAGGAAATAATGAAAATTGTCTTGATCTAGAACTGTGGAGGGATAGGGGGAAAACATAAATCATAAGCAATAAGGAACATGATAAGAAGTGAAAATATCTCCATTCTTCTAGTCCAGGACAAAAATGAGTCAAGAAGAAAGCAGATAAATAATGAATAAAATATGGAAATATGGGGAAGGAAGATCAGTAGGAGCAATAGGAAGCTCGGGAGGAATAATTACTTGGTGGGACAGGAGAAGATTCTCCTTTTCTATTGAATGGAGGAACAATAATTGCTTGATGGTGAGTTAGAAGATACAAAGAGAATGAAACAATCAAAATATGCAATGTCTATGGCCCAGCCATTCATCACGAAAAATAAATATTTCTGGTGATATTTGGGTGATCTGAGAGAAAGAGATATGCACCATAGAAGCATTGTAGCGAGTGACTTCAATGCCACAATATTTGCTTCTGAAAGGAGCGGAGTAAGGTCAAAGATACCTTTGGAAAGCATATTAAGGAGATGCAATCTTCATGGAACCTCATGGATGTCAAACCAAGGAGAGGAACCTACACTTGGACCAACAGAAGAATCATCCCAGGACACATTGTAGCCAAGCTATATCATTTCTTGGTAAGTAACGTTTTCATGTTGAAAAGCAGTATTCCCTCTTCTAAGATTTTACCCTCCTTTGTTTCAAACCACAAGCCCATTCTTTTAGAATCCATAATCCGTGGAAACTTTGGACCTCTTCCCTTTAATTTTATTTCTACTTGGGCTAGAGAGGAAGAAGTTATTAAAATAATCAAGTAAGAATGGAGAAATCATGTAAGTGGCATGCCGAATTTCATCTGGGAGACAAAGCTAAAATCCACCAAACAAACCCTTAAACTTTGGGCCAAAAATATTAATGGCACGGGACAATAAAATAGGAAACTTCAAGAGGACCTGAAAAAACTACAAGAAGACATGTAAAGTTGTGAGATAATAGAGGAAGTCATGGGAAGGGAACAACAAATGGAGGAAAGAATTCAAAGACTGGAGAGGAAGGAAGAAGAAGAGTGGAGAATAAATTCATGAATCTTATGGCTCAATGATGGTGATAAAAACACTAAATATTTCCACAATCAGTATAAAAAAAGGATGAGGAGAAATAATATTATGGATATCGACAATGATAGTGGAGATAAATTAACGTCCTTCCAACAAATAAAGGAATAAGCTCGTCGACACTTCTAGCTTCTGTATCAAGAAGAAGGGGAAGAAGACATGGTAGGGATCGATCATCTGTGCAATAACATTCCCATTTCTGTCACCAGCGAGGAAAACATTCTCCTGCTAAATCACATCTATGAAGAGGATTTCAAGGATGTGGTTTGGTCTCTCCATACAGACAAAGCCCCCGAGATAGACGTTTTCCCAATCTGATTTTACATAAAGTATTGGAGTATAATAAAGGTGGATATGTGTAGAATGCTTCATTGCTAAATGGGGAGAGATAATATTGGAGGAGAAACAAATACATCCTTCATTTCCCTAATCCAAAAAGAGAAAAATACAACCTCACTCAAGAGGTTTAGGCCTATCTCTCTATGCAATGCATCTTACAAGATATTAACAAAAATCATTGTGGGTAGGCTTAAAAATCTTATTCCCAAGATCATATTTGAGAATCGGGGTGGTTTCATTGCATGTAGGAATATCACTAACAACATAATAATTATGCAAGAATAAACACATTCCAAGTTATGAAAGAAAGGAACAAGAAATGGCATTAAAGTTAGACTTGGCAAATGCTTTCAACAGAGTAAGGCATAACTTCCTCGTCATAGTCATGAGTTGTTTGGTATTTTTGATGAGTTTATTAATTGTATATGAGCTTGTATCAATGGCCCTTCGATATCCCCTCTAATAAATGGCTGACCCACCAACTTCTTTAAGGCCTCGAGAGGCCTTCATTAGGGATTCCCCTTTTCCCCCTTCTTGTATATTATTGTGACTGAAGCTTTGAGCAAATTCCTTAACAAGCAAATTGAAGATGGATCCCTCCCTGGTACTTTATTAGCAAGGGGAATCAAAGAAACTACTCTTGCCCAGTTTTTCGATGATAAAATCATTTTGGGCAGTACCTCAAAGATAATAGCTAGGATGTTTAATGACACTTTGTTTTTATTCCTGAATGATTCCAAGGGAGAAACAAATGCTAGAAAGTGTTGTATTTTTAAATGGAATTGCTCCTTGCAGCTCAATTTTGAAATCTCAAGGACATGTAGGTTCAGATTAAGTGGAAATTATACCTCTTTTAAATATTTGGTAAATCCCGTCTCCCTCAAAAGGAGTAGGGAAGATCACTGGGGTGAGGTAATTCAAAAAATAAAATGTTGAATTCAGTCATGGGGAGTTAAATGGTGAATCTAGCAAGAAATATCACTTTAATTAAATCTAGTCTATCTTATATGCCCATCTTTCTCGGCTCCACGCTTATCACTCTAGTTGCATTTATGAACATCCTTAGAAAGGAAATAAAAAACTTTCTCTGGAAAGGGGGAAAGGATGGAGACAACAAAATTCACTTAGTCAATTGGGAAACTATTCAGAATGAAAAGAAAAGAGGAGGACTAGCTATTAGGGAACCAATACTGATAAACTTAGTAATGGGGGGCAATATCATGTGGAGAGTCACTACAGGTAGAAAAGAATGGTGGAAATAAGTGTTGCATAAAAAGTACATAAAGAGGAATATTAAGCTTTTATTCCTAGATCACAAATAACTCTATGGGCAAGGATCAAATATTTGGGACTTGTACAAGGCCATTTCAAAGTTAATTAGAGACTGTCTTTATTGGCTTCCTAGAAATGGAAGGAAAATCAACATATGGGAGGATAAGATCCTAGATCACACCCCCTTAAAAGGAAAAGAAGAATTGAAAGGAGTAAAGGATTGGATTGAGGAAGGAATAGCATAGCTATATGACCTCTTTTTTTAAACAAAATATGAGGTTTGGAAAGAATGGAAAAAGCTTGAAACTCCAACTCACTTGAGAGAGGAATTCAAAGATATCCTTTTCGAATTGAGTGGTAAATCCCCTTCAAGGAAAAGAGATAAGGAACTAGAGGATGGGAACCAAAAGGAAATTATGGTGTGAAATATGGCTCTAAAATTATGATGCCTGAGCTCCCCTCTCTCCCCCAATCATGTGTATGGAACAAAGTTTTGAAGCCTTACTATCCTCCTAAAATCAATGCCTTTGCGTGGTTATTATCCCATCAAAAAATACTCATTGCTGAAAATATAAGGAAAAAAGGAATTGAGGGCCCCAATAGATGTGTCCTTTGTAAGAGCGAATAATAATCTATGAGTCGCATGTTTAAGATTTTCCCCTTCGCCAAGAAGGTGTGGGAAATTTACTTAAAGGATCTGGGGGTAAATCTTAGTGTTCCTGATCAAGCCACATGGTTCTTTTGATGATGGAATCAAATTTATAATGGATCCTTCATAGATAAAAAAAAAATCCTTGCTAAATTTGTGGAGTGTTATTCCCAAATACATCAATTGGAAAATTTGGTTGTCAAGAAATAAGGAAATATTTAAGGGGATCGCTGCATCTCCTAGAAGGACTACACTAAAAGCAAAACTCCAAATGAAAGAATTCATTGAAACGTAGGGATGGAAAATCAAAAATTCAAGAAGCTTCCCCCATTCTGAGTTATAATGGGCCAAGAAATACATAGGTATTATCTCCCTTCAGTCCAAATCCAGTTCTGAGAAGCTACGTTGGGATAATTATATCTCTCCTAACGATTTCCAGTCATGGGGGAACAATCAAAATAAGATGGCTCTATTTTTTATGGTGCCTCGAAAATAAATCCATGGGAGGCAAGTGTGGGAGGGTTCATCTTCCACCTAAGAGGAAAAAAAATCCATTCCTATGCTTGGGTTCTAGGAAAGTGGACAAGCAATCAAGCTAAATGGGCATGTCTAATGCAGTTGAATATAAACTATGGCAAAGTTAAACATTGGAGACTTCCAAGTTTTTGGATATTTTTGGATAGTTATTCAAAAAATGCAGAACATCTAGGCTGGAAGGGAAAAATATATTTGGAGAATTCAAAAAAGAATCTTGGCCTTCATTCAATATATATCAAGAGTGCAATTCTTACATATCAAATAGTAGAACAACAAGGTAGTCAATCATCTTTCCAATAAAGGATCAAGTCTAAAGGAAGGTGATATATGTATCACGAGGGGTTCACTTAGTGAACTTGTTACATAGCAAGACTGTTCACAAGATATTAAAGAATATCCCTAATTTCACTAAATATTGGAAAATGCCTCCTAAAATTGTATTGTTGAACCCCCTTCCCAATATACCTTTCCAATTAAGAAAACCCCTAGTTTCACCAGATATTGTAGGTATCCATTTTTATCAACCCATTTTTAATATCCCCTTTATATCTATTATCAAGTTGTAACAAATAGGAGCGACCCTAACGCATATTAGTATAAGAAAACACGATGCTAAATAAAATAATAGTACAATGCTTATAATGATCCCACCAGGATTGCAGGGGCGATTGATCAATTTGTAGCGTTGGATAGTGGAATACCCAACGAAATGTTAATGGGGAAGGGAAAATGTGTAAAAGGAAACCTAGTCAAGAGATCAATGTAACAAAGAATGTAAAATACAGATAGTCCAATAGTTAGTGAAATACTTAGAAAAGATGAGAATTGCAAATGTTTCACACCACATCCTCCCAATCTACCAATTTTATATCATGTAAATACAAGTATAGCCATATAGAGCTCATGTTTTCTATAAGCTTAATAAATTGGAGGTATGAAATGAGCCCATGATTTGGAGGTATGAATCCATCCCATGAATTGGAGGTTATTCCTTATCCCACCCAAATAAAATAACCCCAAATTTTTTTATTATTATGTCAAATTAAAAACCCCCCTTGACCCCTTAGTACAAGGAAATATATTTTTGAGATTTTTAGGAGTATTCAAACCTCCAATATGAATGGAAGTGATATGATATTTCATCGCTAGTGAAGCCCCTGTGATATGTATTAACAACTCTAAAACCCTCATTAAATGGATTTATTGATTTCATGTTTAATATGTTGGCCCCATTGCCTTCCCTTCAAAATGCACATGGACATCTGGTCTCGACATTGTCTAGGGAGGTGTCAGTCCATCATGGCCTCCCTTAACCATTATCGAGGAAGTAGTTGTCACCGTGGTCCGAGATTGGCTTTGCGATGGGTGGAGGAAAGATGAATTCAATGGAATTTAATGAACTCTAAATTCCCTTGTCCTAGGCCTCATACTCTCGCCACCCTTGGTTTCATTTTAAGTAAAGGACCCACGTGAAGAGTAGGCTTTGGGATATGGAAAATCATTTTCATGATGCCAAGTTTGTTAAACCTGGAAGTTTTGAGTCCCTCCTGAATTATATACACATATTTGGGAGAAGTGAGGCTACTGAAGGTCAAGAAGAGTGCAAATTTTATGTTGGACCCCTGCTCATGACAGTTGAGGATAACGCTCTGGAGAAATTGTTGGGAGAGATTTTGGAACTAAAGAATTACATGGCGGATTTCAAAAAGATGTTGAGATGTGTCTTTGAGGTTTCGAAATCATATTTGTATGAAAACAACAGAATCTATGTTGACATAACTTGTTTGGGATCTCATGTGGATGACATAGAGGTGAATAAATGGGTGCAAGCAGACGAGGTGGAATATATCCGGTGTATGTTGTAGGACATGGAATGGGTTCATATCTCTAGGCATGAGGAAATCCATGGGGATATTATGGAAATGAACCGCAAGCACCAAGAGCAGAGCATGAACACTGGTGAAAGGAATGAAAAATGCTTAATTCATTTGAAGGAAATCCTCAATGAAATATAGGTTGAGCTAGATGGACTTGGCATAGGAAATAGTGACCTCGCGCTCTGGCAAGAAGAGGCATCTTCGATGGAAGAAATATCATCCATGCAAGTGATTGAAGGAGGCAAACAGCTCCAGGAATTATGTTCTCAAAATCTCCATAAGAAATTTGTTATGTTTTTTTCTTATATCTAGGTTATCAGTTCATAAGAATATACAGTGTCAGACGAAGTAATATAGGAACTGGAAAGCACCTTCTTTTTTTCTACCAGCAAGAGTTGGCTGAAGGGAAAAATGTTTTAGACCTGTCACGTTTAGACTTAATTTTAAACTTATATACGATGCCATGTATGTATATTTCATTTTAATATAAATACCTTTTATCGTTCCTATTAAAATAAAAATACAAATAAAAAATTAATTACATCAGCGTAACACATCCATCCACCATTTCACAATGTCATATCTACTCCCATATATACTAAATTTCAATTAACAGTATTTTAATGGTCAATATAGGTGGTTGAGTCAAATATGTGATTAAGGGTCACTAGGGACATAAATCATGATTAAATAATATCACTAGCAAAAAGGAGGTATGAAGTACTATTCAACATTAACTTAATCTTACAAGTTTGTATCGATATGATGGTTCTTTGATTTGTGCAAATTTTCATTTGCATATTATTGTTCATGTCCAAAATGTTGATATGGCCATAATGAATTTTAATATTATTATTCATGTCCAAACTGTTAATATGGAAGTGGTACATTTGTAGTAGTTGTTGGAGTTCTAGGGTGGGTGTCATGCACCATGAGTAGGGAGCCTCTTACTATCTTCTTGAACCACTCTCTCTACTTATAGAGCTTTGATTGTAGGCCCAAAAATTTTGTTTGTCGAGTAATGAGAACAAAGAGAGGCACCCATAGAGTCAACAACAAAATGACAAATCCCCTAAACAACCTTCAATATCTCTTAGGAAGAGAAGGCTCCAAACCATAGAAAGGAAATGATGGGTGGAACTATGTGGATTATCCTCTATTTGGAGTGATTTTCAAGAATAATGATGCCATGCATGAATATTCTTTGACGTGAAGAATTAATTTACAATATTTTTTCTTATTTTTACACTTTATTGTCATTAATATTGTGTGCCGCCTAGAGACACTACCACAAACTTAACTTTAGCAATAAATGTATTTGGGTATATGTTGAAATATCAAAGTTTAACTCAACATATTTCCTCATAGTTGCTAGAGTAAATTTATGAAACAATAGATCTCTCTCTCTCTCTCTCGTTGTATATATATATTCAACCACTATGATGAAATATAAAATTACCACAAAAATCCATTCAGTTGGAAAGGAGTACGGATCAAGAGAAATTATATATCTTAGAAATGGCGGCTACCGTTAAATACTGCGCTCATTATGAATAATTTTCTTAGCATTGGGAGTCAGAATTTGAGCGAAGCCAATGCAAACATGCACATGGCCCATGGTTCCGTCCACCGCTCATTATCACATTTATTTTCTTTCTTGAGTTTCTTGAGAGTGAATCATGATCTCAAAGTTTGAGATTTATAAATATGGAATAATATCTACTTTGAGGCTCCTAAATAAGGAATAAAATATTACAATAGAAATTTTTAACTAAAACGGTGCGCCATAAAAATAACACCACACCGGTGTGTTCTGAGTAAATGGGCACATCGGTGCTACTAAACCACATATGCACCGTGGTGGAACATCCACAAAAAAGCTCGCAAAAGAAAATATCCACTACATTTGATAGCAGCTAGTTATCTCTACAATTTTTAATATTCATGACCATAGTGCACTTAGTATATAAAGGAGTACAGTTGCAGCGTAATTTTTTTACGCACTACAATATGATGTCTTTTAATTTTTTGTTGTATGCCAATACAGTGCATCATGGAAAACGTAGCACACCGAGACGTTCATATCTTTTCATTGCACCACTCTTCTGGAAAAAAAAATTAAATATATATATTCGTAGTGCATTCCATGTTATGACACACTGATACTCCTATGTAAATGGCACAGCGATGTCTTGAAAATAAAATAAAAAATAAAAAATCACATGAATTATTTTATCATAAATGTAAAAAGGAGCGAGAATTTCAATTTCAAAAAATAATTATGTAAGGTAGTAAAAAAAAACTAATCACTATTTCATTATTTTGTCGAAATTTCAAGGAGAGAGTTTTGGAAGAGAGAGTTACCGGGGATAAGTTTGGAGCAACCAGATTATTCTAAAGATCAAAATTTGTAAGGTATGTTGAATAAAAAAAACCCTGCATAGTATAAATTTCAAATATGCAATTATTACTATTGATCACAATGCATAGTTTATTTATTTTCCTATTTAGATTTTCTTGTTGCTTCCTTTTGTTTATGTGGCTACAAAATTTTACATTAGGGTTTAAATCCCTCTATTGTTTCACAATTAGGATTTTCCTTTTGGGGAATTTGGATTTGATGGGTTTGTAGTTTTATATATAAGGCATTTGATGCGATGGGACCACTTCTTGGGTCAAACCTAAAACCATGTCGGCCTTGTTAATTTTTTTTAAAGCTTGCACAATTTTCAGTGCATTTGAGTTGTTTAAACGCACCAATGTGTTTATAGTAATAGATCACCAGTAATGTCGAGCCTACCATTTTTTTAGCTAAAAAAATGTTTACACATTTGTCGACCGTGTAGTAGAGTTGTTATGATGCACCAGTGCGTTAATTCTGAAAGTGCGCCATTTTAATTCTCGACGCTTTATAATAAATATATCACACCCATAAATGCGTATATGAATATTTTTATTTTGTTGTGTTTAATGGAGCGTTCAATTATGATGCACTGATGTGTTCATGTATAGGAAGCACCAATCTGTTTTTTATACTAAAACACACCGAAATGATAGACTATTTTTTTATTTTGAAGATATGTAATTTATTTGTATACTATACTTGATAAATTCTGTATTTAGTGGTCCAGGTTGTTTATTGATATAAAATGCATGATAAGAGTTCAATGAACAACAATTCTAGCCAAAATGATGGGAACACATCCAAAATTGTGAATGCAAGTTCTTTGTAATTTATGTATCAAAATAATATGTTTGAATTATTTGTAAATTTAACTAATATGTATTGGTTAATGTGTTGCATCCAAAGCCAGAAAATTAGGAAGACTGACTCAATATTATTTGCAATCTAAGTGCATAAGGGTGTAAAACCTTGATGTAAAAGTTGCAGAGGGATGAATCGGATGAATCAAAAAGAAATCAATATGAATTTTGAATAATACTAGATTTAAGGATATTTGCTAATATGTTTCAACCAATCTAATTCACATTTGTTGAATGTTATGCAAGGTTTCAGAGCAACAAAAGGGAATGTCAACATATGAAAAAACAAATTGATTGGCATATAAAGAAGAGACATTAAAATAATTGATTGACATAGGGTTAAGTAAGGGTTGTCAATATATGTTGGCGTATCAAAAATGAATTGTGTAATTTGTAAGTATCTATGTTGTTTTACTTCTCTCATTTTATAATTAATAGAACAACAAAAATATTTTATATTAAATCTATGACTTGTTATGAGGTATAAAACTTCTAGAAAAAAAGTATGGAGTGGAGAAAACAAAGACTTGTTGAAAGAAGGAATGGGATTTGGTTTTGAAATAATGTATATCATTCAAGTCTCAATTTTTTCTATGGTACGTCGCTTTTCAATTTACATTCATGTATATTACCTATTTTAATTTCCATTATTCCCAACAATGTAGATATACTCATTACACTTTATTTTTATATGTTTGTAGATGGAAGCTGAAGAAGAGGAAAACAATCGAGTAAATAAACAAAACATTCGGCCAAATAACCCAATTCATACATGTGGCTCAAGCACTAACAACAATTCCAATGAAGAATAATGATCCATATATTTTGGATGTTAATGCAAGTTGTTGTATATTCTGAAAAAATTGTCTGTGTAAATCAGACATTTTGCATAATGTAATGAATATAGTGTCCCAATCGAAAGACAATGGCTTACCAATAAGTATAACAATTGCGTTCATGTTGACATTTTGATTATTGTGGACATTACGTTGTCCCATTTTGTATGAGAAAGGGACTCTTATTGATATATAATAAAATGAAGTTTTTTATTCTGTTGCATTCTCCAATGTCATGAAATGTTACATGTTGTGAATTTTACACTGCTAATTAAATATATGGATGATTAAATATTACAATAGATCCCAAAATTTATGATATAACAAATTAATCCAAACGCAATAATAAAAATTCAAATGAATACTACTATTAAAAATATTTCAATTTATAATGAATAATGGAACTAAACATAAAACAGTAGTCAATGTTCACCAAACAGAAAATAATTGATGGTACTTCTGGTCATTTTAATTGCACTGGTGCTTTCCTAAAAAATTTGTGCTAGTGCATTTGAGAGAGTGTCACACCAGTGCACTTAAACCAACATAATCTTGGTGCAACAGAATACTCAGTGCCTGCCCCAGAAATTTTTCTATTATTATGCCCCAGTGCACCACTGTATATTAATTGCACCATTAAATTTTTAAAATATAGCAACAGTCAATGTCCCAATCAACTTTACCAGTGTGTTTTCCTTTAGTTATCGCATTGGTGCTTTGTAATAGTTAGTAAGCACCATTATTTTTTTAGAGTTCGTAAGAACCATTGCTACATTTAATATAAAGCACTAGTGCATGTATTGTTATAAAGCACCAGTGCTTTTTAGTAGTTTGTAAATATCGGTGCTACATTCAATATAAAGCATCGATGCATATATTGTTATAAAGCATCGGTTCCGGTTAAAATTTTGGTCTGCGTCAGTGTTATATGTATTACCAAGCACTGATGCACTAGTGCATGTATTTCTTTCAAAATCATTGGTGCATTTTACATTTGTTAGCACCAATTTGTTTGGTTCAATAAAGTGCGACAATAAAAAAAAACTCTGCAAAAGCCTTTGACTGCCAAGTTTTTTAATTATAATACATTTCTATAAAAACCTCCACTAAAACATCTGGTACCATTTTCATAGGATGTAGAGGATATTTTTCTGATCATTTTCACCAATCTTGTTACACTAAAAACCTCCGCCATAACCTCTGCTACAAGGCATTTTCCTTGTAGTGTCTGCATTGATTATAGGTAGCTGAACAAGATGACCATTAAGAATAAATATCCCCTACCAAGGATAAATGATTTATTCAATCAAGTTATAGGTCCAAATTGTTTTCAATAATAGATTTAAGATCTAATTATCACTAAGGATCAAGGATGAGGACATTCATAAAACAACCTTTAGAACAAGATACTAGCATTATGAGTTTTTGGTGATCCCTGTCAAGCTCACCAATTCCCTGATGACCTTTATGTGCCTTATGAATAGTATATTTATCAAATACTTAGATAATTTTGTGTTGGTGTTTGTTGACGACATACTTTTCTACTCCAATAATGAATAGGAACATGAAAAAATTTGGAATTGCTCTTGTAAATACTTAGGGAGCATCAGTGATATGCCAAATTCAATAACTGTGACTTTTATACAAAACATGTATAGTATCCAAGCCACATATTTGTCAGAACTATTGATCTAGCTAAACTATCTTACCTATACAAGCTATCAATAACATATCAACATAAATAAGAACAGAAAGAGAACAAGGAAAAGAATACACCAGATATACATGGTTCACCCAATTGGTCTACGTCCACGGGAAGGTTGTCTTCTATTATCTCTGGAAATATCCTTCAATCTTACAAGAGAGAAACTACAAATAACCACAATACAATATAGCAGAGAGCTTGTGATCACAATACAATGTGTTGTAATAGTATGATCAGTTGTTGTGATGTGACGCCCTTGACCCTATTATATACCAAGAGATGTGGAGGAATTACTCTCACATATTGCATGACATGGGATAATATAATTCTCCATAATAACATCTCTTTATATAATAATGGATATCAAGAGTATACTTTACCATAATGAATATGGGATATAATGTATCACTCTTTTACATAAGATTGTGGATAAATTTCGACATAATACAAAGACAATGTTATTACCTTCCAAGGAATATAAAATATTCCAACGCTCATCCTTAATAATGGATGGGAGAAAATCCCTCTCTAACACCAAGGAAGGAAGGAGTCATTAGTGCTCCCCCTTGATGACAACTTCCCTCATCCCAAGTAAGGAATGAAGATGCACATACTTCGTTGTTGTTAAGGATTTGGTGAAGATATCGGTTGCCTGCTGCTCAGTAGGACAATACTCAAGAGAAACAATAACCATTTGTGACGAGACCTCGAATGTAATGAGCATCAAAGTCGAGATGCTTTGTCTTGGAGTGATATACCAGATTATAAGCAAGTTGGATTGCACCCTGATTATCACATTTCAACAAAGTGGATGATTTCGGAACCAGACCATGCTTAGTGAGAACATGTCGTAACCAAACTGCTTCTTTAGCTACTTATTTGGATGCTCTATACTCTGCTTCACAAGAAGATAAAGAAAGAGTCTTCACCTTCTTGCCAGACCAAGAAATCGGACCTAAACCAAGTTGAAATATATAACCAGCAATTGATCGTCGATCAGAACTGTCACCTGCCCAATTAGAATCTATATATCCAGAAAGTGAAATTGTAGCACTGCTCGAATAAAAGACACCATAGTACAATGTCTCTTGTAAATATCTCAAAATTCTCTTGGCTGCCTTCCAATGAGTATCATGAGGTTGTTGCATGAATCGAGAAACCATACTGATGGAAAAAGAGATATTTGGTCTGCTATGAGTTAAAAATATCAAATTTCCCACAAGCTAACGATAAAGAGTATCATCAACAAGAGTAGTACACTCAACAGTTAACTTTACAGCAGACAAAAAATGGCATAGGAGCACGTTTACAATCACTCATATGGAAACGAGCCTATAAGTCTGTAGCATACTTCGGCTGAGAGAGAAAAATACTGTCTTCCATATGCCAGATTTCAAGACCCAATAAATAGTGCAATATACCGAGATCATTCATTTCAAACTGCTTTTGAAGATCACTTTTCATACTTTGAATTAAAACAAGTTGGCTTCTAATGATAATAAGATCATCCACATATAACACAATAATGAGGATATGATCACCAAAGTTATTAACATACATATTTGGATCAGATATACAATGCTTAAAACCATTATTCAATAAATATGTATTATTTTTTTCATACCAAGCCCTAGGTGCTTATTTGAGACCATATAAAGACTTGTGTAATTTCCATACAAAAATTGATGATTCAGCATTAATAAAACCAGGAGGTTGTTGCATATAAATGTATTCATCAAGATTACCATTTAAAAAAACACTTTTAACATCCGTTTGGTGTATTTCCCATTTATAAGATGCAACAAGAGATAAAATGGTTCTTATTGTATTAATTTTAGCAACAGGAGAAAAAGTTTCATTCTAATCAATACCTTCAAGTTGATTAAAACCTTTTGCAACTAATCAGCTTTATATTTTTCATTATGTCCTTCTGCAGTAAAATTAGTTTTATAAATCCATTTATAACAACTAAATTCTTTCCCGAAGGAAGAGGAACAAGAGACCATGTCTTTTTTTTCATAAGAGAATCATACTCAGCAGACATAGCTTGTTCCCAATGAGGTTTACCCTTAGCTTGAGCATAAGAAGTAGGATCGTCTGTGGCCAAAACTTTGGTCATAAGAGCAAAGTTAGATCTAGTTCTACGAGTATCGGAAGGGTTACCGATCTCACTACCTGCATATTCAATAGTTTTTCGGTCCCAAACAGGAAGGTTAGAAGGAACAGAAGTCACTTCAGGAGCTTCGAGACATTCAGGTGGAACACTTGAAGAAGAGGGTGAACTAATATCAACAACAGGCACAGTACTAGAAAGAGTAACAGATATAGGAGTAACAGGAGAAAATGGAATATTCAGGGTAACATGAGGTTCTGCAGACTCAGGTGGTGGAGAGACTTCAGTAAATTGAACATATATTCGGATTATGACACTCTGATTATAAGGATCAAATAACCTGTAAGCCTTGGAATCCTCGGCATAACCAATGAATATACACTTGTGAGACTTGGGTTCTAACGTTTTTTGTTTTTCATCGGGAATCTGAGCCCAACATTCACAACCAAACACCTTAAAGTTACTAATATCTGGTTTTCTACCATTCCATTTTTCCTCAGGGGTAACATGCTTAACAGCTTTTGTAGGAACCCTATTTAAAATAAAGGTAGCACAACTTATGGCTTTGGCACAAAATTTCTCGTGTAATCATTTAGAATAAAGCATACATCTATCCATTTCAACTAAAGTTTTGTTTTTCCTTTCAGCAACACCATTTTGTTGAGGTGTGTAAGGAACAACGTTTTGACGTTGAATTCCACGTGTAGATAAAAAAACTTCAAATTATTTCTTAACAAATTCCCCCCCCATTACCAGTTCTCAAAGTATTAATTCTTTTACCAGAATCATTCTCAACCAAGGATTTAAATACTTGAAACTTAGAAAAAGTGTCACTTTTATTTTTCAAAAAATAAACCCATGATTTTCTACTAAATTCATCAATAAAAGTAAGAAAATAGACTACATGAGATATAGAAGGAACTTCAAGAGGACCACAAATGTCACTATGAATTAATTGCAAATATTCTTTAGCACACCAAGATTTATTTTTATCAAACATTTCTTTATGATGTTTACCATGTACACAACCTTCACAAACACCATTAGTAGAAAAAATACTAGGCAAGCCATGTACCATTTTAGTTAACATTTGCATTTTACCATAATTCAAATGACCCAATCTTTCATGCCATAATTTACTTAGTTCATCAACATAAGCAACATAGGAATAAAAAGGTTGTCTTTTAGTTGAATTAAAACCAACAAATTTATATAAACCAACAATATGATCAACAGGACCAGAAGAAACTACTTTAAAATTATGATTGATATCTTTAAGAACATATTTATCAAGCCAAGCTTCAAATTTATATCCTTTTTGACGTGCATGATAAATAGAAAGCAAGTTGATGGGCATGTGTTCAACATGAAAAACATCTTCCAATTGACCATTAGCAACATTAACATTACCATAACCAATTACGGAAAGTTGTTTACCATCACCTATAGATACTTTCTGAGATGTGTGTTTATTATTGTCATAAGATGTAAATAAAGAAGCATTACCAGTCAAATGTTTAGAAGCAACAGAATCCATTATACATTCCACATTAGAAAAAGAACTACTAGACAAAACAACAGATGCACATAAATCTACTTGTGATTCATCAAAACCTTTATTTTTAGCCTTAGACATTAAACGTTTCTCTTTAAAGTGATTCTTTTCAGGATGGTTAGTTTCACCACAATGTTTACAAGGATCATACACATTCTTCTTCTTACTATTTTCATGATGTGCATTAGAAGCATGATCAAATTTATTAGTATGATTTGAATTGTGTGAACTAGAACCTTTAACATTATTAAAACTTTTCTTAGGATTCTTATTATGTGCCATAAGAGCATTATTAGGTGAGACTTGTCCTAAAACAATCAACCTATCTTGCTCATTTATCAACCCTTTACAAAAATATTCTAAAGTAGGTTTCGCGTTGTAGTTTGAGACAATTCAAGAGCCCTATTCCTAGTTTGGATGAACATGTCAAAACAAGATGGCAATTTTTGTTCTACAAGAATTATAAGAGTAGTGTATGTCTTCTTGTAATTTTTACCACAATTATTTAATTTTTTATTTAAAGTTTTCACTTCAACAAGATATAATTCTACTCTTTCAAAGTTTGTAGGATCTAGCTAAAAAATCTTATTTTCAAGGTAATAAGCAAAAACATCATCAGATTTATCAAATAAAGAAGCAAGAATTTTCCATACCTCAATCGGGCTATCTTCTGTCTCAATACTTTATTGAAGACTATTTGAAACCATTTGACCAATGAGCCCTCTTGCTTGATCACATGTATCTTCCCATATAGCCACATCTTTAGCATCAGCAGGTTTTTGGTGTTCACCATTAACAATCCTCCATAGATTCTTACTCCTAATAACATCAATCATTTTTCTTTTCCATGCAAGATAGTTAGTACCAATAAGTTCAGGAACAGAAGCTACTTTTGAATTCATAATGATAGAAATATTGACAAGAAAATTAAACCCAAATGCTAGAAATGACAAGAGAAAAAAGTGAATATTAGAAAATTGATACACTTTACCGTGCGGATTTGAAGAAACATAGTAAAAAATAGAGTAACTTTACTTACGGCCTTTTAAAAAAATGCCAAGAAAGGTCACTAGCAGATCTGCCACAGTAAACTCGCGAATACCCACGGGTCCTTGCAAGGAAAGGTCACGGTTAGATCTAAAAACTCATGGGTTTCTGAACAGTGAAGTCGCGGTTATTTTGAAGCACTCGCGGGTCTCTGCACATGAGGGTTGCGGGTATACTAAAGCAGGCGCGAGTTTACAGTAGAGTAGGCGCGAGTATGTCGTAGCACATGCGGTTCTTTACACTAAAATTCGTGGGTCTACAGTATACTCGCGAGTTCGCAGTAAGGCAAGTCGCGGTTACACACGTTGTCTGCAAAGTAAAAGTAACGAATGTCCATTTTTAGGCTGAAAACAGTGTTGATTAATCCACTGACGGAAACCTGCACAAATTCTACCAAACTTGGATGAAAACAACAGATCTTACAACCGGAAGATAGATCTCCTTGAGGAGGAGAATCCAAAAATCATATAGATCTACAAAAAAACATCAAGAGACCCTTGAAAAATTTCTGCAAAAAACTACACAATAAAGTTAGGGTTGTCAAAAAAAACTGCAGAATCATGCCCAGATCTAAAGAGAATCCTAATGGCTACCAGATAGAAATCAAATATACAAGAATAAACAATGCCCAAATGATAATAGTTATTGATTGAAATCTAGAGAAGGTGCTAGATCATAGCAACCAGCTCTGATACCGTGTCAGAACTATTGATCTAGATAAACTAGATTACCTAACTAAGCTATCAATAACATATCAACATAAATAAGGACAGAAAGAAAACAAGGAAAAGAATACACCAGATATACGTGGTTCACCCAATTGGGCTACGTCCACGGGAAGGTTTTCTTTTATTATCTCCATAAATCTCCTTCAATCTTACAAGAGAGCAACTACAAATAACCTCATTACAATATAGCAGAGAGCTTGTGAGCACAATACAATGTGTTGTAATAGTATGATCAGTTGTTGTGATGTGACTCCCTTGACCCTATTATATACCAATAGATGTGGATGAATTACTCTCACATATTGCATGTGGGATAATATAATTCTCCATAGAACATCTCTTTATATAATAATGGATATCAAGAGTATACTTTACCATAATGAATATGGGATATAATGTATTACTCTTTTACATAAGATTGTGGATAAATTCCGACATAATACAAAGACATTATTACCTTCCAAGGAATATAAAATATTCCAACAATATTCTTAGAAGATGGGATAGTATTACACTTGAACAAAACCAATACCATCATGGATTCTCGCATGCATGACATTAGATTGTTCATGGGGATTACCATTTATTACGGAATATTTATAGAAGGTTTCTCAAAACTCACATACCCCATCGCTTCTTTTCATAAGAAAGGGACCAAGTTTGTATGGTTGCAAAAGTTCCAAGAGATTTTCAATAAGATGAAGTATGTACTCACCACCGCACCAATACTAAAGATAGAATATCACCATAAAGACTTTGTAATTTGTACAGATTCGAGTAAAGAAGGAATAGGTGGAGTCTTGTTACAAGAGGATCATGTAGTCTACTAAGGATCATGAAAATAAACAAACATGATAAGAGTTACACCACCCATGATCTTCAACTAGCACCAATCATTCATGGACACAAGATGTGGCGACATTATTTAATTGACAAAAAAAAAATGTTAATGACGAATAATATTAGTCTTAAATATATTTTTTATCAATATAATATTAACGCTAGGCAAGCTAGGTGGCTAGATTTCTTGAGCAAATACGACTTTGAGATAAAAACATATTAAGGGAAAAGATAATAGATGATTGATGCACTCAAAAGGAAGGTATATGCACTGCATTATAGCAGCTATGAATCAAATTTAAAGACCAAAATCAAGTCTACACTAGTTAGGGATAAAGACTATGGGAACAAATATGAAAATTTGCAAAAAGATAATGTAGAAAACAACAGGAAAGATTCAACATCAATCAAGAGGTCTTACTATTATTCAAAAACAAACATTACATGCCAAAATCAATATATTTAAAGCTCATAATTTTAGAGAAGTACCATAAAAAGGTTTATTCAAGACACACAATCTATCAGAAAATGTTAACATCATTAAAGAAAGAGTATTATTGGCCAAATATGAAAGTTGAAACATCATAATATCTAACTAAATGTTTGGAGTTTCAAGAGTTCAAGGTAGAACATCAACATCCAATAGGTTTGTTACACCCTTTAATCATTCCGAAATGGAAATTGGAGGTAATATCTATGGATTTTATTATAGGGATTCCTAGATCTAGAAGGAAGCAGGATGCAATAATGGTAGTAATTGAAAAATTAAGTAAAGAATCACATTTTATTCCTTTCAAGTCCACTTTTAAAGCAATTAACATGGCAAAAATATTTATGCGAGAAATTTTCAAATTATATAGTATTCCAAAAACAATGGATTTTGACAGGGATGCCAAATTCACTTCCAATTTTTGGAAGGCCTTGTTTGAAGGACTAGGCACACATCTCAATTTCAGTATGGATTACCATCCACAAACAAATGGACATATAGAAAGGGAAAAACATATATTAGAATACATGTTAAGCATGTATGTTATGGATCGACCCACAAAGTGGGAGGAATCTACTTGGTGGAACTTACATACAACAATGGATATCGTACATCCTCGCACATGAGCTTCTTCAAAACATTGTATGGGAAAAAATGTACTACTCTGCTTAGTTAGGAAAGCCTAATTTATAGTTGATTTTAGAACCTAATATGCTAAAGGAAATGGAACAAGTAGTGCAAAGTGTAAGGAAAAAATTGTAAGCAACTCAAAATAGGAAAAAGAGTTATAAAGACCAATAGTGGACTCATAAAGAGTTACATGTGGGTGACCATGTATACTCTAAGTGAAACCGAAGAAGGGCTCATTAAGATTACGGAACTAATACAAACTTGTACCAAAGTTATGTGGGTCATTTCAAGTACTTGCAAAAATTGGGCTAGTGGCTTATCAATTTGGACAACAACCTAGCGTATAAGTTCATAATGCTTTTCATGTGTCCTTGTTAAAGGAATATGTTCATGATCATTCTCACAGTATTGATTGGAATGTGATAAGGGTAGTACTGGAGAGTGAATTACAAGCAAAACCAACTTGCATTCTTAGTAGGAGAGAGATGTTGCTCTCGAACCGAGCTATTGCTCAAGTAAAAATGTAGTGGGAGCACTATATTGTAATGCCCCCAATTTAACAACTTTTTTTTTTAATTTTTGAAGCTTACATTGCTATAACATTAATGTTGTTTCCATCTCGTCATTGATATCTTGATTTATTAGAAGGTAACTATGTTTATTATTATTGTTTACTAGTTGTAATTTCATGATCTAGGTGATATGGAGCCTAATGGTTTCTTACTCAGACTCAAACAATCCTTGGGCCCGTAAATTTCATCTTCATGTAATGGCGGTTATTTTGCTTACACCTCGTTCACTAGTTTACGTGGTCTACCATGATCACCATGGCATTTATTTCGTGGAATTTTTAAAATTCCTTATTATGGTGCCCTTCCTTGGCACCCTCGACACCTATCCATAATTTGCTTATGCCCAAAGTCTATCCTACCTACAACACCCCAAGGTCACATGCGCACCTTACTTTATTATCCACGCATTACTATTCACAACTATTTTAGAAACACGGTGTGGCCCCTAGGAACACAACTTTGAAGGGCCTGTGTATCCCTTAATCCCCGTGGTATTATATACTATATCCTCAGTTAGGTGCATTAACAATCGTGGAGACTAATAGATATGTATGGACCTACCTTTGCCACCTGTATCGGTCCTTCAATGCAACTTTATAGCACTCTCAAATACTTGATAATTGGTTGTGAGTTGGTTGTTAATCGTCTCACATGGAATTGAGCCACATCTCATGTGACCTAGGTTGGAATTTCAAATCCAACCTGCCCATCAATTTTGACGGTTACATTCAAATATCCAAACGTTTTAGACATTTTAACTAAGATATTCGACGGTTACTAAAAAAATTTAACTGTATTTGACGAGAAAATTTCCTCATGACAGGCAATTTTCCCATCAAATTCCATTGCTACATGTGACTAAGGTTGGGAAGAGGACTCATTATTGTGTTTGAATCCCCATGGTGTCTTATAGATTGTTCATATCTCCCCCATTCAATACCTCCACCTTATGTGTATCCTAAGTAGACTTGAGTTATTCCCCATTGATGAGACTACCTAACTCATAATTGGCTAAGTGATCTGAATTGGATTCTCAATAAATAAACCTCTCTTGTAATAATTTGTTAAAACATTAATTGTTTGAAAAAGTGAGAAGAGGAGGATTGATTCTCGGGGAGCAAGAGAGGAGGAAAAGAATCTAGAGGACAGTAGCAGCAGTGATAGCTTGAAGAGGTTAACTTGCTTGAAGAATGGTGGATGAAGGATTCAAGGAGCCTGTCCACCACAATTAGCAAAGGTGTAGCCATTGCCATATACAATTTTTGTATTTATGAGTGAGTAACAATGCAGAGTCTCGATGTATAGCTCACCTCTTTGTATTTACCTTCTAATCAATAAATAAAAATCCCCATACAATACTGGTTTTCCCATTTGGGTTCCATGGAAAAAAAATCGTTGTTAATGTGTTGAGAATGGTGTTGGGCAATTTTATCATAGTTGAATTAATTTAATTTTTCCTAGGGCGTTCTTATCATAGCCGGGCCAATTTAATTGTTCCTGGGGAATTTTTATCATTGTTGAGCAAATTTAATTACCTGGGGCATTTTTTATCACAGCTAGGAGAGTTTACATTGTTTGAGGCAAATTTACATTGCCTGGGGAGAATTTGCAGTGCCTGGTGTATTTATTTAATTGTCTGGGGTGAATTTGCAATCCCTGAGGTATTTGTTTCATTTCCTAGGACAAATTTATACTTGCTGCGGAGTTTTTAGTCATGCATGGATGTGTAAAATGATGTCTGAGTGCTTTTGTTGATGCCTGGGGCGTTTTAATACAATCCTGGGTTAATTTAAAGAGTGTTGGGAAGAATTTAAATATGTTGGGGAAAATTTTATAGTTTCCTAGGCGCTTTTGTGGTTGTTGGGTGTTCTTAAATAGTGTCAAACACTTTTCTTTTTCTATTGGGTGCAGATTAAACACCCTAGGGATGAAAAAAAAACGTTTTCTGGTCATTATAAAATGTTAATCGATGAATAAAAACATTTTTTTTTTAAATCAGTTGATTGTAATCTTCATTGAATGATTTGCTGAGCTACAACCATATGTGGCAGTGTTCCATCTAGAAGAAATCATTTTATTATTTTCTCTGCAAAGATCAGTGTTGGTGAAATGGACAAGCCATAGGCCTACAGTTTATGGATTACTAAGCCACTTCTGCCACACTTTGGCCTAAATATCCAACGTGTTCTTCAATGTGGAATTTGAATTTCACTGAGGTAACCCACCATCACGTCAACATTTACTATCATTGTCAGATCGTAGGTTTTTGGCTCATACTAGGTTTTTTTGTCTCAGTTGAGGTTTGTAACCCCGACAAGCTCTAGTTCTTGTTATTGCATCTCCCTTTGGCCTGCCTGTGAGTCTCTCGATTATTATATATTAGGTTTTCCATTACGGTACTTGTGATCTAGCCAATGGTAAAACTCCTCTATAGTGAAACTCCATTCTCTTGCATATGTCTCTATTGCCCTAGTATTAGCTTGTTGGTTTCTTGGTTGTATTTTTCATTGAATTCATCATGTTTGCTAAATATAATGATGGCTCCTCATTACATTTGTGAGGAACCACTCAGGATTCTCACTCAACTTATCATGGTTCATTGACTTGGTGATAGTATTGTTCCTTGGGTTCAACTGCATAGGATAAAAACAAACTAAAACACCCCGTTTTCCGGTGGCTTTTTAACTAATTTCGGTCTAAATCTGGTCTGAAAATTACAATTTTGGCAATGTTGCGATCTCATCAATCATGATGAGTGGTCTTAGAATAAATGCGTGATTTTAAAACTACCCAAATCGTCGAAATCGTGATTTGAGCAACAAAAATTGCGATTTGGACAATTGTTGATTTGCCAGATTCCGGCGACTAGGGGCATTTTGGTTGTTCCTTAGAGTTTTTATAGCTACCAGTCGAGTCCTTTTGGATCCTTTATAGAAAGTAAGAGAGTTACAGTGATTTTGTTTTATTAGTTTCCTTTCATAGAATTTTTTTTACTACTATTTTATTTCTCTCTAACCCTCTTGTGTCCTCCTTTGGTAGGGCCTTCTTGGCATTACTTGACCACAACTCTCCTAGACTCCAATAATCTAGGTACTTTGGGTTTCACTCTATTGATATTGGAGGGTATGGAAGTGTTAAAATTTAATATGCTAATACAGAAAATAGCAGCATTACATTCCATTTCACAATAATAGCATATACAGAATCACTGAAGAAACAACAAGCAGAGCATAAACACAAGAGACAGAGATTTATCCTGGGAAACCCTCATGGGGTAGAAAACCCAGCAAAGCTTCCTCAATATAGATGACCAGCAATATACAAAGATGAAACCCTGAGACATGACCTCCTCCTCCACAATAGCAGACCTCTCCTCCACAAGTGCGCTATCCTCAAGTGAGTGAGTGTATCAAATGAGGAATACACCTCCTCTATTTATACACTACTCTGACATATGTTTTACACAAGTACATGTAGGCTCGTATTTAACCAATGGGTTAAATACCCCATTAAAACTGACTGGGCCGACCCCTCTAGGGTGGTCTAATAACCCTTTGACCCACATAACACATACAGGGCCGACCCCCACTAGGGAAGTCTAATAACCCAGGTTACCACATTCCGACGGAGGAATAAACATCTTCGGATATACAATAAGATTTTCAAGGAGGAATGAACCATCTCCAAAATAATAAAGTACAAATATAATATTCTTTGAAGTTACAATATCTCAACACTCCCCCTTAACGAGAAGGATATTATAACAGCATCTGCACGAGCAAGGAGTCATCAACATCATACATGATACATCTATAAATCATTGGAAGCTTTCTCAACATCATCAGTAACTCAAGCAGTTACTGGAACATCTTCAATACTGGAACATCAACATCTTCAGCACTGAGTCTTTATCTTCTGCAGCACTTGAACAGCTACAACAATATCATCATCTAGATCCTCACGATCATCAGCATCGTTATCACATGATCATCAGCATCGTCATCATACGATCATCAGCATCGTCATCATACGATCATCAGCATCGTCATCACACGATCATCAATATCGTCATCACAGGATCATCAGCATCGTCATCATACGATCATCAATATCGTCATCATACGATCATCAGCATCGTCATCACATGATCATCAATATCGTCGTCATACGATCATCAGCATCGTCATCACACGATCATCAATATCGTCATCACACGATCATCAGCATCGTCATCATATGATCATCGGCATTGTCATCATACGACCATCAGCATCGTCATCACACGATCATCAGCATCGTCATCACACGATCATCATTAGTACAAGTATTCATGCCAATACAAGTAAACATATCAACAATACGAGTATCCTACCGATACAAGTAACCACATCATCAATACAAGTAACCACATCATCAATACAAGGATCCTACCGATACAAGTAACCACATCATCAATACAAGTATCCTACCGATACAAGTAACCACATCATCAATACAAGTATCCTCCTGATACAAGTAACCACATCATCAATACAAGTATCCTACCGATACAAGTATCCTACCGATACAAGTAACCACATCATCAATACAAGTATCCATACCGATACAAGTAACCACATCAATACAAGTATCCATACCGATACAAGTAACCACATCATCAATACAAGTATCCATACCGATACAAGTAACCACATCATCGATACAAAATCACTTTCTCGGAGACCATTCGTCTACGGATCAATTCAGGGACAAAAGTCCGGGGATGATACAATCCCCACTTCTCGGAGACCACACGTCTACGGATCAATTCAGGGACCGAAGTCCGGGGATGATACAATCCCCACTTCTCGGAGACCACACGTCTACGGATCAATTCAGGGACCGAAGTCCGGGAATGATACAATCCCCACTTCTCGGAGACCACACGTCTACAGATCAATTCAGGGACCGAAGTCCGGGGATGATACAATCCCCTCAACTGTCCACTAAGGACTTCATTCTCGGAGACCTCACGTCTACGGATCTCTTTAGGACTGAAAGTCCAGGGATGATCCAATCCCCTCTTCTTTCTCGGAGACACCTGTCTACGGCTCACTTTAGAACATGTGTTCAAGGATGATACAATCCCTCTTCTTTCTCGGAGACATCTATCTACGGCTCACTTTAGAACATGTGTTCAAGGATGATACAATCCCTCTTCTTTCTCGGAGACACCTGTCTACGGCTCACTTTAGAACATGTGTTCAAGGATGATACGATCCCTCTTCTTTCTCGGAGACACCTGTCTACGGCTCACTTTAGAACAAGTGTTCAAGGATGATACAATCCATGTATTCTGATCAATACAAGTACAAGTATCCTCAACCATACAAGTACATTAATCAATACATGTATCATCAAAAGTATGTATTCTTACCAATACATCTTATCATCAAAAGCATGTATTCTCACCAATACATCTATCATCAAAAGCATGTATTCTTACTAATACATCTAACATCAAAAGCATGTATAAGTAAAACTAAGTATTCTAAGTATAAGAGTCCTAAATCTAAATATTTCTAAGTATCTAGGTGTAGAGAACAGGTTACCTCATCATCTACCTTGTTGTTTGATGAGACAATCTCATCATCAGTGACTATACTACTCCCCCTTTCGAGGAGGGTCCTTTTGAACTACACCAAGCTTGTCTCGGAAGTATTCAAATTTCACTCAAGACAGAGGTTTGGTTAGTACATCGGTAACCTGTTACAAATTCAAACTTTATAGTTCCTTTCTGCATCATATCTTGTTAGATCCCTATGTTCTTTGGCTTATCATGGAACACTCGATTCTTTGTCATCTTGATACAACTCTATTTGTCACATAGGATCACAGTTGGTTCTATCTCTAAGTCAAACAATCCTGAAGCCATACTGCTTCATAACTTAGCAGAGCAAGAAGCCATATATTCTTCTTGTGCTAAGAGCCACACTGGACTGCTTCCTTCTAAACCATGAGATCATGGCTGATCCCAAACAATAACATCCTCTCGATGTGCTCTTCCTGTCTGATACAATTTCTGCCCAATCAACATCTGTGTAGCCATCTGAAGTCATGATCTCTAAGATAAAATAGATCAAAGTCTATCGTATCCTTTAGGTACCTCATCACATGCTTTGCAACTAACAGGTGAACACATCTAGTTTCCACTAGATACTGACTCAAGGTGTTCACAGCAAAGCATATATTTGACCTAGTATTTGTCAGACACATCAATGACTCAATATTTTGTCTATACAGAGTTATATCCACTAACTCTGATGAGTCATCTGCTAATAACTTAATGAGTGGCCATTCCAACACATCAAGTCCTTTTAATATTTCTCAGCATACTTTCCTTGGTTGAGAAAGATTCCTTCTGAGCCTTACCATACTTCCAGGCCTAGGAAGTAATGCATCAATCTGAGATCTTTCATTTTCATTTCTACGGCCATCTTCTTCTTTCTTTTCATGATTTGTTTCTCATTCCTTGTCAGAAAGAGATCATCGTCATACAATAATGGTATGATAGGTTCATCAACCTTAAGGTAAAGGTTAGGAACAACTTTACTTTTGGTAAAGCCCAAGCTTATCAAGAAACTGTCAAATCTCCCTTTGTGACTGAACATCATTCACACTCTTCATTGAATGATCTTCTGCATATCTATCTGTGCCATCTCTCGTTAGATGGGTCTACTGATATGAGCCTCAATATCATTCAAACTCTGAGGTGAGTTCCTTCTTGTATCCATGTCATCTGTGCATAGAAGCCATATTTAACCTTGTAGCAAAGGTTTATATCCACATCACTCATGATGATCATTAAGCTCATCAATTGATTATCGATCCTGGGACCTGTGCAGAACCTTATTCACACTTCTTCTTTAATTACACCATTAAGAGAATGGTCTTATCTATCCACTTGGAGCAAACATCTTGTCATGATTCTCTTCCTCTTTCTAAGAGAATCTTCTAGCCATGAGCCTTCTATATTTTATTTGATTTGTAAATCTTCTTGTTTGAACATCCATCACTTGCTCGGTGTCCATCATTCTTCATGATCTTTCCTACAAATCAAAATTAGGTACATGATTAGTAATACTTCATAATCATGAAATCAAGTTGACATGATAACCTATTATGCATACAAATATCATTTACATAGTTATGCAACTATCTTGACCAATATTTTGGCACAACACTTTTCCATATCCTGTATGCATACAATGGCTATCTATATGCCTTCCATCTCTACCAGAACATGCTATCGAGAGTGTGCACAGCTCTCAGCATGTCAGCAAAGAGGTTTCATTCTAGGCAAGCAACAATGGAATGTTTGTCCAACTTACCAATCATATGCATATTAGTAGTATACTGTTCAATGCTCTATGAATGTTTACACTCAGCGTGATATATTCTAAATATGCATATAATCTATTACAAGCAATATCATTTACTATTTTAAATAACAACTCAAATACTTATCTTTTATGTTTGTGTGGTTGCCTCTTGCTTGGTCTTCTAAATGTCTTTTGAACTTTTATTCATTCTATACCACTGTGCATGCTCAAGTGTGCAGTAGTGTTATCCTCATGATCTCATACACAAACATACACTCATTAGTACATTATAAACATTATCAAAACATCTAAATAGTCTTGAATATGTATAGTCACGATCATAAATAATAAACATTAGTATTCAAGATTTCAGGGAAGACTTCTTTTACTCATACGTATCATCAATCAAGATAAAAGACATAATATGCATAATCCCTTGATTACTAACTTTATGAATAAGCATATCTAATCATGCCAAGTATACTTATATAAGGGATCCCAATACAAGGTAAGATTCTAACGTGACATAGGAAAACATACCTGCTTAGTTATGTACAACATACCTAAACAATCTCTTCAATGATTTAGAGATCCTGAGCTAGAACCTGCATGTCTCATAGGTTAAGCATAATATAACAAAGTCATACATACCTCGTAAGTAGAACAAAGATTATGGATGAGTCTTTGTCTTCATGATGTCATGGTCATGGAACTTGATTTGTCTTTTGTGATGTACCTGTATCTTGTTAGCAGACAACATCAACCTCACACAACACCATAATGCATTAGTACAATCATATAGCCCTAATCAATGAATGTCTTCGATCATTCACATGCATTCAGACTGTTACTAGGGTGATAAGACAATTCTAACATTAATCAAGATTGTACTAATAAATAACATGAAGACAAAACACATTATGAACTTAATCAAGAATCAGATTTCAAGACATACCTGAACCTCCTTAAGTCATACCTGTCGAGACTTCTTGTAGTCTTCTTATGTAAGGCCTTAGCCTCAACTCCCCCTGAAACTTGATCTGGAGCTTGATTAGGGTTTGCTAGAGAAACCCTGAAAATTCAATATTTGACTTTCACACTTCTGAATGGATGGAAGAATGTGTCTTGCTGAGCTGATCAACCTAGCATTCTTCAATTTTGAAATCTCCAAAATTTGACCCCTCAAAATTGCCTTCGAAACTTCTGGATCTTCTGGACAGGAATCCGAACTAGGGTTTGATGAAGCCCACCCTTCTATCCAATCAAAAGGTTCGATCCAAGGCTCTAAACTCTTATTTTTCGGAGGAGCATTCAGCCGTGGACTCCGATTCCAAAAATTCTAACTTTCTCCGAAACCCTAAATTCCGGAAGCCATGAATAAAGGTGCTCCAAAAATAATTCTGTTTTGACAGAAATATGCACCTGATTGTTTCTGCTATAACTCTAAAATTTTTGCTCCACAGGGTCTGAAAACTGTTTCTGCAGTAGCCTGACCTGTCATCTTTCCATCCTGACAGGTCTGACCTCAATTGGATTTTCTGAGAGAGAGTTATGCCAAGTGTCGCAACGTGACATGTTTATGGTATAAAACAGGAGAGCAAACTTGTATGGCATGCCACGTGTCACTGTTTGAACTTCGGCCTCTGAAAAATTTTCTTGAGATAGCTCGCCCTGTTATCTTTCCATATTGATAGGTCTGACCTCAATTGGACTCTCTGAGAGAGAGTTATGCCAAGTGTCGCAACGTGACCTGTTTATGGGATAAAACAGGAGAGCGAACTTGTACGGCGTGCCACGTGTCACTGGTTCACCTTCGGCCTCTGAAAAAGTTTCCTGAGATAGTACAGTCTGTGTACTACCTGTCACTTTTTACGAAATTTTATTTGGAGCTTCCTAGCCCAAGTTATGACCTTTTTTCCAAGGTCACCTGATTTTGACTGAGATCTGGAAGAGGCAGAAACCCTAACTTGTACTGATCATAACTTATAAAGTACAACGAATCTGAGGGTGCCCTTTGGACACAAGGTACCTGGGGATGTTATCTTCGACCTGTAAACTTTTCAGACCCTGAACCTTCGCAAAAATGGATTTATAGCGAAAGTTCCACGATGACCGGTTTTTGCTATGTAAAACCCTAACCTTCAAATTGTCGTAAGTAAAGCAAGTGTCGTAAGTGCCATACCTTGTCTTCCTTCAGGTTAGATCTGATACCATGTTAAAATTTAATATGCTAATACAGAAAATAGCAGCATTACATTCCATTTCACAATAATAGCATATACAGAATCACTGAAGAAACAACAAGCAGAGCATAAACACAAGAGACAGAGATTTATCCTGGGAAACCCTCATGGGGTAGAAAACCCAGCAAAGCTTCCTCAATATAGATGACCAACAATATACAAAGATGAAACCCTGAGACATGACCTCCTCCTCCACAATAGCAGACCTCTCCTCCACAAGTGCGTTATCCTCAAGTGAGTGAGTGTATCAAATGAGGAATACACCTCCTCTATTTATACACTACTCTGACATATGTTTTACACAAGTACATGTAGGCTCGTATTTAACCAATGGGTTAAATACCCCATTAAAACTGACTGGGCCGACCCCTCTAGGGTGGTCTAATAACCCTTTGACCCACATAACACATACAGGGCCGACCCCCACTAGGGAAGTCTAATAACCCAGGTTACCACATTCCGACGGAGGAATAAACATCTCCGGATATACAATAAGATTTTCAAGGAGGAATGAACCATCTCCAAAATAATAAAGTACAAATATAATATTCTTTGAAGTTACAATATCTCAACAGGAAGTTAGTGCATGTTTACTTATACCTGTTGGTGCTTCTTGTATTCCATAGACTCATGTCATGGCTCTGGTTACTCGCCTTCATGTTATCATACAAAAGGTTTCAGTTGCTCGTTAACCATTTTCTCAATGGAGTCTTCTTCCATTTGGTTTTAATGACTCTAGGTTTTTGTTCAGTCCGCGTTGTAATACTGGAATGTTAATATTGTATTTCGCCATCACATTATCCTCATCTCTACATAATATATGAACTGATATTTATTTGCATTGAGTATATGTGTGTACGTGTGTATAATTTTATATGGGCCTTGGCCCTCTACAACAAGGTTCGAGTATTGACTGGGATATATGATTATCGTTACTATGATTTTTAAGGCAAGAACCTACTCATTAATGCTATCCTTCGGTCTAAGTATTGATGCCAATATATGTATGAATGTTTCATCAATTGTAAATATATACGTGTCTTCTCTGTTAATGTTTTGGGTGTTCCCTTTGTGTGCCTCCAACACCTATTCATAGAATCCATACAGTTCTTCTCGATGTACTGTCTTGGCTATGAGTAAGGTATCTTTGTTTGTTGCCACATCTTGACTCGACACCATGCTATATGAATACTACTTGCATATAAATTATCTATCTAGCTTATATGTGCATTACACTCTGTTATTTCTTTGTTATTATGCAAAATTATGGGTTGGTGTGAATATATCTTGAAATTATTTATACTTATATCGAGTGTGAACCATAGCTCAACCATTGCATCCCTTAGAGATAAAACCTATAAGCCTTGTCATTTATGCATCGTACCTCTAGTACCTCCCTTAGACTGACAAAAACCTTGATTAAAATGATATACTTTTTGCATATGTTTATGTTAGGTTGTGTTTGGTGCACATCTATCCTTTTGCTTGGAATATCATCAAGTTTATTAAGGGTTTGAAATGATGAAGGTTTAGGAATAATGTGTATCATTTATTGTTTATTATTTTAGATTATGTATGTATATGCTTGTCTTAATATACATTGTGTAGAAGCATTTGTTTTAACTGACCTTTTCTTAGGTTTAAGACCTAAAACCATAGTTAAGAAACCAAAGGCCACTACCTAATAAAAATTGGAAGTGTTTTGAGAGATTAATAACATAGGTGGAAGAACTGAAATAGACATGAAATATTAACATAAATAAAATACTATTGTAATGGTATAAAATCATTTGATTAGGATTGATATACACTACCAAATTCTCTTAATATTTGATTCAACGGAAATAAGTAAAACAATGATGGTAAGGCCCTTTCTAAGAACTACTAGTTAATTCATTGACTTTACTTAAGAAATACACAGATGGAAATAACAATGTCTAATAATAAGAGCAATGCTACTATCATCATTAGTGATAATTTATAGGATTGGTAATGAATTAAAGAAAATACATCTATAGGAATAACACTTAATAAAGTAGTGAAACAATTTGATACATAGTTGGTCTGCAACAAGGTTGTGGACAATGGTTGGGATGGCCACGTACCTCCCAACATTAGATCATGAGAATCCAAAACCCACTTGCTCATGTCACCCCCAAACATGTACTATGACTCCATAAGGATGAACATGCTCCCCTTTTCCATTTCAAATCCATATATCCATACTCAGGAGTATGTTAATCAAATCAGTTCATATATACATAACTCTTTATCAAAATTCAGCTAAAAATATGGTAGTGCTCATACGACAATCCTTCTCATGCATAATAAGGAGTATCCTACCTCCCACATATGCCAATATATAGCTTTGTTTGCCTAGATCTTACCAAAAGGCCTTTCCTCTCCTTGGGAAATTCATATTCTTGGATTCACCCTTATATTTCAAGGTGTTGGTTCAAGATATTTTCCTCTTGAAACTTTTTTCACTTCCCCTAACTAATAGGATTGTGTTCCCCACTCATGGAGTCATACTCATCTCTATTCATGATCATCCATCCTGTTGTTTTTGGTAATTAATGATGTTTGTAAAATGTCTCTTTAATGATGATATTTGTGTCCAAAAGCATAATACGAATTTTAGTATAACTAAAATAATAAATTAACTTGGGGGATATTACATCCTCCCCCCCTTATAATTAACACCATACTTGGTCTTTCCTTCTCACCATTTCAGGTATGAAATAGAGATGGATATGTGTTTCTCATCACATCCTCCATCTTCAAAGTAGCCTCCTCTGGGATAAATTGATTCCAATGCACATTTACTTGTGCAATAACTCTACTCTCGAGAGTGGTTTCCCTCCTGTTAAGGATGGACAATGGTTCTGCCTAGAACTAGGCTTCACTATGTTTATTTATTAAGTCACAAAAGGCCCTCCTTCTAGAGCCATTTTTTTGACCGAAAAATATGTTCTAAGGTCAACAAAGGATTGATAGCCCAAACTAGGGGTATTTATCAACCCCTGGTTGTTTGGAATATGCAATGTCCCAAAATTTTGCATTGGATCACAATGGCCTAAGCCAATTGGCCATACTCATGATAGTTTGTCAAATTGGTACTAAAGGTCAAAATAATTGCCAAGCATGATGTCCAAGTTAGTTATAATGTAACATTATATCCAAATGGACAAGGTGGGTCACATTAGATCAAATTCCCAATTCAAATTTGTAATGTCCCCATCCACACAAAATATCATGGAGGAAAATTTCCACTAGCTTACTAGTTCCCTAGGTTGGGGGTGGAATCATTAAAAGTTGGAGTGATGGAGCTACAAGACCCAATGTGACCTTAGACTTACAAATGCACATTAGATGGGTCAAATAAATAATAATAAAATAAAATAAGATGGCATTGGATCATGAGGGCACATAAGAGGTTGTGGGACCCACATGTGGCTAGATTTCCCCACTACACTTGGCATCATTATCTCACCAATTCGAATTCAAGGTGAAGGATAAAATACTTGGGGAATTTCAAGAGGTATTATTCATGGCATGACTCATCTAAGGTCTAAATGGAGTGGAATATTAACTCCCATGGAAGAAGAAGAGGCATCTTAGAGAAATTGTGACACTTGGGCTAGATTCCCTAGCTTCTATGACAACAATGATGAAGATGCTATGACACCTATGACACAAATCATACCTGATGGCAGAAATCCAACATATATGACATGATAGGGATAAAAATAGCCTCCAAGGGGTCGCTCAAGGGAGTTAGGGAAGCTAAGATGCTTCCACATGTGATTTGGTGGAAGTGGGAGACTAGGAATTGTTGTACAAGTGGCATTCTTTGGAATCTCTTCCCAACTTGAGTTGGAATGCATCTCTTGGAAGGAATTCAACCCATAGAGAGATTGGAAACTTTATAAATGTCAATAGCAAATAATTAAAGGATCTTTTGATCATTTTTAGAATTTTCAATTGCATTTGGAGGGAAGAGCTGTCACGTCCCCATTTTGACCCCTTCGCATTAAATCGTAAATGATGTAAATATTGTTACTTAATCATGGTGAGGAGCTCAAGGCCAAGGCCCCACCATTGATTTAGCGTTTTATGTATCGGCAATTAAAGAAATAGATGCATATGGTTCTTGTGCTAGATGGGCACGATGTAAATAAGACATCATGTAAATATGAATTTTAATGAAAAATACCCACAACCAGCTATGCAATGCAACAAAGAGATGGGGCATGATTCTACAAGGAATAGGGAGGGAAATTATTTAAACCCTTGATCCAATGGTATTAATCCATGTGTCAATGGGGAAACCCATAAACCACCAACTACCCATTTTGTCTCATGCACCCAATCATTTAATTCTTCCAAAGATTGGTTGGGGCAGTTATTGCCTTGGAAATGAAGAAGTATGGCAGCCAATTTCGTGCATGGGCAAGCCATCAACCTGAAAATTCGTGTTTTTGCTTGTTGGGCAAGGAAACACCCACGAAATGGTGCCCAAAGCCATTCTGAATGGGCAGTCTTCACTCATTCACGCAGTTGGAGCTAGCTGGGTCTTTCCCTACACGTTTTTCATCCAAATCCTGCATTTCTCCATGCCTGGGAGTTCATTTTTGCATATGCAGTAGCCTGGGAGAGAAGGGCCACGTTTTGGGGACTGTATGGAGGTCGTTTTTGCCCCCGAATGTCCAAGGGCGTTTTTCTAAAAACGGATTGGGCTTCCCTGGGTTGTTCCCCAACTTCCCATTTCGTTTTTGTGGGTTCCCACGTTTTTCTGAGTGAGCTGAAACCCCATCTCATGCATCTCACTGTAAAAACGTTTTATCTTGCCCCATAATTGTGTTCTGCTGATTGTGTGCATCCTCGTTTTTGGTTTGAACCTGTGAATTGAATTTTTGGAGTGGTAGTGGACAGAAGTGGCTTGATAAACCTAGTGGAGGAGACAACCTCTCAAGAAGATCAAGAGGGCTTTGGTTACTCTTCTATGCATGCCCTGAGAGCACTAGATAGGGAAGGTATGGCTTGAGGGACTGTATAGCAGTGAAAAGAATACTTCCTTGTGCTGGGTGTGTAGGCATTGTGGGTGCCAAGCTAGATAGATCTTGCAAGGTTATCCCTGGCTCTATGCTGGAGCTCACTAGCTTAGCAATTCTTCCCTTCCATGTCCTAGCAGCCTGATAAACCCAATTGCAGATTGGCTTGGCTCATCTTAGTGTATGCTTGGCTATGTGTGAGTCTGCTGTTCCCTGGTTCCTTGTAGAGATCATGCCCAGCTCAGGGGTGGCAGTGGTGCTGAGAGATTGAGGAGCACCCTGGCCTACGGTTGGGTGGAACGTTGCAGTTGCATAGCCAGTTGCGTGGGACTACTTTCGTATAAGATAAGTATCCTCTTGTGTTAAATTGCAGTTACCATTTGATGAATATTATGAATGTATGTAGATGGGTTAAATGAATTTACTTCCGCTGTGATTTTCTTAAAAATCATACATTTACATACGTCTCTGTTATATTCTGTGAATGCTTATGGTTACAAGTTTCATGGGGCTAGACGCCCAGTTCAGCATCACGTCTATTATGCACTTTCATATGTATATTTTTCAATTAAATTTGAATGTTTCTGTATAATGTATGGGGTTGGATGCCCAAGTTAACCTCACGATCCTCTCCATCTAGCTGGTAGAATGGGAGGGGACGTGACAAGAGCTAGTGGAGTGCTACTCTACTTGCCTTTGCACCAATTTCGAGGATGAAAGATTCCCATCCTAGTTGGTAATTGGAAAGGCCATTCAGACCTTTAATTTGGAGCTTCAATGGAGTCATTTTTTCCAAGTGTAATCTACAAAGAATTTCATGGTCACTTCTAGTTCAGCTTTCTTCTTCAACCATTTCAAGTTTTCTATGCATATTCTTGATCCTTGAGGAATTGCACCTTTGGTGAGATACTATTATATTTGGGGGAGCTTCTGATGCCCCATTATTTTTTAATCTGATTTATATGCTCTTTATTTCATGCTCAGAAGATCCACAAGTTGAGATTCCAAGAAATACTATGTAAAATTGCTCATTAATGAACAAATAGTGCCATTTTCCCCACTACCTTGTTGCAAGTCAATGATATGTTGATAAATTCGAATGGTTAAGTGAATGAATGATGGATTACAGATAAATGGACTGTAATTTATGTGTTCAAATATTTTCATGTTCATTAGACAATAATTTGGAGGCATTTGGTTGAGTTTCATACCTTTTAGTGAAGATTGCCTACCATTTCCCCTTATGTTGAAACTAGCAATTCTATATCGGATTTGAGAAAGTTGTAGAAGATATTATAAGTTGAATGATGATGCATATGAGAGCCCATTTATGTTATTTATATTTCACAGCCTCTTTTCATAATTTTTATAGGTTTCTATTGCATTTGGAAAGCCAACTTGTCATTTACCCTAAGGGGATTTGAACCACAATTTGCTAGTAAAACTCCCTACATTGACCAGATTACCAAAGTGAGTTGAAGAAGTCATTTGAAGTTTGGAAGGAACATATAGACACCCTTATTATGTTTTAACATCATCCATACACCTTCTGGTACAATTTGATATCATTTGGAGCTATTTGGGGGTTTGAGCCTCAAAATTACTAGTAATTTCCCTGAGTTCTCTTGGATACCTATTCGATCCCAAAACCACATATAATGCTGAAAATATACTTTAATTAATATATTATAACAGATCCAATTCTTAAACCCATAATTAGTGAATTTTGTACACTGTTTGGAAGAGCTTTGTTCCAAAACCTAAGGGGGATTTCCACTTCCCAAATTGACTAGTCTTGTCCCAAAACTACTTCCCTTGAAAATTGTAGACCATGGTTGGGTATATCAGTTTATTATATGTATGATAGATGTGTTAATGTTTCCCATGACCCCTCATGACCTTCCTCACCAAGTTTGAAAGTATTTTAAGGAGTTTGGAATCAGTTATATACATATACCTAGAGTTGAAATTTGGTGAATTTGAGCACATTGGGAAATTTTATTCAAAAGGGACTTTACAGTGGTATCAAAGTATGGTCCTTGCACCTGTGGATTAGTTTCATAAATTAAAGAATAAATTTCAGCCATGTCTTACTATTATGACTCTGAATCAGAAGAAGATGAGTGTGTCACACTACCAAAGGATAATTCTATGAATGAGTTACAAAGATGGAGAGAAACATATAAAACCTTGCCCCAGAAATACCAGTAATATATTGATTTGTATAAGGGAGGTACATACCATCCCCCTCCTTTCGAAGACTTTGTTGATTGGGTATTTGCAAATAGGCCCAAGAATGAGGATGTGGTGTTAGTAAACAAAGGTTTATGCCATTGTTGTAAAAGACCTTGGAGAGAAAATCATGTGTGTGTGAGTGAAAAGAGCAGTAAAATATATGAACCTTCAAGGAATACATCTATTTCCTACTGGATGAGATTTTTTGGGATGTCTTCAAAAAGAGATTCCAAATATATTGATCTTAAGGAAACCAAGGGGAAAAATGCATCTGCTTGCTTGAAGGAGCAAAAGGAGAGACATCACATGAGCATGAATAAAATTCTATTGAAAACATGGAAGATCATTTCAAGACACCTTCTACCTTAGACATGAACCAAAGAGAATCTATTGATGGACGCTTGAACTATGAAGAAGTACCTACTAATGGGTGCTCACACCTCTATGTTGGTGACATAGAGATCACTTTTGAAAGTGTTGCTGCAAGCCAAACTTCCATTAAACATGAAAATGAAGACCTTGAGACAATTGAAGAAGAAATAAGATCAACTTCCCCATCACCACTTGACCTTCATGAAGTTGGTCCAAGCAAGAAGGACGAAGATGAGGAGGTTCATTTGCAAGAGCCTCATTTTCTTGAAGGGTCCTTAAAGATGAATGAAAAGAATATCCAAGAGTCCCTTAGCATTCTCCATGACACTCAAGCATTGGTGTCAAATTCTTGTTGGAGAGCTACTTCATTGGATGAAACATCTTTCCTTGAATACATGGAGAAGATTCAAAGAGCAATGTGCCACATCAAAGGTAATTTCATGTCTTTTCTTTTTGATAGAAACCATTTGTTTGAGCTTAATGAATTGTTACATGATGCATACTTGAAGAATAATGAGGATAATCATAAGCTCACAATTCAAAATGAGCAACTTCTTGAAAAGTTGCAAGATACTTGTTTTTCGTCCTATGTTTCAGATTGTCAAATGGTAGATTGTTTGGAGGATTCTCATGACATGGATCATGAGAAATGTGGAAATTTGAATGTGCTTGATGTGTTTGAAGATGAACTTGAAGAGATCCAAACAATTGATGTGGTGGAAGCGGAACTTGAATTGTCTCTTGATGAAGGTGATGCAATTTTTAAAGAAGAGCATGATGTGTCTACATTGGAACCAATCTACGACAAAGGTTTCACACTTTTGAAGGAGTTGCATGATACTACCCATATGAATCCTTCCCATGATGAAAATTCTTCACTTTTTTATCATTTGGGTGAGTTAGTTCATTCTCCTACATCCTACAATTCCATGTTTTGCAGCATTAGTCTCAATGAAGTATGGGTGAAAGGGTTCTTTTTTATGGTGCCATATGAGGAGTATGGAACTCCTAGATTTTCTTTTTATGATGACATGGTTGGAGCACATTCTTATTCACATTTGCAGCAGCATTCTTTGTTACTTTATGATGATACACGTCTACATGGATGCACCTATGATATGCATTTGAGTCACTTGAAGACTCATGGTTTGCCTTGCTCAACACTTGGTTCATTTGATGTTGGAGGAACTTCATCCAACAATGGGGTGAATAGATTTATGATTGGAGAACATTTTTGTTGGCAGCCACATACTTTGTTATATCTTTATGATTCTCACATTCATGGATGTATGGGTGAGACTTATTTGAGTCATTTGAAGTCTCCTTGTTTTTTTTTGCTCATTATTTGGTTCAGATTTTAGTGGAGATTATTCATTCACTTCTTGGATGAAAGAATACATGGCTAAATATTTTGATGCATATCACATCCTTTTGGAGCAGCATTATAGGACATGGGATCCTCACCTATGTCATTGGAGCATATTTGATTGGTCACTTGATGCTTGTATGCACTTGGAAAAAGGTGATCTACTTGCTTGGAGAATGCATACAAGGAAATGGAATCCAGGAATCCTCTTATCTGATAGTATGGGTTGGAGAACACTCTTAATTGTTGGGGTGCAATACAAGCAATGGGACCCTGGAATAATTTTTGTCTCATTGGTTTCAATTTTTGGGGGGAAATAAGTAGTATGGGAGATCGAGTTCCCACTTAGTGAAGTGATTTTAATCAGAGTAGTATAGCAGCAAGCATGGTGGTTCCTTTCTAAAACTTTCATGGAGTCTTGAGGACTCAAAATTGGGCAACTTAGTGGTAGCTTCAAAGAGCTATATAGTGGAAAAGAAGGCAATTTATTCAACACATATGTTTTAAATTGCTTGAGGACAAGCAATATTGGGAAGGGAGGACTTGTAATGTCCCAAAATTTTGCATTGTATCACAATGGCCTAAGACAATTGGCCATACTCATTATAGTTTGTCAAATTGGTACTAAAAGTCAAAATAATTGCCAAGCATGATGTCCAAGTTAGTTATAATGTAACATTAGATCCAAATGGACAAGGTGGGTCACATTAGAGCAAATTCCCAATTCAAATTTGTAATGTCCCCATCCACACAAAATATCATGGAGGAAAATTTCCACTAGCTTACTAGTTCCCTAGGTTGGGGGTGGAAGCATTAAAAGTTGGAGTGATGGAGCTACAAGACCCAAAGTGACCTTAGACTTAAAAATGCACATCAGATGGTTCAAATAAATAATAATAAAATAAAATAAGGTGGCATTGGATCATGAGGGCACATAAGAGGTTGTGGGACCCACATGTGGCTAGATTTCCCCACTACACTTGGCATCATTATCTCACCAATTCGAATTCAAGGTGAAGGGTAACATACTTGGGGGATTTCAAGAGGTATTATTCATGGCATGACTCATCCAAGGTCGAATTGGAGTGGAAGATTAACTCGCATGGAAGAGGAAGAGGCATCTTAGAGAAATTGTGACACTTGGGCTAGATTCCCTAGCTTCTATGACAACAATGATGAAGATGCTATGACACCTATGACAAAAATCAGACCTGATGGCTGAAATATGACATATATGGCATGTAAGGGCTAAAAATAGCCTCCAAGATATCGCTCAAGGGAGTCAGGGCAGCTAAGATGCTTCCACATGTGATTTTGTGGAAGTGGGAAACTAAAAATTATTGTACAAGTGGCATTCTTTGGAATCTCTTCCCAACTTGAGTTGGAATGCATCTCTTGGAAGGAATTCGACCCATAGAGAGCTTGGAAACTTTATAAATGTCAAGAAAAAATGGTGAAAGGATATTTTGATCATTTTTATAATTTTCAATTGCATTTGGAGAGAAGAGCTAGTGGAGTGTTACTCTACTTGCCTTAGCACCAATTTCGAGGGTGAAAGATTCCCATCCTAGTTGGTAATTGGAAAGTCCATTCAGACCTTTCATTTGGAGCTTCAATGGATTCATTTGTTGCAGGTGTAATCTACAGGGCAAATCATGGTCACTTCTAGTTCATCTTGCTTCTTCAACCATTTCATGTTTTCTATGCATATTCTTGATCCTTGAGGAATTGCGCATTTGGTGAGATACTATTTTCTTTGGGGGAGCTTCTGATGCCCCATTATTTTGTAATTTGATTTATATGCTCTTTATTTCATGCTCAGAAGAGCCACAAGTCGATATTCCAAGAAATACTATGTAAAATTTCTCATTAATGAATAAACAATGCCATTTTCCCCACTACCTTGTTGCAAGTCAATGATATGTTGATAAATTCGAATGGTTAAGTGAATGAATGATGGATTACAAATAAATGGACTGTAATTTATGTTTTCAAAGAGTTTCATGTTCATTAGAAAATAATTTGGAGGAATTTGGTTGAGTTTCATAACATTTAGTGAAGATTGCATACCATTTCCCCTTATGTTGAAACTAGCAATTCTATGTCTGATTTGAGAGAGTTGTATCAAATATTACAATATGAATGATGATTCATATGAGATCCAATTTATGTCCTTTATCTGTCACCAGCCTCTGTTCATAATTTCAAGAGGGTTCTATTGCATTTGGAAAGCCAACTTGTAATTTACCCTAAGGGGATTTGAACCACAATTTGCTTGTAAAACTCCCTAGATTTACCAGATTACCAAAGTTAGTTGAAGAAGTCATTTGAAGGTTGGAAGGAACCTATAGACACCCTTATTATGTTTTAACATCATCCATACACCTTCTGGTACAATTTTATATCATTTGGAGTTATTTGGATCCATCTACCCTAGGGGGTTTAAGCCTCGAAATTACTAGTAAATTCCCTGAGTTCTCTTGGATACCTATTCGATCCCAAAACCACATATAATGCTGAAAATATACTTTACTTAATATCTGATAACAGATCCAATTCTCATACCCATCAGTAGTGAAGGTTGTACAGTGTTTGGAAGAGATTTGTTCCAATACCTAGGGGGATTTCCACTTCCCAAATTGACTAGTCTTGTCCCGAAACTACTTCCCTTGTAAATTGCAGACCATGGTTGGATATATAATTTTATTATATGTCTGATAGATGTGTTAATGTGTCCCATGACCCCTCATGACCTTCCTCACCAAGTTTAAAAGTATTTGGAAGAGTTTGGAATCAGTTGTATACATATACCTATAGTTGAAATTTGGTGAATTTGAGCACATTTGGAAATTTTATTCAAAAGGGACATTACAGAATAGTTGGAATCAACAGGTTTAATGGCGATATTGGTTTGTTAACACTAACCTAAATTAAAACTAAGTTACTAAATAAACACAACTAACCTATACTAAATATATTTTACAAAATTACAACTATAAACAAAGTATACAAGTTTACAATGGGTTACCTAGTATGTCTTGGGAAAGACCTAGAAAAATATAAATTATCAAATTAAACAAAATATATGAACTTGATAAAATCTAAACCACTTACTAATTTCCTAGTAAACATGCATAAAAAAATCAAGAAGCAACCAATACAACATTACAACTAAAACCTAAACAAAATTTAATCCTACTTGTACTGTAACACACCCAAAAAGCACTAAGTAATAATAAAAACAAATCACAGAACCTATTAAATACAATTACTTGGCCAATGTTTTATTTTATCTAATGAGAAATTTAACTTGTCAATCAAAAGAGTCCTATCATTTTCCTGTCATAGCTGAAGACATTCACTAAAACAAGGAAAATATATAAGATCCAACAAAACTCAAACTTCTCTCCAAACAAATCAGACCACTGTCAAATCTGTGTTAAAGATAGTCTTAGTTTGCATAACTGATATATTGTTTCAATTTTATTCTACATAAACTATACATGTAATCCGCTTAGACCAAAAACACACACTTTAATGATCTGAGTTTATACATGTCATAAATTAGAAGAACTTATGTTATATTTTGCAGATGAAAATCGAAACAAGACCTAAATAAATCCTTTGTTAAAATATTTATATGAAATTAATGTCATTGTTTCGGCATTTATAGTTGAAATTGTAACAGCAAAATAGTCCAGTGGGACTGTACTTCTTTTTTTGTGGAAAACAGAAATGTTTTTTGATTGAAAGCAGACGTAAGAGTCTCATCATGATCCCTATGAACTATAGGCCTTTGATAATTCACTGTCACAGTGAATACAGAATGTAATTTTGATCTCTAATGATGAATGAAATTACGCTTTTTTTTCTTTGAAAAAAAAAAATCCTTTTTTAAATGCAAAAATGAATTGAGATAATGTACCTAATGGTGTAAACTATTAAATATAAGGTTACTTACCTCTTCCTGAATAACGATCCAAGCTCAAAGTAGTATTATAACTTTATAATCTATCCAGAAAACACAGTCACAGACTAGATTGTAAAGTCAAAAACATAGGAGACAATTAAAGATATGCATAAAACGACTTGGATATACATGTAGTAGAAAACATTCTTATACAAATAGACCAAATTGTTATGACGAAAATAAGATTGTATTATGTTTCAAAAAGGATGAGCATACACCATTTTTTCCCCTGAAGACCCTTACTAGTTCTATATCATCCTCTTTATAGAATAGAGCGATGATTTACAATGAGGACATGTGACTAACAACTTGCAAAAAATAATGAAATTAACCACCGAAGGAGTACAGGTTTACATTAGTTTAACAATATTTGGATAGGTCGAAGTAAGTAATATTGAGTTCAAAAAGACCCAATCCAAACAACTCATCATATAGTTGAAGGATAATTAGATGATGAATACTTTCTTACTAGTCTTTTGCATTTTATCCTATGATTATGCCATGCATGCATTACTTTCCTTTAATAGATGAAAAGGAGTTGATTCAATCTTCACAAATTGGATAGCCAAAACATGTAAACCCTGAACCTACAACAAAAAGTAAAACTATAAAATAAAAATAAACAAAACAACCTTACCATAATATAATAAATTAAACAAATGAAAATTAATTACCTATGAATCCTTGCAATGAAAACTAGTTTATGATCACACGGCTATATTTACAAGTTGCAAAAAGAAAAAACATCCTAAAATCTATTTACTGGAACCATAAATTTTGGCAACCTCAGGTGTAACAAAGATGTTGACTCTTGTAGTATGAATAACAGTATAATCATTTTCTTGTTTCAACTTCTTTCTTAGTTCGCTAATATCATCCTGGTGATGATCAATCAATTTCATCTTAGTTCATTTAGTTCAATGACCTGTTCATTTAAGTCATCAACTTCACCCTATAAAGTCTGTGCTTTAGATGTATAATACCTAAGAAGTTATAAACAACGGGGACAACATTGTTTAACATGCTTACCGCATCTTGTTTCGAGTAAGTTAGCTTTAGCAACCTAATCCCCTATGGCTCTCATTTTATCTAGTGCAAGCCCTATACCTTGGATTTATGGGTTTGATTTCGGAAATGGTGATAAATTATACACAAGATTGTATGGCTCTTCACCTTTTGATTTTGTATCCTGCACAATAGCTTTGTCTTTCATTTTGGACTCATCCATAGGAGTTTTGTTCTCAGGTTGAGATTTATCAAAAGCATCAACATCCACGGGAGAATCTATATTGTGACCCTGTGATTGTTTATTACCCTTATTCCCCATATTCGTTGCTATTCGCAAAAATGTTCGTGCGATACGTTTACCCTGAATATCGTTATCGCGAGATTTCAGTTCTTCCTGGAATGATTTTGCAATTTTGGACTTAGAAGGATGAGTGCCAAGGTCACTGGCCCTTTTCTTTTTACAAGTAGAAACATTTCCTGAATTGGGGATTGAAACCTGAGGATGAATATATTTTTCCTGGAGGGAGTGATTATTGACATTGTGAATGATATAAGCATGACCTACGCTTACCTTTTCAGTTGATCGATGTGTGACCGAAGTAGACTTATCATTTTCATTAACATTTTGATGATGGCTAAAGCTCATATCAAGGACACCAAAATCAATACTAATGTCATTGGCACTTTTTCCATCGCCATCGGGACTGTCTTGACTTTTATTCTTTGGGGAACCCTCGGTGCCTAAAATACTCATTTTATTTCCTGCATTGTCTTGAGTGCTACTTTGCAGATGGGCTATTTTTTGCATCATTTGTGTTACCTTTATTCTCTTTAATGTTTGTTTAAATATTTCATTGATGGTTTCTTGTCGGTTATCAAAATGATTCGATCTAAAACTTCCCTATAGAATAGAGTCTGAGAGAGACTTATGGTTTTCTAGGCCAAAAGGGAAATCGATTAATTTGGTGACTGAAGAAGATTTAACACTCAAGATATTGAATCCATGGCCATGACCCTGTGGAAAAGGGTCTTTACTTACGCGACCAACCTAATTATCTTTGGGTGAGAAAGGCATTAAAGGAGCCTACATCTCAAGGTCTTGGTCAAGCAAAACCTAATCATTACAAGGAGAAGATACAGAATATTGTTGTTCAAGGGATTCATTGATGGAGGGCAATGTTTCAGTCCCATAGGTAGAGGCATGGCCAACACTATGAGGGATATCCCGACTCAATCCTTGAACAACATCATTATGTTCAGAAGTAACCCTTTCATAACCATTTCTCATCACAAAACTATGTCATGTATCTCCCAATTGGGTGAGACAAAATTCGATAAGGATTCGTATAAGACCAAAATGACAAAGAACCCGCTCAGAATCCCTAAAGGTTTTGAGATATCGGGCTAACATAGCTTTTAGACTCAACAACAGAAAATGCGGTAAATTCAACTGAAAACCTAACAATCCCATGAACAATCTAACGGGATACCTCAAAACGATGTTATATCTACCTTCATAGGTTATAAAATGATAGATAGGTATCAGCATCTTTTGCCATTTTTTTTTTTTTAATTTAAGAGGCATACCTTTTTTATAGTTTTCGGTCTTAACGGGATTGACCAGGACCACTTTCCATGGCACAGCCTTGAGTGGGGAGTGCTTAAAGCAGTTTTCTCCATCATTCATCAATTTAGTGGCCTTAGCAATGAACTCCTCGTCTATCAGGAATTCTATATCACCCACTATTTCTGTATTCCCATCAAATGACTTAACAAAATCTATGGCGATGTAATGTCCCTTGTTACGAATTTTATTAAAATGGCAATTTTTCACTTTTTTTCCCTAGTTTGACCTTTGACTAGTTTTGAGCTCTAGGTCCCCAAATTGCTCCAATTGCTCCCAAATATTCTGAGAAGGTGTATGGATGATGTTATAACATAAATATGTATTTCAGGAATGATTTTGGACCTTTAAAATACTTCTGCAAATCCTCTTTCAATTCTGGCCAATGTAGGGAACTTTACTAGTAATTTCCCTTTGACTAGTATTGGTCTCTAGGTCTCAAATTGACTCCAAATGCCTTCAAATCTTCAAGGAAGGTGTATGAATGATATTAGCACTTGAATATGATTTTTATGGATGACATATGGCCACCAAAAGGCCTCTGCAAACTCTCTTAAGATTCTGGACCAATTATGCAATTTTACTAGTAATTTGGGGTTCAAATCCCCCTAGGGTAAGTACTGAAAATGGCTTCCCAAATGCCTCCAAACCCAATCAAATTTATGAACAGAGGTATGTAATGTGTTAAGTATTTTATTAAAGTCTCATATGCACCATTAATGGATTATTACAACTGTTCTCACCCTCTCCCATTCAACTGCAAAAATCCCCAATTTGACCCTTGGGGAAATGGCACTATTTCACCTCCCAATACAACTAAACTGAGTAAAAATGCTTCAAATGCTCAAGTACAGTACATGAAACTTGTACAAGACATCCATTTCATTATATTGATCACAAATATATCATAGAATCATCCATTCATTCGAAATCATCATCAATACATTGGTTCACAACAAGGTAGTGGGGAAATGGCATTGTTCTTCCATTAAAAATGAGATTTATACATTTCTACTTGGAATTTAGACCTGAAAATTTATCAAGATGAAGAACAGATTATTTACTTCATATTACAAAATAAATGGGGCATGAGAATCTCCCCCAAAGAGTACAATAGCTCACCAAAAACGCCCTCCCTCAAGGATCAAGAATATGCCATCAAAACTGGAAATGGTTGAGAGAATGTGTTGCAATAGAAGAAACCATGAGCTTCCCTGTAGCTTACACCTGCAAATAAAGACTCCATTAAAGCTCCAAATGAAAGGTCTAAATAGCCTTTCCAATTACCAACTTGGATGGGAATCTTTCACCCTCGAAATTGGCTAAGGCAAGAAACTAGTCATCCACTAGCTCTCCCTCTACACAAATGCAATTGCAAATTCTACAAATGATCAAAATCTGGTTTCATTCTTTGTTATTGACATTTATAAACTTCTAATGTCCTCCATGGGTGGAATTCCTTCCAAGAGACTAGTGCCAACTCAAGTTGGGAAGAGATTCCAAAGAACGCCACGAAGAGATTCCAAAGAATGCCACTTGTACAATAATTCCTAGTCTCCCACTTCCACCAAATCATATGTGGAAGCATCTTAGCTGCCCTAACACCCTTGAGCACCCTCTTGGAGTCTATTTTTATCCCTGACATGTCATATATGTCATATGTCAGCCTTCAGGTCTGATTGTGTCATAGGTGTCATAGCATCTTCATCATTGTTGTCATAGAGCTAGGGAATCTAGCCCAAGTGTCTCACTAACTCCAAATTGCCTCTTCCTCTTCCATGGGAGTTACTCTTCCTCTATATTTCGACCTTGTATGAGTCATGCAATGAATAATACCTTTTGGACTCCCCCAAGTATGTTACCATTCACATTGAATTCGAATTGGTGAGAGAATGATGCCAAGTGTAGTGGGGAAATCTAGCCATATGTGGGTCCCACTTCCTCCATGTGTCTTCATGATCAAATGCCATTTTGATTTTCACTTGTATATATTTATTTATCTCCTTTATTAAATATTTATGCCATTATAATGTTCAAACATCATTTATTATCCCCATTATTTCAAATCCCAAAGCTTCCACCCCAAACCTAGGAAACTAGTAATTTTCCTCCTTGGCAATTATTTGACTTTTAGCATCAATTTGACAAACTCTCATGAATAGGGCCAATGTGATTAGGCCATTGTGACCCAATGCCAAATTTGGGACATGACAAATCCTCCCTTCCCAATATTGCTTGTCCTCAAGCAATTTTAAACAAGGGTGTTGAAGAACCTGTTTTCTGTATAATTCTTTGAAGTTGCTATTGAATTGCCCAACCTTGAGTCTTTGAGTTTCCATGAAGATTTTAGAGAGGAACCACCATGTTTGCTGCTGCACTACTCTAATAAAAATCACTTTATTAAGTGGGAAATCCATCTCCCATACTGCTTGTTTCCCCAAAAAAGTTGAAACCAATGAGATAAAAATTATTCCAGGGTCCCATTGTTTGTATTGCACCCCAATAATTAAGAGTGCTCTCCAACCCATACCATTAGTTAAGAGGATCCCTGGATCCCATTTTCTTGTATGCATCCTTCCAAACATCATGAGTACCAAATATATATTATCAAAGTACATAACAACATAATGAAAATGTACATCAAGGATATGCATCATCAAAGAGTCATGAAAGTGCTTATACCTCCAAGCAAGTAGACCACCATTTTCCAAGTGCATACAAGCTTCAAGTGACCAATCAAATCTGCTCCAATGACATAGGTGAAGATCCCATGTCCTATAATGCTGCTCCAAAAGGATGTGATATGCATCAAAATATTCAACCATGTATTCTTTCATCCAAGAAGTGAATGAAGAATCTCCACTAAAATCTGAACCAAATAATGAGCAGAAAAAACAAGGAGACTTCAAATGATTCAAAGAAGTCTCACCCATACATCCCTGAATGTGAGAGTCATAAAGATATAACAAAGTATGTGGCTTGCAACAAAAATTTTCACCAATCATAAATCTATTCACCCAAGTGTTGGATGAAGTTCCTCCAACATCAAATGAATCAAGTGTTGAGCAAGAAAAACCATGAGTCTTCAAGTGACTCAAATGCATATCATAGGTGCATCCATGTAGATGTGCATCATCATAAAGTAACAAAGGATGCTGCTGCAAATGTGAATAAGAATGTGCTCCAACCATATCATCATAAAAAGTAAATCTAGGAGTTTCATACTCCTCATGTGGCACCATAAAAAAGAACCCTTTCACCCATACTTCATTGAGACTAATGTTGCAAAACATGGAATTGTAGGATGTAGGAGAATGAACCAAATTATCCAAATTATCAAAAAGTACAGAAGTTTCATTATGAGAAGGATCCATATGGGTAGTATCATGCAGCTCCTTCAAAAGTGTGAACTCTTTGTCATAGTTTGGTTCCAATGTAGAGGAATCATGCTCTTCTTTAAAAATTGCATAACCTTCATCAAGAGACAATTCAAATTCCTCTTCCACCACATCAAGTGTTTGGATCTCTTTAAGTTCATCTTCAAACACATCAAGAACATTCAAATTTTCACATTTCTCATGATCCACCATGTCATGAGAATCCTCCAAACAATCTACCATTTGACAATCTGAAACATAGGAGGAAAAACAAGTATCTTGCAACTTTTCAAGAAGTTGCTCATTTTGAATTGTGAGCTTATGATTATCCTCATTATTCTTCAAGTATGCATCATGTAACAATTCATTAAGCTCAAACAAATGGTTTCTATCAAAAAGCAAAGACATGAAATTACCTTTGATGTGGCACTTGCTCTTTGAATCTTCTCCATGTCTTCAAGGAAGGATGTTTCCTCCAATGAAGTAGCTCTCCAACAAGAATTTGACACCAATGCTTGAGTGTCATGGAGAATGATGAGGGACTCTTGGATCTTCTTTTCATTCATCTTTAAGGACCCTTCAAGAAAATGAGGCTCTTGCAAATGAACCTCCTCATCTTCTTCATTTTTTCTTGGACCAACTTCATGAAGCTCAAGTGGTGATGGGGAAGTTGATCTTGGTTCTTCTTCAACTGCTACAAGGTCTTCATTATCATGCTTAATGAAACTTGTTGTAACGTCCCCACCCATCATGACAGTGCAATGGAGAGGATCGTGATGCTAAAACTGGGCAATTGGCCCCAATAACTACTAAATAAAAACAACCCCATATATAGAAAGACAGGCATGCAGATGTACACATCTAAGTAAACACAGCAGAAGTAAATACATAGGCAGAAACACTTATCTTCATTTCAATTGTCCCAAGCAACTAGCTATGTTGCTGCAACGTTCCACCCAACCGTAGGCTCTTCGACAGCTTATACTGAGTCCGTCCGAAGGCCACCCCCGAGCTGGGCATGATTCTCACAAGGACAAAGGGGACATTCACGCTCACATTCAGTCCATTAACCATTTTATTTTAGCCAAGCCAGTCTAACTGGGTTTATCAGGCTGCACTTGCACAATGGATGCTCATTCCCAATCTCAAGCCAGAACCAGGGATTACCCATCACCCATGCCCATCATACTCTTCTTTCTCACAGCAAAAACGATTATTGACAGGGTTACACATTTACAACAGAGGTGTTCACAAAACAGGGTCCACATTGGTTCTCCCAACTCGTGGTTCACCCAAACGAATTGTGGAATTTTGATTTCAACCCCAGGGAGCAAAACCAATTTCTCTCCACTGGTTAGGATCCCTTCCAATGGCCTAAACGACCCCCAGGAAGACCCAAAACGTTCTGCTCTCTTTCCCCACGGGTAACCAACACAAAAACGCCCCTTCCCAGCTAAAAGATGAAGGGAGACACAGAAAAACGAGGGAGGAAAACGCCCAGGCAGCTTGAGCTACGTGAGAGAGTAAGGCCATGGTGAATAATGGCTTAGGCAGCCATTTCGTGGCTCTATTCTTGCCCAAAAAGACCAACACGTTTTTCCATGAAGGGTGGCTTGCCCATACCCGATTTTGGACAGCCATACCTTCCCATTCCCAAGGCAATAACTTCCCCAACCAACTCTTGGGAGAAATCAATGGTTGGGTACAAAAGTCAACATGGGTAGTTGAGGGTTTGATGGGTTCCCTCATTGACACTTGGCTTGACTCTATTGGCTCAAGGGTTTGAATGTTTTCCCTCCCAATTCCTTGTGAAATCATGCCCCATCTCTTTGTTGCATTGCATAGCTAGTTGTGGGTATTTTTTATTAAAATGCATATTACATGCTATTTGAATTTCCACTGTGCATTGCTAGCACGCAAACCATATGCATCACGAAATCGATGGCGGGGCCTTGGCCTTGAGCTCCTCACCATGATTTCCTAACAATATTACATCATTTATAGTGTTAATGCCATGGGCCAAACTGGGGACATTACACTTGTACTTGTAGAAACACTTTCAAAAGTGATCTCTATGTCACCAACATAGAGGTGTGAGCACCCATCAGTAGGTACTCCTTCATAGTTTAAGCATCCATCAGTAGATGCTCTTTGGTTCATGTCTAAGCTAGAAGGTGTCTCGAAATGATCTTCCATATTTTCAATAGAATATTCTTCATGCTCTTATGATGTCTCTTCCTTTTGATTCTTAAAGCAAGTTGATGCATTTTGCCCCTTGTTTTCCTTAGGATCAGTATGTTTGGAATCTCTTCTTGAATAAATCTCAAAAGCTCTCCTCAAGGAGGACATCATTTCATGCACACATATATGATACTCGCTCCAAGGGTTTTTACAAGAAGGGCATAAACCTTTCTTCACTAAATCCACATCTTCATTTATGGGCCTATTTTCAAAAACATGTTCATCATAGTACTCAAAAGACATGGCATTTTGTGTATTTTTGCTCGAAGCAAGATATTCTTGATATTTTTGATATTGTTGGGGCAAGGTTTTATATTTTTCTCTCCATCTTTGGAACTCGCTCATAGAATTATCCTTGGCTGGTGCGACACACTCATATTCATCAGATCTAAATTCATAAGAATAATCTTCATTTCTCTTGAAATTGTAATAAGTGTTGCATGATAGCACCTCTTCCTCATACCATTCACATTCTGCTTCATATTGCTCATAAGCATCTGCATATTCCTCATAAGAATTGTACTCATAGGATTCATCATAATAGTAAGACATGGCTGCCAATTATTCTTGAATGTATGTACCTAATCCACAGTTGCAAGGACCATGCTCTGATACCACTGTAATGTCCCTTGTTACGAATTTTATTAAAATGGCAATTTTTCACTTTTTTTCCCTAGTTTGACCTTTGACTAGTTTTGAGCTCTAGGTCCCCAAATTGCTCCAATTGCTCCCAAATATTCTTAGAAGATTTATGGATTATGTTAGAACATAAATATGTATTTCAGGGATGCTTTTGGACCTTTAAAATACTTCTGCAAATCCTCTTTCAATTTACTAGTAATTTCCCTTTGACTAGTATTGGTCTCTAGGTCTCAAATTGACTCCAAATGCCTTCAAATCTTCAAGGAAGGTGTATGAATGATATTAGAACCTTAATATTATGTTTATGGATGACATATGGCCAGCAAAAGACCTCTGCAAACTCTCTTAAGATTTTGGACCAATTATGCAATTTTACTAGTAATTTGGGGTTCAAATCCCCCTAGGGTAAGTACTGAAAATGGCTTCCCAAATGCCTCCAAACCCACTCAAATTTATGAACAGAGGTATGTAATGTGTTAATTATGTTATTAAAGTCTCATATGCACCATTAATGGATTATTACAACTTTTCTCACCCTCTCCCATTCAACTGCAAAATCCCCAATTCGACCCTTGGGGAAATGGCACTATTTCACCTCCCAATACAACTAAACTGAGTAAAAATGCTTCAAATGCTCAAGTACAGTACATGAAACTTGTACAAGACATCCATGTTAGTATATTGCTCACAAATATATCATAGAATCATCCATTCATTCGAAATCATCATCAATACATTGGTTCACAACAAGGTAGTGGGGAAATGGCATTATTCTTCCATTAAAAATGAGATTTATACATTTCTACTTGGAATTTCGACCTGAAACTTTCTGGAGATGAATAACAGAGTATTTACTTCATATTACAAAATAAATGGGGCATGAGAATCTCCCCCAAAGAGTACAATAGCTCACCAAAAACGCCCTCTCTCAAGGATCAAGAATATGCCATCAAAACTGGAAATGGTTGAGAGAATGTGTTGCAATAGAAGAAACCATGAGCTTCCCTCTAGATTACACCTGCAAATAAAGACTCCATTAAAGCTCCAAATGAAAGGTCTGAATGGCCTTTCCAATTACCAACTTGGATGGGAATCTTTCACCCTCGAAATTGGCTAAGGCAAGAAACTAGTCATCCACTAGCTCTCCCTCTACACAAATGCAATTGCAAATTCTACAAATGATCAAAAGCTGGTTTCATTCTTTGTTATTGACATTTATAAACTTCTAATTTCCTCCATGGGTCAAATTCCTTCCAAGAGACTCATGCCAACTCAAGTTGGGAAGAGATTCCAAAGAACGCCACTTGTACAACAATTCTTAGTCTCCCACTTCCACCAAATCACATGTGGAAGCATATTAGCTGCCCTAACACCCTTGAGCGCTCTCTTGGAGTCTATTTTTATCCCTGACATGTCATATATGTCATATGTCAGCCTTCAGGTCTGATTGTGTCATAGGTGTCATAGCATCTTCATCATTGTTGTCATAGAGCTAGGGAATCTAGCCCAAGTGTCTCACTAGCTCCAAATTGCCTCTTCCTCTTCCATGGGAGTTACTCTTCCTCTATATTTCTACCTTGGATGAGTCATGAAATGAATAATACTTTTTGGACTCCCCCAAGTATGTTACCATTCACCTTGAATTTGAATTGGTGAGAGAATGATGCCAAGTGTAGTGGAGAAATCTAGCTATATGTGGGTCCCACTTCCTCCATGTGTCTTCATGATCAAATGCCACTTTGATTTTCACTTGTATATATTTATTTAGCTCCTTTATTAAATATTTATGCCATTCTAATGTTCAAACATCATTTATTATCCCCATTATTCCAAATCCCAAAGCTTCCACCCCAAACCTAGGAAACTAGTAATTTTCCTCCTTGGCAATTATTTGACCTTTAGCATCAATTTGACAAACTCTAATGAATAGGGCCAATGTGACCCAATTCCAAATTTGGGACATGTCAGGCGACTTATCAGTTATATCCATGAAACTTTTTAACAAAACCAATCCATCTTGCTTTACTGAATCCCTCACAAATTAGAGCATCAAATTCCACCGAGCTTGAGTTTTCTGGTTCGACCCTTCTGATTTGGCCCATGGAAGAATCACCAGTACCATACACTAGTATAAAATGAGAAATTAATGACTAAAATTCGACTATAAACGACTATTTTTGAGTCGGTGACTAATAGTATCTGATTTCCACTATCTTATCTCTAGTCATATTTCACTAGTCATTAATTGGTTGACTTATTAGTCTTTGATTTAATCATTGATAGTCACTAATTAAGTAATTGATTTAGTCATTGATACTCACTGATTTAGTCACTGATTTACTCATTGATTTAGTCATTGATACTCACTGATTTAGTCATTGATTGTCACAATTAATGACCAAATATACGACTAAATAAAATACTAGATGATAACATATTAATGACTAAGCTAAATACGACTAAACGTTAGTCGCACTATAAGATACTGCAAATTAGCTACTAATAGTCGTATATATGTGAATTTAGTCATTTTCTTAGTCACTAATTTATGATAGGGTACAGAGGAATCGAACCACCAATATCCTTCCTATAATTAGGCAGGTGCTCTACCATTGAACTAGCACCCTTTAAGAAGTTGTTATTGCTTGACAATGATGATATTCAAACAAATTTTGCATGGGAACAAAATGAATGTCAAACATATTCAAGAATAATGCTTCAAGTACTAAAAGAATTCTAAGATATAGCAGTTCAACTGTGACAATGATGAAAATTCAAAGAAGAATGATCAGCTATGCCCAATAAAATAGACAATAGGAACGTGTCTCAAACCAACAAGATTACCAAGAGTCGCGACATGTAATTTGAATTATGTATCACCACTTAACTTTATCATAAAACAGCAGGATCATAGAAAAAGTAGAATCTCAATCAGACAAGGCATAATAACAAAGGTGCTTTGATTGCTAGAGTAAGATAGGGTACAAAGCAACCCCAACAACAGAAGTTAAAAACAAGATCTAGATATGATACCAAGGGCAGGCCCAATAACATAAGTTAAAATTAAGAATTTTTAGTTGCTCAAGGACAATAATCCAAAATCTGGCACAAAGTCTGTAAATTCAACTTAAGGTGAAGGATAAAAATACAGTACTTGAGCAGGTGCTTTGCTTGGTAGATGAACACCCAAGGCATGATAACCAAAGGTGCTTTGATTGCTAGAGTTAAACAGGCTACAAAGGGAAGTCCCAACAACATAAGTTAAATAAACAGTTTGATAGGGTACCAAGGACAGGCAAAACAACGGAACTTAAAATCAAAAAATTTCAGTTGCTCAAGGACAATCTCCCAAAATCCAACACAAAGTCTGCAAGTTCAACATAGGTTGGATCTTAAATTTAATGTGTTTCCACATAAGGATAGAAATGAAGTACCCAAAAAGACTGCAGACGCTTTGCCTGGTCTTGACTTGAATTCTAGATGGAAATGGACTCCCACAAAATAAGGATGGCCTGATAATTCCAGTATCTGCCAACAAAAACATAAAAACAAAATTCAAACATAACAACTTCAGGGATATTTCAATTTTTGGTCCAAGAAGGTAAAACCCCAATTATCAGACAATAGGAAAAAGAGTTAGTTACCTCCATGCATCTATAGGTTTCATCCTTGCCCACAAATATCAGCCCAGCCTATTCAAGATTTTCAACCATATCGGGGTTAACCTGTAAAATTTGTCTCTTCACTTAAGCAACAACAGACGAAGCCATCTTCACTTAAACAACAACAGACGAAACCACCAAATAAACAATTTATTGGCTACCAAACATTCAAGTACGCATTCCTAAAACTATAAATGAATTATAACTTCAAAAAAGCATCAATCCTAGATAAACTAGAACAAAACATAGACTTCATTGAACTTATAAATAAATTGCTTATTGAACCTCATATCTATGCCGATGTCGCCCATCCACATAATCATCTTTTTGGTATCTTCATGAGGAGAGAACAATTTGTCAGATGGTAAACTAAATAGCTTCCATGTCCTTAAGGAAAATAAAAGTGCATTCTATGACCAACAGATATTTTTTTCATCGGCAGCATATTTTATCACAACCACCAAATCTCCAATAAATTGGTCATGTTCAAATCATATTTCAGAAAACAATGTAACAAAAAGTCTTCATATCAGGTTTATACTGAAACTATCTCATAAGGATCACATGATGCCTACGACTTTGTCGTGATGCAATCCCACTCTGAAAATATGTCCTCCTAGAACCCAGTCGCATGGTACCCCCCATGTGGGTCTTTCCTGTATAAAAGTAAGACCACTTCATATTATCAACTAAACAATCAAAACTAGTACTCCATATGTCTAATAGATGAATAATTACTTCAAATGTAGAAATGATGGTCATGCCAGAGAATATCTACCTCTGACATGAAAATAACACAGGGATTTGCAGTTTTTGGGTCAATCTCTGTGTTGTTAGCCCCCACCATTCCAAGAACCTGCCATACTCAGCAGAAAGAAAAGTAAAAATCAAAGTAACCTTGGGAAAAAAAACAAGTAATTATTTTTCTTCAACCAATAATCTGCAGTAAAACGATGGTCATCAACAAAGGCACACTTACAGAATGAGCATACTCAATCACAGCAATCTGCATTCCCAAGCAAATTCCAAGATATGGGATTATATTTTCTTGAGCATATTTCGCTGCAAGTATTTTCCCTGGCACACCACGATCACCAAATCCACCTGGAACCAAAATGCCATCTGCATCCTGTGACAATAGACAAATCAATGTATCAAATCCACTCATCATATGCTACAAAGTGCACAGCACAATCTAGCTCATTTAGAACCTTCATTATATGCAGGTAATGAGCTGTTTAAACTTTTAAAGTTGTGCCTTGCCCAACATCCCACCCCCCTAAACCAACAACAGATAAAGTGAAAGAATGAATCTTAAACTTGATAATCACCTTGAGAGACCTCCAAGCAGCTGCATGAACATCTGGCGCCTACAACAGTCAAAAATGTTGGAGTCAAACTACAAAAACTAACACTCATATCCAATGGTGCAATGAAATATAATGTGTACAATGATTCTGTTCACCACATACAGACCTTGTCTGCAGCTGTGTCTTCAAGGTCAGATGCTGCAATCCATTTCAATGACAATTTCCTAGAACATTTTATGGAAGCATGTTCAAGGGCCTGCAAAATAACACTACAGCTTGTTTTTAAAAGTGAAACAACATAACCACCATGGCATTCCCAATCTCATATCCTAATAGAAGCTCAATTATCAATTGTTAAATTAAAAAAAGAATTACAAATGTAAATTCTCCACAAAAGTTATAAGCTGAAAAGAATTTTGAATTAATAAAATAACTGTGACTTTAATTTCAAATAAAAGTTAAAAGGAAAAGAAAATAAAGTTATAAACTATCATGGGGGGCATCAAAAATTATTTTGATCTCTATCTCCTTGCAATAAGCCAACCGTGCAATATTTGAGTTCAGCAAAATCAGCCTATTTTGAAGAGGGGAAAAACAATATCCCAAAAGGAATCAATTGGCCTAAAAATTACAGCATGGGATACTAAACTTACTGTAAGAAGATTAACCAGCAAACCTAACCCACACTCACTAGAAATCATTTGTTTCAACTCTTTCTGCAAACTTAATTAAGTCTATCTGGTTCATGTCTATCTCTTCTCAGTTCACTGACAGGTACCATGGACCATTAGTCCATATAAACTTAAAACTGACTAATTATTATTGTAGGTTATGTTTGAAGCTAAATAAACATATCTTGGAGAAAACAATTTACCTTAAGAACAAAAAGATAGGCATTAGAAAGGTCGGTGTATTTTCCCACCATTGCAATTTTGACCTGCACACCAAGAGGTACATGTAAATATTGAAAAATGAAACAAAACACCAACCATTATTTAGACTAAAAGAGTTAGAAATTTGTAATTGCACTCACTGGAGTTACAAGGTTATCACAAATTTTTTCTCTTCTAGTTCATTCTTCTAGATGGGATTCTGCAACACTGCCAATCAAAGATGAACGCCAAGGAACTAAGTCTAGTATAAATGACAAGAATAAAGCAAACCTAGAACATAAACCCGTAAAAACTCAAATAGAAATCCAAGGGTCCCAAAACAACAACTCAACATCAATTAAATAGAATTTCTAAGAAGTCCAGGAAGAGCATAATGATCCAGAACTTTAGGGCAAATATAAAGTGAGTATTCACCTAAGGTGCAACTCTTTCAAGATTGCTTCATGAGCCCTTTGTTCCTATTGTACCCATTTACCACCATATATGATTAGTAAGAAACTAAATCTGGGCTTGACTGATGAGTACATAATAACAAAATCTTAAAAAACACATTGCACGAAAAAGACATGATATCCTATATAGAAATGACCTTTTATTTTAAAAGGAATAAGTCAGAATTTATCATACATCTAAAAGGTAAATGTATACACTACGTTGCCAACACATATTAATGTTCCATGATTTTACTATACAGAGATATGAAGCTCAAAGAAGTCTAGAAGACATGGATGGAGGATAAGATATAGCCAAGAGAAAGAACATGATGAATCTATGGAGTGAAATTTTTGCTATTGGCTGACATGCAAAACTACCAATGTTTACCATCTTGAAAAATACTTATAGAATCAGCACCTAACCATATTGCAATTGCACCAAGAGGAGTGAGGTGCTCTACAGCCCAGTATGGAGGAAATGTTGCCACGTAACCTAACGTGACATTACATTACCAAAAATAAAAAGTAATTAAAACATTCATGCCGGCTCATAAAATAAAAAAATCCATGTCCAACTATAAAATAAAAAATTAAAACATAAACCCGGATCTATCAAGTAAGAGAGGGATGAAATTTCTTGAATTTAAAAAAAAAAAATTACACTTCAAGAAATTGGATCCCTCTCAGTGCTTGATAGATCCAGGTTTAAGATGGACCTATGCTGGTAATATCTTGTATCTACTCACCCTTAGTAGTAGAGGGACATGCCAAATGTTTGAAACATCATATATAGTAAGAATGTTCCCAGCCTGTAATAGTAGAACAAAATCAAGACCTCAGTATCCAATGACATTCATGGGCTTTAAAGATATTTCAATGATTCCTTATGAAAATGTATATGTATCACTTACTGGAACATGGCAAAACTGTGATTGAGATTCTAAGTGATCAATATTAAACTATGGAAGCAAGGTTCGAAAAATTCAAATAGGTAAGATCTCCAATGAATCTAACCTCCAAATATGTCTCGAATTAGCTCTTGTTGCTTCTCCACAGGCTGGCCTTCACATACAATAACAAATCAGTTCTTTTCCAACTCATTACAACTTGTTGACAAGTCTTCTGAGAGTCTCATCAGGTATTAGAAAAACATTATTGTAAGTTATTCTACAAAATTATGACAATAAGGGATTGCAGTAATAACAGTCTACATAGTGATGTAGAAGCAACTTTTACTACAACCAAAATTTCTGCTATCATAAATGACAAACAATGCATCAAACTTCTATCGATACACTAATATAGCACAACTTTCCCAAGTCTTCATACAAAAACTTGTTCAGAGAAGAAAAGAGAGCCAACAATGGGATTTTTCCCATCCCATTTACTACAGGATGTCAAAACTCAAAAAGCGATAGCCTCAACTTATACTTTCTGATCAGTACTTAATAAAAAAGTATCAGTACTTGCACCAACATTGTTACCAATTGGACTAAATAAAGCAAAGATGGTAATAGCCTAATACCTCAATCAGTAAGCAAAAGCATCTTAGGAACAGTATGACTACAGGGAAAACACTAAGCAAATGATAGCAGACAGAAACAAGAAGAGATTATAACCAAAGGAAACTTAAGGAACACTATACATGATACGACTGACATAAGAAAGCAGAAAACTATAAAGAGTAAGTTCCATATTAACCAAGGATATAGATAACCTTATTAGTCTCATCAAGGTTATCAATGGGAATAAAGGATGTTTTATCAGAATAGGAAGAGAAACAATTTTAAAAAGTCCAAAAGGATGCTAAATGAGAGAAACTTTACTGGTGTTCAACAAAGATCAGCGTTAGCCTTGATTAGCCTTTGAAATATAGCAGCGAGCATAGTTACTTTTCTTCTATTGTCATCAAAATAGATGATGGGGAAAAACACGTGAACAGAAGTGCAATTCTGATTTCATTTTATATCAAGTACCCATGACAAGTTTAAGAATTGTTGAATCCTTAAAAGACAGATTTCAAACCATTTTGATGTTTTGAATCCTTCAAAATTAAAGCAGTTTCTAATAAATAATGCAATCTACAAAAAGGCAGGAGCATGTGAGAATGGACGATGGACCTCTAATTGTCCTATGGATTCAACTTTTATTGATTTTTCTGTCCTTGAATTCATTCTTTATTAAATCCAGATACAGGGCATATGGTAGCTGAATAAAAATCTGCTATGTTCCTTAGTTTTTACAGGGTTTCCATTAGTAGCGACATGTACTTGAATTTTTCTCAGGGGGGGGTGAAATTAGCCCAGTCAGGGTAGTGTTTATTGCCCCTGTAAGGAAGCCCCTAATTTGCACCTGGTGATTGCAGGTAGTGGATAAAACAATGTCCCTGAGGAAGTGCAAAAGTTTGTTCCTAACCCAATGTGTGATAATGAATTTCCTATCTGGTACTAAGCCTAATGCTTTTATCACAAAAGTAGACTATGCACTGGTTGAGTATTTTTTGATTCAAGTTTCACTAGAGGTGGTTATTGGCAGCTGGAATAAGAATGCCTTGGAGCCCAATGGATAGAAAGTGGTGGTCAAGAACCTTAAACCATTTGGTCTTCTTGTTTTCATTAAATCAGATTGAAGAGAATATATAGCTATTTCTTTTACCTTCAAAGCCATGTCCTTCATACTCATAAGTTCTTCCAAAGCTGTACACTTTTCATTACATGAGACCAGCTCTTCGTTTGCAGACTTCAATGCCATCTCAGACTTTTCCATCTTCATATGAGTCACTGATAAGTCATGCTGGAGTTCAGTCACGGACTCCTGCAACTGAGAAATTCGATCTTTGGCATCCTGTTCCAATTCCAATAGTCTACCCTCTGCCTCTTTCAGACTTTCTGCATACTAGCGCTTTGCCATCTCAGATCTCTTCAGATCCCTGCAAAGGTGCTTGATCTCAGACTGCTTGTCGGAAGAATTCTTCTCTTCAGTTCTTAACTGGCATTTAATCCCTTCAATGATATCTTTCATATCCTCAACATTATGTTTTTCCTTTTGAACTTCCAATCGAGCAGCATCAAGGGCTGCTTCTTTTCCCTCAATAACAACTTGAATGGACTTCAGCTGAGCTTCCAGGTCTGCATGGCCTCGCTTTGATTCAGTTGCCTTCTCTTCCATTTCATGCATTGCATCACAAAGCCTCTCAATTTCAGCTTGCTTCTCTTCACTTTTCTTCAATATTCACTAGCTTACTACTTGTCACCACATTCCATGGTTCAGAGTTTGCTCAAAATCACTATCTTGTATAAAGAGAAATTATGGATGGACTCTCTCTGAATTGCATACTCTGCTATTTGAAGAGCGTCATTCTCTGTTTGTTCTCGGGATATAAATTGTGTTATGTGAATGTGTCCTCCTATGCATCACCACGATACAACAGTCTATTGCGAGACAATATTGGCAACACTTATTAACAATTGGCATTCACAACAATTGTCATTCAATTACTTATATCTTATTATGTAGTACAGTATCCCTATCCTTAGTAAGCAGTTCCAGTTACATAGTTTTTCCTATGTATTTGGAAGAGGAAGTGTAATGGAAATAATGAGCCAACGAACTTTTATCCAACACACGTTTCTCAAGTACACCTAAGGGATATAGCCCAAAAGGTTAGCTCAACTGGCTTTCGCCAATGTTGCTGTGAATTTGGTTAGTTTCGTGCCAGCAAGAGGATGATGTCAAGCACACAAACTGATCTCAAAGGACCACAAGTTAGAAAATGCATAGTTTGTAGATGATATTCAAAACATGTGTTTCAAAACTGGAATTTTAGCTTTTACATGTGTTGTCAAAGCCTCTAAAAGAGACTGTTGTGTCTTGATTATAAGTAGTACTTCTGACTCTTGTCTCTATCTGGTAGGAAGAAAAATTAATGTTTAGTAACATTGCATGTAAAATTTCCCTAACAAAAGAAAGAGGATCAGTAATGGAACTTGATGCCTTGCAACAATGATGGATGTACTCTTTCACATTGACTACTGCGTTGATCTTTGAGAACCAAGATTCTAATTCTTTTGAGCCTTGACTACCCAAAAACTATGTTGCAGGTTATGGACCAAACAAGAAATGACAGAAAATAGCAGCACTCATGACCATGAAGATGAACCACACTCTAACCACTAACCAGTGAATATGATTAAACCAATTACACAAAAGGAGATAAATCGTCTTAACAGAGGACAATGAGGCTCTTCCACAACTAAATATATCCCAAATGAATGGCAAGGGAAGTTTGAACTTTATAGATATAACTATGCTTAAACTAGTACAAATGACTTGAGTCACAAGTTATACAATTGTCCATTGGGTCATTTATTCTTTACTTTTGCTTTAATTTTCAGGGGAGATCAAAAAATATTATGAAAGGTTTACACCTATAATTTTATGCAGATTTCCTCACAATTTAACCTCAACCCCACTATGTAGTTTTTCAATCTAAGATTTAAGTAAGAATCTGGATATACATTGTTGGTCATAATGAAATAGCGATTCTAGAGACTCCACATTCAATAAAATGGAAAGAATCCTATAATAATATTCAAGTCACAGGGCACACACAATGTGGTCTTTTACAACTGGTACAACTGAGTATAAATAAATATTTCCATTCTAGTGCATAGTTGTTAGTTTAAGGAAAAAAATACAATCCCTTTCAATACCTACAACAAGCCTGTCTATGGGTTTCCTTTGACATAGTTTGGCTTCTAGTGGACATTATAATTTTCTAATTTCAATTTCTATAAAATGTGTTTAGATTATGAATTAATGTACAGGAAAATCTAATCTCTTTTAAACCCTCAAACTTCAGAGTGGATTTCTTGCAAACCACAAAGTAGTTATAGAATTTCATTTGTGACTAAAATAGTAAAAACTCTTAGAAGAGTTTGTGCCATAATTCTATTGGACTTGACTCAAAAAATGCACATGGAAAGGAAGCTATGGAAATCTATAGACCTTGCCATCCTTTAAATCATAGAACATATAACAGAATTTATACATGAAGAATTTTGGATGTAGCATGTAACTCAAAATTGTTTATCATAATTAGCATCAGATTTGAGCCTACCTTATCATTCCACCAGTATATTGACTCAATACCTGCAGAGACAGGAAATTTCAGTCAAAAGTTTACCTTCACTATTGTGGTTAAAAAATATTTAAAACCGCAATTCATCAACTATAGTGAATCCATGCCAAGCTTGCTTGGAGCTCAAAATTGTTGTTGAAAGCAATATGGCACTATAAAGTAGATTTGTAAAGGCCTCCCTTATTTAGCTATTTTGGTGATAGAATTCAATTTTAAACTTCTAGAAAAGAAAACATATTGGACATGGGATGACATTGATGCTTACTGTTTTATAAAGCCAGTTTATGGCATGCTAAAATGTTATCCATAAAAATGACTTTATAGTATTTGAATTTGAAAGCTAGTACGCCGTATACCAGTCCATCTATTTTACCTACATTAGAAGTTGTGACTGTTGGAAGTAATTTACTAAATAATAACCTCCATACAACATTTGCATTCAGTGAATGTAAACTGCACCAAAGTTAGTCCCTTTGTACAATACTTCTGAAAGCTTGAGCACTAATAAACCTATAAAGTCCCATGTAAACAATAAAATGGAATGAATATATATCACTGCTAATCCAAGACTAGACGAATAAGCTATTGTCCCTTGTGTAAAATGTGAGATTTAAAAAGAAAAACAAATATTAGAGAGTATTAGATAGGTGTGCAAGCCATGAGGATGACACCACCTTCAAGAGTATTTCCAATGAGATTGTTGTTCTTGACGTCCAAAACAGCAAGATGAGGGAGCTTTGTAAAAGTTGTGGGTATGGTCCCAAAGAGTAATTTGAAGCTGAGGTCCAGCCTCGTCAGCGAGCTCATCTCTCCCAGTGATGTTGGTATTGCACCATTCAAATCATTGTATTGTATCTTGGAAACTCAGTCAAAATCATCCTTAATGGTATTAACTTTTAATCTCCATAATTCACTTCACAAACACAATAATATCACACTAGAACATGTACTTGAATAAAGGTCTTGTAATAATAATATAATAATAATCTATTTTTAAGGTCACAACCAAGCCAGACACTAATTTGGTGTATGAGACCCCAATTTGGTGTACATAGATATTCACCATGACCACTAAATCTACAGACTACTCAATGGGTGGAGGATATGATATTTTTTTGCAATGCAATGCTGTCACAATAGGGCATGAAATAGGATGAAAAGTCAGGTAGCCCAAGGCATGCTATAAAAATTTCTATCAATTTCTAGTTCTGAAAATGATTGGAAGTCCGCAATGACCATTGCAAACGCCCTTGAAAAGAAATTTATGAAACTTAGCTTATGGAACAGGTATGAATAATAAAATTTACTTCCATGTATTTAAGCTCACAATTGCAAATCATGACTTCTTCAATCATCCAATTCTCTTAGACGCTATAACTTTATGAACAAGGACATAAAACCATACCTATTTGGCCTAGAAGCTCAATTTTTACACCATTATGCTCAACCTTTTTCCCGGCAACAGGTTCTATAGAAACCTCTTGAAAAATACACTCTAAGTTAAACTTATTAACATCAACTTAGCAGTTACAAAGGAATTTTTTCTTCAAGCACGTTTATTGCAAAGAAATTAACAAACAAAAGTTTCAATCCTCTAGTTTCTCTGCTATAACTGGCATTGAAGTTTTGAACTAGTATTAAACCTCTGATCAACTAGTGCTCTCATAAATTTCATAACAGAACTTTTTAGAATTGAAGGAAAGTGAGACTCTTTCAAGTGGTACAGTGGTACTGTAAAAAATCAACTAACCCCTCCAACAACATTTTATTGGCTTTGAAAAAGAGGCACCAAGGCAATTTGTCCATTTTCTTTACTCACACTAGTCTGTAAGAATAGCATAGCATTGAAATATTTTGGATGAAGATTGCCACTACAGAAACAGAAAATTAAGAGTACTTTCTACAGTGTTAAAAAAGGAAAACAGACAAATTCCATTGCTCACATCATCAAATTAGGATAACAAAATTCAATTTCCAAACCTGTGCAAGATGCAAAAAATGAGAGCATCCTAGTGATTACCGTGGCCTCTCTATATAAAATAAAAAATAAAGAACATTTGGAGGACTGTCCCAATTTTACAGGTTTCATTAGAGAGAACTAAATGCTTATGAAATACTATATGTTAATGCATTCAAGAAATATAAAATCCTCACATCCTTGCCTCATTTTTCAATAATTGATGAAGGTTATCCAATGTCCTATCTTTCATAAGTTGCTTCACTTTGAAGTCTAGTTTAATTAATTATACTCGGGAAGTAAGATCCAATTTCACAATAATGAAGTGGGACAGATTCAAGGAATGATTCCCTTATGTACAAAATATTGGTTTCCTTAACATGAAGAGGTTAAGGCTATATTTCTTCAAGGAATGATTGGCTATAAAAAGCACCTGTATAGCCCAAAAAGGGACTATCATCTGATAGCAACAAATTAATACATTGCTTGCAAGATTATTTAAACAATTAAATTGGGCCAATAATTAGATCAAGGTGTTTGAGTGATCAGTTCATTAAGAGAACATTTATTCTTCTCCCTACAGGATGGACTTTTCCACGACATTGATCAATCTATTTTTCTAATAATGTGCAGGTGGACAGTGCATTAGATTTACCCAATAAAAAGTTAACATATATCAAAAAATACACTAAAATGGATGTGGAAAAAGACATTTCAGTTCAACAGTTTGGGATGTCAAATGAGTCAATCTAATAATATCATAAAACCATTCAAGATTGACAAGCCAAACCTACATACAAAAATTAATGTCCATTATGTTGCTGGGAAATTTAACCATCATACTGAAAAAAATTATAGAATATCAAAAGTTTAGCCAAATTCTCTTGCCAACCAGGGTATTACATCTAGTCCTCAAGCCCTTGCATAGAATATAAAAAGTAACAAACATTCTCAAATACAAAGTCAATAAGGCACGGGGTTGAGTTAGCTTCCCTCCAAGGATGATTGTTACATAAGATAATGTTGTTATGTCCTTTATGTTGAGCGACTTTTGAAGTCAGTCCTGGACCTTCTGTCTGTCATGGAGGATCCTCTTTTTTGTCTCTATTATTTTGAGTAATGGAAAGTGTTATAGATAGAAGGTCAATACCAAAACTTTAACATACTATTATAGACCATGCTAGTTACCAATATATGTGGCAGTGCCACCCCCTGGAAATGGTGACCTTGGTTCCCTGAACCACCCCTTGGATTCTTTGGTCCCTTTTTCCTCTATGCTTCAAGACAAGCAAGAGTCTGTGGCAGTGGAAAGTCAATAGGAATGGCTTCAGAGGCCCCTCATAAATCCTTCAAAGGAGCTCTTACCTCATTAAGTTTAGTAGGTTTTCCACTGGATCCAAAGCCTACCTCTCAAAGGTGACTACAAATAGTTAAGGCTGCAGCCATTCCTACTATTCCAATGGATATTCAGGCTCTTTAGCAGACTGAGTTTCACCTTCTTCATGGACTGATCTACCATTTCAACGAGTACTGGCCAAGGGTGACATACTTTCAGTGGACCTCAATTACCTGGAAACCCCTGCCCCAAGAGGAAGCATACATTTTTCCATCTTCCAAAGGCTTCTTCATCATGTAATTCACACAGCATTAGATAGGGATCTTATCCTCAACACATGCTCTTGGTTCTGGAGATGTACTAGCCTATGTATGAAAGCATGTTCCCCACATTTGATCCCTCTTCGGACTCTCCTTCAATGGCACCCATCTAGGTAAGGCTTCCTTACCTCCCCCTTCAGTTTTGATCTTATGGATCTTTGTGTGAGATAGGGAATTCCATAGGCAAGTTCCACTTCCAAAATATAGAAATAGAGAATGGGCATATCACCATATACTCCCAGATCCGTGTGGATATGGACTTCTCCAAAGGCCTTCCATAAGCAATCAGACTAGTTGCAAAATATTGTCTAGAATCAACTCCTAGAATATGAACAGACCACATTTTCACTGTAGAGTTTTCTTTGGAACAGGCATGTGACAACTGAATTCCCTAAGCTCAGCAAGGTGAAGGGTCCTTTAGCCCAAAAAAGGAAGCGAAAAAAAAACCCACTTGGTGGAAAGGTCCAAAAGAACAACACCACCTAGTAGAGAAAGAGCCACCACCAGATGAGAAAGTGATCACTCCCTCGGCAGATAAGGCAGAACAACCTTGTATGAAGAAAACCCCTTCCCCATTAAAGGAGGCCCCAATCCTTGAAGATGAAAATGACTGCATTCTGCTTACCTTGGAATCTATGCAGAATCACACACCATTGTTAGGACAGGACAAGTAACGAATCAAGTGGATGTTGAAACAACAGTAGCTCATATCCCCACAGTAAATACATTTCATCAAACTAACAGGCCCCGGAAATAACACTGGGGTGATGAGGAAGAGGAGATATCAAATATCCCATCCTCCTAGTAGAACTAAGAAATATGGGAGATGAAGAAACTACGGAAATATAAACAGATTCTATGGAACCTGACGAGGTATGAGGTTACCCCCCACATGGATTGAAGCAAGCAAGCACCAGACACTCCATTCCAGGAAAATCCGGAGGAAAGGACTCGAGCAATTGCAGAAAGTCCAAAGACTTCCAAAGCTACTACTGAATACATGACCAGATCTTGGGAGGAGAAGCATTTATTTTAAATGTATTGTTTTTTGCGTAGTTTGTGGTCAATCTATCAGGATCTACCCTTTCAATCAGTGTAAAAAGGATAATCTCTTTCAAAAAGAATTGAATTTTGGATTATCCCCATCCCATCCAGTAATGGGAGAAGCACCAAATTCCAGAACTAACCCCTTTTGTTCTATAAGGAGTATTTTATGTGTATGCAGGCATCAGCATTTTCTTTGGAAATATAAAACAACCATCAAATTTTTTTCAAAACAAGCTATAAAACTCTCATGGACAAGAGGATCCATAAGCATGAGTAAATTTACCTGGGCATCAGGATCGTGAAGCAGAAGAGCCTTCAATGCCATGGGAAAATCAGATTCAGTGCACGTGGAGGGAGACATATGGAATACTTGTCGTCACATAGCTTTAACTATATTGAAGTCCCGCTCTCAGAGAACCCACGAGATACTCAACGAGATTTTTGACACTAAGAGAGCAGAGGCTCCTAAGAGAAATCCCTATGATCATGGGATCTTCATCCTGGCATTCCTGGAGGAAATTAACGGTGAGGAGGGCCAAATCGAGATGAACCCTTGCATAATTCCCCATGTAGAGATAACACATCTTCTTCAGCACAATGTCTGATGTTGGAGAGCACATGAACAATTCATTGAAGAGAGATGAGACATCGACCCCTGTGGTCATATATGATATGAACTTATTGTATAGCTCCCTCTTTAGATCCTTAGCTCCCAGTGCCCTGCTCCCTACTAACTGTCTCAGCTATATTTTCAGTTCCCCGACTTCTCCTTTCCTAAATTTTGAGATTTGATTGAATTTACAGACGATGATGGTGATCAAATTGAAGGGGGTTTGGGGTAAATTGAGAACTTACCCAGAAGGATGCAATGGAGGTGGTAGGCACTGACATTGGGGCGGGGGAGCCATGGTTTCCTCCTCTGATAGTAATGAAAATACAGAAACGAAGAAGAAAATGAGGTTGTGGAGTAGGGAAAGGGAATGTTGAAGAGAATGAGACAAAACGTAAAACAATCTTTGGGTAAAGGAGGTAAAACAATCTTGTCTTAAAATGAGATTCTGTCGGGTAACCACATAGGTTGGTTGTCATATTATAATGGTAAGGAAGTTTATACATATGTAACTTATGTATTAATCACATAGGTTAAATACAATGTTTAGATTGGAAAAGAATCATCTAATTTTATAGTAAATTATTTTTTAATAATTAAAATTTGACAATACATAAAGTTAGAATTTTCATCAATTTGAAATTCTAATGAGTTTTAATGATCTAAATAAATTCAAATATGATCAAAACTTCTAACACTCTTGTCTCACCATGTATAAATATTGGATCATGGTAGAACTATGTCTATGCTTGAAATATTTGTTGGATTCTTATTAGATTTGTGGCTAGAAAGAGGATACATTTGCTACAAGATTAGCTTACTTCGATTGGAAAAACTATAGTGCTTTGTAAACTATGATTTTCTTTCTATAAGGGTTGATTGATTGCATGAAGAATGTACATGCTTTCTCAGCCTCCCTTTGCTCATTTGTGGAACATGTTATGTAGATGTATGTGTATGTTAAGAACAATATTGAATAACAAGATGTTAAATCTTGCATTTAAATTGAAAAAAAAATGGTATTTATAGTTTTTTTTATAGAAGGCATTGGTCTTGCTATAATGGTTGATTGATTGTGGGAAGAATATACATGCTTGCTTGACCTCCTCTTCCTCCTTCGTGAAACATCTTGTGTCAGTTTGTGTGTTAATAACAATGAATAATAAAGACCTGGATACATTGTGTTTGGTGTTTTGGAATAGTTTCTACAACTTTAAAATCTACTCTCTTCTTATGTGTTACTCCACATTGGTTGTTAGGTTTTGTTAACGGTAGTGCATAAGTTCTCAATGTTAAGATATTCCTATACTCCATCCTAGTCCTACCAGCATTTTCATCCTTTGCATTTTCAGTCTTGCATGCAGCATGCATTATGCATGCATTGCATGCATCCGCATGTTGCCCAGTCATCAAGTTGACACCTCCAGCACCTAGTCCCTAGTCTTCCAGCACTCGGGAGCTTATTTCCACTCAGATTGAGCCCTCCTAACCAGTGATGTGCCCACTTCTCACCTTCCACTTGAGAAGGGTGCCTTTTATCACCTACCATTCCTGTTCACTTCAATTAGCCACCTGTCTTGCCTTGAATTAAGGCTAGACTGACTCCTAACTGCTGTTATCACTCCGATGGACCTCCGATGAGACTTGACTGCCCATTATGACTCCAGATAGCTCCTCATGCGCCCTCCACTGAGACTCCTTCATTTAGTTAGTGCCTCCATGTGCCAGTTACACCTACCACACTCAGTTAGACTCAGTTTGACTAATGATTGACAGTTACTTGCGCATTGATGACTCCACTGATGATGAGATAGACTTCTAGTTGTGCTCCGATGACACTCCAGTGATATTTTGATCACTCCATGAAGGCTAATTCGAATTTCCACCTTGGCATTCGAATCCTCATGCATTGTATTATTTATTTTTCCATTTGTGATTAATGAATTAGTGTGTGTGAAGTTATTTTGCTTCTATTCAAGTTCAACTGTATTATTATTTTGTTGCTCATCTTACCGCATTGACCACTCTTAATCTTATTCCTAAATTCTTTCTTGTGAGGTATACATCAACTCTTAGATCTGCTGTCAGGATTTTCACATGGTATCAGAGCCTGTTGAGAGTATTGTTGATCTTCATTCCTGAGAGTTTTTTGCAGGTTATTATCAAGATTTCGAGTGCAGCAGTTTCTGCATCTTTTGCAGCAGTAGCAGTTGCAGATATTTTCTATTGTTTTTGCAGGTCTTCTACAGCTTCCATGTATTTAGAAGGAATTCCTCCTCTTTCTCTATTCAACTATGTTGAATGGAAACCAAAGATGATAGCACATTTGAATAGACATGGTCTCTTTGATTATTGTTTTGAAAGAGAGTTTGAATCCTCTTAAAAAGAGAATGACTGGTTAAATAAAGGTGACAGTGCCTCTGGAGAAATGATGCTTGCAATGTCTCGTTGCATGGTAATCGATTCCCTTGATCATGTTGAATGTCCAAAAGAGCTATGGGCCCATCTGGATGAAATATTTGGCAAGCATAATGAAGGGATTGGTCCAAACCCTTTCGAGAGCAAGCAAAGTGATGCATTCGCCCTTCTTGATGATCTCATTGATCATGAATCAGTATCAAACATATTTCATATTGAAGTTAGCCACAAAGAAGAAGAACTTGCAGATTCTACACTCATGCTCCAAATTTCTTCTATTTCAAATTATGTGCCAGCTCACACTCTAGAAATTACAGAAGGTCCTAAATCCTCTCTTGCACTAGAGTTTGTTGGTTTGCATCATGATCTATTGAATGTTTCGGAGATAAAATCAGCCATTGGAGGTAATGCATTCGCTCTCCTTGATCACTTACCTCTTATGTACTACTATATGATCATTATTTCATGCTTTCAAAAGGTTATTGAAGATTATGGCCATTGTCATTCGCTTGGGATAATTTCTCATGCATTTACTGGTTTTAATCTCACCTCTAATGGTTCAAAGGAGATCTCAAGAAACCATGATTCAAGTCTTGGATCTAATTTGGATTCTAAGCAATCACTACTTGAGATAATTTCTCATGCATATGATGGTTTTGATCTCACCCCTGCTGGTTCAAAGGAGATCTCAAGAAACTATTCTTCAAGTCTTAAATCTGATTTGGATTTCAAGCAATCATGTGATGGTTTTTTTTGGCATAATCTAACCCATGATGGTTCGAAGGAGAAGACAAAAGACTATCTGCACATTCATAGAGCACATTCATAGATTTGATCCTACCTCAACTGATTCGAATCACAGGTTCAAGGATCATTCTCATACTTTTGGATTTGTTCTCATCACATTCGATCTGAAGAGCAAGTACAAGCACATGCTTTCTGAGCATGATTCACTTCTTCCCAAGAAGAAGATACCTCCAGACATATGACCAAGCATCACACCTACTTGAGTTTGGAGCATTTATTTTTGTGTGTGCCTTACAGTCTATTTTGAGGGGGGGTATTTTTTCCATGAGGTTTTCCCCATTTCCTCGGTTTATTGACTGTTATTATTCATTTGTATTGGGTGACCTTTGGTCTCAGTTACCAAGGCCTAGGATGGATTAAGGGGAAGTGTTAGGATATTCCTATACTCCATCCTAGTCCTACCAGCATTTTCATCCTTTGCATTTTCAGTCTTGCATGCATCCGCATGCTGCCCAGTCATCAAGTTGACACCTCCAACACCTAGTCCCTAGTCTTCTAGCACTCGGGAGCTTATTTCCACTCAGATTGATCCCTCCTAGCCAGTGATGCACCCACTTCTCACCTTCCACTTGAGAAGGGTGCCTTTTCTCACCTACCACTCCTGTTCACTTCAGTTAGCCACCTGTCTTGCCTTGATTTAAGGCTAGACTGACTCCTAACTGTTGTTATCACTCCGATGGACCTCTGATGAGACTTGACTGCCCATTCTGATCCGAATTTTATGAGCAGAACGAAATGAATACAGATTATTATCAGATGCTTAACACAAAATAACAGAGATACAGTAAAACTGGTTTTCTATTCAATAAGGAAATAAGCTAGAGCTGTAAAATGCAGCGGAAAACAAGCTTGCTGGAATGGTGGCGGCTTATCTCTGAGAAGAGATGTGATGGCTGCGCTCATTTCGCAAGAAGATGGTTACAATGAGGCTCTGAAGGCCTTTTTACAATAAACAGGAATGTCAAAAACCCTAGACATCCAAAAACCTAACCCTAGGAGATGAAGCGCCAAAAGTCATGTGGGCCCCGTTTGAGTAAGTTAGTACATCAACTTCCCAGGGTCGTAACTTTTGCATACGATCTCCGTTTGGGGCACTCGGTAGCCCGTTGGAAAGATCTATCCGAGATTTACAACTTTTGAATGGGGCCAAATGCATGTTGAAGGCAACCATTTGGCCCCCCAAATTGCCAAAAAAAGGTCGTTTAGGGCCTCAAAATGGCCTCGGAAGTTCAGGACCCAAAAACTACTAAAAATAGTACAATACCAAAATTGCCATAAAACTATTTTGAGCCAGTTGGAAAGGTGGGTGGACACCAATATCCACCTGGATCAATCCTCCCTCCTTAGGAAGCAATGGTCTCCATTGCGTTGAGTTCCCCCATCAGTTGAGGAAATTTCTGTTGAATTTGGCCTTGGGTGAGCCAATTGCCTTGGTGCAGGAGTTGCCCTGCTTTGACAACTCGATAAAGCTGGATCCTTTGATGTCGAGTGCCCTTGATCTGTGTGTCTGCAATATGGTCAATGGATGCTTGTTGTAGGCAATCAGGGTTGAGCTATGTTGGTGTCAACTTCTCTGCTATCTCTGAGGTGTCTAATAGTGGTGGGAAATATGGCCGAAGGAGAGCCACGTTGAAGACTGGATGCAGACCAAGGAAGGGGGGAATGTTGAGCTCAAAATCATTGTCACCCACCGCCTTGGTGATGGTGTACGGCCCATAACGGAGTGGGCGAAGTTTTCGATGGGGCCCTGTAAGGCGTTCTTTCTGCAAATGCAACCAAACTTTGTCGCCCACCTAAAACTTATGTGGCACCCGATGTTGATCATGGCGCTGCTTGTACTTGGCATTAGACTTCTGTAGAATATCCTGAACCTGTTGGCGGATATGCTGGATTCGTTCAATGAACCGGGCGGCTTTGTCAACTTCTGGGGATGAGTCGGTCGAGGTGGTCGCAAGGGGAAGTGCAACATCCATGGGGCCCAATGGTTGGAATCCCAACCCCACCTGAAAGGGGCTGTGGCCAGTTGAGCTATGCAAGGCTCGGTTGTAGCTATGTTGGACATAGGGGAGACTTTCATCCCATGTGTGGGGGTGTGTTGAATTGTACATGCGTAGGATATGTACAACCATTCGGTTGACGACCTCTGTTTGTCCATCAGTCTAGGGGTGGAAGGCAGTGGATTTGGTGAGCTTGGTATCCAGCAGTGACCAGAGGCTTGACCAGAATGAGCTGAGGAACCGGTTGTCACGGTTTGAGATAATGGTCTGTGGGATCCCAAAATGTACCCAGACTCATTCAAAGAAGAGCTTGGCAGTGGCTTCTGCTGTGATGTTCTTCTTGCAAGCGGCTAGAATCGCCATCTTGGAAAAGCGATCAACAACCACGAAAACACAGTCGTTTCCCCTCTTGGTGGATGGGAGGCCCGACATGTAGTCCATTGAGATGGATTCCCACGGCCTGTCAGGAGTAGGCAGAGGGGTGTATAGGCCCTGTTTCTTAGTGGTCGGTTTGGCAATAGCACAAGCGGTGCAAGACCTGATATACTTGCCGACATCCTGTCGAAGTTTCGGCCAGTAGAAATGTTTCTGCAACACTGCCACTGTCTTTTCGACTCCAAAGTGTCCTGCCACCCGACTCTAGTGAGCTTCCTAAATCAGCTTCGCGTGCTCGCTTGATGGAACGCAAAGATGGCCCAGATGACACAACAACCCGTCCTGAAGATGGAAATTAGCAACCACTGAGTTGGTGCCCAACATTTGATAGGTGGTGGAGAAGTCAGGGTCTGTCTCGTAGAGGTGGGGCCATCCGGAGATCTCGTGGCCACAAGAGTCTAGCACCGTGGTAAGTGCCGCGACTGGAGGTCGACTGAGGCAGTTAGCAACTCAGTTGGTACTCCCTGTTTTATATTTGATGTTGAGATGGAACTGCTGTAAATATGTTGACCACTTCTGATGGCAGTCATTCTGCAACTTTCCTTGGGTCTGCATGAACTGTAGTGGCTTGTGATCAGTGTGGATGACTGTCTCCTTCCCAAGAATGTAATGTTTCCACTGACTGCAGGCTTGTACAATGGAGTACATTTCTTTGTCATAGGTAGGGTACTTGCGGACAGCATCTGATAGTGTCTCACTATGATATGCCACGGGGTGGCCGTGTTGAGTGAGAACGGCGCCCACAGCATAATCTGAAGCATCTGTCTCGATCTCAAAGGGATGTTGCAGGTTCGGTAATGAGAGTACCGGCGATGAGCACAAACGCTTCTTCAAGTCATCGAAGGCTTGTTGTTGGGACAAGCCCCACACAAATTTTGCCTTACCACCACCCCTGGTCACTTGGCTGAGGGCCCATGCGATATGAGAGAATCCCAGCACGAACCGGCGATAGAATTGGCGAGGCCCAAAAAGCTCCGAAGTTTAGTGAGTGTGGTTGGGGCTGGCCAGTCACGGATGACCTGGATCTTGGCTAGATCCACATGCACACCATGTCGATCAACGATGTAGCCTAAGTAATGGACCCTGTCCATGCCGAAGGAGAATTTTTCCAAGTTTGCATATAGTTTGTGCTTCCGCAGGGTGTGCAGAACCTGCTGAATATGCTGCAAGTGTTCCTCCCAAGTCTTGCTGTAGATGAGGATGTCATCCAGATACACCACTACAAAATTGTTGGTGAAAGTTCGTAGGATATCGTCCATCATCCTCATAAAAGTTGTTGGAGCATTTGTCAAACCAAAAGGCATGACCAACCATTCAAAAAGACCTTCTTTTGACTTGAAGGCAGTCTTCCATACATATGTCTGTTCTATTGGGACCTGGTGGTAGCCAGACTTCAGATCAATCTTACTGAAGTATTTGGCCCCCATGAGCTGATCAAGGAGGTCGTCGATTCGGGGAATCGGGTACCAGTTACGGACTGTGATTTTATTCAGGGCCCGGTAATCAATGCAGAGTCACCAGGTCCCATCTTTCTTCTGCACCAGCACGATTGGGCTCCCACAAGGTGATGAATTGGGACGGATGTGCCCCTTGTGGAGCAATTCTTGGATCTGCCTCTTGATCTCCTCCTTTTCCAACAGAGAGCGGCGATAGACTGGCCCATTGGGTAGCGGTGCGCCTAGGGTCAGATCAATGGGATGCTTGACCTGGCAGTGCAGAGGTACCCCGGTCGGAGAGGAGAAGATATCTGAGTATCCTTCCACCACCTTATCCACTTGCTTCTGTTGTGTGGATAGATCAATCATGGAGGCTCGGGATGTGGCTGTGATCTTTCTTTCACTCTGAGAGCGAATCACGAAGAAGACAAATTTCCCGGTCTAAGAGATGACCTTCCTGCATTGCTTGGCAGAGATTAAGGAAATAGCACTAGGAGGGACTGCCTCAGGTATCCTGTACAATTTCCTGTTCAAAGAAATAATAACACTACGAGGCCTAGACTCATATACAGCATGACGTTTCCATAAATAAGGTTGGCCCAAAAGAACATCTGAAACTTCGAGAGGAGCAACATCACACAATACCTCGTCCTTGAAGGGCTTGATGCCGTATGGCAGTCGGCACTGTTGGCTGACACGGAGATCGCTTCCTTTGCGGAGCCATCCAATGGTGTAGGGTTGTGGGTGCGGCGTTGTCGGTAGGGCCAAGCGCTTGACAACCTCTGCTGAGATGAGATTCTTCTGGCTACCGCTATCAACGATGAAGTGCAGCAGGGTGCCTTTTACCCACATCTGTGAATGGAAGAGGCGTACTCCTTCTTCTGGCTCGTCTGGTTCATCAGGATGGAGCTTGGTGGTAGCAATGGTGGAACTGGGTTCCACGTCAATGATCCGTCTTCCCCTTTCTGGTTTGGACTCAGAGTCAGAACCCGCATCTGATTCAGATGCTTTCACTTCGGCCACCAGCGACTGCTTTGAGCGGAAATCAGTAGTGTTATGCCAAGGGCTCTTATGGAAGTCGCACCACTTCCCGGTATCTTTCTTTGTTTTTCCGGTGTCCTTCTTTGCTTGCGGCTTAGACTAGTTGTCCTGATAGTGTCCATCTTTGCTCTGTCCTTTATTCTGTGGGTTGGGGCCGCCCTTTCCTGTCTTTTGCTGTGAAGGGTTCCCAGGCCCAAATTGCCGCTTCTTTTGTTTGAGCTTCTGCTCGATTTTGATGGCATATCAGTAGGCCGCGCCCAAGGAAGAGATGTCCATAAATTCCATTTCGGTCTGGATGTATCTATGCAAACCACCACGATACTTGAGCACCAGATGTCGCTCTGAATATTTGATACCCAGCTTGGTGCGCAAGGTATGGAAGATATTTGTGAACTCTGGCACTGCTTGGTCTCTTTCTTGTCACAATGTGGTCCATTTGGTATACAAGTCGTCATAACTTCCAACAGGGTAGTATTGTTCCTTAATAGCATCCCTAAAGGATTCCTAGGTGGTCGTGACTGAAAATAATGAGGCTTCTTCTGTGTCCTTTTGCTCGTAGAATGTTTCCCACCAATCTTTGACATGGGGAATGGCTTTGAGGAGCGCAAAAGTAATCTTTTCTTTATTCGAAAAGTTATGGACAGAAAAATACCCTTCTAGTAGATTCAACCACTTATCTACAGCATCTGCATCTATCTGTCCTTCAAATATAGGGATATCGAAGTTGATTTGTACCTTGAAGGGGGCGGCGCCTCCACTTGAGGAAGATGTGTCGCTTGTTGGTAGTCGCTGAAGGATTTGCGGGAATTTATCCATCATCTCGTTCCTCTGCTGCGTGAGGGCTTCCTCAAGCAACATTTTGATAGGATCTCCTGTCCCGTCATCTTTCTTGTATCCTGCCATGAGAGGTCGCTTGGGTGTGCGAGAGCTGTTGTCCTCAAGAGAAACAAGCTCGAGACCCAATTCTTTGTACCCTGACCTCATTGGGGACGTGCATTAAGACGACAAGGAACAGACCGCTCTGATACCACTGATTCGGATTTTATGAGCTGAACGAAATGAATACAGATTATTATTAGATGCTTAACACAAAATAACAGAGATACAGTAAAACTGGTTTTCTATTCAATAAGGAAATAAGCTAGAGCTGTAAAATGCAGCGGAAAACAAGTTTTACTGGAATGGTGGCGGCTTATCTCTGAGAAGAGATGTGATGGGTGCGCTCATTTCGCAAGAAGATAGTTACAATGAGGCTCTCAAGGCCTTTTTACAATAAATAGGAATGTCAAAAACCCTAGACATCCAAAAACCTAACCCTAGGAGATGAAGCGCCAAAAGTCATGTGGGCCACGTTTGGGTAAGTTAGTACATCAACTTCCCGGGGTCGTAACTTTTGCATACGATCTCCGTTTGGGGCGCTCGGTAACCTGTTGGAAAGGTCTATCTGAGATTTACAATTTTCAACTAGGGCCAAATGCATGCCTAGGGCAACCATTTCGCCCCCTAAATTGCCAAAAAAGGTCGTTTAGGGCCTCAAAATGGCCCCGAAAGTTCAGGACCCGAAAAACTACTAAAAATAGTACAATACCAAAATTGCCATAAAACTGTTTTGAGCCAGTTGGAAAGGTGGGTGGCCACCAATATCCACCTGGATCACATTCTGACTCCAGATAGCTCCTCATGTGCCCTCTACTGAGCCACCTTCATTCAGTCAGTGCCTCCATGTGCCATTTACACCTACCACACTCAATTAGACTCAGTTTGACTAATGATTGACAGTTACTTGTGCATTGATGAATCCACTGATGATGAGATAGACTTCTAGTTTTGCTTCGATGACACTCCAGTGATCTTTTGATCACTCCATGAAGGCTAATTTGAATTTCCACCTTGGCATTTGAATCCTCATACATTGTATTATTTATTTGTCCATTTGTGATTAATGAATTAGTGTGTGTAAAGTTATTTTGCTTCTATCCGAGTTCTACTGTATTATTATTCTGTTGCTCATCTTACTGCATTGACCACTATTAATCTTATTCCTAAATTCTTTCTTGTGAGGTATACATCATCTCTTAGATTTGTTGTGAGTATTTTCACACTCAACATTCTATGATTGTTCCAACATTATATGATCATTATGTTGACGGGGTTGTATAATCAAATCTATTGCTTCCTCTCCTCTCTCCATGAATTATTATATGACACATATACTTGTTTTTGTTTTCTAATTTACCTTTTTCATACAAAAATATTTTCATATAAACTTGGACTCATATCTAGGGATATTTTCATATAAATATTTACATTTTTTTATCTTACTAAAATTCAGTTTGTTTCTGCTAAAAAAATAACAAAGAAATCTAGGAATTTGGTACTATAAATATGATGGATCACTTATTTTTTAACCTAGTTAACTTTAAAGTTCACACTTCAACTCAAAAATGAATCTATAAATGTCATACCAAAGGAAAAATATAAAAATTCAGCCCTTTGAATCTTGAACAAAAATTTCCCCACAGACACCACTCAAATAAAACAAATGGAAATAGATAAACCAGCAAAAACATCTTACCACTCTTCCATGAGTTTTGTCTTCTCATCAATTGGAATTGTAGGACAGATTTCTAATGGGTGATAATAATCATGTATTTATTTGATAGGTACATTTAACATGCTCTCCTACCTTGTGTACGTCATTCTTTTTCTTCAATTTTTACTAAGCGTGTCGGGTCGACCAATGTGCCAAAGATGAAGGGAGACTTGTGCAATATTAATATCCAAAAATTTAGAGACATAATTACCGAAAGGCTTATGTAGAGGTATATAACCATTTTGTGGCAGAATTGTAGCATAAACTTGAAGAAACCAAACTGCCGCATATTTTGGAGTTCACAAAAAGGGACATAAAAGGAAATTATCCTCCACAAAACTGCCCCTACATTTTGAGAATGCAACCCATTTATTTCCGAGATTTTATAGTCGCAGGGAGGTTTGACATTTATGAGGACATAGCACATAGACCATAGAAAGATAGCATGGCCATAACTCTTAACTTAGAAATTTACCAGAACCAAAACTCTCAATAATGTGATAAATATATACCAAAAATATGCAGAGTAAAGTGATGAGAATGCACCTGATTGCGTAGATATAAAAAAAAATTAGAGACTTGGATAGGCTCGTTTATGGATTGGCACCACCTAGTTTTTTCTCTTGGTTGTATCCTATGGCATCATAACCTTAGAAACCCTAGATATGCAGAAACCCTGTAATATTGAGCTTTGACCTTCAAACCCTAAGCCCCTCTCAATGCAACACTATTGATGAAAACCCCAAAGAGTCATATATAAATTTCAAATATTGAAAAGACTAGTGAAAAAAATAAGATTTTGCACATAAGTACAAAACCACTGTTGGGTTGAACATTCATACCTTGTCATGAGTGGAGCTGCTCCGAGCTAGTCCAGTCGTGCATTTTTTCCCCTTTCCCCTTGGCTTTCGATGAGTAGGGGATTTTGTGGAAATTCATTTTCCCTCATTTCAACAATCTTTCCCGCTCTTATCACATTATCTAAAAGACTAATACTATTAAATATTACCTTAAATATTAAAATATATATATATATATCAATTTAATAAGTTAATATATAATATTATTAACAATATTAGAAATTAAAAAATTAGGAGTTTAGAACATTAAAATAATATTAAAAAGGGTTAATAATTTAAAAATTAGAAATTAAAAGATATAATAAGCCAAAATGTAATTTTAAAAGATTACAAATTTAGAAAAATAAAACATTAAAGTGAGATTAAAAATATTAATAATTAAAAGTTTAAGCCCACAATTAAACCATGACCTCCAGGCTCCAACCATGTTAATCATAAACCATGATCTATAATGACCTCCAACTATATTGATAAGCCATGGCCTCAACTTTGTTAAATTAGATCTTCAACCATGGTATAAACTTGCAATTTCATTATCATTAAGTTAATCAACCTTATAACAATTAATCTGTGGATGCGGGTGGAGACAACTAACAAGAGGAGATTATGATGGCACATGGACATTCGAGACCGCCACGTGTAGGATGGACAGAGCTCTAGTATGCATGTAAATGAATTAAATCAGGCACATGGGAAGGTACTATGAATCGAAAGGGCATGGACCACACACATGGACCATGACCCCCATAGAAAGATCTCTAAATCCATCTGCATTGTTAAAATTTAGTAAAATACTGTACAAATTCATTATCAAAATTGTAATTTTCCATTGTCAGTATGACACAACCAAAAATTACTAACATAAACGATTGATTCACATTAATCGTTGTTAGATAGTCATATGTATATTCTCGTGACTAAATTAGTCATTTATGTTAGTCATTTTTATTTTAGTCACTTGTTATCTAGTCATATCTTTTATCCCGTGACTAAATTAGTCGTTTTTAGTTGGCTTATTTAAAATTGCTCAATTTTAGTCATTTATCCCTTGAAAAAACAGTGTTGACTAACGTTTTTAGTCGCCTAGTCACTTATCTCTCATTTTGTACTAGTGGTACTCCAATGAAATGGGAACTCACAAATCAGAGTAAGAGTGAGAATCACCCTGGAATAATAATAGGGTTTCACCACTCACAACATGATCGAAACCCTAACCGATTTAGGAGCAAAGGAGTGAAATTCGACCAAACCAAGTGAACATACTACTCTCCAGAATCGTCGAATAGCCACATCGATCGAATAATGAATGCATGTGGTGATAGTACCAGGAATGGATTAATGATGATTGTAGTGAGTCAGTTGATGTGTTAGGAACGAAGTGAATGAACTGTACAACTATGAATTGTAATTGTAAGGGCTCATAAAATTATTGATAGTAGGTTAAGTCAACTAGATGTGTCATTGATAGTGCTAAATGGCAGTCAAAACAAGTCTCCTAGTTATGCATTGAAACGAGCACATAGATGGGAGAGCCAGGACACACTCTCTAGAATGAAGGTGGAAAATATTGATGTCATGGTGTTAGGTAAAAGTTTCATGCACATGGTCATCAAGTTGTAAGAACTAAGTATAATGAATTATGACCATGTACAAAGAGTCACATTGGGAAATTTACTATAATTTCCCCATACGAAATAGTGATTGATCTTAATACAAGACACATCCATAACATAACGCTTAGAATTGATTACCTTGCTTTTCAAAACAATGTCATGTCGAGATAATTATTAATGTTGTAACTAGGGTAGGATATAAAAATTGTAATGTCAAAACCAAAGGATTTGGAAAATAATATAACTCTGTACATCGAATAAATACCACAATAATTTATTAACCTGATTATATTGTATTTCTATATGGTGAATACCAAGAATCATAATAAATTAATCCAACATTAATATGGATACCAAAAATTAAAAGAGGCTAACATGATATCATTAATTAATCCTGATAACAATTCAGGATAAGAGAATAGAGAAAGAAATGAATCGAAATGTGACAATATTGTTATGTTATAAACATCATTCTGCATAAGGGAAACATACCAATGTTCAATATCATATAATAACCAAAGGAAACAAGCACTTCGAATCAAGTTGTGGAATCATAATTGTTGGCACGGGCTTAGTTCGCATGAAGTGCGGAAGGCAACTGTTGCGAAAGGGACAATCCGCGAAAAAAGGACCAATCGTGGAGATCGAGGAAGCACAAGAATAGTTAGAATTAGTTAGAATTGGTCATGTGGACCGTTTTGTAACCGCATAGTATCATATAAATAGAAGTATAATTGTAAGCCTAAGGGCATCGATCCATCAAGTGATAAGGACTTGATCCATCTTTTCCATCATTTTGATCTGTTTTGTATCCGCGACATGGTGTATTGACTGTTTCTGTGAAGTTCATTCCATAGGTTTTAATGAATGCATGAAGATGTTCGATTATGGTTCCATTTCTGTCTCTGTCTCTGTGCGATGATGAATGTGAATGTTTGCAACATGTTTAATACTCTGTGGATTTAATGATTACTATTTATGCGAATGAGTAGGTCAAATATGTTGTTGCAGATGTTTATTATATGTTGAACCTGTGAATGGTCTAATGTGCGAATGATGAGTTGATAGTATACTGCGAAGGATATAATCTTTGGGTTCTACAAGGGTAATGTGTGTTGGATGCATGTCCTCAACTCCATTGCGGAAACTTGGTTCCTATAGCCACCTTATCCATTTCGAGTAAGACTGCACTTGCTCCGCAAGTGTTGCTGGAAAGGGTTAAACCTTTACGAGCCGATGTGTAAGGGAGTTTGGGTTGGTATTTGTTGGCGACAGTGCGAAGTGAACCCCTATCGATAGATGCTGCGTCAACAAATGGTTCTATTGTCGGGACCTTGAGGAAGAGAAGAAGAGGATATGTTGTGGCATCCGACGAAACCAGAGATCAAAGAGTGGTTCGATAAGAAGGCAGAGGAATTCGCAGAAGGTGAAAAGCGAAACCCTGGACAGACAGCAACCAGTTGGCTACAGAAATATATTTATTCGGATATCCATGAAATACTCTTCTGTGAATTCTCGGTGTTGTTGCAAGAGTGGCTAGCACAGATGACATTTCAAAAAAATCACTGCTAGGAGACTGAACCCGATTGTTGGACCCCAGAACTGATCCGACAGCTAAAGCAAGTCAATAACAAGGTATCAAGGGTTGTTGATTTCTGGGTGGATAGTATCCTCGAGGGATACATGACTACGTTCATAGTATATACCATCAAGTCGTATAGCGACGCAGAAAGAAAAATTTTCAAAGGGCCGAGGGGAAGGTTTTTGATGTTGTTAAAACTGTGGATTAAGATGCTTGTCTGCGAAAAAATAATATTGAGGATGTCTTCTGATGAGTAGAAAAATCAATGTGCAGATGTTGAGGGTATCACGTGAATGCAGATCTAATAGAAAGATGTGGGGTAGATGGACATGAGCGATGAGGAGTTTCTAAGGGAGGCTTATGAAGAGTGTAGTACCTTGAGGAGAGGGGTGATATTTTGGCGTCCTGAGAAGAGGAGGAGGATTGAGAGAGAGTCTCCTGAGAGGACCGGAATGGAAGACTGTGAAACAAGACCACAAGGAAGGAAGCGACCTTATTGCGAAGAAGACGTTGACCAGGCTAACCCAGAAGCAAAAGAGGAATGGATCGCAAGTGACAACATACCTTCAACCCCGCACACTACTCAGAATTTTACAGTAAGAAACACCAGCTATTCACATAGTTTCCCTATGTGCAGCGGTAAAAGCAGTGCGTCAATAAACAATAATAGTAGAAATGTTAGGATGCCAGATGATACGAACATGCCTACCTTCTAGGGGAACGGGACCGAGGATCCCGAACAATATTGGTTCTTGTGTAAGGTAGTATGGACTGTGAAGCAGGTCCGGGATGAGGATATAAAAAATGGATAGCTAGCGACGACCCTTAGGGGCCGGGCATTATACTGGTTCATGAAGTTGACAAAGGTTCCAATGGGGACATCGGCCAAGTCGTTGGCGCAGATTAGAACAACGATGGTAGATGAATTTAAAAATCCAAAATTGGAGTCGCAATATGTTACTGAGCTCAAGGAGATTAAGCAATTCCCAAACGATCCGGTGTGGGAATTTAATCAACAGTACAAGACGTTGATAGCAAAAGTGAGCTTTGGAATAAAAGAGATGCAACACAAAGAGTGGTTTATCGTGGGACTGGTACAACATATCCACTGACCACTAATGCAGCAAAAGGTAGAAACACAAGCTAAAGCATTGGAGATTGTGATGAAGTTCGAGGCTTCACCAATCGGAAAAGCAGCAATGGGAATGGATAGAATCTAGGCGCAGTTGGCCACCCTGACACTACAATTGCAAGACATAAAGAAGGGGAAGGAAACCCGAGAAGACATATGGTGCACCAGGTGCAAAGCAGAGTGGCAGCATAAGGACAATTTCCCTGAGTTTCATGAGTATTCGCAGTCAGGAGCACCGAACCCCCTTCGTCAAGGAGGCATGATGTGGTGTTCTATATGTCAAACCAGAGGGCATCGACCGGAGGAATGTGTATATCTGCAAAAGACGGTGTCGAAGCCGGTAGACTTGTATTGCAATTTTTTTCGGTCGGTTGGCCATGATGAAAAAGACTGCAGGAATAGACTACTGACACATATTTTATGAAAGGGGAGGAGCAACCAGTGGTGCAACAGCAACCGCAGTACACCCAGCAGCAGCCGTAGTTTAACCAGTCGTAGCAGTATGATCAGGGAAATACGAGAAACCGTAGTATGGGCACCCGCAGTATCTGCCACCATAGTATGGCCAACCATAGTATGGGAAGCCGCAGTATGGGCAGCCGCAGTACCCTCCATATGGGCCACCACGTGGAAGTTTCAGAGGAGGATTCCACGGAGGTCGAGGTGTTGGCATTGGGTGCGGAGGAGCTGCTGGATGAGGACGAGGGTCGATTGTGTGTTATAATTGCGGGCAGCAGGGGCATTATCAGAGGAATTTCCCAAACCCAACACCGCAGTGCACGTATTGCAACGTTGTGGACCACAGTGTCGAGGACTTCCCACAGCTCATCGTGAAATGGCAGACCTAGCATACGCAGAACCAGAATCAGAATACACCACTAGTTGTACAGATGATATCAACGGAGGCTCGGAAACACAATGCGACTATCGAAGTCGTGACATGAGGAGGAGCGGTGACAGGAGCCGACAGGTCACACACTAACGTTTGACCGACAACAAGGAAGCACGTCACCTTTGATGCAGAGGTCGAAAAGGATGTCTTCTTGGAAGCGCAGAAAGCGATGAGACATAGGAGGTATTTACCTCTTCAGGAAGAAGTGACCTACGACATGCCACTAACATTCGACATGACAAAGTCGCGGAGGAAGGATAACACTTTAAAGGCCTTCTTGGAGAGTTGTCTGGAGCTAGCAAAGGATCCAGACGCATTGGAAGAAATATCTAATTTATTACATCGACGAGAGGGTGAACGCCAGAAGCCCAAAGTCAATCGCATACACAAGAAAAAGATAGGGAGAGAGATGCGAATGTCGGCACAAATTGGAGCATTTGATGTCGACTCCATCATTTTGGACCTGGGATCGTATGTGAACATTCTGACCAAGCAGACATGGGAAACAATGGTAAAACCGCAGTTGGCCTGGTCACCAGTGCAGCTGTGACTAGAAAATCAGAGTAAGGTCACTCCACTTGGTCGAGTGTGTCAACTCCCAGTTGAAATTGAAGGGCTCAGGAGATATGCCGATTTCGATGTAATCGAGATTGTTGACAACACCAGTCCCTATCCGGTATTGTTGGGGATAGAATGGGAAATGGAAAACCAAGCTATTATCAACTTTAAGAAGCGAATGATGCCATTTGAGAATCGCGAGCTGAGGGTCATCGCACCACTTAATCCTGCGGAAGGATAGCGATACGTTGAACCAGCCAGAGATGAATTTACGGAAGGGTGGGACAGTTTGTATAATATATATGAGGATTACATTAATCCTACCGCATATGGAGAATTGGGATGGTGCACTGCCAGTTCGGCATCGTCAGATTCAGATGAGGCGCTTGAGAATTGGCAGAACCGGTTACATGAAGTGTCATTTAGGAGGTGTGCACACATAATGCAATCGCTGCAATGGGTAGCCACGGAGGAGTGCGTGTTACCTACATATGAGGGATTGCCCAATTTGAACAAGTTTATCACTAAGTTTGAGGAGAAAGTGGCCAGAGCCGCAACGTCTATTGGCCTTGGAGGAAGCCTTGAAGGCTACTCCTGCGCGCTGGTGGGCAGCGCATAAGTGTAATATCACAACTTGGCCACTATGTTAACACCTCATGGAGGTTAGCTTCGGCGAAGCTACGGAGTATGGTAGAAATAAATATGATGGTCAAGGAGATTCGAAGGAACATCTGGACACATGACAACACCAATGGGGATCACGAGTGAAGCAGGAGTGGGTACATGCATTCGTGCACACGTTGGATGAAGTACCGCAGAATTGGTATGTCGCAACAGAACTGCGACGCGGGACGACCTCTTGGGAACAACTTACCATTGGCTTCATCCAATCGTTTTCTTTCTCAGATAAAAACCCCTTCATCCATACTGCGCTACAGGTGATCCGTGAAAGAATATTTGAAGCCGTATCAACAGAATAAATGATGGCACTTCAATGGTCTGCGACACCAAAGATGATGATGGAGTGTTATAATATCACAGGAGATCTCGACAATGAGGATGATCTGAGGGCTATATATGTGTCGAAATCCAAAGGTAGTCGCAGTGTTGAGGCACCAGGAATACCGTCTGACATATTTCAGCAACCGTTGAAGATCAAGCAGGTAAACATTGGGTCGGAGAAAAACTCGAAGTTCGCAAGCATTGGAGACTACTGGGATGAGTCGACTATTGCGAAGATGACTGATCTGTTGCATGAGTTTCAGGATCTGTTCCTAACGAAATTCTCAAAGATGAAAGGAATTTCCGGGGACTTAGGAAAAATGAAGATCACCCTGAAACCCGATGCAAAGCCAATCAAGCAGTGGCCTTACCTATTGAATCCAATATACAAGGAACGGGTACAAGCTGATATTGAAAGAATGCTAGAAGCCAGCATTATAGAACCAGTCGAAGAATCAGAGTGGATCAGCCCAATGGTGGTCCAGGATAAGAAATCTAGCGAACTCCGAATATGCAACAACTTGAGGAAGCCGAATGACACTTTCCTACACGATCCATTCCCGACACCATTCACGGATGAGGTACTCGAAGGAGTAGGAGGCCAGGAGATATATTCATTTACGTATGGGTTTTCGGGTTATCACCAGATCAAGATTGCGAAGGAAGATAGACATAAGACTACATTCGTCATAGAGTGGGGATGCTTTCAGTATACAGTGATGTCATTTGGGTTGAAGAATGCTCCAACAATTTTTTCAATATTAGTGGTTTCGGCGTTCAAAGATTACATTCATAAATTTTTTTCCGTTTATATGGATGACTGGACAGTGTATGGGTTGGTCAAGGATCACGTCGCAAACTTAAGGCTGATGCTGGAACGATGTGGATAGCACCAAATTTCATTGAACCTGAAAAAGTGCATCTTCTATGCTCCGTTTGGAATTTTATTATGGCACATTGTCTGCAGGGAAGGAGTGTTGGTAGACCCAGCGAAGATTGCAATCATTGTCGACCTCCCACCGCCGACAACAGTCAAGCAACTGAGAGCGATGCTGGGACACACGAGCTACTACAGGAAGTTCATCTGAGGATATGCATCCATCACAGCCCCAATGGAGAAGTTGTTGAAGAAGGACGCCAAGTTTGAGTGGAACGAAGAGTGTCAGAAGAGTCTGAACATATTGAAAGCGAAGATGGTCACAGCACCCATACTTGCATTTCCGGATTGGACAAAGGAGTTTCACGTTCATGTTGAAGCGTCATCAGTCGCACTAGGCGTCATCTTGGCCCAACCAGGAGCAGGCGACATCGACCACCCGATATCCTTCGCAAGTAGGAAGCTGTCTACTGCGGAGAAGAATTATATGACCACGGAGAGGGAAGGGTTGGGGGGGGATATTTTTCGATGGTTGTTACTATTTCAGGAGTTTGATTTTGAGATAATTGTAAATCCGGGATGATTGAATGCAGGACCAGATCACCTATCACGGATAGAATCTGGGGAAGAACCAAGGAGCATTGATGAAGGGTTGTCAGATGCTTAGTTGTTTAGATTTGGAATGGTCGATGGCCATTATGAACAAATCATTCAGTTTTTAGCGATAGGGGAGGCGCCGGAAGGATTCACTACAAATCAGAAGAAGTAGCTAGTTGTCAGAGACGCAGATTTTCAGTTGATTGCAGGGGAATTGTACAAGATGGGACCAGATGAGGTACTGCGACAATACGTCCTTCCGCATGAGCAGGAGAGGATTCTGTCGGAAGCTCATGACGGGATCACTGGGGTCAGTACGGAGGACGTTCAACTGCTAGGAAGATCCTCCGAGCAGGATTGTGGTGGCCAACCATGCATGGAGATGCTACGGACTATGCTAAGAGCTGCGACGTATGTCAACGGACAGGGAAGCCATCACGAAGGGATGAAATGCCGTTGGTACCCTAAGTGACGCTACAGGCCTTCGAAAAATGGGCAGTTGATTTCGTGGGACCCATCAACCTACCCGAAAAGAGAACAGGGTCGCGCTACATCATCACTACGACAGACTATTTGACGCGATGGGTGAAAGCTGCACTAGTAAGAGATTGTTTAGCTGCAACTGCAGCAATATTCCTTTTTAACAACGTGGTCACTAGGTTTGGGTGCCCAAAAGTGTTGTTGAGTGACCAAGGGACTCATTTTGTTAACCAAACGATTGCAGCAATGACGGAAGAATTTCAGATCCAGCACAAAAAGAGTACCCCTTACCACCCTCAAGCGAATGGGACAGTTGAGGTGTTCAATAAAATATTGGAGCATGCACTCACCAAGGTGTGCAATGTGAACCGCGAAGATTGGGATTTGAAAATTTCGGCAATACTATGGACGTATCGCACAACATGCAAACGATTGACTGGCAAGACCCCTTTCAAGCTCGTCTACAGTCAGGAAGCAGTTATGCCAATGGAGTATATTGTACTGAGTTTGCACATTGCAGTAGCTACAGGGATGAGCGATGATGGTGTCGTGGAGGAACGTTTGGCACAACTGGTACAGCTCGACGAAGATCGGTTCATCGCAGGGTTCCATCAAAAGGTGGAGAAAGACCGACAGAAGGCTTGGCACGACCTCCATGTCAAACAAAAGCACTTTCAGTGCGGAGATACAGTTTTTTTATATGACAGTAAGTTTGCGAAACACCCAGGTAAGTTACAAATGCATTGGTTAGGTCCATGCATCATAAATTCTGTTACTGATGGAGGTGCAATAAAGATACAAAATTTAGATGGGGTGTTGTTGCCTAAGTTGGTCAATGGGATAGGTTGAAACCCTATCGCCATGATTCGGCGCAAAGCAGTTGAGCAACAAAAAAAAACCCAATAGTGACAAAAAGTGGAAGCATGGCCATCTAGGTCGCTCACCGATGCTTGGCACGCAGGAGTCAAATCCGAGCATGATTGTTGCGGATCAGCTTCACCAGAAGACGGTAGAGGAGTATGATGACAGAATCGAATGGGTATGCGACGAGATTTGGCTAATGATTTCTGAATCAGGCATCAAGGACACAAGGAACAAGCATAAATACCAACGCAAAAGGCCAGTTGAGCATGGTAGTATTCATAAGTTGATGAAGAGTGTGCGACATGCTGCAAGTTGGTAAGGCAGAGAGTTGAGTAAGTAATTCCAAGGAAGTTGTGTAAATGATTCACTTAATTTCGTGTGGTAGCACTCCAGGTGCTCTGAGGGCGAGAACAACGAGTGTGCATGAGCAACCAGCAAAGGAAGCGGCGCAGAAAATCGGGAGGAACAGAGACGAGGTCTCACCCGAGATGTCTAAGCACATGGTAGTAGTTAGAATATCTGTGGTCCCTACAACCACCAGAACACCAGGGGCGGAGTCCCCCTGGCCCTAGTAGCAAGCAGTCCAAGGTGCGAAACAGATGTGCCAAAGCAGTTGGCCTATTTCCCATCTTGGAGGCATAGATTAACTTTTCCCCAGTCTAGATCAAGCATGAAGCGCACCAGCCGACGCAAAAGAGGTAGATGATAAATTTTTCCAGAGACTAGAGGATGAGTTCAAGAAGTACATAACAGCGAACCATATATTGGTGGATGATTTCGAGAAGTACACAACAGCGAGCTCCAGACGGCAAGAACAGCTTTAGAAGTGTAGCACAGCGAAGGATGAGAACAGTACCAGAGACGTCCAGCTAAGGTGGCTCAAGGGAGAGCCACAAGTTTGTGTTGGGGGCCTATTGGCACGGAATTAGTCTGCATGAAGTGCGAAAGCCGACAGTTGCGAAATGGACAATCCGCGAAAGAAGGACCAATCGCAGAGATCGAGGAAGCACAAGAATAGGTAGAATTAGTTAGAATTGGTCATGTGGACCGTTTTGTAACTGCATAGTAGCATATAAATAGAAGAATAATTGTAAGCCTAAGGGCATCGATCCATCAAGCGATAAGGATTTGATCCATCTTTTCCATCATTTTGATCTATTTTGTATCCGCGACATGGTGTATTGATTGTTTCTGTGAAGTTCATTCCGCAGGTTTTAATGAATGCATGAAGATGTTCAATTATGGTTCCATTTCTGTCTTTGTCTCTGTGCGATGATGAATGTGAATGTTTGCAGCATGTTTAATACTCTGTGGGTTTAATGATTACTATTTATGCGAATGATTAGGTCGAATATGTTGTTGTGGATGTTTATTATATGTTGAACCTGCGAATGATGAGTTGATAGTATACTGCAAAAGATATAATCTCTAGTTTCTACAAGGGTAATGTGCGTTGGATGCATGTCCTCAACTCCACTACGGAAACTTGGTTCTTGTAGCCCCCTTATCCATCTCGGGTGAGACTACACTTGCTCCGCAAGTGTTGCTGGAAAGGGTTAAACCTTTCCAGGCCGGTGTGTAAGGGAGTTTGGGTTGGTGTTTGTTGGTGACAGTGCGAAGTGAACCCCTGTCGATAGACGTTGCATCAACAATAATACAGTGGTTGCAAAACGATAACAACATCAACGATTCAAGAGAGACGATATTCATCAAATTTGGATTCCATGCTTTGTCATGGAATCCAGAGATTAATAGTAATCTTAATCATGATATGAGTGATCTATGACTCCTATGTGTGAAACCTTCATTCCAACATCAGGGAGTAAAAAGAGTGATCTACCAAAATCATTCTCAAAGATAAAATAATCATATAAATTACAAACTAAAAATAACCAATAGCCTGAAATTAATAAGGTACTTGGCAAATATGATAAATTGAAAATTTACCGACAAAATCATAATGTGGGGACCCATTCATTTCTTTTACAAAATGAAAGGATTGTTGTTGATTGAGGCCAATAGGATCATAGTGGTGAGGATTGTGATTATATTCATACAATTCCTCACTTTTCTAACCAATGAGATGTATCATTTACAACCTTAATGCTCAGAGAAACATTTTTTATGCTTGGGTGGGATTCTTAATGAAGATATGATGAAGGTAACATAATTCATGTTATCATCATATCTATGCATTATGGATTATGCTCTAACATCTCTCTTTGTCACGTTTTTTTGCATGGTTTTAGAGATAAAGTGAACAATCAATTTTCTCAATAAAAATAGCATACTTGTGGTCTTGAAAAGTAACATCCTTTAACTTTGTGTTTGTATGGAGCTTATGAAGCTCCAAATCATAGACATCTTACCCTAAATATTAAGTAATGGATGCAATCGTGATAGGTTTGTATGTTCCTAGAGCTCTATAAAGAAAGTAGGCTATCTTATAATATTTTCATAGAATTATCATCCTTAACACAAGCCTCTAGAACTACTACATTTTTTTTCGTTTCTAACGAGATCTACAACAAACATGACTCACATTGTTAAACATGGTTGTGGTATGCTCGAAACATAAAACTAAGATGCAATCCTCACTCATCATATGGATACACATAACAAATCCTCTCTTATATAGGTGTGTACAAAAAAATTAATTGACATTTTATTGTCTTGAAACTCTCATAATATATTTCTAACACTTCGAAATTAATTTCAAGAAAACAACTATAATTCAGTGTTTAAGAATTTTTATTTTTAACTTCAATGTATAAACTAGAAACCATGTTTGTTATTTCTTTTATGTTGGAATTACAACATTTTTTTTTTTAACTTCAATATACATATAAATTAAAAACCATGCTTATTATTGTTTTTGTATTGGAATTATAATTTATTTATTTGATAATTTGTTAAAGTTTAATATGAAAAAGTAGAAAACCAATATATTTAGTGATTTGTTAAAGTTTAATATTAAAAAAATAATTTAGTTTGAAATGTGTATCTTATTTACTTTTATCCATTAAAGTAAATTTATTTTTTTAAATCAAAGTAAATTATTTTTAAAACTCTTCGAAGTAAATTATTTTTGAAACTTTTCAAAATGGAAAAGATCAAAAAAATATATAACCTTTAATTTGAAATTTAAAATAATCCTTTAAATTTAATCACTACATCGAAACACTCTCGAATCCTCGATTTTACGAAAAAATTCAGCCTAGTGAATAGCTAAGTCAAAAAGTACAAGTATGAACAGGTAAGTCAAAAAGCACCAAGCATGAAAGGTTGCGCCTGGCATGTAAGACAACTAAAAATGTCTTGTTTTTCTGGTGATTTTGGGATTCAAATTGGTTAAATTTCTTGCTGGAAATTGTTATTTTTACAATTTTGTAATTTTTGCAATCGAGATTGCTTGTTCTAGATTAATTATCCAATTTTAAAACTACTCAGATCATCAAAATTGCAATCTAAACACTCTAAATAACAATTTTGGCAAAAATTGTTCTACCAAATTCAGAGCATTTTGGTTAGCCCTTATACCACTCCAAAAAGTTATAGAGTTTTACAGAGACAGCATAAGAACTTCGATAGAATTCTTCATATGTTTAAATTTGTTTTGCTATCAACTCCTTTTGGCCAAGGAAATTGAAATCCCCGTCCCCCTTGCATGTTAATAGTGGTTTTCACCGTATCTTTTATAATTCAAAATCAAAAAATTAATATGTATATAACATAAATATATTGCAAGTTTAACTTATAATGAACCGCCAAATTTTAAACATGTAAAGGCTTTAATCATATTAGAATTTTTCCACTGAGAGCAAATTGAGAGCATCTTGGAGAGACCACTGCATCGCTTATAATATAAGTTATATTACAATTTAAATTCTTGCTGCACAAAGCTTCCCGTTGTTGTCTGTTAGTATCCGAAACAAAGAGAAGCTTCTTCTTGTTGTCTGTTAGTTACGGATACAGAAACAAAGAGAAGCTTCCTCTTGTTGTCTGTTAGTTACGGTTACAGAAACAAAAGATAGAACAATTATCATTTTAAAAGGGGATAAGGTATAAAAAAGGTATAAGCTGTCTTCCTCTTTATCTTTAAAAATAATTCCTATTTTGATATAGACTTCGTTCCACCGTTGACAGGCTACAGTTTAAAAGGAAAAAACTATTTATGTATTTTTTTTTACACTACAGTGTTTGAAAGGCTACGCTGATATTGAAAGGATAGGAATATACTTTAGTCAAGAAGGTCTCCATGGATGTTAGCTCTCTGTTCAGCTTGGTCAATTTTCATCAAGAGCTTGACTACATCTAGCATTACGGGCCGCTTCACTGGATCTTCCGCTGTGCACAATTCTGCTAAATTTAACACCTGCAGCATTTGAGACTTGCCAGGCCCACGAGAAATGAAGGGATCCAGGGTCTCTTCTACTTGGCCCATCTTGATCATATGTCTCATCCATCCCACGAGATTGCCACCTTCCCCTTCTTTGAATTCCATGCCAGTAGGCTCCTTACCAGTTACCAGTTCCAGCAAAATCACTCCATAGCTGTAAACGTCCCCCCTAGTTGTTGCCTTCCAGCTTTGCCCATATTCGGGAGGAATGTAACCGAAGGTTCCTGCAAGATCTGTGCTTACATGACTGTCATATGCACTTATGAGACGGGCAAGGCCAAAATCAGCGACTTTTGGTTCGAATGACCCATCTAAAAGAATATTGCTCGATTTCATATCCCTGTGAATGATGTGGGGAACGAAACCGTGATGCAGAAATGATAGACCTTGTGCAGAACCCATGGCAATCTTGAAGCGCTTTGGCCAGTCAAGGACCTCAACAGTGTCTGCACGATTGCGGAGACACAAATCAAGACTGGCGTTCTCCAGATACTCATAAATCAGAAACCTCTCCTCCCCAAAAACGCAGTAACCAAGTAAGGATACCAGATTCATATGCTTCACCTTTCCAATAGTTTCCATCTCTGCCAGGAATTCACGGTTACCCTGTCCAAGCCCGTGGCTAAGCTTTTTGATAGCTACAATCCTGCCTTCTGGAAGAACAGCTTTATAGACAGTGCCAAACCCACCATCCCCAATAATATTAGTTTTGTTGAAATTGTGAGTTGCTGTTAGAATATCAGTTAGGCTAAGGCGCAACAGAGGCCTTTCAAACATTGCCACATTGATACTAAGAGCCTCCTTTTTTGAAAAATGATAACCACTGGGTTCCGGAAGAGCTGTATGCTTTGTTTTCTCTGGAGTTTTTGCCAAAGCCTCCTGTCCCAACATTCTCCACCGTACAACTGCCAATATCAAGCAAAGGAATGAAACTGTACTCCCTATCGTTATACCCCATACAGCACCTCTGCTCAAGGAGGGTCCCGGAAAATACATTCCTGAAGGACATAGAGAGTCAGTTGGCTGCCCACATAGTCCAGGATTGGCAAGAAAAGACCGAGAAAAATCCTTGCAATTCTCGGGGATCTCTCCTTCTAATTCATTTTTTGAGAAGTTTATAAATTCAAGACCCAAAACTTTACACAAATTGGGAGGAATGCTACCTTCAAGATGATTGGAGGACAGGTCCAAGTACATCAGTGAAGCTAGGTCAGCCAGCTCTTCAGGAATGCTTCCAGTAAGACCATTGTTATGAACATAAAAAAGCACTAGTGAAGATAGATTTCCTACAGTATCTGGAATAGGACCTGTAAATTTGTTATTGCTCAATTCCAAAAACAATAAAGGATTGTCCACATTTGGAAAAGACGATGGTAGGAGAACCCCAGTGAGATTGTTCTTGCCCAAATCTAAATGTGTGAGCCTTTTCAGATTTCCAAGAGCTGCAGGAAAGGTGCCCGTGAGTTTATTATTGGTTAAATTAAGCTTCACAAGGCCTGAAATCCTTCCTAGCTCGCTAGGAATACTACCAGAAAACTGGTTATGAGACAACATCAGACCTTGAAGGTTTTGGAGTCTCTCAAAATCAGGTAAAATGGGTCCACTGAGAAAATTGAAGGACAAATCCAGCAAAGTCAGATTTGCAAGCCAACAAAGTTGTTGAGGAACATGACCAGTCAGCAGATTTCCCTGTAAATATAGCTCGACTACCACGCTACAATTCCCAATCTGCTCAGGAATGCTACCAGTCAAATTGTTCCATGAAAGATCCAACAATCCATAGTGCTGTGTAAACTCAGAATCAGGTAATGGGTATGTTTCCCTGTATCCACCACAAATTTCACTTGGAATGGAACCAGAGAGTTTATTATGAGAAAGGACAAGGTTATCCAACATTGCTAGCTGCCCAATCTTTCTTGGAATTTTACCAAACAAATTATTGCTTCCCAAATCTACAGACACAAGGTTGACACAGTCAAAAAGTTCGGGCGGAATTTTGCCTCTGAGATTGTTGCCATGAAATGATAAATTCGTTAAATTCCTCATTCTTCCAATCTCTTTAGGAATAAATCCTTGCAAATAATTGTTGTCGAGATGCAACCTCTGGAGAATGCTGGCAGAAGACATGGACGGAGACAACCCACCCATAAGAACGTTATTGCTGAGTGATATTGCAAGCAAAGTCTGTGAACTCCAAAGCTCATTTGGTAATTTGCCGGATAATTTATTGTGTGCCATATCTAAGGTGACCAAGGGCAGACTTGAAAGATAGCCAGGAATTCCACCAGACAAATTATTCCCGTCCAATAACAAGTCTGTCAAATTCACACACTCTCGGAAAGTGTCGTCTATGCTACCTGTAAACTGATTCAATGACAAAGAGAGATAGGCTAAGCTCTTGGCATGACAAAGCTCTGACGGTATCGATCCATGGAGCCTATTGGCACCAATTGCCAATGTCGAAAGAGATGAACAGTTGCCCAATTCCCGAGGCAAATGACCTTCAAACTGGTTTTTGGATACCCTTATAGAAGTTGCTCTTCTCCATCTACCAAACCAAGTTGGAAGAGGGCCAGAAAGAAGATTTCCCTCCACAATAAAACTCAGAATCGACTCCAGATATGCGAAATCATCAGGGAGCGGCCCAGACAATGCATTGAATGACAAATCCAGCACCTGCAATTTCTTACAATTGGCAATTGTAGTTGGAATGCGCCCACTTAATCCATTGCTCGCAGCCATTAGATACAAAAGGTTGTGCAAACAGCCAATGCTGTCTGGCAAAGATCCTTGAAGGTTATTCTCCGAGAGGTCAAGTTTTTCCAGAGAATGGAGGTTTCCAATTTCTGAAGGAATGTACCCATTGAATTTACAGCACCGAAAATCTAATATATTAAGCTTAACAAGCTTGCCAATTTCAGCGGGTACTTCGCCGTTGAATGAGTTTGATCCTACCCACAGACAGACCAAATTTTCCATGCCCGCAATTTCTTTTGGCAACGATCCGGATAGTGCATTATCAGTGAGATCCAGAGATAATAAATTGATAAGATGGCCAAATTCAGCAGGGAAATTTCCAGACAAGAAATTTGTACTGGCATCCAGGTATAACAATTTTGACAAATTCCCCAGCTGGGGAGGAATGTTACCAGAAAATGTATTAGAACTGATGTCAAGATACTCCAACTTTTCAAGATTGCCGAGATCTGAGGGAACGCCTCCCGAGAATGTATTACGGCTTAAAAATAGCTTTGTCAGGTTTTTCAGATGGCCTAGCTGCAAAGGTAAGCTTCCCGTGAAACTATTTGCATTCAGCAGCAAAGCTTTTAAATTTACAAGATTGGCAATCTCAGGGGATAGCATACCATACAGATCATTGTTGCTCAACTCGAGATACTCTAATTTCAGGAGACCCCAGAGCTGTGAAGGTAATTTCCCTGTTAGTGCAGTGTTGCTCAAGTTCAGACTCTGCAAAAATGTCAGATTTCCTACTGCAGGGGATATGGTTCCCTGCAACTTTATGAAGGATAAATCTAGAGAAGAAACCCTTCCCTGCATACATCGTATGCCTGTCCATGCACAAGGAGAGAAGTCTGTTTCCAGCCAGTCTGTGAGGACAGTTGTATTGGTGAAACACTTTTTCAAGGTTGTCAAACCTTGAATGTCTTGAGTACAGTTTGTGCTAATGATGACTCCACACAGCAAAAGAGTAGACAAAATATGTCCGAATTGTAGAGAGCCGGTTGTGAGGAAAAATTTCGGCATTATTCAACCTCCGCCGAACTGCATTATTTGAAATTGCAGTCGCGGTAAAGATACACCGTATCTTTGAAGAGACGAAGATACTTTGCTCTGGCAAAGTATTGTCTGCAAGGATACAAATCACAAATCAGGAGAGGACAATGAGCTGCGATTAGAACATGTAAGCGTGAAACGATAAAAATAACAACAGAGAATAATCAACTACTATAAGAACATTTCAACCGCCCATTCACAAGCTCTGAAAAGCCAAGTATTCGATGAATAATTCATAACAAATAGTTTATCCACTCGGAAACAGATATAAAAAATACTTACACGATCACAAGTTATCTTTAGCATCACAAACTCAATCCAATTAGTGTGATAAAAGACAACCAAAACGCCCTTCTATTTTGGGATAAAAATCGATTAAAATTTTCGCTGAAAATTGTTAATTTTTCATTTTTGTAATTTTAGCAATTTTATTATCAGTTCTACACTAATTACCGAATTTTAAAACTATTCAAATAACCGAAATATACTACTGGATGCATACTTTCTTGGCTAGCTACTACCTTCGAACAGATATGCTACTGGATACATGCTTTCTTGTCTAATTACAACATTAAAACATTTTGCAAAAATACTTTATACACAATATCCAACCACGAGAGCCGTTTAGGTGTTCGGAAGTATATTAAAAAATATCTCCATAATTAAGTATAAGCAACCAAAACAGTGAGCACAAACGCAGATTCTCATTTCGCATTTCCAAGTACCGTCAACAACTACAAGGACGTCATAACGATCACTTTTACTTGATACATGAAATAAACAAAATATAATGTAACATACCCTTAGTAAAGATTTAACAGAAACGTCAACAACACACATCAAATTTGCGAAAAGGAAAAGCATTATGGAATCAAACGCCAGTAGAAACCGCTCATTTCAGGGAAATAACATGAATAAAAAAGCGATGCATACACACAAAGCTTTAAAGCAGAAACGGCTCTGCACTGTCAAAAAACCACCTATCCGCGATAAGCTTATCTCTATTGCTGGTTCTGCTCATAAAACGGGCATGCAGTAAAGTTAAAGCATGCAGCAAAGTTAACTGTTGGCTTTACTGCATGGGCTGAAAGAAGCTTCGCATTTCACAAAGTGACGGATATAGAGGCTCAAATTTAACGAAGGGGCGCAGTTTCATGGAAAACAGCTAGCGGTGCAAAATTTAAGCAGAAACTGTGCTTCACAAGATAACATCTATCTGCGCTACAATTTAATAAAAGTTGAGGAAATCATCTTTCTATCCGAAACTTCAAACATAAACGAAGATCTTTAACTAAAGAAAGCAAAAACGGAGACGCGCAGAAAACAACAGAAGAAAATGAAACTTTAAGAGACAGGAAGCCAGCAGTTCCATAGAAAACATCTACCTGAGAAACTTTAAGCAGAAAATTCTAACAAAAAACTGTGCATTTCCCAAAATAATAGGTATCGGCACTTACATTTAATAAAAGTAGTTTCTTTCAGAGAACATTTATTCCATCCGAAATTTTAAGCATAATAGAAGAAACTTCAACCAAAGAAAGCCGAAACAACACATTCAATAAAAAAAAAATTTGCAAAGCAATAAACGCATATTTCAAAGGAAATATTTATTCCATCCGAAATTTTCAGCCCAAAAGAAGAATCTTTAACCAAAGAAAGCCAAAACAACAACGCACATACAATAGGAAAAGAAATGCAGAAGAAGAAACGCGCATTTCATACGATATCGTTATTCCATCCTAGACTGTAAGCATAAACGAAGACTCTTTAACCAAAGAAAACCAAAACAGAGACGCTCAGAAAATAGAAAAGAAAAAGCTGCAAAACAAGAAACGCGAATATGTAGAGAATTTCAAGGGGAAAATCAGGTATAAACATCCTAAACCTACCGATATCATGTGCAAACATTCAACATTAAATAAGAAGAAAAAAAACATTCGAGTATCCTTACTTTTACGACGCCATTTCTGTCTCCGGCAGAGCGTTCAAGCGCAAAATAAAGCTACTGAAGCGCTCGTTCCCGAACACCATAACAATAACTTATATAATAGTCTGCTGTCTCGGACGGCATTTCCGCGTCTCTTGCTGTCACAGCTTCCCAAACAACACAGGCACAGGACAATTGAGTCGGGAGTCTGGAGATAATAATTTTTCATGTTCCTTGCATTGAAGCTGGAGGGCCCTTTTTAACACCCCCGCCTAACGCGCCATCATTGTTCGCTGCCATGGTTTTATTCGTCAGTGGTTTCTAAATTATTTTTATATTTTGGTCCCGTGAAACCACGGAAAAGAACAGCCTCGCTGACGTGTCAGAGCTTTGTCAGATCCTGATTCATGTTTATTAAATAAGTAATCTAAACAATCGTCTGACTTCGCCGTGTACAGAAAAAGACAGAGCTGTCTGACATGGCCGATACCGTAATTCCACGTCGCGTATCGATTACTGGGACCGATCCCGGCATAGCTGTACTTGGGAATTTGGGATGGACTGATGGACAGCCTGACAACAGCCGGCAGGTCAAAGCCGCCGGCAACTAATTTTATGGAATCCCGGCCAGAATCTCTGCGATACCGGGACAGTGGTTCTGCGTCCGTGGGGCCGGCAAATCCGGCCTGGCAACAGGTACCGTCAATTAACATAAAATATTACAGTTCGCCGCTAGCGGCAAGTAACGGAACAAGCAGCACTGGACACATTCAATTGCATCCGAGCGTCCGATGAGAATCTTTCTAGAATATTCTTTATCTAACGGTTGATATCCTTTTGCTTGTCTCGGCCAATGCAACTGTCCGTCACAGCGGCGTGGACATTATTGAGTAGCTGCATGTGCAGAGAAGTCTCGCTGGCAGAGAAGTCTCGGTGGCAATTATTGTTAAAACCGGAAAGCTTTGAAACGTTATTTAACATGTAATTTATATTGCCTGTCAGGAGATTTAAGAGAGGAGATCATTGTCTTCGGTTCGATCCACTGAATGTACAAGGTTTTTATGCGCATCTGTATCCGTATTGGATTTCGAATGCTCATGGGAATCCCGTGATATAGAATTTGAACTGTACGGGTCATGTGTACGGCGTGAATTTTATTTATTATTAGATTGTTTATAGGAGAGAGATATTGTATTTTTGTATTGTATAATTTTATTTTAATAAATTTAATGGTTAAGAATAGTTTTTTTTTTTAACACATAAAAATATCGATACTTTATATTAAAGTATTGGAGGTTACATCAACACATACACAGAAACCCAATCGGTCTCTAGGATCTTCTAAAAGGAACATAGAGCAAGATGAACAACAACCACCTGCACACCATGTAAATAATAACAAGAAGTAGGACAAACTGGTCCCCAGAGAAATAATAGATGGTCGATCAATCCAAAAGAGCCAGGAAAAAAAACCGATTCAGACAGAAGAAGCAGTAATTACAACTGTACAAAGAAAGCAAGAGAAAATACATCAGCAGGCATTCCGAGATGCCAAAAAAAGAAGAAAAAACAGTCGCTAAAATAACAAAAAAGGGCCTAGGAAGGGAACAAGTGCCAAAAACCCAGCTGCAAGACACCCGGGTTTGAACAGATCTCATAGTAGATGCGACCTTCCTGAGCCAACAAACCTCTTCACGAAAGCCCATCCACGACAGAATTATGTTCTCTAAAAATGTGTATGAAGGAAGTCTATGGGCAGGAATCTAGAAGCAAATGAGTCTGATCCAACCAAGAAGAGAGAGCCAGAGCTCTGATAGAACCCATTCCAATAGCCTAGTTGACGATGGTTGAAGCATCCCCAGCAACCTGTTCAAAAAAGATATTTTCCTGTTAAGCAAAAGAAAGAACCAGCCAAAGTGCCAGCAATTCCCCCTTGGTATTAGTACCCCGGACCACCTGACATCCAAAGACGGATAAGGTCATCATTTGCTAATTCAATGAAAACATCGGCACCACATCTGTCGCTCTCCCCGCTAGGCAGCACCATCAAAACGGGCCCGGTTTCCCAACTTAATTAAAAGAGGCGGCCAGCCAACCCGATTAGTAGCAGGAGACTTCAATAAATGAGGCCCAGCCCATTCCTGAAATTGTGAAATGACTATACAAGCGATCCGATTAGGATCAGATGAAACATGATAAAAAATAAGACGATTACGAGATTTCCAGATAGCACAGGCTACAAAACATGCCAATTCCCCAAATTCTTTGTTGGTCGACCACCAGCTTATGAAGGAATATTGGATAGTGTCTCCCAGCCAGGCCTGTGGAAGATCCAAAGAAGAGTAGATAATTGACCAAACCTTTACAGAGTATGGGCAAGAAACAAAAAGATGGACAAAGGATTCAGATGCCTGGTTACAAAAGGTGCAGATGTCAGGACCCGAAAAACCACACTTTTGTAAATTGCTCCAAATCAAGATTTTTCCTTCCAATAGCAACCACACAAAGATCTTCACTTTAAGGGAGAGACGCCATTTCCAGCAACTGCGATGCCACCACTTCATATCCAAACGAGAACTAGATAATATTGCATCATAAGCGAGTTTGGTGGTAATAGAACCTTCCCTAGAGTTCCAGGTCCAAAGGAGAGTTTCCTCACAATCTGATATTCTGATATTGGCTCTGTACAGGTCCAGAGTGTATATGTTCCACTCCTCCGCCATGACTCCATGAAGACCCAATTGAGTCACATCGATCCAAACATTAAAAGTTTTGTCAGGATTATTGTCCAGAAGAATGTGAGTTAAATAGAGATAGCCACGGGCTCTTAAGTGTGCTGCCAGTTCAGGAGATAATCTAAAAGAAAGTGGACCACCCACGATTGGATCTTCTCCAATCAGAATATTACAACCGCTACCAGGTAGCCAAGCCAGCTACTCCGCCATAACATGAAAAGAAGAGAGTAGTCCATCCCATATGTTGGAGACACCTTTTGTCTTCTTATCCTTGGATCGAATCCAATCTATGGTAGTAAGATGTCCAAAATATTTTTTTTTGAGGATAGAATCCTAAACGCAGTCCACCGATAGAGTTCTTATCTTTACTTGTAAGAGGTTGTAAGAGGTTATAGGTTCAATTCCATAAATTAATCTATTTTACACTTCATAAATCATTAATAAATATTTTTCTTTATATAATTTCATAAATTATTTATAAATATTTTAATATTCAAAACTATCATAACTGTACCCACAATTAATGGATGGAAAATTTTAAGAATCCATAATTTTCTCAAAAGTGTGGAAACTTTGGGGAATCTTACCAATTATTAAATTTGTTAACGAATCTTACCAATTATTAAATTTGCAATTAAAAAATATTCAAATTTATAAGGAGTTTACATAGTTTTTGGACATTTTTGTCAAAATGGCTAATCTTTTTTTGGAAAAAATGTTGAAAAATAGCCCATGCGCTCAATTTCGTTTAGCTTACTTCTCCTCCACAAATCTAGAATTCACATTTCAATCAAGATTTGGTTTCCATGTTGGATGGAATTTATAAGAAGATAAATGCGACACTAAAAAATAATATAAGCACATAATAATTATTTTTTTATTTCAAGGTCATTTCACACCAAATGATGTGGATTCACCTTAGGTGCAGCCAGTCTCCACTAACCTTTCAAATATGATATGTTCTCCTCTTATAATTGTTGATTCGCTTGAATCTTCGGGGTCAATCTTTACTCCTCTCTCCTTGATCTGCCCTGGAGATTCCATTGAGGGTTCTGGTTCCTTGCAAATTAAAGATGAGGATTCCTCGCCATTATTTATCAAGAAAAAAATGGGTATTATTTAAGATCCAAAACTGCAATTAAGAATATTTGAGGATGTGGGTTAGGAAGGACTAAAGACCTGTCCAAAACATCTCCCAGGTTGAGAGGCAGAAGATCTATTATGGACTCGGCTAGATATCAGGCAGTATTGTATGTTAGTGTGGGAAAATAAAAGAGTTTGGAAGGGATCGCTTAGAGCAAGCAAGCTCAGTACCAAGTTACCATAATGTTAGCTCTCTCCCTCAACTATAGAGGGCTAGGGATGCCCTCTAAAAAACTAGCACTAAAAAGGTCAATCTTTGTATATAGACCTGAGGTTATTATGCTTCAAGAAACCTTAGCTTCCGAGGATGTGATTATAGAGGACCTCAAAAGACTTTTCCCAAGATGGGATTTTGTTTGTGCAGACGTTGTTGGCAGGTTTAGAGGTTTATTATAGGGTGGAAGTCTTGTGAATTCCTGTGCACTAACAGTTGGGCATTTCCTATAGGTCTGGGAGCTGTTTTATTTTCTAGAGAGATTGGTATGGCATACTCTTTTATAAATGTATATGGGCCATATCAACACAAAATGGCTTACTGGGATAGACTATTTGAAGCCAGTTTCTTATATGTGGATAGACTAATTTTGGGTGGCAATTTAAACTTTACCCTGGGGGAGGCAGAAATTTGGGGGCAACAGGCACAAAGAGACCCCCTTACTGATTACTTTAGCATAAATTTAAGAGCACTCACTTTTGGACATTCCTCTAGTACAATTGAGGCCCACGTGGAGAAATATGACAATGGGTGAGGCCTATATTGCTAAAAGACTTGACATATTCCTAATCAATGAAGGTATTCTCTAATCTACATCACATGTTCGTCAATGGGATGGAGTGGGAGGCGAATCAGATCATCATCCTATCTTTATCGAGCTCAAGCAAAGGATGAGAAAACCACCCAGCCCTTTCAAATTTGATGTTAGATGGTTGAAGGATATTGAGTTTTGTGAAATGATCCATAGGGCTTGTCTCCCATTTGATTTATATAGTCATGCTTCTGCATCTATCCAGTTCAACAATAATCTTAAGAGGTTAAAAGCTTTGGCAATCCCTTGGATCAACCAGAAGAGACAAGAACAATCTCTAGTTTTAAAAAATATATTAGAATCATTTGAAGCTTTTCACAACAGATTCCCTAGAGGATATGAATCTCCTGAACAAAATCAAGAGATTTTTCTTTTGGAGAAGCAGAGAAGATTGTTACTTCAGGATGAGGAGGCATCAGCCAGACTTCAAAGCAAAAACATCTGGTTACAACTAGGTGACAACAATACAAAAGAATTTCACAATCACATCCAACACTGGAAAAATACCAATTCCATTTGGCAACTACAAGATGAGCAAGGTATAGAATATGCAGGGTTCCAGGAATTGGCCAACCAAGGTGTTAAGCATTTAAAAAAAGTCTATTATGACGATCAAGAGATTTCTTTGCTTCAAATGATGAGTCTTACTAATTCCTTCCTGTTATCAGACAATCTACCAAAAGCGGACTTAAGGCATGATCTCTCTAGCTTAATGCAAGTCTAGAACAAATGAGACAGAATATGAAACTACTCTCCTAGATCTAGTTAGAGATCGAGTAATTAAGAAATCTTACCTCAAATTCGTAGATCTTTCTCCTCGTTGTTGTTCCGAGTCCTGTGGTCATCAGATTTGGGGCTGTAAGACCTGTCAAAACACATAGGAACAATACAAGCAATAAAATATGCCTAAACACTAACTAGTCTAAGTAAACAGTTGAGGAGGTAAACTATAAATATCATTAGCACAATAACATTTATTGAAAGCATTTATATTACTGTATAAAAAGTGGGAAGTACAATAGAAGAGAGGATTACAACCGATGCCTCAACATCGCAATCTCCTTCTGACAAGCCAAACCAAAGATCCTAGAGAGAAGTAGGTGCCTCCAAGACTAAAGTGTTGAACTACTGAGCTAATTTCACCAGCATAAGAGTACCATAGACATCCTCCTATTGGGATAGAGAGGGCTCTTGTATTTATATGACTAAGTGGATAGAGTAGGTTGAGGATCATGGGGAGAGGGTTAAGGGATCCTCCCATTAGGTTAGGGAACCAAAGGCCAGCTCACCTAGGAGTTAGGGATAGGGATCCACCTCATCCAACTTCTAGAACTCGCTCGAAAGCTACCTTTATCCCATGAAACTGAATTCGGGGCATTTTGCATGAGGGCAACCTGCGCCGGCACACTTTGCTCAAAGACAACCTGCGTTGGCCTAATTAGGAGTGTGGATAAAGGTCATCAACTTGCTCTAAATGAATAGTTTGATCTTGGGACTTGAGGGATTTAGGAACTGAGGTTACATAGGTGTAGATTTTGGGTGTAACACTTCCCCACCTAATTAGTATATGAGGAGCAAAATGAGATCCTTCAACTTCCTGTCTCTATGGGTGAATTAAAAGAGGTTATTAGTTCCATGCAGAATGATAAAATCCTTGGGCTCGATGGGTGGCCAGTGGAGTTTTTTGTTGGTTTTATGGAGCTATTTGAAAAAGATATTCTTGTTGTTATTGAAGAATCTAGGATCAAGGGAAGGATCCTAGTTGTTTTCAACTCAACTTTCATAGCATTTATCCCAAAAAAATACAAGGGATCTTCCTTTGATGATTATAGACCAATTTCATTGTGCAACTGTATCTACAAGTTAACGGCAAAAGTTATAGCCAGAAGAATCAAAGGAATTTTATCAAAAAATATTTCAACTAAACAATTTTCCTTTCTAAATAGGAGACAAATACATGATGTTGTAGGAATTGCACAGGAGGTGCTTCACTCAACAAAAAATAGAAATTTCCCTAATGCATCTATAAAGGTTGATCGTGGAAGGGCCTATGACCAGGTAAATTGGACTTACTTACAGCTAGTTTTGTCACAAATCGGTTTCCAACTCCCTACTGTAAATTGGATGATGTCCTGTGTACAGACTATTTCATATGTTGTTTTGATTAATTCATTTGCTTCTGCCTTCTTTAGACCTGCCAGAGGGCTTAGACAGGGTTGTCCATTAGCTCCTCTTCTATTCATCTTGATTATAGAAGGTCTAAGAAGGTCTATCCATAACGCAAAGGCTAATGAATCCTTTAAAGGGATAATGATTGTTGGTAATATTAGAATAGCACATCTACTATTTGTAGATGATATTTTGATCTTCACTGATGACTCTAGAAGATATATTATAAAGATAAAAGTGCTTCTGGAGACTTTCACTATGGCCATAGGTATGACTATCAATGAAGCGAAGTCTTCGGCCTCCTTTATGAATTTAATTCTTGAATTGGAGAAGTGTATTAGATCACAATTCAATTTTAATGAGGTATCTAAAATTTACCATCAAACCCAATGACTATGGTAAAAAGGACTGGACTTGGTTGATTAGCAAAGTTGAGAAGAGAATACATCTTTGGTGTAACATCTAGTTATCTAAAGGCGGTAGACTAACCCTATTGAAATCCATCCTTGAAGCCATCCCAGTCTACTAGGTGACTTTAGCACATGTCCCCATTGGTACATTGGATAATATCAGGAAGATATGTTTTAACTTTCTATGGAATGGTCACAAGGTGATTCAACCTTTTCATTGGATTGCATGGGACAGACTTATTCTACCTAAGGAATATGGAGGTTGGGGTCTGAAGCACCCAATCTTTTTTGCTAGAGCACTCTTTGCAAAGAGTGTGTGGAGGATTTTAAAAGAAAAATATGTATGGACTCAATTGGTCTATCAAAAATACATCTCTCCATTGTCCATTGAAGAGTGGTTTAGAAGTAGGATTAAAAACTACATAAATATATCCACTATGTGGAAAGCTACCCTAGAAGCTTTTGACCTTGTGGTAGACTGGTTAGGGAGGAGAATAGGTGATGGCAGAAAAGTCAAGCTTGGTATTGATCCATGGATTGGGAGTATGGATGGACATGTGTTACCAGATCATATGGTTGATAAGGTAATAATGTAAAGTGGGAAAAATATATATATTCATTACAGATAAACCATATTAGATTGATTTATAGATAAGATGAGATAATCTGGAGTAGAAATCCATCGGGTGGTAAGTACACTCCAAATATGGGTTACAAAGTGTTGAGAGAAGAAATGGAAAACATTGAACCGTTCTGGTGGCACTCTGATATTTGGATAATAAATTGTTTGCTTAAAATCAAATTGTTTTCTTGGTTAGCACTCTCCAATAGAATTCCAACATGGACTTCCTCAACAAAAAATTTTATGAAGGACTTGGGAGATGCCCCCTATGCAAAGTCGACAATGAAACTATTTCTCATTTGTTTATCTTATGTTCTTATATGCATATATTATGGGATGTGGTTCAACGGGTGAAGGGTTTTTTATATGATTGGAATGGACACGACCTATAAGATGCTTTCAAATCCTAGTATAACTCCCATTTATCCACCGATTATCACGCCCTTCGTCCTTAAGTTTATGCATATAAGAGCTTGGCAATTATGGATTCCATGCCACAGGTGAAAATAAATAAGAAGATCAGATTTATTAATGAAGAACAAGTGGATATATCTTATCACTGGTGCTTCTTCGATGGGGCCTCTCAACGGGCGCTTGCATTGGGAGGGGTTGGGGGTATAATTTATTCATTGGATATTGATTGGACAAAATTTTATGCTACGCTTGGTCAACGTACAAACAACCGTGTTGAATTATCAGCATGGAATATCACCTTGCAATTGGAACTCTCAAAGGGAATGCAAAGAATACAAGTCTACGACGACTCCAGGTTGATTATCAATTGGATGATCTATAAAAGAGCTCTGAAGAATATATATTTGAAGCCCATATATGAAGAGTTGGTCATAATTGCAGCTAGCTTTCATGAAATCGGCTTCCAGCATGCTTTTAGAGAGACGAGCATCATAGATGATTAACTATCTAAGTCGAATGAGCTCCAATTTGGGGAAGGATTTTGGCAAAAGTGGGAGTGTCAGAATGACACTATCACAGAAGATGATCCAGGACCCATTAAATTTTAATTTAAAAAATCCCTAGATGATTTTCAATGATAGAAAACATTTAAATTGTGAGGCTCATAGTTTTGTTGCTCCTATAGTATACAAGATATAATATTGGATCACATTAAATCTAGGAGGTTTTTTATTATGTAGTTTTTGAAGAATATAGGAAAGGTAAGGGTGAAGAAAATACCGGATAATTCAGATTTTTTGTTTGTAGCATCTTCTCCTAAAATATACTAATTGAATACAGTCTGATTTTTTAAAAGTAATGAACTTTTTTGAATTCTAAATTTTCTGACAACAAACCCTTTAGATGGGACAACACAATGTAACAGAAGCCTTTCTGGCTGTAAAGAAAGTGGTTCGTTAATATTAATGAATTACGATATTTTTTCTTTGGAAAAAAAAATCTAAAATTATATTGTTGTGAGATTTTATTATTAAACAAGTTCATTGAGAGACTAGGATGGTTTTAATTATGGTTAACCTTTATTGAATTAAAATTTGACACTTGTATATGCATCATCCAAATGTGTTATAATTTGCCTTTTCAACCCATGGGATTAACATTATTGTGTTATAATGTGGTTGAAATTAAGCATTTGTTTTAGTAAGAAAAATCTTACAAGGTTCATTCTTGATGCAAAGTTCTACTTTATTCAATGGTTTTTAAGCACTTTATCTACTATTTAGAATACACAGGTTATTGTGATTAATTACAATGATAGGTGTAAGTTAATATGTTGCAAACCTATTCCCTTTTTGAAGTTGAATGAAGCATGAGATAAGTTTTATACTTATGAACTTGAGTTTTACGTTATTATGTAAGTGCAAAAAAATTAGAGACATGATTTTGTTCTTGTACGAGTTCATTATATACACGGATCACCAAGCACATGGGTTTATCAACATCTAGGAGAAGCTAAGTGAAATACACATGAAATAAGTTGAGTTTATACAGAGTTGCATGTTCTTTTTGAAATGTGGCTTTAAGAAGTAAAAAAAGGTTGCAAACACAATGGAAAAGAGAGCATGAATGCCAGAAATGATGAAGAATGAGAAAATTGGCTTTCAACAGATTAAGAACTTGTATGAGCACAACAAAAAATTTAGGTAGGTTGTTAAGTTGATGTGCAGGAACATAGTGATGTAGGATAGTTCCACAAACTAGATTATTTCATCCAATACAATTATTTATTTAAGGGGAAGCAATCATGGATACTTGAATTTTGATGTGGGAGAATTTGATCAAATAATTTCACAACAAACAATAGATTAGGAAGGCATTTTGAGCGTGAGAACCCAAAGTTTGTTGAAGTAGCAATATTATTAATCAAGTATGAAGAAAGAGGTCAATATATTTGTGGTGCAATGCATAATTTGTCAAATTAAAAAGGGAGTTTGTAAAAATAAAAGATTGTACACACCATTTTCAATATTGAAGATGTCTTGGGAGCATATGTCCATGGATTTTGAATGTGGAATTGATTCAATGTTTGTTATTGTCAATATAAAGTTTTCAAATATGACACACTTGAACATTGATGACATGATATATTGCACATAGTTAATCTTTAAGGAGGTGGTGAAATTCAATGGATTTCTAAAGATGATCACATTGGACATAAATACTAGATTTTTTAGCCATTTTTAAAGGATGTTATGGATAAAGATGATGATGAAGTACACTGTCTTAGCCATTTTTAAAGGATATTATGGACGAAGATGATGATGAAGTTACACTGCAGTTCAATTTATCACCTTCAAATAGATGGATGGATAGAAGTATCGAATCAAAGTTTAGCAAATATTATGAGATGTTTAGTTGGAGACAAGTTGAAACAATGTGATTAGGTTCTAGTGTAGGTGGAGTTCATACATAATAACTCTGTGAATAGTTCAATAAGATTGTTGTCTTTCGATGTTGTTTATGCAAAAAATATGATAAAAGTTATTGATGATAAAAGTTGATTGCAACATATCCCATAGAGAACAAAGACAATAATTGTAGACAACTAGCCATTGAAACAAGTCCTATCAACATGGAAGAACAATATATGATAAAACAAGAAGAGTTGCAAGGCAGCAAATCCCTCTTGTAGCCTAGTATATGCTAAAAGTTATAGTAAAACTTATCAATTGTAAATTGGGTGCCCAAATAAGCATTTATCACTTCCAAACTCACCAGCTTATATTCGCAAACTTTATAGAGCCAACCTTGATTCCCATGAGGAATATTTTAGTAGCCAAAGGTTGATCCAAACATTTATGATGGAAGCCACAATTATAAGCAATCATTTTTCATTTTGCACAAAATATATGTTCATGAAATACATGCCCTTCTAGATCAATAACAACGTCTGCAATATATCCTTCTGAGCTTTGAAGATCAAGCTGATTCATATTTGTGTGCAGCATAAAACCTCAAAGTAGAACTTTTACTGGGTCTTTTAACAGTTGATGTGTAATGTTCTCAGTTTCTCTTAAATATTTATATCTTAGAATTTGTGGTGGACTACCATCTATGCTTTTCCTAGATTGAAGGAAGGTGGGACAAGTGTACTGTCATTAATTTTATGAGTGTTGTTCAAAATTCAAAATAAACAATTATATATATATATATAATAACTTATAGTTGATGCATGGATAATTAGTAGCTCATGATAACAAGTAGTGGCAGACAACCCATTTAACTAAAGAAGGTTACAAGTAGCAGAGGCATAGACAATAAATGATTACAACTAAGCATGGAGAACAAGTAATAGATAACTTGCTCATGACACTTAATTTATGACCTATCAATGTTCATAGACCATAGAGTAAGTGGATATGATAGTAATTATGGCATTAGTTTACTTAGTTAATTTGTAAGCCAGGTCCATTAGTGATATTAATTTAGTTAAAACAATACACTTTTAATAAAAAGTGCCTTCCAAAAGAATTATGGACAGATTTGGAAAGTGGAGCCAAGATCCCACTGAAGGGAAGTCAACTTATTTAAATTCATCGAGTTAAAAAAAAACTAATTTTAAACAATAAATTTGGTTAAAAATAAGAAAGATGATAGTTTTTTTCTCCATAATAAAAAAAAAACTCTCTCTTCATTTAAATTCATGAAGTTAAAAAAACTAATTTCAAGAAATAAAATTAATTAAAAATAAGCCAAAAAAAAAGTTTTTCCTCCACAATAGAAAACTCTTTACTTGCTTCGGGGGAGAGGAGGTAAGATAAAATATATATAAGAACCCTTAATGAGCTAAAAAGGCTCAATTAAAAAGGAAAAAGGATATAGAGAATGAAACTATACATTCATGATAATGCAAAGATGAAGAGGCAAGAGGTAATACAAGTTTGTAAAAAAAATATTATAACAAACCTAAGAGGAGGTAATAAAAGTTTGCAAAAGAAATATTATAACAAACTTAAGATTTTTTTTCTTTGGTGGGATCTTGGCATAGCTCGGGAGTGATCAAGGACTAGAAATATGATGTCCGAGTGATCTTGGTTGGGAGGTTGAACAAGTGTCCAAACTTTCTTCGGGGAGGGAGATCACGAGAAGTAAGAGATAAGTATTTTTTTATTTTCCTAATATTTCAAGAAGAGATTGTATGTTTAATAACTCTATCAACAATAAATTTTACATTATAAAAAGTAGGGAAAGAATTAATGTGATTATTGTTTATGGATGTGAGTTGTTTTGGATTTTTTTAGATTGAAGTGATTATAAATTTCATCTAATTTAGAAATGATCGGGCCTATTAATTATTATTTTTTTTAGCGAAAACATAAAAAAGGTATGATCTGCTATATACATCAATTCATCCAAAAATGGACAGTAAAACTGAGTGATAGAAATTACTCCAGCAAATATATAGAGCCATATGATTCAGATTTGGAATCCATAAATTCCTCCCAAATCAACAGACCTTCTTAATTCTCCAGAGCCTCTTTAGACAATTTATCAGCCATAGAATTATTTTCCCTATAGATATCCTGTAGTGAAAATATTGAACATAGATTGAGTTCACTCCTAACTCGATTGCACCAATGGATTAACGAGGTGACCTGTATCTTGAAGTCTCCACTGGCCCATTTGATGGTAACCCGGGAATCCCCATAAATAGTAACATCAACAAGCCCAAAAATATTTGCCACTCTGACGACCATCCAAAGAGCAAGTATTTCCGCTTTCATATTGGTACCTCTGCCACATTTAAGCCGAAAAGTGAAGTAATGTTCATGGTTAAGAAAAATGACCCCATCAGCTGCACAATGTCCCAATGTTGTTGCACCATCAAAAACAATTATGGGTCTGTCCACTTGATAGTTTAAAATACCAACCTTCCTCATCTTTCTATGTACCTATTTGCCTCGATAAGTGGCAAAAAAATTTAAAATGGAATTACTGGCCATCAAAACATTTGGAGTATAGTCTTAAAAAATGGAACGGTTTCTTGTATGCCATATATCCCAACATACAAAAATAGGAAGATTATCAAATGACCTATTCAAAGAAATCCAGCAGTACATGCTAGAAATGAAATCAGAATTTCCCCAACTCTGTGAAATCTATAAAATATGACGCACCTAATCCCATACTTGCTTGGCAAAGACACAGTCCAGAAATAGATGATCCCTGCTCTCATCATTATTTTTACACAAAATACAAATATTTGGACCAATCCAACCCTTCATTTTCAAATTGTCCTAGGTTTTAAGTCTGTCCTGAAATACAAACCACAAAAAACATTTGATCTTCAACGAGATCTTCCACTGCCAGATAGCACCATACCACCAATGCTTAGGAAAGATACCTTTACACATAATGATAGATCTATAGGCAGATTTAGCAGACACATGACCTTCTTTCTCATTGCCTCTCCAAATAATTTTATCTCTATCAAGTGTAATTCTACAACCCGCATCACACAGAGACTGGATATATCTATCCCACTCGATGGCCTTACCTCCACCCATACCAAAATCCCTTGCTTTATACTAATGACCCTTACCATGTTTATTGTAAATATTGTCCAGCGTGATGCAACCATACCTTCTCACATGCAACAAAACTTCATTGGACAGCTGATACGAGTCCTCCAGTCCCACGATGGGATCCACTCCAACTGATATTTCTTTACCATCCCCCACTTTCCAACTTAAATCCTTTGCTATCCATTCATAAACTTTAAGGAATCTGTTCCATACAGGCGAGACCCCTGTAGTCTTATTACCAGGAAAGTGAAACCAATTGCTGAGTTTCATTTTAATATATTTTGAATGCAACACTTCAGACCATAGTGTATCACCAAATATCCCTCTCCAAAAGCTTTTAAGTCTCAAGGCCTCGCTAAAAAGTGACAGATCTTTAATTCCCCATCCTCCAAAACTGTCAGGAATAGAGACAGACTCCCAACCAGTCATCACAATATTAGCCTTATTCAGACCCCCTGCCCACAAAAAATTAAAGATAAGTCTTCTCAAAGCAATAATGATAGAACCCGGAACCAGCAGCAGGGAAAACCAATATACAGGAATTCCAGTCAGTACCGCTTTCACCATTGTAATTTTTCCACCGATGGATAGAAATCTGTATGACCAGTGGGAAATACGAGCTTCCATCTTTTTAAGTAACCAATGCCAATCTCTAGTCAAATATCCATTCGGTTTCAGGAAATAACCGAGATATTTAAATCCATCCCCCAGTTCACATACTTTATATGGCATCAACCTTAGAATATCAGTAAGCACTGTATTATCCAGCAAATTGTGATAGAAAAAGGATTTGATAATACTCACCGTCATCCCAGAAGCTCTGCAGAAGACCCTAATAATATTCAGATAAGCATTCCATTCATCAATAGAGTCAGAACCAGCCAGCAAGACGTCATCAACGAATAGAATATGAGAGAGGAAAATATCCTTAGCAATTTTCAATCCTTTAATCGAGCCTTCCACCTTAGCTTGAGCAATCAATTGACATAGCCCATCAATCACCAGAAGAAATAATAAAGGGGATAATGAGCACCCTTGACGAATCCCCCGAGAGCAACTGAAGAAGCTTGTTGGAGCACCATTCACCAGCACAACAATATTCATAGATGTAACGCAGGCCATAACCCAATTGATAATCAACAGAGGAAAGCCAGTTTGATAAAGAACAATACACAGAAAATCCCAATTCACGCTATCATACGCTTTCTCCAGATCCATCTTAAGAAGGATAGATTTTTTCTTCTTAGTCTTAACAGAGTGTAATAGCTCCTAAGTAATGCCAACATCATCTAATATCTATCTGCCCTCCAAAAAGCCAAACTACTCCTTAGAGATAAACCTGGACAATAACGGCTTCAATCTCATAGCAATAATCTTAGATACAATTTTATAGGCCAAATTACAAAGTGCGATATGCCTGTATTCCCCAAAATGCTTCGGATCATTGCACTTAGAAATTAAAGTAAGAAAAGTAGCATTAAGAGCTCCAGAAACACAGCCAAATCTCCTAGAATACTCAACCATACTCAAGATGTCACTTCCCATTATATCAAAAAAATGGATAAATAGTTCCATTGTCCACCCATCGGGCCCAGGGCTCTTCTCTTTTGCAAATAATTTCAAAATCTCCTCAACCTCAGCCAAAGTGACTTCCTGCACCAAATCCTGAGCATCATTACCGTCACAAAATCTAGGGTAAAGTTTTGCTACCTTCAACTGATCACTCAGATCACATTCCTTCGAGTTTGTGTAGATATTGTAGAAATAATCTCTAGCCACATTTTGTATCTTCTCCACACCAGAAACCAACAAACCCAAGCCATCTTCAATATTCCATATAGTATTCTAGTTCCTTATAGAAGATGCAAATGAGTGAAAGAACTTGGTATTTTTGTCACCATGCTCGATCCAAATAGCCCGGCTTTTAAGCCGCCATTCCTGTTCCTCTTGGTCAAGAATATCCTCCCTTTTTTTCTCCAGACATTGAAGAACCTCGAAAGTATCATTATCCAGCTTCCCATCCCAATTTTTGCAGTAAAGTGAATGAAGATGATCCTCAAGGTTAATGATTTCCAGCTGATCATTTCTCTTCTGAACATGAATCCAAGCAATAACCCTATCTTTGAGCAGTCTTAATTTATAACAGAAAATATCCATAGGATTTAAATCCTGATCCACCTCCATACTTAACCAGCAGTTCCGAACCATATTGCAGAAATCCTCCTTTTGTAGCCACAAACTGTTAAACTTGAAGGGATAATGACCTTTAAGTGGACCATCATGCAGTTGTAAAAAAATGGGCCAGTGATCCGATAATTTAACCTTTCCAACCCAAGATCTATAATTATTACAATCATCAAGTAAAGAAGACTTGATAAGAAATTTATCCAATCGCGTATGGATACCATCATCCCCCATACGCCCATTAGTCCAAGTAGGAGCCAGATTAGAAAGGCAAACATCCACCAAATTGTGTGCCTCTAATAACTCAAAAAAATAATAACCCAAATCATCCATCCTAGCATGATTTCCCCAGACTTCAGATGCCCCTCTGGTAAAATTTAGATCGCCTACAATAATAAGGTTGCTGAAATTAAGTAAACCAAAATCTTTCAAAGAATTCCAGAAGGGAACCCACTCACGATAAGGCCCGTAACAATTTAAAACAGAGAGCTTTAAATTATTAAATTTACAAAAACCATCAAGCAAAATCTCCCATCTAGTTTTATAAGCACTAAAAGAGAAGAAACGTGGGTCCCAGGAAGACAAGAGACCCCTAGACAGCCCATTGGAATTGATCGCTGATACCTCCCAGCAAGGTAATAGACCATAAATCTTTGAGACTGCAACCGATGCATCACACATAGTCTCCTGTAAAAATAGAATATTTGGCCCAATAGATTTTAAGAGGTTTGATAAGGCCCTAATCCTAGCAACCTTACCAACCCCACGGATATTCAGTGAGTAGAATGACATTAAGAACCATTGACCTGGGTATTTCCAGCACTAAGTCCCCCATCCATACAAAGTGGCAAATCCTCAGATCCCGTCTCCAATAAACGGGCAGATAATGGTTGGTATGACGACGTATCAGACAGATCTGATTTCCCTTTCTCCTTCCACTTTTTTCTCCTAATGGTCACATTTTGAAATCTTAAAAGATTGACATTCAAAACATCAGGATTAGAAGAGGGGTTCTTCGAATATATTGGCAACGGAGTCATCAAACCCAGACCCTCATCCCCACCATAACCTGCTTCCTTAAGAAGAGCACTATTTTCTTTTAATGCGACTTCCTCAAGATCCCTAGACAACGAGGGAGAATGACACCCATCCTTTGCTAAAGGTAGGGTTTTGACCAAACACCCCACACCAGAGTCCTACCCAAATAACTCCCAATTGATTGATTTTTTCCCCAGGCCCACAGAAGGAACGACAGGAACATCAAGATTAGGAGAGGGAAAACCGGTTTCCCCAGGCAATCCCAGGTTTAGTACCACCTCCCCAGTTGAAATACGATGATCCAATGATTTCTCCATATCCTCAATAAAATTCAACTCGTCATTTGACAAATCAATAAAAGGGAGATCAGGACCAGAAATATTCTTACTTGAAGCAACAGCCGAAATACCAGGATCCAAATTGGGGATTATTTCCTTTATAGACGAAACACGCTCTATCTTTGGGCCAAACTTCAACGGACATTGCTCCCCAATGTGACCAGTATTATGGTAAATAAAACAACGAAATGGAATTTTGAAGTTGTCGAAGCGTTGCAGCCATATCCGAGAACCCCAGCAAATCTCCACTTCAGCAAGCAGACCTTTACACATCTCAAAATCCACCATCACCTTAGCAAATCTTCTGTCACACCCATAGAGGGAATTATTATCAACCCTAATAAATTTTCCCACCGTGTTTGCAATACCCACCAAAATATTTTCTGTCCAGAGCTCTATGGGCAAGCCAGGAATAATCATCCACAAATGTCGGCTATTCTGAACCTCAGATATAGGATCAAAGGATAAATGCCACCGCTTTAACCATATAGACCCTTCCTTAAAAATCCAATTTTCCTTCATAACCAGCTCTAGGTGCATCGGCTCATTAAAAATAAACATAATCCACCCATTGATAAGCAGGTTAACTGTCACATACCCCAATTTTGTAAAAATTATGTAATTTTTTTTATTATATTCCTGAGACATTATGTTAAATTTAATGCTAAGTAGGAATTGATGACTCAGCAGAGTCACTAGAAATGGAATGCAATTCAGAATATTTTATTATTAATAAATAAATTATGGAGACAACAGCATGGGAGAGTTGTTAAAAAGAGGTTACTGGTCAAACTGGTGGATGGAACTAGGTGGAAAGGCAAAAGACAAGTGGCAGCATCCTCAAACACTTTCTAAGTTGCAGGTGGCAACTTCCCTATATTTGGGGTCATGATTCCCCAAGGAAGTGGAATCTGAGCAGGTGGCTCATTAATGACAGTTAACCCAACAAAGACCTAGGCAATCTTTTAAATAGTACTCAATGAACAGAGCTGGGGGCTCGATTTTGGTTCTGGAGGGAGAATTCATTCAGGTGAATGTTATTCAGGAATCCCATTGAGGAAGAGGGAATCTACAGTAAGGGAGTTGTTTGAGAGGAATGTTGCAGTAACTTGGTTCCATTGTAGTTGTTTGGGCTGAGAGAATTACTTTGCTGCACCTAGTTCCAGCCAGGGAGACCAGAGCAAGCTCGGGGGTCCTGAGAAGTGCTATCTGGGCACTCTCCAGGAGTTGATAGGGAGGAACAGCCTCCCATTGCTGTTGTTGTCCACAGCTTAAACATGTTCTGCTTTTTATTTCTTTATGATTATCAAGTATGAATGAATGTATGTTGTGTTTATCATCTATGTGTCTGAATAGTATTTAAATTAGTAAAAGTTAGTATCTCTGAATATCAGTAGTAGATTTGATGAGAGTTACTGAGTTTCTGGTATCCCTTAAAATCATTATTTCATTACTGTTAAGGTATCTCTAATACATTCCATACAATAGTAATACTTTAAGTAAGAGTTAATTATCGTAATTATAAACCTAGTTTAATCATGATTGTTAAATAGATAAATAAGGTCTACGTATAAGAAATTTGATGATGTGTGTTACAAAATTCATTTAACAAACATAGGAGACAGTAATAAAATTAAACCAGATAAATTACAGTATTAAATCATTATCAATAACATTGCAGAAGAATGGTAGCCTTAGTTCGAATATCTATAACAGGATACAAACCCTAAGACAAAAATTTAACCAGTATTAGTCTATTAAATGAATTAATACACAAACCCTAGTTAAAATTTCACCAGTCATTTCATAGCAACTAAATCATTGTGCAGAAACCCTAACAGGAAATTATCACAAGGAATTATCAACAGTTTAAATAACCTAGCTATTATTTTAAAAACAGTAGGGATAGCAGTTTAGTATCTAGCTCAATATCGAGCTTAAACACTATCGTAATATCTTTCTTTTGACTCTCAATTATTGACAAAGTCTTAATCGTAAAACCTAGTTATTGTTTTAAAAACCAAAGAATTAGCAGAATAGTAATTTAGCTCATTTAGCGAGCTCAACAGTAAAGTAATAACATTTTATCTTTTTCTTTTACTTTCAAATAATAACAGAGTCGAAATCGTAATGACAGAAAGAATAACTAAACCATATCATAACTGTAAGATTTAGTTTGAACCCTATCAGTACAGACTACAAGTAAAAATAAATACTGGGAATTTATGACCATGTTTTTACCTACGGCCGCAGCCTAATTTCATAATATAAGCATTTATAAAAACATAGAAATTACAAACATACGCATTAAATCCCAGCTTGAATATACAGGAGAAACTTTTAATAAGTTATATTATCAAAACCTGGGGTGGAAACCCTGAATAATTCAAGAGTTTAGCAACAAAATAAAATTATCAAAGCACTTTTACACAGGAAAAACGTATTTTAAAGTCTTATTACAAAACCCTGTTAACAACCCTAAAACGAGTTGTGAAGTACAGTACTAAACAGCATAACGAGGCCGTAACATCATACAGGCTCACGGCCTTGGTTTTCATTGATATACATTAACCTTCAACAGAAAAACCTAAGTACAAAAGGAAGGACAAACAGTTACCATGTTGACCGAGGCCATAATCTACTCTTACATTACAGAATAAACTTATCAAAAGACTCGTTCGCCTCACTCTAACCAAAACCCTAACCACTCTAACAACCAGCAAGGAGGAAAAGCCATGGTGAAACCAGGCTTACCAGGTTAAGCAACCAACTGCCGAAGCTTGAGTCATCCACATTGCGAATGGAGCCTGGGCCTGCAACAAAAGAGCATTATTAGTTACCACTTAAATATTATTGTTTGAGTTCTAAACAAATTCTTGTATTCAGAAGACGAAGATGAATCCTGTAGCTTACCAGTGATTTGAATGAAGTTCAAAACACAGTAGGTAGTCTGATAGCCACGAGCAGAAGAAGTGTGAACCCCTCTCTTGTCACCAAAACAAACAAGCTGACTGAAACAAGGAGTATGTGCCACAGTAGAAGCTCTAACAGAACCAAATCCAGAGATGCAGACACGCCGTGACAGGGTCTGTGTTGGTAACAATGGGATGAACCCTAGGTTTTTAACAAACCCATAGCTGCTAACAACGAAACACAATGACTCCCAGAATGATACTATGAACAAGCACGAAGGACTGTAGCAGTATGAAGCTGCCACCAATAGCGCCTCAGTGAAACTTAGACTAGGAGGGTTTGCAGAGCGACCAAGCCCGAAGGAAAAGGAGAAATGACAATGTAGGGTTGAGTCAACGTTTAAGTATCACAAATGTGTGGCCCTGGAGGAGCCACGTAACTGTTTAATAATTTGCATGCAGTGGGTCGACGTGCTATAGTCTAAAAACAAGAGTTTCCATTATTTGTTTTCCAAACACACTCATAGTTTGAATATTCTTTATGAGCACGATATCATAGTATAACCTGTCATGTTGACAAAAATCAAGGAGTTGGAACCCTAACTACGAACTTTGCATAACATATAATGAAGCTTTGCCTTATAGTTAAGTAAACCATACTTTATAAAGGTGATCCAAGATTTAAAACATGGAATATTTGTAGATATAGTAGATGGATTCTAATTAAAAAGATTTGTAAGGTTTTGTGTACAAATTTTGACTTATAAGATGTCCATAAAAACCATGTATGTATTTAGCATTCAAGGATTAAGTCTTGAAGTATTAAAACATATAGGATTTTACTTCTAATAAGAGAATTCAAGAACATGGGAACATTGACAAGATACAAGTAGTTCATAACATGAATTCCACATCATTTAGTCTCAAGTGAACAAAAACAGAGAGTTATCATTTCTTTTTCTATAAGAGAATGGGGTGATTCTAAGAATAGTTACTTGCTATTCTTCTACTAAAGTGCCTTTGGCTATAGCTTGCGCAGTTAAGTAAGGACTTGTTATATTTTTTCTTTTATATAACTCATACTTTTAACACTCAAGATACATAACCCTCAATCTTGGGATTTAAGTTACTCTAGCCCAATTCAATCGACGTTACAAAATAATAACAACCTCTCTTGTTATCCTTAAGGCTCAATGAGTTTACTCAAGATAGCTTCTAGTTGTAGTTCTTTTTCAATCATAGAAATAAGAACAGATCCTCTACCAATGCAGTTGCAAATCAAATATTTTCTAACTTCAAAAAAAAACTCGATATGATGCGATAACAATGAGAAAATGAAAACTGGTCCGAGTATGGTCACCCAGTTGTATTTTTACAGTGATAATTATGAAGTATAATTGCATTACAGAATTTCATCAAAGAACAAACACTCCATAGAGTTAGTTAATTCATTTGTTCTCAAGAAACACAGCTATCATATTCTCTAGAAATTTCTAATTCTATATCAGTAAGATCTTGAGGAGGTCATAGGATGAATGCTACCTTTAAACACTTGATAACCTGGCTAGCATGCTTAGACTTTTTACTGAAGGATTTGGTACAGCTAACTGATTTATCATACTTTAAAGATTTAAATGTAGCGACCCGCACATTACCTGTATATCTGTAAGAGAAAGACATTTTGATGTATTAGCTCGGAAGCTAAGTAAGCCCAGTCTGCTATGGCAACTCCCCCTTGTGGTTAAAAAACAGAAAAACAATCAACAACAGTAAAGAAACTCATATCAAAATCTAAGTGTAACAACAGATCATTCAGACATATTTATGATCAATTTAACTAATCAAACAGATCAATGAATGCATTTATTAATATTACTTGCTATTTTAAAAAATTTAAATTTTTTGGAAATTTTGGGTTTTGACATGTGGTATCAGAGCATGGTTCAAATGCTAGGCCTTGATGTGGCCCAACTAGTTTCCACAGGACGGTGACAATAAAAAGAAAATTTATATATATATAATGTACTAACTTGTAATTTTTGTTTCATATAAACAGAGCAGAAAATTTCCTTTTTCTGAATCTAACAGGCAGGTATGGAGAAGCTAGGAGAATATGCTGAGGAGGAATCTCCAAACACTGAGACAAGACAGATGTCTAGAGAACCTGTGACAGAGGAGTTAATTGCTCACTCTTCAGAGATGATGCAGACTATAAAGGGTTTAAAGACTGAAATAGAATCAGTCAAGAAGGATAATGAAAGGATTCTGAAAACTCAAGAACAGTTAAATCAAATTCTGATGGAAAAATTTCAGACTGAAGGGAGAAGCAAAAGATCTGAATCTGAAGAAGCTAGCCATCAAAAAGGGTCAAAAAAGATGAAACTAGCTAAATCAGACAGCAGTTCATCATCTGAAAGAAGAAGGGAACAACTAAGCTATCACACTACTAGTGACAGCAGTGAGGATGAGTTGTATAACAGAAAGAAAAAGTACAGGCCCTATGAAGAGATTTCTGGGGAGTTCAAGAAAATAAAACCCCCAACTTTCAATGGAGAATCTGAAACAGGAGAAGAGGCAGAATCCTGGTTATCCGGGATGAGAAAATATTTCCAGATATACAACTATCCAAATCAGCTGAAGGCAAGAATGGCCATCTATAACCTTTCGGGAAAGGCGGATATATGGTGGCAAGACTTGAAAAGAGTCAAGGGGATCAAAGAAAAAGAGGTCAATTGGAGCACCTTTAAAAGGTACTTCAAAAAGAAATTTTTGTCCGAACAATACTATGAAGAAAGGGCCAAGGAATTTTATGAGTTAAAGCTAGGATCTATGACAATGAAGGACTTAAACAGTAAGTTCTTAAGTCTATTAAGATATGTGTCGTATTTTGTTGAAGAGAAACCTAAAGTACAGCGGTTTCTTAGCTGCTTGCCTTATCATATAAAGGACAGAATCGAATATGATAACCGCAAAACTCTGGAAGAAGCTATGCGAAAGGCTAATTTCTGTTTTGAACAGAATAAAAAGAAAGAAGGGATAGCCAACTGGAAGGCTAAAAAGAACAGTAATCAGCTTGAGTACAGGAAAAAGGAGTTTGTACCCCAGAAAAATTTCAAGAATAACAAGAACGGAAACCATTTTAATGGTAAAAACTTCCAGGGAAGCAAAAATGGAGCTGCAAATCATTCCAACAACTTCAAGGGCAGCAAGGAGGCTTCTAACAATCATGGAAATTACACTAAGAATTTTGAACGAAAGGAGCCTGTTAAGTGCTGGGAGTGCAATGGCCCACACTATGCATCAGTTTGCCCAAATCGGAAGAAACCAAACAGCAATATTCATACTATACAAGATGAAATGACTGTTGGAGACTTTGCAGGGACTATGCCCCGAATCAATGCAGCGTTGGAGAACTGCCAAGCTGACTATCAAACTTCCATGGTGGAAGTAGGAGGTATGGTTAACAAAACCCCTGTAACTATTTTAATAGATCCAGGTGCTAGCCTTAGTTAATTTCACCGCAGATAATAGAAAAGTGTAATTTGACTGTTGAAAGGTTTGATAACTCTTGGTCAGTGCAACTAGCTACTGGGGCAAAAAGGAAGGTGAACTGTTATGTTAGGGAATGTGCTCTAGATATGAATGATTTTAAAACTACGGTTAAATTAAATGTTCTGCCACTTGGCTCATATGATATACTTATTGGTATGGACTGGTTAGAACAGCATAAGGTAGTTTTAAACTGTTTTGATAAAACTTTTACATGTGTAAATAATAATGAACAGCCTGTAACGGTTAAGGGTATTCCTAGGAAAATTGTAATCAGGAAGATTTCTGCTTTACAACTTAAAAGAGCAGTCAGAAAAGGGCCTATGCTGTAACTATTACAGATGAGGCAGTTAAGTTTGAAATAAGCAAGATAAAAGTTGAGGATATTCATTTAGTAAATGAATTTACTGATGTCTTTCCGGAGGAAATTCCGGGATTACCTCCCAAGAGAGAACTAGATTTCACAATTGAACTGGTACCAAGTGTTGTACCTAGTTCAAAGGCTCCGTATTGTATGAATATTTTGGAGCTTAACAAATTAAAAACAAAGTTAAAGGAATTAATAGATAAGAATTACATTCGACCTAATGTGTCCCCTTGGGGAGCACCAGTAATCTTTGTTAAAAAGAAGGACGGAACTATGCGACTTTGCATAGATTACCGTCAACTAAATAAGATGACAATTAAAAATAGATATCCGTTGCCTCGCATAGATGATCTGTTTGATCAGCTACGTGGAGCTACGATGTTCTCTCAAATAGACCTGAGATCGGGTTATCATCATGTGAGGATTAAAGAAGAGGACATATTCAAGACAGCTTTCAGAACGAGGTATGGACATTACGAATTTGTCGTAATGCCATTTGGGCTTACTAATGCCCCAGCCGTCTTTATGTGTCTAATGAATAACATAATGCATAAATACTTGGACAAATTTGTTGTCGTATTCATCGATGACATTTTAATTTATTCTAAAAATGAAGAGGAACATAAAGAACATTTACGGATAGTCTTACAAGAACTGCGAGAATAGCAGCTCTTTGCGAAGTTCAGTAAGTGTGATTTCTTCAAGGATGAAATCCAGTACTTAGGTCACGTAGTGACTAAGGAAGGTATTTCAGTTGATCCTGAAAAGATACGAGCAATCGAAGAATCGCCAGTACCAAAAGATGTAACAGATGTTAGGTCCTTCATGGGAATTACCGGTTATTACCGGAGATTCATAGAAGGCTTTTCAAAAATAGCCAACCCAATCACTTCCTTGCAAAAGAAAGGCAAGAAGTTTGATTGGAACTTGAAGTGTGAAGAAAGCTTTAAGAAATTAAAGACTTTATTAACAACTGCGCCTATTCTAAGAATAGCAGATCCTAGTAAGGATTTCGTGGTTTTCACCGACGCTTGTAATGACGGTCTAGGCGGAGTGTTGACTCAGAATGGGCATGTCATTGCCTATGAGTACAGGAAGCTGAAGATTCATGAAAAGAATTATGCCACTTATGATTTAGAATTAGCTGCTGTTATTCATGCCTTAAAGATGTGGCGACACCACTTAATAGGCAGAAAGTTTACTTTAATGACTAATAATAAAGGTCTAAAATACCTTTTAGATCAACCTAACTTAAATGCAAGGCAAGCCAGATGGTTGGCCTTCTTAAGTGAATAGGATTTCGAAATTCAGCACATAAAAGGAAAGGAAAATAAGGTGGCTGATGCTTTAAGCAGAAATGCAAAGCTGAATTTTACAACAGCTATTAGCACTTATACCTCTGATTTAAATGAACAGCTGACTGAAGGGATAAAATTGGATGAAATTTATCAAAACTTACAAGCTACAGCTAAAGAAGAACCTACAGAAAGTTTGATAAAGGGTTATAGTTTAAATAAAGATGGATTTTTATTGTTTAAAGACAGATTGTATGTTCCGAATGTATCTAAAGTTAAATTATTAATTCTGGATGAAGTTCATCAAACCCCTTATTCAGGGCATCCAGGCTACCAGAAGACTGTCACCATGTTGAGAAAAGATTATTTTTGGCCTAATTTGAAATCTGAGGCAGCTGAGTATATAGCTAGATGTTTAGACTATCAACAAGTAAAAATAGAACATCAGCATCTAGCTGGGTTATTACAACCTTTGCCTATTCCAAATTGGAAGTGGAAAATAATCAGCTTAGATTTCATTACTGGATTACCCAGAAATCAAAATCAGAATGATTCAATTATGGTGGTAGTAGATAAATTAAGTAAATTAGCACACTTTATTCATGTTAAAACCACTTACAAGGCTGCAAACATAGCTGATATATTTCTGAAGCAGATTTTTAGGTTACATGGTGTCCCAAAGGTTATTATTTCAGACAGGGATCCTAAATTCACTGGAAATTTATGGAAATCTTTGTTTAAGGGATTAAACACAACACTGAATTTCAGCACTTCTTTCCATCCTCAGACGGACGGACAGACTGAAAGAGTTAATCAGGTATTGGAAGATCTGCTAAGAATGTATGTTAAAGATCAACCAGGTAAGTGGGAGGATTATTTACATTTAGCAGAATTTGCATACAATAACAACTATCAATCGTCAGCTAAGTTCAGTCCTTTTGAAATTCTGTATGGGCGTAAATGTAACACTCCTATCTCTTGGAATAATCCAGTAGACAGATTAGTGTTAGGTCCTGAATTATTAAAAGAAATGGAACAGATTGTGAAACAAGTGCAGGAAAATTTGAAGATTGCCCAGGATCGGCAAAAGAGAAAGCAGATTTGAAAAGAACTCCTAAAGAGTTCCAGGTGGGTGAACATGTGTTCATAAAGGTAAGACCAAAGAAGAGCTCCCTAAGATTGGGGAGTTGTGCAAAATTAGCACCACGTTACTGTGGTCCATTTGAAATTTTATCTAGAATTGGTCAAGTTGCTTATCAGCTAGCATTACCACGTAATTTAAAAGTGCACAATGTTTTTCATATTTCTGTTCTAAAAAGGTACGTTCATGATGCTACTCATGTGATTGATTGGAACGTTGTACAGGTAGAACCAGAAGGGGAAGTTCTGGTGGAACCGGATTGTATCCTCGGGAGGAGGGAAATTACTCTGCGGAACCGCACAATTGGACAGCTGAAGGTGCAATGGAAGCACCTTAGTCCTGAAGAAGCTACCTGGGAACTGGAAAGTAAGATGCGGGAAGCATACCCAAATCTGTTCCAGAAGGTGGCTGAGGATGAGGAATAAGTAACATCGAGGACGATGTTACATTTTAAGGGGGTGTGTATGTCACATACCCCAATTTTGTAAAAATTATGTAATTTTTTTAATTATATTCCTGAGACATTATGTTAAATTTAATGCTAAGTAGGAATTGATGACTCAGCAGAGTCACTAGAAATGGAATGTAATTCAGAATATTTTATTATTAATAAATAAATTATGGAGACAACAGCATGGGAGAGCTGTTAAAAAGAGGTTACTGGTCAAACTGGTGGATGGAACTAGGTGGAAAGGCAAAAGACAAGTGGCAGCATCCTCAAACACTTCCTAAGTTGCAGGTGGCAACTTCCCTATATTTGGGGTCATGATTCCCCAAGGAAGTGGAATCTGAGGAAGTGGCTCATTAATGACAGTTAACCCAACAAAGACCTAGGCAATCTTTTAAATAGTACTCAATGAACAGAGCTGGGGGCTCGATTTTGGTTCTGGAGGGAGAATTCATTCAGGTGAATGTTATTCAGGAATCCCATTGAGGAAGAGGGAATCTACAGTAAGGGAGTTGTTTGAGAGGAATGTTGCAGTAACTTGGTTCCATTGTAGTTGTTTGGGCTGAGAGAATTACTTTGCTGCACCTAGTTCTAGCCAGGGAGACCAGAGCAAGCTCGGGGGTCCTGAGAAGTGCTGTCTGGGCACTCTCCAGGAGTTGGTAGGGAGGAACAGCCTCCCATTGCTGTTGTTGTCCACAGCTTAAACATGTTCTGCTTTTTATTTCTTTATGATTATCAAGTATGAATGAATGTATGTTGTGTTTATCATCTATGTGTCTGAATAGTATTTAAATTAGTAAAAGTTAGTATCTCTGAATATCAGTAGTAGATTTGATGAGAGTTACTGAGTTTCCGGTATCCCTTAAAATCATTATTTCATTACTGTTAAGGTATCTCTAATACATTCCATACAATAGTAATACTTTAAGTAAGAGTTAATTATCGTAATTATAAACCTAGTTTAATCATGATTGTTAAATAGATAAATAAGGTCTACGTATAAGAAATTTGATGATGTGTGTTACAAAATTCATTTAACAAACATAGGAGACAGTAATAAAATTAAACCAGATAAATTACAGTATTAAATTATTATCAATAACATTGCAGAAGAATGGTAGCCTTAGTTCGAATATCTATAACAGGATACAAACCCTAAGACAAAAATTTAACTAGTATCAGTCTATTAAATGAATTAATACACAAACCCTAGTTAAAATTTCACCAGTCATTTCATAGCAACTAAATCATTGTGCAGAAACCCTAACAGGAAATTATCACAAGGAATTATCAACAGTTTAAATAACCTAGCTATTATTTTAAAAACAGTAGGGTTAGCAGTTTAGTATCTAGCTCAATATCGAGCTTAAACACTATCGTAATATCTTTCTTTTGACTCTCAATTATTGACAAAGTCTTAATCGTAAAACCTAGTTATTGTTTTAAAAACCAAAGAATTAGCAGAATAGTAATTTAGCTCATTTAGCGAGCTCAACAGTAAAGTAATAACAATTTATCTTTTTCTTTTACTTTCAAATAATAACAGAGTCGAAATCGTAATGACAAAAAGAATAACTAAACCATATCATAACTGTAAGATTTAGTTTGAACCCTATCATTACAGACTACAAGTAAAAATAAATACTGGGAATTTATGACCATGTTTACACCTACGGCCGCAGCCTAATTTCATATATAAGCATTTATAAAAACATAGAAATTACAAACATACGCGTTAAACCCCAGCTTGAATATACAGGAGAAACTTTTAATAAGTTATATTATCAAAACCTGGGGTGGAAACCCTGAATAATTCAAGAGTTTAGCAACAAAATAAAATTATCAAAGCACTTTTACATAGGAAAAACGTATTTTAAAGTCTTATTACAAAACCCTGTTAACAACCCTAAAACGAGTTGTGAAGTACAGTACTAAACAGCATAACGAGGCCGTAACCTCAGACAGGCTCACGGCCTTGGTTTTCATTAATATACATTAACCTTCAACAGAAAAACCTAAGTACAAAAGGAAGGACAAACAGTTACCATGTTGACCGAGGCCATAATCTACCCTTACATTACAGAATAAACTTATCAAAAGACTCGTTCGCCTCACTCTAACCAAAACCCTAACCACTCTAACAACCAGCAAGGAGGAAAAGCCATGGTGAAACCAGGCTTACCAGGTTAAGCAACCAACTGCCGAAGCTTGAGTCATCCACATTGCGAATGGAGCCTGGGCCTGCAATGAAAGAGCATTATTAGTTACCACTTAAATATTATTGTTTGAGTTCTAAACAAATTCTTGTATTCAGAAGACGAAAATGAATCTTGTAGCTTACCAGTGATTTGAATGAAGTTCAAAACACAGTAGGTAGTCTGATAGCCACGAGCAGAAGAAGTGTGAACCCCTCTCTTGTCACCAAAACAAACAAGCTGACTGAAACAAGGAGTATGTGCCACAGTAGAAGCTCTAACAGAACCAAATCCAGAGATGCAGACACGCCGTGACAGGGTCTGTGTTGGTAACAATGGGATGAACCCTAGGTTTTTAACAAACCCATAGCTGCTAACAACGAAACACAATGACTCCCAAAATGATACTATGAACAAGCACGAAGGACTGTAGCAGTATGAAGCTGCCACCAACAGCGCCTCAGTGAAACTTAGACCAGGAGGGTTTGCAGAGCGACCAAGCCCGAAGGCAAAGGAGAAATGACAATGTAGGGTTGAGTCAACGTTTAAGTATCACAAATGCGTGGCCCTGGAGGAGCCACGTAACTGTTTAATAATTTGCATGCAGTGGGTCGATGTGCTATAGTCTAAAAACAAGAGTTTCCATTATTTGTTTTCCAAACACACTCATAGTTTGAATATTCTTTATGAGCACGATATCATAGTATAACCTGTCATGTTGACAAAAATCAAGGAGTTGGAACCCTAACTACGAACTTTGCATAACATATAATGAAGCTTTGCCTTATAGTTAAGTAAACCATACTTTATAAAGGCGATCCAAGATTTAAAACATGGAATATTTGTAGATATAGTAGATGGATTCTAATTAAAAAGATTTGTAAGGTTTTGTGTACAAATTTTGACTTATAAGATGTCCATAAAAACCATGTATGTAGATAGAATTCAAGGATTAAGTCTTGAAGTATTAAAACATATAGGATTTTACTTCTAATAAGAGAATTCAAGAACATGGGAACATTGACAAGATACAAGTAGTTCATAACATGAATTCCACATCATTTAGTCTCAAGTGAACAAAAACAGAGAGTTATCATTTCTTTTTCTATAAGAGAATGGGGTGATTCTAAGAATAGTTACTTGCAATTCTTCTACTAAAGTGCCTTTGGCTATAGCTTGCGCAGTTAAGTAAGGACTTGTTATATTTTTTCTTTTATATAACTCATACTTTTAACACTCAAGATACATAACCCTCAATCTTGGGATTTAAGTTACTCTAGCCCAATTCAATCGACGTTACAAAATAATAACAACCTCTCTTGTTATCCTTAAGGCTCAATGAGTTTACTCAAGATAGCTTCTAGTTGTAGTTCTTTTTCAATCATAGAAATAAGAACAGATCCTCTACCAATGCAGTTGCAAATCAAATATTTTCTAACTTCAAAAAAAAACTCGATATGATGCGATAACAATGAGAAAATGAAAACTGGTCCGAGTATGGTCACCCAGTTGTATTTTTACAGTGATAATTATGAAGTATAATTGCATTACAGAATTTCATCAAAGAACAAACACTCCATTGAGTTAGTTAATTCATTTGTTCTCAAGAAACACAGCTATCATATTCTCTAGAAATTTCTAATTCTATATCAGTAAGATCTTGAGGAGGTCATAGGATGAATGCTACCTTTAAACACTTGATAACATGGCTAGCATGCTTAGACTTTTTACTGAAGGATTTGGTACAACTAACTGATTTATCATACTTTAAAGATTTAAATGTAGCGACCCGCACATTACCTGTATATCTGTAAGAGAAAGACATTTTGATGTATTAGCTCGGAAGCTAAGTAAGCCCAGTCTGCTATGGCAACTCCCCCTTGTGGTTAAAAAACAGAAAAACAATCAGCAACAGTAAAGAAACTCATATCAAAATCTAAGTGTAACAACAGATCATTCAGACATATTTATGATCACTTTAACTATTAATCAAACAGATCAATGAATGCATTTATTAATATTACTTGCTATTTTAAAAATTTTAAATTTTTCGGAAATTTTGGGTTTTGACATTAACCCTAGGAAGAATACCAATAATTGGTACCCAAGCCTTCTTCATCCAGTCAATAATTTCTCCCTTATGCCCTGAGGTATATTCAAAACGACCCACAATCGCTCGAGAGGCAAGCATCTCAATCCTGTCCAAATTTGATTCCTGCTGAATGGTAAATCGATCCAAACCCTCCCTAACTTTGATAACTTTCAATTTCCTCCTGGAACATGCCTTCTCACCCCTGAGACAAAACGGAATAGAGTTACCCGGAGGTACATCTACCTTCAGAGGGGAAACAACAACCTTCTCGTCAAAACCACCAGACCGACCCAACCTCCTTGTGCCCGACAATGTCGAAGGAAATGAGGTAAGGGTTACATCGCCAAAGGTAGTATCCAGCCTAGCTGAAGCATGAGAATCCCCAGCCACGTGAGGGCTAACTGAGCAGTCACCATCTGGCCTAAGAGGCATAATGACAAAGGTCCTTTTAGCAGGAAAGGACAGACACGTGATCATAAACCACATGACCCCACAATAATCCAAAAAACTGCCAAAAATAATCAAAATCCCCAGATCTAGTAGTCCTACCAACAGTTACCCAACCTAAAGCTGTAGCGAGACAAGAAAGGAAACCCCAACCACCAAAAAAAATAGGGAAAGGAACGAAAAGTTCCTGCAAAAATACTGACAAGTTAGCTGAAGCAAAAAAACAAATTGATTCCCACTTTTTAGATCCTTGGTTGGTACTAGAGCTAACCCGCTAGTTAGCTGGACTCCAAGGTGCTTCAACCACAATGTCTGCATTTTGCAGAAAAAATCCCCCAAACCCTACCTCGCTCCCCTCCCAGTTAATTATCTAGTAGAATTTGTTACTCTTATATTATATTTAAAAATTCTATTATTGGAAAATGGTTGAGATTTCTACATCCATAGATAAGATTCTAAATTTTAGTTTTAAACTTTAAATTGTGACATTTTTGAATGGATTCATTCCATAAATATTATAAGAACAAAATAAGTTAAGTTTTACTACTTGTAATCGAATCAAAAAGAAGTTAAGTTTGACTACTTTTAGTCGAATCAAAATATTCAAAACTAGTGTAGTATTAGTGCAAGGTTGAGTACAAATATTATAATTTTAAGGAGAGAGGGCTTAGAGGCCTTGCTCGTAAAAACATAAAAACTGAAGGGGCAAAGAAATATATATAATGTTTAAACATTAACGTTTTCCAATTAACTAAAGGGGCAAAAAAATCTACATAATGTTTAAACATTAACGTTTTCTACTTAATTAATTGGAAAAGAAGTAAAATAAATGAGGGACTTAGTCCCACGATGCAGCTACATCCCTCCAAAATTTAACAGATGAGACAAATTGCATAATCCAATACATCGAAATAATATAAGACAGAGAGGTTATGTACACAACGCACACAAGCAATAATTTAACACAGAAAAAAGAAAAAAGAAAAAGGCAATAATTTAACACAGAAAAGAAGAAAATGGCAATTAGGCTATCGATACCAAGTAGTTCTCCGAGACATTGGAAGACCGTGTTGTAGAGGATTAAATTTTTTGGGTGTTGGGATTAATTACCACCAGAACTGAACATGCAGACATAAAAATACAATCACACAATAATTCAACAGAATAAACACAGATTGCTTTCAAAAAACACAAAGAGAATCCAAAGGAAAATCCATAACATCAAATAGCTAGCTAAGCCAGTTCTTTACTGAAGAATCTGGGTTGCGCCTGTTGTTATTCGTGTTCCCACTGAAAGAAATTGTGCGCCAAATTCAACTTGCAAGTAGATCCCTGTGGAGAATTCCTTTTGCGAGAGATGTGCCTTATGCCAAGAATTATTATAGAAAACTCAAGAATAGAGGCTTTGATCCTGCATTTAGTTTCAAAACTTAAAATCCGTTGAAGGGGATGTTAAAAAGAGAGAAACCAAAGTCGAAACCCTGACCCATTTAAATGGTTGGGTACGTTTACGATTATAATGCTTATGGAAAATACAAATAGCTACAGAGAAACTACAGATAAAACATGAAATCATACCTGTGAAAAATTGTAGCTTATGCGGAGACTATTAGCTTCTTCCAATGTGTATCCCACCTTTATCAGCGAATTCAACTACAATATTAAGAGTAAACTGAGTTAAGATGTATCAAGGGTGTCGCCGAAATATCAGAGAAGAATTTCATAATTTCACAAACAACACCACTATATGTTAATTGCTAGAATAAAGGAGAAAGACCCGCTCATGGTCGACTCTGGTCGAACTAGAAGCCTTCTTTCCTCCTCCTCCAGAAAGGTTGTTGAAAGCATAATGTAGACATAGTGAATAGTAGTCCAAAACTAGGACACCTGGAGCTTCGATGGAGAATTGTTGGTACACAAAACGCTAGAATAGTAGGACGCGCTATTATTGTGGGACTCCGCGTGGCTAGTGAAGGAGAGATGCCACGATGCCTACCCTTAGATTCTTGCCTCCATAACATAGACCAAATCACAAACACATTGAATGACCTCAATATGAGGCCAAATAAGGCCTCAAAACAATTCATTGGTTGAAGCTGAAAATCGAGTAAAATACTTTGTTGTGCTTGAATAAAATTGATAAAATCTCTGTATCGATTCCTATAGTCCCTGCCATCCTAAAGGCAGAGGACTAATAATAAGATCTTGAGAGAGAAAAATAGTAGCATTAATCAACACAACTTGCTAATAAATAGTCTTGATATCTTAGAGGCATCTTCAAATAAATCGCCTTGTTGCTATCAGTCTGGTGCAAAGATCACAAACTTGGCATAGTCATCCCCTAAATGTAAAGGAAAGAAACAAAGGTTATACCCTTAAAGTTGTTGTTAGTACTATACATTTAACCACAAGAAAGGAATTAATAAGTGTTAATTGCGCCCGTAGTGGTAGGAACCCTCCTACGAAATGTGGGGTGTATAATATCACCACATATCTATTTCAAAGTACCACTACCATGGCTAGTGATACCACAAAATAATTATGAGTCATTGTCGAAAGAAAAAAGAAATGAAATTGTGATTATTGGACAATTAAGAAATCCTCCGATAAAGGAATTCAAACACTAACCAAACATGTCACATTGTATTATATGTTCATGCATGTCAACTCGCGCATATTCCTTATCCCATCGAAAAACACAACCATCTTCATGAAGAGATGCTTCTTGGAGGATAACCTTTAGAAATTTCAAGCATTTGTGGTGAAGGTGAAGGTAATTATGCCTATTTGTGGGGTTTGTTAAATTCCATGTCTCTAATCTTAAGAAATTTCAAGCATTTGTGGTGAAGGTGAAGGTAATCATGTCTATATGTCTATTTGTGGGGTTTGTTGAATTCCATGTCTCTATGAGAGACGTAAAACTAACGATTGATCTTAGAGGTGCAAAAAGTATGTCATTATAAGGTGGAGAAATCAACATGTTTTATTTTTCAAATTATATCGGGAATTAAAAAAAGCGTGATTTTGTTGTCCGGTAATCTTTATTTTTAGCTAAGCACTTTTTGAATAAAAGCAATTGATGACTAGCGAAGCCAACAAAATAAAGAGGAAACGATAGAGAAAAGAAACAAAGATTTATCTAGGATGACAAAATATTAAAATCTGGAGAAAAAAAAACATTAATTGCATAAATAAATGTAGACAATGTAAAATAAGAACAATAACATCATATCAAAGCACATATAATTGTATACTTATAATTGGCTACAAATCCTAGATAATATCTTTTGAAAATGGATTTGTTTTTTGAATTTGATCTCACCTGACAACAATTTTGCCCCATATGATGGAATGCTACTATTACTGCTAGAATATTTCATGATATATTGGAATTAGTTCATTGTTTCTGTAATTTGGTAAAAAACAAAGAAACTGCACCATTACAACAAAAAGTATCACCATACACAAACTTGCCAATAATAACCATGATTAATAGTAACCATAAAATATTACAGTGCTCTGGTATGTGAATCTATTTAAATTGTTCATAGGGGAAGCTTCATATGCATAATGTTTTTCCAACATATTAGATTTTGTCGTATAAAAGTAGTTTTTGAAAAGTAGATATGAAAAAGTTGATATGTCGATATTATTTCCCAAGGTTATTGTTCCATGCAAGGTCATATATTTGATGTGAGTTGCATGTATGTTGGAAGGGTCAATATTGAGAGAAGGAATGCATAGTTGACTCTACATTTTGTATTTGTTTGATAATATATAAAACAAAATTTGTTGTGCCTTGAAGAAGATGAGAAGGTCTGCATACATGGATGGGAGGGTTGTGTGGGGGGGGTGAATGAGATCATTGAAACAATAATCTTAGATATTTATAGAAGAAACCATTTATAACTTGGAAATCAAACATATTAATCTGAAAAAATTAGAGGAACGAAAGATGAAGATCCTTGAGACATGTGGCTATGGGAATGGCAATGCAAATCTATAGATTACAACTATCACATAGAAAAAAACTAATTAGTAACTAATTAACATCCTCAAACCAGTTGCTTTTTAGTTTTCTATCCAAAATACAAGTAATGATCCAAAAGAAAATTTATATGAAAGTAGGGTAAGAGTGTGACACCACAATATTTTGTAACTTGAGTTTCTTTGAGATCATTAGAACTAAAGGTGTATCTTACAAAGTAGCCTTTGATGAAAATGTATTCAAAGCATATATGAAATGAAAGATTAAAGAAGAAGAATCATAATTTTGAGAACTTACAAGTTGAAAGGGAAGTCCAAATGGACTAAGCATACAAGTAGACACATATAAAACTATTTTGTTAGGGTGATGATATTCGTGGTTGACATTGCTTATGGCACATTGTGATCCAATGGAAACTATTTGAAGTTTGATAAGATTTGGAATTGCTCCAAATTATATTGGAAAACATTTCTGAACATGAATTTGTAAATATTTCAATGAAGAAAAGTGTGTTACATATTATGAAATTTGTGGCATAATTAATGATAACCAAATAAAGTTGAAGGGATGGAGTTAGGTAATAAATAATCAAGAACGAAATTAGCATTTTCCAAGTTATGAAGAAACTATGGGCAATGTGATTATTAGAGATCCATCTCAAAACTATGATTACAATGCACATAATTTGTCAAATGAGATATGTGAGCATAAGTTTGGCATGTAGTAAGGCCTCTTTTTGTTCCTTTATTTGATGTGTGCATCTTCATTCATCCTTGTGTACCTTTTGAAGGTAAATGTCAAGGATATGCAAAGGTCCTTTAAGGACATAATTCTTGTTATTGTAGTGAAGGTCAAATATTGACATTCAATAGTACTAATATTCTATTATGACTTTCAGTAATGGAATCTCTTGTAATTTATGTATTTTTAATGACCGTTCGATTTTTAGTGGGATATATGTGTGCACCCTCTTTTTTATAGGTGGAATTGGTATATAAGTTGTATTGTTAGGATCCCATGAAGGAACAAAGTATTTGTTAAATTTCACAACTACAAATGTTGGTAGTTGTTGAGGTTTATAGCACGGGGGCTTCACTAGAAGGCAATATAATACCACGTTCATTCATATTGCAGCATTAAATATTCATGAAAACCTAAAAATTATATTGCTTATATATTAAGGGGCAAAGGGTTTTTTTTATTTAATGTAACAATACAAAAATATTTTGGGGTCTTTTTTATATGGGCGGGCTAACAAATATCCGCCAAATGGAGATGGCGAGATCATGGCCGGATGAGAAATCGGGTTGAGGCAAGGCTCGGGCTTACTAGTACGCACAAAAATCACGTCTTGAGGCATGTTTGAGGCCAGGGGGTTTTGTGGTAAAGTGGGTATATCCAGTTGATCATAATCAAGAGACAGTGGTCATTGACAGCCAATTGCTACCAATAGCATTCAGCCAGTTGTTACCAATAGCCTTGGGAGGCTCTAAGCCTCCAGGGCCTGTTATAGGCCCTCGATAGGCCTTGGGGGCTTGAATACCCAACCACTCGTGCCTATTACATGCCTTGGAAGGTTTAGTCATCCTCCTAGATCTTGTTACAGGCCCTAGGGGCTTGGATACCTAGCCCACAACAAGCTTAGTCAACAATTGGGGAATTGTAACATGCAATCTAAATATTGTACTATGTGCATTGGCTCTAGTGACATACAAGAAGTGATCTCCTATCTCTTCATTAGACCATTGGATGTTGCAAATCATAATGATATGTGGTTGAGTAATTTCATTGTGAGTGAAGTAATGTGCATCCACAATATACATCGAAAGAAGCAAGGTGCATTGTAGAATGCATGTGGGGTCATAAGAGGGGTATCATATCAATATACTAGGTAGAAATATAAAGGGGTATAAAAAATGTTAATGAAAAAATTGATACATACAATATCTAGTGAAAATAGGGGATTTTTTTAAATTGGGAAGGCATATTGGGAGGGAGTTAAAAAAAAAGAATTTTGGAAGGTATTTTCTAATATTTAGTGAAATTAGGGGTATTGTTTCATATGCCACGAACGAACGTGCTATGATAGCGATTTATTGAGTGAAGCCCTCGTGGTTTATAGTCTTCTAAATAGACTATATAAATAATTTGACCAATCAATCCAATAATAGGTCAGCTACAACCCATAAGTCCGATGTTAACATCACTTTTTGACCAAGTAGAGTAAGACTTTAGGTTTAAATTGTTTGTATTCAACTATTAAGGGAACATGGTTATTGTTGTGTTTGACATTGCTAAGTGTGATTAGAATGTTAAAATTTCAGCATTTGTTTATTATGAAGTGTAGTGCTAGTATGTTGGTTGAAAATAAATGCATTAAAGCATGGAAAGTATCTTTCTCTTCTTGAGATAAGAAGGATTTCGTCCTTGACATGAGAAGGTTCCAATCCAAGGAAATGGGATCTACATTTCTAATGTTGTGAAGGATGTTCCTAAAGGTAACTTGGGCTTGGTCATTCCCTTGTTCCTAAAAGATCATTTCTAGAGTGACTACTACATTAAAGATGCACCAAAATGCATTTCCATGGGATGTCCTACATAAAGAGGAATGTCTTTGATAGGTGGAAACCGGTTGAGCTCTTCAATGAGTATAATAGAGCAGACCCCAAAAAATATTTTTTTGTTGAGGAAATGCTTCTCAAAGACACTTGTTAGTCTGACTAAAACTTTTTAATGCTTTGCACCTCATCTCATCAATGAGAATGTATTGTATATGCTTAAGGTATTCATGGAGGCTTGCAAGTGACTTTCCTTCTAAAGGCATGAAGTACTTTATATGAATATGAAGGGAAGCATGCATTGTCGATGCTTGTATGTTGAAAGTTTTGAGACTGGTTAGAGAAAGCAATAGCAATGGCGTATGCATGTATTTGTTGTTTGAGTGAAGTGTTTCTATAATAAAACTAATTCAGTATGATTTTCTAGTCCCTATAGTACCTTGGATTATCATTCTCAGGGGAGGGGTGTTTTCTTTTTTGCAAAGTACTGCAAGACTATGTTTAGAGCCTTTGATCTTGGTGGGGGTAATGATTTTGGAGTGGGAGGATTAGAATAGAACGGTTGTGGAATTTGGTGGTACGAGCAATTGTTATCTATGAATTGTATGGATTTTTCTAGTGAGTGGAATGGGATAGATGTATTATTCAAATTATGGTTGTTATCAAAGTCATGATGGCTAGTCATCTCAACATTACCTAGTTGGATTTCATTAGTAGGGTTGAGTTAAGAAAGAATTTCCCATTCATACAAGTGCATAAGGTGCAAGGTTTGAATTTCATCTCCAAACAATTTTTTGTGTGCAAAGAGAAGAATTTCATCAACTTTGTGGTCAACATACCAAAAAATGCATGAGTTATAGATTGGTTCCTAGTTTGCAGGTATTCCTTAATTGAAATTGCTTATGTTCATTGGAATATTATAGAAAGGTTTGTATACTCTAAGTTCATTCCTACATAATCAATGTAGGAGGGTTCATTTGTAGCGTGTGTTATAGAGTAGCATGGTAGAACACAAACAATGGCCTCACTCTTTCTTAATTTCCACTTTCCTACTTTTTATCAAGCATCATATGGCTATGATCTTGCAGCTTCTATAAGAGGTGTGGAGTGTAATGGATCTAGGAAGGAAGGAATGTATGCACCATTGGAGTTTGTCATTGGGAATGATGTGCTTGTTTCTAGTGCGAGACGATTTTTCAATTGACATTCAAGTAAAAGGGTGGATGAATATTAATTATGAGGGGTGGTTTTTGCAATATACAACATGTTTCTTGTGCTTTTATATCACGGTCAACAATTATGTCTATAAGGAATTTTTGAATGGAGACTACGAGAGGATCTATAAGAGATGCATCATGCACAATTCTGTGAAGCATATGGTGAAGGCTTCCAAAGCTTGTCTTTTCTTTGGATGCATACACTAAAATGTACTTTAGTTAATCATCGTTTCAAGAAAGGTTGTAGGTTTTATTCCCATGCTCATCAATGAACATGTCAAAGGAGGCACGTAACTCCCATTGTTCTTTATAATGACATTTGAGTCTAAAGCCTTCCTTTCTCAAGAAAGTGCTTTCTATGCATTCGGTGTGTCATTGAATGCAATTGATTAGTTTCTCATAGTCATGAGCTAGATCATTATGATTATTTTTGTAGGCATAACAGAGAGAGGAACCAAGGCATTTCTACGATGGACTTCTCATAGGTTCCAAGTTGTAATATACTAGTTAAAGAAATCCTTTGTAGTATTAACCTCATGTGTGTTCTCCCAATCGAGCATGTTCATATTAGGTGCATTTTCCAACCATTTGAAAACATGAATTTCCTTGTTTCAACATCATATCTAGGTAGAAACCATGATTGTGGATGGGAATCAAGTGTATCTACTGGTGTGATTACCTTGGCTTTCCATTCTTCTTATTTTCTCTTATTTCAATATTTTCAATGGATAACAGCTCTCCATGGGCTAAATTACATTAGCCCTTTAAGTCTAATGCCCTTTTTCCTAAGAAGAACTAGCAGCAGTTGCATTAGCTAACCCTTTAGAAGATGAAATAGACAAAATGTTAAATAATTTAGTAGGGGAGGGAGAGGATAGTGTATGAGTGAGGTAACCTCCCCTTGTTGGGCACTACTAGGATTTGGGACTTCCTATTCTGCACTTTTCAATGGCTCCTACCTGGGGGTTTCTGCCATGGCTGTCTTTTGTTTATATTCTTCATGGATTTTATATTATTTTACTTCTCTCTTTTCATCCTACTTTAGCAATGTCAATATCTAACTAGGGGTATGAGCACCTCCACTATTTTCTTTCAAGTTGATTATTTCCTCTTGTCTAGTGATGCTTCCTCCTCATCATGGGTTGTCTTTACCATAATCTATGCTCTTTCTTCTACTTCCTTCCCTACTATAGATCTTTCCCCATTGGTTGTAATAATTGAGGTCCTAGTTTGGTAACTAGGGGTAAAACCTTCTTGTACATGTAAGCTACTAGATGGGGCCTAATATTTTGGAGGTATATCCTAGATTAGGAACCTAAATTGATGAGTAATGAGGAATGGGGGAGTAAATGTTGAGAGCAGGTTGGTATTTTTTACTAGGGTTGTACTTGAATCTACTCCTAAACCTAGCCCCTTTGGCCTTTTAACCAACTTAAGTGGTTCTTGTTTCCTTCTTTCCCTAACCCTCCTTCTCCTAGAAATTCCATGGCTTGCATCATAGGGATGGCCTTTGGATAAGGAAAGAGATATTTTGGATAGGAAGCAATAAACTCTTCAAGAGGCATAGTAGTTCCTTGTTCAACATTCCTTCTTGCATTAAAACAACACCAATGCCATGCCATGAGTCATCACATTCCACAATAAAGGTTTTCATGAACTAAGGTGTGGCTAATACAAGAGTTGTACACATATCCACTTTGAGTTTTTCAAAATCTTTAGTTGCTTCTTGAGTCCATGAGAATGCCTCCATTTTTAATAATCTCGTAAGAGAAGTTGTTATTTGATCATAATTCTTAACGAACTTGCAATAGTATCCTGTCAATCCTAAAAAACCTCTAAGATTCTTCAAGGTTTTAGGAATTGGCCACTCCATGATAGCCTTAATTTTGTTAGGCTCCACCTTGAAGCCTTCATGAGATACAACATGACCCAAATAGTCAACGTCCTGAATCTCAAAGGCACACCTAGAAAGCTTGGCATATATTTGGTGCTCCTCCAATAGTTTTAAGTGACGGCCTCCAATTTTGTCTATTTTTCCACCATGAAAACATTATTCTTGTGACCTTTTTGCTCCGTTTCTGTACTACTTACTATCTACACCTTTCGATGCTTTGACCAATTCTCACCCTACAAACATGAAAATAGGTAAATTGTTGACATTTAGGTGATTTTCTTATGTTATAGTTAATTAAATTTATTTCATAATTAATTTTTCCTATGTTGAAGCATTCAGTCGATTTTTGGTGCCAAATTCCATTTCGGTATTTTGATGCCACTTTCCAAGGTTAGCATGTACCCACCACCTCAATCACCAAATCAAGATATTGATTTTGAAGATCTCATCCTCGACATGGATCGTTGCTAGTGGCTCCTTCCGAGGTCATTTGTTTTAGCCTACGTTTCATCTATACGTTTTTAATCTGGCCGACTAATTGGTTAGGCACCACCAGTTAGGAAGGTTGCGGCTTTGTATTTCTATTTTCATTGTAATTATTTTTTAATTCCTGAACGCTATTGTAGATCATATTCACTTCTATAAATCATTACAGATTGACTTCTCTGTAGAAATCCATCTTGTATCGTTACAATTCAGCTTCCCAGTTCATTTTGGTTAGTTGTTCATGGCGTTGATGTGATATTTAATTTCCATTGTTGTTAATTGTGCATAGCAAATATGCATTGCATCTTATTTCCTGTACACATTTTGATTAGCATTTACTATAAAATAAAAACACCAAAAACATCTATCTTTGTTCGTAGTATGATTTATGGTTCTTAATTCACATGTTTTCTAGATTACACAATAGTATAGATGCTTTTATGATTCATAGTTAGGATAGTTTGATTTCATTTTTTCCTTCTGGTATCATAGCTTAAATTTCCTTTTATTTCCTGCACTTTAATTTCCTGTATTTTGATTTCATTTCTTGCATTTTAATTTCCAAAGATGGATATCAGAATTTGTTGAGTCTAATGTTACTCATTTGACATAATCTCAGAACCTCCTTTCTAAGGATGAAAAACTGTATCTAAACTTCCCATGAGATTAAACCCTGCAAACTGCAAACTGAGATCTGACTCATGGTATTTATTTTTATAAGTTTCTACATTATTTTTAGATTTCTTTAATTCTCTTTTTATTGCTTTAATTTAGTTTTTCGGTAGCTTAGTCAACTACTACAGGAATAATCCATTGAAGACCAGGATCTAACTTGGGAGATGTGGTCTTGCAGTCCAATGCTAAGCTAAACCTATTGTGTTAGTTTTCTTTTTCAACTCTTGTTTACTTTCTTTTATTTCATTTTGAAATGTGTTTGTCGGCATTAGTTGTTAGATTAGGCTAGAGTAGGTTCTAATCTTGCATTTCTTGTGCTTGCACCTCTAAGCTTACGATTACCCCGGTTGGTAATTTAATGTCAAATGGTTAACATATATTTAGCACGACATTAAGACCCTGTCAACATGTTATAGATGCTCTTCCCAAGATTTACTATAGAGTAGTATATCATCAAAAAATACTAACACAAATTTGTTGAGGTTTAAAATAGAATTCATGCAGTTCTAAAATATGGAAGGTGCATTGGTAAGGCCAAATGGCATCACTAAAAATTCATAATGACCTTCATGTGTTATGAAAGCTGTTTTTAGAATGTTGTGTTTCCTCATTCTGATTTGATGATATCTAGAATGGAGATCCAACTTGGTAAATAAAATTGCTCCCTATGATTCATCTAATAAGTCATTTATGGGAAGAAAAATAAACTTATCTTTAATGGTCATGTTATTGAGGTTTCTATAAGTTGGACACATTGTCATTAACATTCCTTTCCATCACCACTTGTGTAGAGAGAGCACTTTGTCTACGTTGAATAATGTTTGCATCTAACATTTCTTGAACCATATTTCCAATCTCACTCTTTTGTGCATATGGGTACTTGTAGGGTTTGATGTTAGGTGGTACACTTCCTGGCTGCAAGTCAATAGCATGGTCATGATCGTGAGTAGGTGGAATACCTTTAGGAATCTCTCCAAATACCTTGGAATGATTGTCAATAACTTGTTAAAGATCCATTGGAATAGAGGGTATAGATGATTGAACATCTAGTGAGTGCAATTACTCCATGGTGTCCCTTTTTCAACAATTTTGTCATGTTGTTAGACCTTGTCACTTTAGAGGATTTTTTTGGAATACCTGAGGGTTCAATTTTCTTTCCTCCTGAAGAGAAACGCATGAAAAGGTTTTGAAAATCAAGAGCCACTCTTCACAATGGTTGTAGCCATTGGACCCCTAATATAGCATCCACACAACCCATTTGGATTGCAATCACTGGACTATACAATAAATACTCCCCCATAGTAAAATTAATACTATGACACTTCCCCAAACAATTTATGATACCTCCATCTGCAATCATTACTTCAAATTCTAGTGTTGGATATACCAAGCAATTGAGAAGTTTGGCTAATTTGGAATTAATGAAGTTATGGGTATAGGCAGAATCAATACATTAGTACCTTTTTCTTTTTGATATGTCCTCCTATCCTAATATTTTGAGGAGTGCTAATGCTAGCCAATTCGTGGCAAGATATGGTTGGAGTAGTATTTTCTAGATCTACCTCCTAAGATTGTTTTGGTTTTGGATATTCTTCCTCTTCAAATATATACAGAAAAATTTATTCTCACTGCATTTATGCCCCTTACTATACTTGATGTCACAATTGAAACATAGTCCTTTTGCTATTTCTTCCTCCACTTGTTGAGGCATCAAACTTGTAGGCTGAGTGAGGTTGGGAAAGGAAAATTTTCCCTCTTTATAGATGTTAGTAGGAGCCCTTCTAGTATCCATATTTTTATTTTCAACTTTCATTTCCAAACTAAAAGTATTCTACAATTATTTAGGTTTAAAGAGACATACCCCATGTTGAATTCTCTCATTTAAAGTGCCCATAAAGAGATCCAACAAATTATCCTCTGGAATGTTCTTCACTCTAAGAGGCAACTTCTAAAACTGCTTAATGTGCTCTATAAATGGACTTGTTTGATTGATATTTATAAATTGGATAAATAAAGTGTGGATGTTAATATCCTCATATTATGTTATCAATTCATCCATAAATATAGACCAAGAGACAATAAAGTCCTTTTTACAATCACAAAGCCATTAGTACCATATAAATTAATCAGGTTCTAAATACAAGGATGCAAAAGTAACCTTTTGTAAGTTGGTACTTGGTGTAGATCAAAGAATTGTTCCATCTAAAATATCCATGTTATTGGATCTTCGCCATCAAAATTTCTCATATCAATCTTCACTACTACAAAAAAGACCTTGAGAGGCAGTCATTTTCTACCTCCAAAGTGGAATTGGCAGGGGTTTTAGCATTAGCGGCGGTTTTGAACCCCCCCCTGAAGGCATCGCTACTAAAAGTCAATCCTTTTAGCAACAGTTTTTGAAGAAATATAAACCGCCCCCAAAAGTGACTTTTAGGGGTTGTTCTTAACCACCCCCAAAAATTGACTTTTGGCGGTAGTTTGGAACCGCCACAAAATGCCATTTTGGGGGGCGGTTATGAATCACCCATAAAACTCACTTTTTGGGGGCGGTTTATATCTTTTAAAAAATCGTTGCTAAAATGATTGTCTTTTAGCAGCAGTGCCTTTAGGGAGGATTTGGAACCCCCTCAAAAAGTGACTTTTAGGGGCGGTTTAGAACCCCCTACATAGCAACCTATAGGGGTGGTTTATATCTCTTCAAAAACTGCCGCTAAAATGATTGAATTTTGGGGGAATTTTAGAACCCCCCTTGTAGTATCCTATGAGGGCAGTTTAGAACTCTCATCATAGCAACTTTTGGGGCCAGTTAGAAACCCCCCTCATAGAAGCTTATGAGGGTGATTTAGAACCCCCCTCGTAGCAACTTATCAAGGCAGTGTAGAACCCCCCTTGTAGCAACCTATGAGGTTGGTTTAGAACCCCATCATAGCAACTTACGAGGGTGGTTAGAAACCCCCCTCATAGCAACCTATGAGGGTGGTGTAGAAACCCCCTCACATAAACCTATGAGGGCAGTTTAGAACCCCCCTCACAGATACTTATGAAAACAGTTGAGAACCCCCCTTGTAGCATCCTATGATGGTTGTTTACAACCCCCCTCGTAACAGCTTGTGGAGTCGGTTTAGAACCCCCCTCGTAGCAAGTTACAGAGTCAGTGTGGAAGAACCCATAACAATATACAAGGATGGTTTTAAACCCCCCTCATAGAAACTTACAAGGGAAAATTGAAACCCCCCTTGTAGAAACCTATGTAGGTGGTTTAAAACCCCCCTCGTAGCAACTTACAAGGGTGATTGAGAATCTCCCTCATAGCAACGTATGAGGGCAACTTGTATGTATGTGGATATATATACATATATTCATGTTTGATATTTTTTTCTTAAAATTTCTTTTACATTATTTATTTTAATTGAGTTGTTATTTTTAAATATTATGGTAGGCCCACTTTTTTCACGTTCCCACTTTATGTTTCCTTTCCCATGGCTCGTTCTTCCTCTCCCAATATTGCTAAGAGTGGAACCTGAATTTACACAACAGATTGACATACATTCAACTTGTTTACAACAATTATTTGATCGCATCATCACAACTGGCATGCAACAAGGACTCATCAAAACAACTAGTTAACATAAGATAAATTTTGTATTTCAAAAGTTGAAGAGAATATCATATATGAAAGAAGCAAATAACTAACAAACAAGTAAAACTAATCATTTAACCCATAATTCGGGTGATAGAAAGCATGCAATCAATATACTTATCAAAAGATAAAATAAATAACATGCAAGGACGTAACCAAAACCCAGGAAACAGGTAATCTAACTCTTTCACATCTACTTTCCTTCATTGCTCTATGTTCTTTTACAAAGGAAGGCTGCACTTTATCCTGCAAATAGTCTATCTTTTGAGAAAAATACCACTCTGGCGCCTTGGGTTCTATATCAATTTTTTTAATAAATAACACTCATTTCCTTGCAAATTGTGAGGTTTCATAAAGAGCTTCAAATGTTAGCATCTCATCTCCATCATCAGACATAACATGAAACTTTATCAAGTGGTTAGTCCACATAAATAATTGACAAAACAATATTTGTTGTGACAATAGGAGGATCCTTTAGAGGATCAATTGTATTGAAAACAATATCAACATCAACCAACTGAGAGGGATCTCCTTCTATATTGTATATGTCAGATAAACAATTTGAAACTTACATAAACTATCCCCTAAGTGAAGCATTTTGTTGGCTGCCCACATTATATAGTTTGGTTCATTGATCCATCCTTATTCATCTCCCACTTTAACTTGAGAAGTTGTAGAGACTATAAGTGCTTGCATGAGAAGATACATGACATTGAATACCAACAAAGCATTTGTGAAACCTATGTAAGTGCTTGCATGAGAAGATACATGACATTGAATACCAACAAAGCATTTGTGAAACCTATGTTCACTGCCATCTTTAGAAACGCCAATGTAAAGAGAAATGTGAAGCCTCGGATTTCTAAACTAAAAAGAGAAATGATAGGAATGGAAAACCTTAAACTCGATGTTTTGGCAAAAAGATGGATAACTCAACTTTTCTAAGATGTGAAGAAAGTGACATATCTATCACCAAAATCCAATATATGTGTATTATAAATATATGTATTATCTTGCTTCAATATTATGAGGGATTTAATGGGAATTTAAATTTTAGATAATTCAAATAATTCACTATAATAAATATGTTTTGTTTATTGTTTTAATTTTTACGTTGCATTTGCATTTGTATTTGTATTTTTCACCTAGTTTTGCACATATTAGGTTCATCATTACAATTTTTTTCATAAAAAGTGAAATTTCATAAGATTGAGTGGTATTTCCTCCTAAACAAGAGATAAAACCGCATCTAGATATAGTATCATGATTTCCATGTATGAATCTAAATCCTAGTGGATACTTGATAAAGTGATCTCTGCCTAGCCTCAATAATGATGGAGAACAAGGGATACTAGGTGTATTGGGGAAGCTATAGGTGACTGAAACTACCATTTTGAACATGGAGTAAGACCTAAAACTGCTTTTGATTGGCTAATATCTTGTCTTCCTTAGACATCAGAAAATAGGTATGGCCCAAGACCCAGAGGTATTTGACAAAAGTAGAAGTTTGATCCCTTGTAGACTCTTACAGACTACCAATAGGTCATTTCTAATAACATCGTTTTCCTTGAATAACAATGATGAGTCAGCCCACATTCATGGATAGCAGCCATTGATAACTATCCTCATTGTCAATTGACAACTGGATTATGATAAATTTTTCCACCTTCGAAAAAAATAATTGGATGGTATTATGTGCCACTATAAAAATAATGAATATATATCTTACCATTTACTCTAATGAAGTTAAATTAGTAATCAAGGAAGGTTTGTCACGATGTTTTGAATTAGTGTAAGGAACATATATAGAACACGGATAATTGTAAAAGCTAGCTTTGTCACATAATCGTATAAGCCAAGAGATGGCATATGCACATATTTTTATTTCACGAACCTATATACATTTCTTAACCCACAATCCATCATCCCACTTTTTATGACTTAAAAGAAACAATATTTCTCGCAATAATTTTGCTTTACGATAGCGAAATACTCAAGATTCCATTATTAAAACATGAGAAGCCACTCACCTAGACAATGTGGTCCATAACTAAAATTGTATTCGTTGTGATGTCCTCAACAATTTCCATGTAAATTCCAACCTAGCTTCAACTATTTCCATGTAAATTCCAACCTAACTTCCATAACCCAACATGTTGTCCCAACCAAACTAATCTTCCAAGTTCTTTTATACCCATTAAGTTATGTCCATCCATTTCATCTGTCAACTTGGATTTTATTGCACGCTACAGACTACATTTAATGCCAAAATTGTGCATGCTATAGATTGCATTTAATGCATGAATTGTGCACCCTAATCATTACCTATAAAAAGAAGAAGAATTATTTTTACAATTAGAAATTAGCTCGAGTTCCTAAGAATATCTTCCGAAGCTACCAGCTAGAAAGAATACAAACCAACGGATCAAATAAAGATTGGATACCACTTGTGATGTTCCTTATGGTGTTCCATAGCCTTTCATAAGTAGAGGCACAACATCATATAGTCCAATGGGCAGATAAATATATTAAATGTAAAGTTACAAAGGTATGGTGATATGCAGTCAATAAGGATTTCATATATATATGACCTAAGATACACAACCATCTTAAAGGACATGACTCTGCACAACAATTATCAATCTAAACAATAGTAATTGGGTCCATTACTAGGATTGTACGGTTTGAAAAGACAAGAACATAGTTAGAAATTAGAATGTGTGTGCATGACATTCATAAGTCCTCACACACATGAACACACAATAATGCCAGGAAACGCACTCAATACAATGTTCATATGTATTATGTGTGTTGACAGTGATGATACAATTCATTTTTACCGTAGAGGTGGTATGGGTCCTTTTGTGTGCCTGCTTTGTTACCAGGATGCGGAGACAGTGGAATATTTGATGATGAACTGTTACTTAACTCGGCAATTGTGGAACTATTTTTCGGGCATCTGGGAGATAGATTTTCAGTGGAATTTTGTTTCTCTGGAGTCGGCCTTGTTGGTATGGATTAACAGTCAACGTACTCATGCCTCCTTTCCACTATTCTTCTTTTGGGGAATTTGGAGGTTATGTAACTTGGTGTTGTTCGAGAACTTCATACTCACTTTTGCTAGTGCACAATCTGTTATTCTCTATTTTTTATCGGAGGTTCCTGTTCAACAAAGGAGGGTACATGTGCGTCAACTTTTTTCTCCTCAGATTGATGCTGGCCGGCCATGTGGCTTCTTCGATGGAGCTGCCCAGTGTGGTGTTGGTGGAGCTGGAGGTATTCTGATTATCTCGCTAGCGGAGTATTACGAATTAAGCTTCAACACTGGCTTGAGTAGTAACACTCATGCGGAGTTATTGGCTCTAAGTGGTCTTTTATTTTTTGCTCGGCACCTCAATCTTACTGTTCTGCGGGTTCATGGAGACTCTTGTGTGGTTATTGAATGGGCTACAGGATTAAAATCTTTAAGGGTTGCTACTTTGGGTCAATGGATGTTGTAGATCAAGTCTATGATGGGAATATTTTCAAAGCTGGATTTCCATCATATTTCTCGCCAATTTAACTAGAGGGAAGATACTCTATCTAAGAAGGACCTGTGGCAGAAGGAGGGGCACATATCTTATATTCATTTTGATGGCCCACGGAATAGAGCAAAAGGCTTTATTACCTTTTATTAGGCTTTAGTGGTGTATGTCTTTGTATTGACCAACTGTTTTCATTTTCAGAATGGTCCTTTATGTTTTGCGGATCTTGAATTACTGTAATTTGTGTTTAAGTCATACTGTTAACATTGTACGCTTCAGGGAGTAGTTTTACGGGACTATGTAATGTCAGTATACTCTGATTGTATTCTCTATCTACGAGATAGGCGTCTTATGTAAGTTTCTTTGATTCACACTCATGAATAGCAAGAAAAAAAAATTCGTTGGAAAAAAAAAACAATTCATTTTTTAGTGGGCTTCTTTATACACACAAGGCAACACATTCAATGACTCTATGTTGGGAACATGTCACTTCACCAACATACATGACACATATGTACACTAATGACACATACATGTGCACTAATTACCTCACATCTCATAATCATTACATGATATAATCACCCATATTGCATGCTCATAACTACATTACATATAGTAATGACCATTTAAGGGCTAACAATTCCATATTATCATAAGAACCTAATATTATAACCTAAATGGCCTTCATGTATATGTTATGAATTATAATTATTCTTGTCAATGAGTTGGTGGTCTAATGGTGGAGAGCTGTGAATTTCACTATCTCCACCAGGGTTCAAATCACCAATGAGACATTGGTATGTTGTGATGAGGCTAGAAGGGTAGGCACCCCTGGAGTGGGACCCCATTTAGGTGTGTCTATGGATGTTTCGCCCCTTGATAATTCATTAATTTATTGGTAAATATGGCTTGCCTGAGAGGCTGCGATGATATTTTCTTGATGGCTGCATACGGGACGACCCACGCTAGAGTGACTCTTCTTTGATTTCCTGTCACATTGGGGCGTTGCCATGAAAGGGTAACACGGTGGATGGGGGTAAAATCCGTAATGTCTAACGAGTTGGGTTCATCGCAAATGGCAAGGAGTGACGGATTGGAGAACTCCTATTTTACCCAGGTATTATGTCTTGGTAGAGGACAGCTTCCAGCGAGCTAGATCCGGATGGGGGTAAAATCCGTAATGTCTAAAGAGTTGGGTTCATCGCAAATGGCAAGGAGTGACGGATTGGAGAACTCCTATTTTACCCAGGTATTATGTCTTGGTAGAGGACAGCTTCCAGCGAGCTAGATCCCTGTGTTGTTTTTTTTCTTGTTGTGTTATTTAAAAAAATTGATCTCTGTCAGAAAGATAGTGCCCAGGTTAAGGATCCTAGATTCATAGTTTCAGTTCTTACGCCTTGCATCTTTTAAAATGATACAAGGCTTAGTATCTATGTCTACTAGATTAAATTGATACCTCTGTATCGGAATCCTTATTAGGTTGTTGGCTACCTCCGTTCTTGTTTTTTTTAAACCAGTCATGCCATATATATATATTGTGTGGGTTTTCATTATGAGGATTCTACCTCTGCGTTGATTTATAGCAATTTATTCTATCAGTATGGATGATGGCGTCAACCTACTATTGGTTGAAACATTTTTCTTTTTCTTTTTTAACTCTAAACAGAAAGATTCAGATTTTCACTTACGATTATCTCTGCGATTTGGTTATAGAGCCATATATTTCCTTCTTTCAGCTTTGCGTTATGAATTTAGTTCACAAATAATCTTATCTCTGCGATTTAGTTATAGATCCAGATATTTTCTCCTTTATCTCTACGTATACGGTTTTTTTTATACATATAGTGAGTCTCCCTCTTCATACAAATCGCTGGCACGGTGTTGGAGCATGGTTATTTATTTTTCTAATGCAGTTATGAGATTCCGCTCTCCGCATAAGCCTAGCGTATAACGAGGGTTCATAGCATGATCCTTTGTATTTATATAACTGTCTTTGAACAAGTGTAGAGTCCTTGTAGTTTAGCTCTGCATTTGCACTCCGTTCGCGTAAATTGGTAGGATCTCCATGTAGATAGTGTTGTCAACAAGTGAGATACTTTTCCAGCCCAGCGGTGGGGCCTGACGGCTGCTTCGAAGGAAGTCCGGTTTGGATTCTTGCGGGGAGGTGTTGTTTCACCTCAGAAAAAGCCTGTACGACTTCGATGGTGACCGTACCCCTGCTGGCAACCTGTTCAAGATTAAGGCTAGCCCCGGCCCGTGGAGTTTGATATCCAGATGGTTTAGTGACGACGCTCACTGAGTGGTTTGGAGAGGTTTCCCTCAGTTTCAAAAAACAAGTGAGATACTTTTCCGTATTTTGTGCTACCATGAGAACGTGAGATAGATACATTCGGGGCTACCCTGAAAACAAAGATAGATACATTCATGTAATTTATGCTGTTTATGGTTCCTTTATTTTCCTATTGAGATTTCCCAGTATATATATATAATAACGGTGGATCGAAATCTGCTTCCCACTCTGCACATCTACCTGCTACCGTTGAATTTAAGGTTAAGGAGTTTTGTTTCATAGCCAACTTACTTTTTGCCTAATGTCTTTCCGAAACTGAATCCAACACAAAGTTTTGCGATAATAAAGTGTTATAATACTCACAGTGTTGATAAAGTTAGGCCAACACTTTTATTCAGGAGGTTACAGAAACCCATAACTTCAAACCAACGCAAACATTTGGAGAGTGTAGGATTTTGATATAAATAATTATAATTTATATATCTTTAATGATGGAGTTAAAGATTAGTTTTTGGATATATAATAGGAACATTTATATCATCTATCTAAGTAATTATAATTTATAAATCTTTGATGATGGCGTTAAAAAGGTCAATTCTTGGATATATAAATAATATGAATATTTATATGATAAGAATCAAGCAATCTTAGTTTAGGTACCTTTTTGATGTAGAGTTAAAAGTTTAAAAAGAGAATTGTTATGTGATAAATGAATACTTAGGTTGAATACTGGAAAGGACTCTGTCAAGTTATAAATTCATGTCTTAGTTTGAAGATAGGATTTTCTTATAAATACCCTCGATGAGAGGATTGAGGAAGTGGAAAGAAAGTATGAATTCATGTCTTAGTTTGAAGATAGGATTTTCTTATAAATACCCTAGATGAGAGGAAGTGGAAAGAAAGTATGGCAACAAATAAAGTTGCGGGATGTAATCTCTTTATTATTAATATGATGAGACAGGTTTCGTGGACGTAGCCCTAGATTGGGTGAACCACCCTAAAAAAAAGGGTCTTTCTCCTATGTGTGTAATTTTCTTGATATTGCATTGATATGTATCATTGATATCTAGTTAGCTCCTTTTATGTGTACCCTCATGCATTTAATCATTTAGAACTAAGATGGTTTGTTATTTATATCGTTGTACAAGTGTATGTTTGGACAAATGTTAGTTTCCTAGTTATTTTTTGTTGACCATGGGATAGTCTAGTGAATGAGTCTCTGGTTAAGCATTTCAAATCACCATTAAGCGGTAAGAACTTTATGAAGATATTCAAAGTTAAAATTAGCACTTTTCAGTTACAAATATGTTAGTTAAAGTAGTAGGACTCATACATTTTACTTGAAGAAAATTATTATGTATGGTAAGTGAAATAGAAGTAATTTGTTATTAAAATTAATGATCATGCATGTTGAATATTTATGATGGATAATTAATGGATATTATTTAGTGTACCTTTATCTTATTATTAAATGTTCATTGTGCAAAATTTGAAAAATTCACCAAATTTATGAACTCAGAAAATTGGGTATGTGACATTGACACTATTGTTGAGCCATGTTTGTGGAACTATTAGATGACATGTTAGATGTTTCGAAAGATTAATCATAATGCTAATTAGTTGATGAAGAATAAGTCTATAAAAGTTCAGATACGTAGGATATACTTTTTGGAAATTCTGTCTATAAATTTTGAACATAAAAAGTTGGTAGCAATAAAGGAGATTTTAAGATGCAAAAAAATGGTGGCAGAAAAGGGGAAAACTATCCATTCTGTATAACCTAGATGTACAGTTAAGACATATATGATATATATCAACCGTGTCACACATGGAAAGTTCTAATTCTATAGATTTCATTCCAGTTCCTTTTGCACCTCTTCAAAAGACCATACCTTGGAAAAGATAAACCGAATTAGGAAGCTCTTGGAGTGACAAAACAAAGTACAAGCTATTAGCATCTAATGATAGCATCGATGTTTAAACTTTTTACAACATATTCATAGTATTAACATTGGTATGGTGAAAAAAAATTGTGAACATAATTCAAAACCGATGTTCCTTTTTGGCCAACCAATTTTTCCTATTTTACATCATTTCTTACACATAATTTCAAATCCTTAGGCTAAACTGTCAATAGAAGTAGAACACTGTGTACAGAAATGCATTAGTAGACTCCTCTAAAGCATAGCACAACTAATCTCCTCAATTTCTTACAAGAATATTACCTTGATCATAGCGTTGAAGTATCTATGGATCGCGCTCTTAATAATCAACACCTCATCCATTGCAAAATCAGCCAGCCCACTTAACCCAAACTAATTAGATCCATTAAAATAGATAGCCAAGTTTTCAACCTCACAAAACTTATATAAGAAAGCTTCACATAAGGTCAGCCTTCACTCCCATAAATAAAAAACATACCAGATCCATTGGCAACTTTGATCATGTTTCTTGCTACCCCCTTGCCAGAAGATAAAAGTTTATCTTCATGCCTACATACTTGGTGAATTTCTGCAAATTAAAAAAAAAATAAGTATTCCTCAGAAAACTTCCATGATAAAACAGATCTTCTCATAGCACATCACAAGGTCTTCAGAATTGGAAATATTGTACAAATAAAAAAATAAATGTATTGTGTCCTCTTAAGTTCTTCAATCTATATGTAGATAAGTAAGATGATAGTTTTACTTGTGTGCCTGTAAGAATTGTTGTGTGGTTCAATGTTGGCAATGCTGACATTTGACATTATTGTTGAGCCATGTTTGTGTAACTGTTAGATGACATGTCAGATGTTTCAAAAGATTAATCATAATGCTAATTAGTTGATGAATAATAAGTCCATAAAAGTTCAGATACGTATGATATACTTTTGGGAAATTCTGTCTATAAATTTTGAACATAAAAAGTTGATAGCAATAAAGGAGATTTTAAGATGCAAAAAAAATGGTGGCAGAAAAGGGGAAAACTAACCATTCTATATAACCTAGATCTACATTTAAGCCATATATATCAACTGTGTCACACATGGAAAGTGTTGACTCTATAGATTTCATTCAAGTTCCTTTTGCACCTCTTTGAAAGACCATACCTTGGAAAAGAAAAACCGAATTAGGAAGCTCCTAGAGTGACAAAACAAAGTACAATCTATTAGCATCTAATGATAGCATCAATGTTTGATCTTTTTACAACATATTCATAATATTAAAATTGGTATGGCAAAAACAAATTCAGTACTGTGAACATAATTCAAAACCGATTTTCTTTTTTGGCCAACCAATTTTTCCTATTTCACATGCCTATATTTTACAACATTTCTTACACATCATTTCAAATCCTTAGGCTAAACTATCAATAGAAGTAGAACATTGTATACATAAATGCATTAGTAGACTCCTCTCAAGCATAGGACAACTAATCTCCTCAATTTCATACAATAATATTACCTTGATCATAGTGTTTAAGTCTTTATGGATCACACTCTTAATAATCAATGCCTCATCCGCTGCAAAATCAACCAGCCCACTTAACTCAAACTAATTAGATCCATTAAAATAGATAGCCAAGTGTTCAACCTCACAAAAATTATATAAGAAAGCTACACATAAGGTCAACCTTCACTCCCATAAATAAAAAAACATACCAGATCCATTGGCAACTTTGATCATGTTTCTTTCTACCCCTTGCCAGAAGATGAAATTTTCTCTTCATGCCTACATACTTTGGCAAATTTCTGCAAATTAAAAAAAATATTCCTCAGAAAAATGTCGCGATAAAACAGATTTTCTCATAGCACATCACAAGGTCTTGAGAACACGGGGGCTTCACTCTATAAACCGCTATCATAGCACGTTCATTCATGGCATATGAAACAATACCCCTAATTTCACTAAATATTGGAAAATACCTTCCAAAATCGTTTTTTTTAACCCCCTCCCAATATGCCTTCGCAATTTAAAAAAACCCCTATTTTCACTAGATATTGTATGTATCAATTTTTTCATTAACATTTTTTATACCCCTTTATATTTCTACCCAGTATATTGATATGATACCCCTCTTATGACCCTACATGCACTCTTCAATGCACCTTACTTATTTCGATGTATATTGTGGATGCACATTACTTCACCCACAATGCAATTACTCAACCACATATCATTATGATTTGCAACATCTAATGGTCCAATGAAGAGATAGGATATCACTTCTTGTATGTCACTAGAGCCAATTCACATAGTACAACATTTAGATTGCATGTTGCAGTTCCCCAATTGCTGACTAAGCCTGTTGTGGGACAGGTATCCAAGCCCCCAAGGCCTGTAACAACCTCTAGGAGCATGACTAAACCTCCCAAGGAAAGTAATAGGCACGAGTGGTTGGGTATTCAAGCCCCCAAGGCCTATCAAGGGTGTATAACAGGCCTTGGAGGCTTAGAGCCTCCCAATGCTATTGGTAACAACTGGCTGAGTGCTATTGGTAACAATTGGCTGTCAATGACCACTGTCTCTTGACTATGATCGACTGGAAACCCACTTCACCATGAAACCCCTAGCCTCAAGCATGCCTCAAGACGCGATTTCCCTGCGTACTAGTAAGCCCGATCCTTGCCTCAACCCGATTTCTCATCCAACCGTGATCCCGCCATCTCCATTTGGCGGATATTTGTCAGCCCGCCCATATAAAAGAGACCCCAAAGTATTTTTGTATTGTTACATTAAATAAAAATAACCCTTTGCCCCTTAATATATAAGCAATATAATTTTTATGTTTTCATGAATATTTAATACGGCAATATGAATGAACGTGATATTATATTGCCTTCTAGTGAAGCCCCCATGCTTGAGAATTGGAAATATTGTACAAATAAATCATATTCCAGATTGGGTCTAGTGGATCCTACCATGTATAGACAACTCATTGGTTCCTTGATGTATTTGATACATAGTAGACTAGACATATGTTATGCAATGAGTGTCTTGAGTCAGTCCATGTCTGATCCAAGACATAGACATTGGGTTGTTTCCAAGCATGTGCTTAGATACCTTCGAGGTAATATTGCTTATGGACTCATATATGCTTCTAGTGGAGGAGTGATGCTACTTGGTTATGCTGACTCTGACCGGGGTGGTAGTATTATGGACCGAAAGAGTACATCCAAATTTTGTTTTAGCTTGGGATTAACTATGATCTCTTGTTCCAGCAGGGACCAAGGTTCCATACCCGAGAGTACTACAGAAGCAAAGTTTATTGCATCTAGTATTGCCTGTCGAGAAGCTATGTGGCTTAGGAAGCTACTTACTGGGTTGCTTAGTGAGAAGCTTGAGACTACTATCATTCGCCCTGACAATCAGAGTTGCATTAAGCTCTCAGAAAACCCTGTGTTTCATGAAAAATCGAAGTACATTGAGATGAAATGCCACTAAATCAAAGACATGGTCCAAAGACGTGCCATAATACTTCGGTACATTGCTACTAATGAGCATATACAATATATGTTGACTAATCCTCTGTCCATGATGAAGTATAGGTACTTTCAAGACAAGCTTGACATGGAAGAGAATGCCTCCCTCGCTGAGAGGGAGGGTTAAAGTCACAGAATCATGAGTCATTTTCCAAGTCAATCTTATGTGTTAAGATTGAGCCTCATGTGTCAAGGTAGTGCCTTATAGCAGCCTGAGTTGGACTTAGAAAACTTGGAGAAGAATCTTGAGTTGGACTCAAGAATTAATCAACCTCATGTGTTGAGGTAACTACTTGTATGCCAAAGTGATGATGTTGTATAGTCTTGCTTTTCAAGGCTAATGTCTTGTGTGTCAAGACAAATCCTCTTGTGTTGAGGTGGTGCCTCATGTGTTGAGGTAATGATTTGCATGTCGAAGCATGAATGGTGTGTGATGTACTACTAATGGTTGAGTTATTAAGTCTCCTCTAGAGACTGGCCACCTCTAGAGTGAATTACTTTAGCATATGACCACTTGGAATGATAGTAGAACAAGATGGTCACATTATTGGGAAAATATCCTTAGTATATTTGATATAATAATTAATTAAGCTGGCACATGTGGACCATGCATATAAGACAAGAGATAAAAGATAAGATGTGATAATATAAGAGAGAATTCAATTTTCACACTTTAGTGATGATAAAGACTTAAGTTAAATAAAAAGAACTCGAATTGTTAAACTTCAATGATGTTAACAAAGAATACTTCAGTCAATTAAAGGAGAACTCGAATTGATCACTTCAGTGATGTTAACAAGAAAGACTTCAGTTAAAAGAGTTAACTAAGTGATAACAAAGAAGAACTAGTTAACTAAGTGTTTGCATGACGACACTTGAGTTGCTACACTTGCATGACGACACTCAAGTTAAACTAAAAGACAACACTTGAGTTATGACACTTGCATGATGACACTTAAGTTAGCCAACTAACTAAGTGGTATAGCATCCATTTGGAGGGCGAGTTCATCCTGAAGTCAGAAGACAAAAATAAAAGGCGAAGCATGAGAATAATATATATGTGTGTGTGTGTTATACATGATTGATGAAATTCAATGTGAAGTGAATTCTCTTATCTCTTGAAGGAAATGCACTTTTCTTTGTGCAGGATATTATTATGAGTTCTATTCTTCCATCTTCTCTCTTGTTCTAATATATGCACTAGGGTTGCTTGATGTAATATGCTTATTGTGAAGCAAGTCATTCTCTGGTATCAATCAATATACTAAGGAATATTTTGTTTGGATTTATCCCTCAAGTTATAGAGGGTTTCCCCAGGGTAAAATTATGTGTCATATGTGAATGCTTATGTTTATTATTGTTCATTGATTTCAAGTACTAATGCAATTTCGAATTGAAGATAAAAAAATTAACACTCTTCCTATATAACCTAGGAAAATAAGTTGATATCGAATACAAGGAATAGTTCGAGTAGAGTCACTCCCCAGATGGTGTCATTCCATTCTCTTGTTCCCCAGGTTGTACCCATTCCGTACTTAGTTGATCATTTGGTGTCTCTCTCTCTCTCTCTCTCTCTCTCTCTCTCTCTCTTTGAATTAGAGATATAGCTCTCAATGAAGGATATTATAAATGGATGGGAGAAAGAAATAAAGGGGTCTATAAGAAGGGTTGGAAGTCCAAGGAGAGTTGTGTAGGATGCACCTTCTCATGCCACTCTAGTCCATCGAGCTAGTCCTCGGGCTAAAGGTGGGGTGCATGGAGTTGATCCATGTTTCCTTTGGAGGGATTTTCAATGTTATTTTGAAAATGAAAGGGTATAACACATTGAAAACAACCAAATCTTAGCTAGGATTGGTGCTTATGGGGCACCTTAATCACCGCTTCACAACTAGGAGATATATAACATATGATAAACATATAATGAAGAAGAGAGGTAGACATACATTGGTTCTAAAATACATTCATGATAGACAAAAAATCAAAATGGAAATATAATAGATCCATTGCTTCATATAACAAGATCAAAGACACAAATATTGAAGGAAACCATAATAACATGCAAGATATTTTATTTCTTCATTTAGTGGTAACTTCCCTTAGTCCTGGTTACATGATAGAATAAACATTTGTTCTTTGAATTACAATAGGTGGTACCAAAAGGGACTTTTTAATCTCAGTCCTTTCCCTATTGGTTTTCCTTTCCAAAAATGGGCTTCATATATTGTTTACAGATAGAAAGGAGAGGGAGACTTAGAAGAAGAGATGAGACTAATGTTGCAGATCCCAATGCACTCAAGTCATACAAAATTTTGGTATCCTGAAGGTATGAAAATGATTGATCCTTTGCTTTGTGATCAAAGCTTCTTTTTATCATTCTCTCTATGTAGTAGATTTCTTGTGCTTGAGATGGCACAATCTTGATTTACAACTGGTGCACCATGGTACTATGTGTTGTTGGGGAAAAATAGTGAATTGTGATGAGAGAACATAAGAATAAGTTGGATGTCACTGTCTTTATACCCTATTTTGTTTTTATGGCCAACAATGGTGATAACCGAAAACAAGTAATACTCAAAACACTTTCACCACTTTTATTCAAACTCATACCCTCTCATACCCTCTTAGGTATTTGGAGATCCTCCTGTATGAGTCATTAATTCATAGTCCTTCTTGTACCTTCCACTCTATGAGGAGTAGGTTGTGAATTTCTTGGTTAATTTAGATGTCTTTGGGTCAATGGAACAGCTCCTTATGGCACCTCCCCTTGCTATCTTTTGAAAGTGTAGTCATGTACTACACTAATGAACCTCCAACCAAACTAGTTTTTGTTCTCACTCCCTTCAAACTTCTAAAAGATTTGTCCAACTCCATGGGAGGGATGTAGTCAGTATACCCTAGGGATCGAATCAACCTTGGTAGTAGATCCCAAGTGGAAAAGGAGGGATGTGATTGATTGTAAGTTTCAATAGCATAGGGGATTGTTTTCTTATTGGGCGCAACTATTATACAAGGGATGGACTCCCATACCATTCTCTTATATGGCCATCTACATGGGATGCAACTTGACCTAGTCATTCCAGGGACAGGGTAAACCATGACTAATAATTATACTCATATATGTCAGAAAAAATTGAATTGGCTTCTCTACTTCTATTTCCCTCTAGGAGGAAATTCTCCAACTATTGCATTTGTTTATACATGTCTCTATGTCCATGTATATGGATTCCTTGGCTCTAATTAGCAGTAATCGCAAGGCTTATGTGAAGAGATGATTGATCACCCCCTTTGGTAATGTTGTTGTCTTGTTCCTAAGCCATACCTCTTTATACGTATTATTGAGGTACTTAGAGACTTTCTTATGTAAGGCATCAAACTCTAAATAGAATTGGAGGTGGCCTCTTAATGATGGGAGATCATTAAAAACACATACCCAGACTATGTGTTTAACCTCTCTCAAGTTTTTTGCCATCATGGCTTCAGTCAAGTATTCTTCATGCCTTGTAATGGAAACAAATGATGACATTTGATGGTCATCCAAGTCTATATAATCACTATGGTTTCCATCTAATTATATAGAATTTTGGTTGGAATTTAGAGTAGTGATGTTTGAATGTTAAAGCATAAGGAGGGCATCAATAGGAGCAGTTAGTAAATCTTTAAGTGTAGTTTGGTTAAGGTGGATATCCTTATAATATGGGTCATTTGCTAACATGTACTATACAATGCCCATAATGTGGGATTTACTAACAATGCAATCATATGATTTGTTCATAACTATGACTTGTGACAATAAAAATGTCCAAGTCCTAAACATGGAAAGGAGGTAGATGATGATTGAAGAAATGTGGTCATTGTATTTGTATTGTCCACCACGTGAATGGTCAATTATTTGTAATACAGAGTTTACTCGTGTTGTGATCGTTTGTTCAACCTATTTAAGGGTTTACAAGACATAGGGTTGTTCACCAAAGTTCATGTTGTTCCCTATGTTGTAGTAGTGTCTATTTTTATCTGAAATGCATATACAATAAAGGGTTACTTGTAATATGGGGTTTAGTTATGCTACGTGCATTTCTTCAACCTATGTAAGTGTTTCCAAGACACTAGGTTGTTCATTAAGGTCCATGTCATCCCATATGGAATGGTAATGACCATTTTTAAATCTAATGTATCTACAACAAGTGTGGTTGTTGTTTGAAAAGTGGAAGAGAATTTTGGGATATGATTCTTTACATAATAAAAAAACATGTATGGACATGATTTATATAGCCTTGCATGAAATTGGCAATGTGTGTGGGTGATGTTATTTTATTGAATTTATGGGGCATTGTGGTGGGGATGAAGGTTATTTTGTTTGTTGGTGCGAGAGGTTGTTTCCAAAGTGAGATGGTATTTTGATCATAAAAGATAGTTCTCATGGACAAGTGAAGTGCTAGGGTCACTTGAGTTAGCGGTAAGCATTATTTCTTGGTTTTGTTCTAGAAAATCATGGTTTGTATAAGTAGTTGCACATAATTAGGCATTTGGATTGGAATGTCAACTTCCTCTCATTTTCATATTTATCACACCTTTATTTATCCGATGAAGAGGACACATGTGCAAATTTAAGCAATATTTGTTTTTTTTGCATAATATGTTCAGCCACGCTCCTTGTTGCAATTACGTGGAATGTGTAGTAGTAGTTGACTAGGGTAAGACAAACTTGGATGTGACAAATGTATAAGTAGGGGTGTTATATATTATACATGTAGAAATGGTGGTTACATGTTCCTTATTAGAAGTGGAAGAGCTTGAGGAAAAGAAATTATGCTTGCGTAAGGTAAATTACATGAGAAGAATAAAGATTGGAATCAAAGGTTGCAATCCAAATTTTTGCATGTATATCAAGGGTCCAAAATAGACAAGCCATACATTAAAAGTTAAATATAGAATAGCATGAAAGAGGAGCAACAATAAATAAATGAACATGTTGATTTTTCCAATTTAGTTGAAATTTGTAAAATGTAAATAAAACAACAAGTATTGAAGCCTTCCAAACATGATGCGTAGTGGTCTAAAATATGATGGTGTGATGTAGACTCACACATTTGCTTTTTTCCCTTAGAAAAAATATCATTATATTGATATTTCAAAGTCTGAAATCAAATATACATTGACAAACCTAGGAGATCACTAACCATGTGTTGTTCAAAAAAACACTCAATCCTAGTTGCCTCGCCTATATTGACATCAAATATGTTATTCCTTTGACTACTCACAACAACAATCTTCCTTTATTGAATTTAAAAACATATACGTAAAGGCCTAGATGGGTCTACAAATAATTGCTAAAAGTCCCTCCTCTACCTCTAATCTCCACACAAAACAATGATTAATATAAAAAAAAGTATGTAACTGATAGAAGATTGTCTCTCCTAAAGGCTTATTCATACACAATTCCTTCTTGTAAAATTAAAGAATCCTCTAATAAGGAATTTTCTAGTATGTTGAATTCCCAATAAATATGAGAGAAAGAGAGATGGCCTCAAATTTGCACTTTACCTCCTAGACTTGTTGCAAAATAGGGATCAAAGTGATATTCTTAATATTGGAGATTTGATTATCCCAGTCAATCACAAGCTTTAAATCACTCAGAACTTGGATTTTTTTTATCCCTTTGTTAATGGCAATTTTCAGTAAAATCCAAAGAGCAAGGAACTCGTCTTGGTTATTATTCCATGGTCTAATTGCATATTTAATAAGGAAATAGTAAGAAGTGTCAATAAGTAAGACTGCTCCAATGCCACACATACCTGGGTCGCCTTAACATGCTCCATAAAAAAATCCACAAATATTTTATTTGTTAATACAAGGCTCCAACAAGATTATAGTCCTTGGGACTTTTAAAGGTCTTTCGTTTTCTTCCATTGCCAATATTGTCTTATGAGACACCAAGGTTGGAGAGAAGAATTGATCCTATAATACCATTTGTTACTAGCTATCCATATCCTGTAGATAAATAAACATGGAAGAGCTTTGTATTATGTTGCAGATCTATCAATGATCCAAGCCAATAAACAATATTCCAGAGACCCTTTATCTCGTTTCTCTTTGACTCCTAAGACTATTGTAGTATATTTTCAAACATTTATACCATAGGGGCACTCTACAAATAAGTGATTATTGATTCTACATTCATATTACATAGGATGCAGCTATTGGGTCTCACCCAGTTTCTTTTCTAGCCATTGTCCCAGTTAAGTAATTTTTTTGCTAAGGCCAACGAGAGTACAATTCTAGTTTTCAGGGAGCAAGGCAAATTCTAGATAAACCTCCAACACCAAATTCTATTTCCAAACCAATGTTCTTCAATTTTTGTAGCATAACCAAGTTTAACCGAGTATTCACCATATCCCTTTATTTTTGGACCGTTTAAGGATATCATCATGAATTATTATTGTTATAGCACTATGGAATATTTTTCTTCACATCAAGTCTACATTCCTCCACTAGATATCCTAGAAATTCAAAATATCTATTGACTTCCAACCTTGAAGGTGTTCAACTCCTCCCCTAAAGATAGATGATCTCTTAAAGAAAAGATTCCTTGTTCATGTAAGGATGTCACTCGTTAGAAAAGCAGGATCACGGAGCAATAACAATAAACAAGATGAAAATATAAAACACATAAGCATAATACAAGAGATACACCAATAAACCTGGTTCACCCAATCTGGGCTACATCCACGGATAAATTACCAGTCCATTTATTATACCATCCAACAAAATGAAGGGATACAACCCACAACACATCCGTTGCAATTTCCTCTTCACTCTCTCACAGACTCTCTTACACAATCATAGAGATATTTACAATAATACAATACACAACCATATTACAATTCCTTCCTTTTAAAGAGGGATTACCATGGGGAAATATTGTGGGACACACAATACCATAGGCCCATAAATCACCCATTATTGACCAAGTCGTGACTATGAAATTACAACATTTTACAAGGCATTTTTCCTAAAATTATTGCTACGGGGGCGCTGCCCCTAAACCCCCGCCAAGGAGGGGGATCCCAAACTAGTTGCCCCCCCCTAAACCCCCCATGGAGATTGTAGTGGGGGGACAAGCCCCCCCACACACCCACCCCACCCTATCATGGGTTGGGATCCAGACGCAGCTGAAACATGATCTCTGAATAATGAAGATTAGGCTCCACAACCAACAATATCCCAGTTGGAGACTGATCACAACAACTCCACCGCTGTTGTATCTGCTGGACTATGCTCCAAACCTTGGACCTATCAAATTTCTCATCTTCACCTTCATGCTTGAAGGCCAACTGAAACTGATCAAGAACTCAGTTTCTCTCTGGTTACTACCTTTGTCAACATGTCTGCAGGATTTTAGCTAGTGTGTATCTTTTCCAGCTTCAACAGTTCATCTTCTAGAACAGGCCGTATGAAATGGTACTTGAGATATAAATGTTTAGTCCTAGAATGGAAGGCTGAGTTCTTTTCAATATGAATGGCACTCTGGCTATCACTGTACAACCTACTATCCTCTTGCTTCTTACCTAATTCCTCCATGAACCTCTATAGCCAAATCATCTCTTTACTATCCTATGTAGCAGCAACATACCGTATGCTTCTGTTGTTGAGAGTGCAACAACCTTTTGTAGTTTCAAAATCCAACTTACTGTTGTTCCGCCTATAGTAAAGACATACCCTGTGGTGCTCCTCCTACTATCTTTATCACCTCCCATATCTACATCAACATATCCCTATAAAATAGTGTTTGAACCTACAAAACATAATGCATGAGTAGCAGTACCTCTCAAATACCTAAGAATACACTTTACTTCCTTCCAATGTTCTTTACCTGGATTGTTCATATACCTGCTCACAACTCCCACTGCATGTGCAATATCCGGTCTTGTGCACACCATGTCATACATCAAGCTACCAAATGCTGATGAATAGGGAACCTTGGACATGTAGTCTATCTCTTCTTGTGTATTGGGACACATCTCCTTACTTAGTTTGAAATGGTTGGCCAAAGGTGTACTAACTAGTTTTGCATTCTGCATTCTAAACCACTCCAACACCTTTTCTATGTACTCACCCCGAGACAATGTCAATTTACGATTTTTCATGTTTCTTGTTATGCTCATACCAAGGATTTGCTTTGCAGCACCCAAATCCTTCATCGCAAATGAAATAGCAAACTTCCTTTTGAGCACATTTATATCCTGAATGTTAGACCCTGTAACAAGCATGTCATCCACATGCAATAACAAGACAATATATTTTCCATTATCTAGCCTCTTGAAATAAACATAGTGGTTAGAATGACATCTATAATAACCTTGTTCTGTCATAAACTTGTCAAATTTCAAATACCACTGCCTTGGAACTTGATTCAGGCCATACAAGCTCTTCTTCAACTTACATACTAAAGTCTCCTTCCCTTTGACCTCATACCCCTGTGGCTGTTGCATATAAATATCTTCCTCCAAATCCCCATGGAGAAAGGTTGTTTTACATCTAACTGTTCAAGATGAAAATATTCTACTGCCACTAGACTTAAAATAGTTCTAATTGGAGTTATTTTAACAACATGAGAAAATATTTCATCAAAATCTACACCTTTCTTTTGTGCAAACCCTTTTACAACAATTCTAGCCTTGTACCGCTTCTTGCCTCCATCTTCTTCCTTCAACTTGTAAACCCATTTATTCTGCAATGCTCTTTTACCTGGAGGAAACTGAACCAAATCCCAAGTCTGGTTTCTTACCAATGAGTCCTTCTCCTCATTCATTCCTTGCTCCCACTTCTTTCTAGTTTCCACCTGCTTCGCTTCTTCATAACATTCTGGTTCACTAGAGTCAGTCATCAATAAATAATACATTGAAGGAGAGTATCATTCAGGGGGTTTACTTGACTTGGTAGATCTTTTAACACTTGCAGGAGTTTGAGGTACCTGCTGTTGTTCTTGATTTTCCAACACCTTTGGAACTTCATTTTATTTGATTTCATCAAGCACTGTGTACTATGTGTTTTTCTTTTCTTGTTTCTTTCCCTGCAACTGATCTTTATACATGACCTTTTCATTGAATACCACATCTCTACTGCTAATGATTTTGTTGTTTTCATTATCCCATAAGCGATAACCAAAATCATTAACCCCATATCCAATAAAGGTACATTTCTTGGATTTAGCCTCAAGCTTTGTTCTATTTTCTTTATCAATATGGACAAATGCTTCACAACCAAAAGTTCTCAGAAAATGAGTAGTTTACCTTTTTACACGTCCATGCCTCCTCTAGAATCCCACCATCCAAAGCGCTTGAAGGCCCTCTGTTTATTAACTAAACAACAATATCTACAGCATTTTCCCAAAACTGTAAAGGCAACCCTGCATGCAATCTTATACACCTTGCACGCTCCATGATAATCCTATTCATCCTTTCTGACACACCATTTTCTTATGGTGTTCCTGGGGTTGTCTTCTCTCTACGAATCCCATGTATGAATAGTAACTATCAAACTCCTTACTGCAGTATTCACCTCCATTATCATATCTATGACACTTCAACCTTTTTCCTGTCTCATTCTCAACCAAAGATTTCCACTTCTTTAAAGTAGCAAACACATTAGATTTCTGTCTAATTCAATAAACCCAAGATTTTGTAGTTGCATCATCAATAAAAGTAACATAATAATGGGAGCCACCAAGAGCTTTTACTTGATCCGATCCCCATACATCTGTATGCACAAGCTCTAACTTTTCACTCTTCTTCTATTTCCCAACCTTGAGAAATTTGACTCTATTCTGTTTTCCATAAACACATTTCTCAAAGAATTCCAAACTTACTTGCTTCAGATCTGGTATTAACTTCATTGAGTGGAGAATATGCATCCCCTTCTCACTCATGTGGCCAATCCTATGATGCCACAATGTCGTATTTTTTTTCGTGGAAGCTAAAGAGATAGAATAGTCAGTATTATAAGGACATAAATACAACGTACCTATCTTGTCTCCTTTTGCTATCACTATCGATCCTTTAGTGATATTCCACTACGTTTCTCCAAATGTAGATAAACAACTGCCATCCCCCAACTGCCTTATTGACATCAGATTTATTTTCATAGCAGGAATATGCCTTACATCTTTCAACAACCATTCACCTCCATTCTTTAACTTTATCCATACCTTACCCGATTTCAAAAATTTTACATGGCTCATCATCGCCCAATAAAACATGTCCAAAATCACCTAGAACATAATCATGATAGAATTTCCTATGAGGTGTAGCATGACATTAGAAATACCTTGTTGGAGGTCGAGGGTTTTCATACAGTTTACCCAATGCGCTCATCAGACCCTCCATTGTCTTTTCTTTTGAGATATTGAAAGCCACCGATGAATCCAGGCATGACCGTATTGTTCCTAGTGCCTTTCTGTCAAGAACCTCCCATTCTTCGTCCTTCATAGCCGTCAGTTGTTTTGCTTTTCCTCCCAATGGTAGGAATAGATACTTCTGATACAGTTAGTCCTCCATTTGCATCTTCGATAACTAGTAGTTTTGGTCCTTAAATTTATCGACCTTCAACTTTCCTTCTTCCGCCATTGCTCCCACTCGAACCATAAACCCTTCTTTCCTACAAGTTTATCTGCCAAATAGACCTTTGGATCTGATACAAATTGTTAGAAAAACAAGATCACAGAGCAATAACAATAAACAAGATGCAAATATAAAACGCATAAATTCACAATACAAGAGAGACACCAATACATCTGGTTCACCCAATCTGGGCTATGTCCACAGAGAAATTGCCAATCCTTTTATTATACCATCCAACAAAATGAAGGGATACAACCCGCGACGCATCTGTTGTAATTTCCTCTTCACTCTCTCACGATCTCTCTTACACAATCATAGAGATATTTACAATAATAAAATACACATCTGTATTACAATGTCGTCCTTTTAAAGAGGTATTACCAGGGGAAAATACTATGGGACACCCAATACCATGGGCCTGTAAATCACCAATTATTGACTAAGTCATGACTATGAAATTACAACATTTTACAATGCATTTTTTTCTGAAATTTTCACTACGGGGGCGCATGGAAATTGTAGTGGGGAGCTAATCCCCCCCACACCCCCCGTCACTTGTTGGGATCTAGACACGACTAAAACATGACCTCTGAATTAGAAATATCAGGCTCCACAACCAACAATCACTAAAGATTCTAAGAGTTGGAAAGTAACTCCGGCTCCTATCCATGGGTCCTCCTCAATTCTGAACTTGACTCCACTTCCAAATTGCCATGCCCCCCATTTTCTAACCAATTGATGTGCCTTCACCAATGCTTTCTAGACCATTGGTGCACTCGAAACATGTTTATTTTTCAATCTGAACCATGCCTCCATCGAGATATCCTTATGGTATTTTTCTTTCATGTCTCTACCCTAGAGTTCATCATTGTACACTAGCCTCCTTAGGGAGTACATTAGGGTCGAGATTCATCCTTAATATAAATGTGATAAGTGCATAGGTCAAGATGGATCCATTTCATATCTATATAATCCAAAGCAAATGCACCACTGTGCTTATGTAAGTGTACTATGAATTTTAGAGATGACATCTAAATGATTTATAAAACCAATATGTTTTGTCAACTCAGCTATTGAACATGCTTCTTAGGATTAACGAAAAAGGTGCTCGAGGGATGGGTGAATTGGATGTTAAAAGGAGTCTAGATATGCTATCATATTGCTAATTTTATTGTCTTATCTATCATCCTTAAGGGTCAAGGACTCGTCAAGAGTTAATATAGGTTGAATGATTTCATTGTATATATCCTCAATCTAAGAGGTAGTCTCTAGGTTTGTTGAAGGCATTGCTGGAGAATAAAGAGTAAGCTTCTTTGTGGCATTCCCATGTGAGATTGTCATGCCTCCTGACCTATATCCTATGTAAGCATCTATTGTGGCCAACCAAGGTCTTCCAAAAATCAATGGATACCCACCTAGATTTTCCTTAGGTTGGAGGACCATGAAGTCTATGGGATACTCATAGGAGTCTACTAAGACAACTATATATTCTAATACTCTTTTTGGATTAACAATGGATCTATCGTTTAGTTAAAGGACTGTGGGAGTTGCTTGTAAGCTAGGTAGTCGGAGTTCTTCCATGGTCTCTTTTGTCATGATATTAATGGTATCCCCTAGGTCAACCAATGTATTAGGAATAGTAATATTGTTGAGTTGTATATTAATGACTAGACTTCTAGGATCTACATATTTGGCCATAAAAATCTTCCATAACATTAAATCAACCATTTTTCTAATTACTTGTACCATTTGGGGTTCTTACCTCTTTCTCCCGGCTTCCTGAGACACAGTTCTCGAATAACTATGGCGTAAATTGGGACATATTTTATTGCTTGGAATAGAGGAATCTTAACACATAGTTTTTTTAACTCCATAAGAAAATCAAACTCTAGTTTTGGGGGAAACTTTTCTATTTTCAGTTTCTTTGGATACAGTGGTGTTTGACAGACAATCCACTCGAGCGGATGCGAGCCGGATCTCCCTAGCTCAAAGTGAGTCTAGAACAAATAGTACAGACTACAAACTACTTTCCTAGAGATGATTAAGGATCAAGTGACTAGATTTCTTACCTTAACTTCGCAATCCTTTCTCCTGGATGCTGCTCCACATCCCGCGGTCGTCAGATCTCAGCTGCAAGACCTGTCAAGACACATAGAACAACGTAAACGAATAAAGAGCATCTATACAATAAGAGATCTAAGTAAACAGTTAAGCAGGTAAACTACACAATATCATCACACATAAATAATATTGGTGGAAAGCGTTTATATAACTGTAAATCAGGAAAGTACATAGATAAGAAAATACTACAACCAAGGCTTAATGTAGTAGCCCTTCTCCATCCAAGCCAAATGTTATATCCTCCCAAGGAAGTTTGAGTCTCTCAATGGATGAGTTAGAGATCTCTCCAAGATGATTTCACCAGCATGTAAACACTATAGACTTCCTCCTTTTGTAGAGGGGCAGAGCTTCAATTATATAGGGCTAATTGGATAGGATATGGATAGGGTAGGTTGAGATATGGTAGGAGAGAGATAGGGGATCCTTCCAAGAGGTTAGGAACCGAGTGCTAGCTCCCACAAGAGATCAGGGATAAGGATACAATTCAACAGGCTTCGAGAATGAGCTCGAAAGGCCTATTTTTTCCCATTAACTGACTTCGTCGCACTCTGCAGTAGAGCAAGATGTGACGTCACAGGTTGTATGAGTGCAGCCTGCGACGACCTCTCAAAACCTAGCACAAATGCAATGGCATCCTTTCCAGGCAAATGACTTAGCCAATGAAACTTGAGGGATGTATACACTGAATCTCATGATGGTAGGATTTTAGGTGTAACAAAATGCCCCCCAAAGCATGAAGTTGTTGAAATATTGGACAGGTGAAATGCTTTGATAGAAAGAATGGAAATGGCTTGTTGGACGAAGGACACTGCTATAGTACAACTGACTCTGAGTACACTATCTCATATGACATACAAAATGGCTGTCGACCAATACATTGCAGATCCATGGTAGTACTGACCGACTGAACACAATCATGGCTACTAGACACAGGCGTAGATCCATGATGAGATGATAACACAGCCACAACCAATACAAATGCGGATTCGTGTGATATGAATGAATACAAACTCCATTGCAACCTGGGTAAAACATGACTCCCCAGGGTCTTCAAGTTGAATCCGCGATGATACAAATCTATCCATGTGATTACAAATGTCTTGACGTTGAACATGGTAGAAACCACTTGATTGCCAGTCATTGATGTATACCGTTAACAAGTGCGAGGGAAATCACCATTAATGTCAATGATCCCCAAGGTATCATAGCACATATCATCAAGCGTGAATAAATGAGTTGAAGTCGAACGCGAGATGAAATCTTTCAATCAAGAGTCAATGATGTAAACTCATGTTGAAAGAGAGTTAACCTACTATTGAGGCATGCAGGGCCACGGTACTTGGTTGGTTTCTATATTCAAACCTCGGATGATGATTTGAAGTCGACAAGGATGAATCCATCGAAGGAGGTCCATGATGAATCCCCCTTCATCGACAAGAAACACGACAAAGGATGTCTAGAGTAGATCGGATGGTATAGCGACATGCAAGACTGACTTAGAGTAGACCGACATGATGGAAGGTGTACTGACTGCAAATGACGAGTAGTGAGAGTATTCTTGAACATGGGCATGGCATGCCTTGGTAGTATTGACTTGACGAGTTACGGTACCAATTCCTAATGCAACTGGTGATGGAAGCGTTCTTTGAATGAATCAAAGGAGTAACAAGACTCAGGAAATAGGTGGAACTCGAGGACAAACGGATGACCCAAGTACAGTATACAAATGCAAATGAGTGCCATGTTCAATAAATGACTAGATACTGCCACTGATAAGGGTGTAACATAAAAGCTTTCCTTTTTCCCCATCATGAATGATGAGTGCCTCATGTGCTTTTTACGAGCTTGATGAGGGTAACCAGATGCTCTGTATAGCTCATCTCATAGATGAGTCCAATCCCAAATATTTACCGAACATGGGATAGGAGGGGTTCGTCCCTTCAATGTGAGAGTTTAACGAGTCCATAGAAGGTAAAATCAGTCGTCATTTCATGTTTAGAGAGTCTGAAAAGAACTAAAGAAGACTCCAATGGTCCCTTTTTGTAAAGTTAGCCTCATCGCCCAAAAAAGGGTAAAACAACGCGGGAGAGGACTCTTCCAGTCATGATTGGCTAGAGTATACCTTTTTCGTAAGTAGTGCCCCCTGGTCTGAAAAAGGGGTAAGCTATCACTAGGAAGACGACCATTCAAATTCTTTAACAAGCGTGAACGCAACAAGTTCGCTTAGCAACCTTTCCGTATTTCGAGAGCCTGAAAAGAACTTAAAGATAGACTCTGGGGGGGTTCCTTTTCCGTAGGAGTTTAACAAGCCCAGAAAAGTGATAAATCGCAACTCGGTAACTTATTCTCATGGTTTAAAGAGCACAAGAAAGAACAAAGAGTAAGCTCATCATCATAAAATAATTACAATACAATGAAAATAACAACAAAAACACACAAGGGGTGTTCATACCTGAGATGATCATTCCAAAGCGGAAAGCGGCGTAAAAAGACACTTAATAACTCCTGCACACTCAAAAACTAGGTCAAATAGCTAAGCAAGCGTTCAAATGCGATAAAATCGACCCAAACTATAGCAAATGACCTAAAAGCATCAAATATTTGAAAAAAGAATATTCCATTTGATCTATAAATACAAAATTGGGCCAAATAGAGTTACCATTGTTTCATTTGCTAAATTGGGAGGAGAAGTGCCATTTGGAGCCAAAACTTCACTCATCGATTCCGAGAGCTACGAGCAGCCATTTCGCCCACTGTCCGGTGCAGGTAACCCTAAACTTCATCCAGCATAATTGTGGTGGTTTACATTTTTTATTTTTGTTCATTTTTTTGGGTTTTAGCTTGGTTTTTGAAGGGCCATTGCGTCCTCGGCTCGTCGTAGTCTGCCCTTTTGGGAACTGCAACGAGACTGAGTCGTCGCAAAGGTCACATGGTTGGACTGTGACGACGTCACACTGTTAGCAATAACGAGGTGAGACGACGGAAACGTCCAACCCCAAACACAAACCACGCCCAAAAAAAGAACTTTTGGTGGTTGAAGCAAGTGTTAACAATGTTTAAACTCTCCTTTTGGCAGGTTTCCAGCAGCCAGAATGGTTTTGGAGTGGCATGAATGGGAGCATGAGTTAGATGACGAATAGGCTGCAAATGATCCACGATGTGTGGAAGCACTGAGGAACTGTGGGATCCTCATGTTCTTCGAGATCCAAGGCATGAGGGCCCAAATCCCACTACTAACCCATATGCTCCGATGTTGGGATGGGGCCCAGCAATATTTCGTGATCGGTGAGCACGTGCTTACCATAGATGTTGAGGACATCTACTTCTTGACTGGATTGTCTCAAAGAGGGGACACTGTGCTTCTTAGTGGATCACGTGGAAGTGATCGGACTGTGGGTGACATGATCCTGCAACATTGTATTCCCAACACCCGTGCTTCTAGCGGGAAGATTCCCATAAAAGATGTGCGGGAACGTCCATTGCGCGCCATACTTTTCACCATTACGAGGATGGCATGGATCCAAGCTCCTCACTTAGCCACCAGATCGCAGATGTTATACGTGGAGGACTGCATGTCTCCGAAGATCTATAACTGGTGCGAGGGACTCCTTGAAAACATGCGAGCTCAGCTAACCAAGTGTTGGCAGGGAGAGCTCAAATAGTTTGGCTACGGTTCGATAGTGATCTCGTTCCTCTTGGAGTGGGTTCCCCTCTTGCGCCCTCAAGTACCATTGGATGACAGGGATCCAAGGGATCCACACATGTCCCAGTGGACAGAGGTGATGGCCCAACATGGTGGGGGCCCCATCATCACATATGGTATTGAGTTTTTCAGCTGGCTAGAGGGCTAGTTACTGATGGTAGAGGACTTCCCGTACAGTGCTACGGACTTCATATATGATCCTGACTTGTCGCTGCCCAAGGGAGCAGCATGGGGTGACATAGGTAAGAACAATAAACCCTTGCACTTTTAAGTTTTGCATTTTTATAAAAAAAATTGTTATAGTGCTGACAAGTTAACAACAGGTGTGTGCAGACATGGGCCCCGTACGACCGGTGGGAGTCTCTCTTCTTGAGAGGAGAGAGAGAGGAGAGGGAGCAGTCGTGGGTCCTGTCGTACACACTGCCATTGCAGAGATGGATGGAGTCTACGCCAACCTGAGTGGGTTGACGTTAGACGTTCCCGAGTCGACAGTAGATGAGGTGCCGCGGCCCATGCAAGTGTACACAGTTGGAGCGACTACGTGCTTCAACAGTTGCTCTGAAGAGTTGCGAGAGCAGTTGACTGTTTCCACACTCAACAGGCTATAGTTGTTAGACCACCTAGGGTTTTACGGGCCAGGCGATAAGCCTTGTGTTGTTACTGTGTATGTACTGAGAGCTTGGAGGCCTCAGGTTTTTTTGTACTTACTGAAAGCTACGAGGCTTCAGATTTTGTAGAGATTCACTGAAAGCCATCATGCTTCAGATTTTGTACCAGCACTACCTTTTTATGATATATATATAGAGAGACATTCCAGCAATCTATACATTATGTGTTTAACATGGATGAATGGTGTGGTCTCGTTATGTGTTTGCTTATATAAAATGAGTTACTTACATGTTATGTCTATTTTTAACAGTTCATGATATATGCTTATGTGTGTGCAATGTACCAATCTAAAATGAAGTTGGCCATAGAATCAGCAACTGTGTTCGCGTCTCATGGAATGTGCGGGTACTGAATGGACTCGAAGGCCCTTTCCAGGAGAAGGACTCTTCAATAGAGATGGAGTAGGATAGGATCGCGGATGGCGTATACTCGGTTAAGATGAGAGACCACTAGTTGAGAATCTAGGTGGATGACAACATGGTCCATACCCAAAGAAATAGCGTCAGTTAGGGTTCCAATGACTGCTTTATATTCTGCAGCATTGTTGGTTGTGAAACCTAGAGACATTCCTCCTAAGTTGATGAACTCACCAGTAGGTGAATAGAGTACCTAGGCTGTCGAGGCAAGGTTGTGGGTATGCTGACTGGCGCCGTCCGCGAATCCATAGCACGTTACCATCTGCACACACAGACAGAACATGGTATAAGAAATGAAACAAGACCTAAACACGCAAGAAATCAAAAGCATCACACCACACAAAAACACACACATGCGATGTATAGTATATACAAAAGTACTTATGCGTGAAAGGCTCAGGCATAGTACCTCTTTAAGTAGAGCCCATTGCAGGGCTCACCCAAATATATCCCGTCATAGTCTTCAAGCTCATAAGATCCCTTCTCTAAGACGTGTTTCACTACGTAAGGTCCATGCCATATGGACTCAAACTTTCCTGCCACCAGCTTATCATGCTTTTGGTCGTATGTGAGGACCAAATCTCCCTCGCTGTAGGTGCAGGGTTCTACCGACTTGTCGTACTGCGCTTTGATGCGTTTCTTGTGAGCCACGTTGGCAAGAGCGGCATCTCGGCGAGTCTTGTCGAGCTTAACTAGGTAGAGGAAGCGTTCTTCCTCGGCAGTAGTGTTTGGGAGAAGTTCAATGGCGAGCTTGAGAGACAAAATCTCGTACTCAATGGGAAGGACCGCCTCCAATCGATACACTAGTTGGAAAGGAGTAAATCCAGTGGCGGTTTTAACGGAGGTTCTATAATCCCAAAGCGCGGAGAAGAGCATGTTGTCCCATTGGCTTTGTGCGTACCCACCATACGTTGAACCATAGTTTTCAAGACCTTGTTAATGGCCTCGACCTATCTTTTTGATTGTGGGTAGTACAGTGTTGATTTTTCATGGCGAAAACCCAATCTATCGCTCAACTCGTCAACCATATGGTTCATAAAGTGAGAACCATGGTCAGTAACTATCGCTCGAGGAAGTCCAAACCGCGCTATTACATGATTAAACATGAAGAGTGCGGCAGTCTTGCCGTCATTCTTGTATGTAGGCAATGCCTCGGCCCACTTTGTAAAGTAGTCCACAGCTACAATGACGTAACTATGCCCCCCAGCCGAGGTAGGCTTACAATGCATGAAATCAATGCCCCATTTAGCGAAGGGGCCAACGGCAATAACCGGGTGTAACAGGGCGAGATGGGTTTGCTTTTTCGTATGAAAATGTTGACATGGAGGACATTTTTTTACGGCCTCGATACAATCTTTGAAGATAGACGGCCAGTAATATCCTACGCACAAAATCTTCTGGGTTGTAGCCATCTCAGAGAGGTGACCGCCACATGCCCCAGCGTGACAGTCATTCAGAACGCGTTCAACCTCATCATGAGTCAGACAACGTCAAAGGATAGAGTCGATACCACGACGGTACAAAGTATCCCTGATAATCAAATAGTACTTTTCATGGTGGAGTATTCGACGACGGTCGTCACGAGACAATTTGGGGCTGAAACATTGGGTTTGAAGATACAATGTAATATCTCCATGCCATGGATCAGACATACTGATAAGAAATAATGACTCATCTGGAAACACGTCATTGGGAACATATTCTGCATCAGTACGGGGGAGGTCGCAGATGAGCTCAGCAAACACAAAATACTTTTTAAACGTGGATTTTTCGAAAAGAAGATCGAATTCTTGCAGTATCATGATCCAGCGTGAATACTTTCCCCCCTACACCTGATGAGTCAAAACGTGGTACATGGGGTTCGAACCATCGATGATAGTGGTGGTGTGGAGCAAAATGTAATGACGAAACTTCTGCACGACAATGACTGCCGCGAGAGCGAGCTTCTCAACATGTGAATAACGAGTTTCAGTGTCAATGAGACCTTTGCTGGCATAGTATATCACATGTTCTTGGGCGTTCTGGTCTTCCTGTACCAAAACCATGGCGATAGTGGTGTCAGAAGCTGCGAGATATAAAATGTAATCTTGATAGTAATTCGACGGTTGGATCACAGGCGCATGCGTGATGGCATGTTTCAAACTTTCAAAAGATTGTTGAGCTTGATCATCCCAAATGAACAGGACGTCTTTTTTCATCAATCTCATATAACCCTGCATGTTTTGGGTGAAATTACAAACAAAACGCCTTAAATAAGTCGCGCGTCCTTGCAGACTCTGAAGTTTTGTAATGTTAGTTGGAGGTGGAAGAGCAACGATGGCTTCCACATTCAAGGGATCAATGCGGATCCCATCTTTCGAGACAATAAACCCTAAGAGGCGTCCAGACTCGACACAAAAAATACACTTATGAGGATTCAGACGGATATTGTACCGTCTGCATCTGAGGAAAATGACCGTCAGATGATCTAAGTGGAACTCACATTGCTTTGAGTGGGCAGGGAGGTCATCGAAGTAAGGCTCCACAAAGTCCTTCACATTGCGGAAGGCGTACGACATGGCCCGTTAGAATGTGGCACCAGCGTTTTTAAGACCAAACAGAAGTTTACGATATGCAAACTTTCCCCAAGGGCAGATGAATGCAGTCTTGTGTTGGTCGGCGGGGGGATCTCAATTTGGTTGTATCCGGAAAAGCCATCCATAAATGAAAAAAAGACACTTCCAGCACAATTTTTGATAATCTGATCAATAAAGGGAGTCGGGTAGTTGTCCTTGGGACAAGCTTTGTTGAGATCCTGATAGTCGACACAGACACGAATGGTACCCTATTTTTTAGTAACAGGGACGACATTTGAGACCCATTCTATCAATGGGATAGGATAAATGAAGCCGACCTTCAAGAGTTTCTCAATCTCTGCCTTGATTGCCACAGTCTTCTGATGGTGTACTGGTCGTAGCTTTTGGCGGACAGGTTTGATGTCGGGATAGGTTTTAATCTCGTGTAAAACAATGGAGGGATCTATCCCAAGCATCTCCTCGTAGGTCCAATTGAAAACGTCTCAAAATCGCTTGAATAAGGTCGTACAAGCAATGACTTCTTCAGGTGAACACTTCTGGCCTACATGAATGTGTTCCGCTACACCAGGGGTAACCGAGATGTCTATCGAGGTGGTAGGTTCTATGTTGGCGAAGTTGCCTTTGGAGTCCATTTGACACGTAAGTATCGTGGACTGAGACCCAGAGTAGATATCCGGTATCACGATGGTAGATATCCGGTATCACGATGGTGTGAATGCTATTCTCCATAGTATCCATCACGAAAAAAGAAGATGAACGATGATGGAGGCCTTCCCATGGAGGATCATCTGCGCTCATGATTTCCATAATGGACTCGTTAGAATGAAAAGTTCGTAGCAGAGGATAGGATGATGTCCATTGTAGAGAACAGGAAATGGAGGCCACATCTAAGTGGTCCTCTGGCACTGATTGGATAGCCTCATGCATGAGTTCAACAGGTGATAGAGGCATAGAATCTCCAATCAGGTGTGTGGTGGCTTCATCAAGTACAAGCCATGAATCAGTGGAGTTGGGGATAGATGAAGTCTGCGAGGAGATCATGTTCACCATGGCAACATGATTTGGGGGATCTGAAGTAGGAAAGACGCCCATAAGGGATGAATCCTTAAGGAGGCCTACCCACACACTCTCATACTTTTGCGAAGATTGTCCAATCGAAGGAACGTTATCGCCCAGGTGAGTAGTGGTGTCAGGTGTGCAGAAATCCAGTTGGTCGACTGTGACAATTCGGCCTTGATGGGGGAATTGTACTATGCAGAAGACAGATGGCGTAAAACCAATTACGACCAAGCAAAATGTTATAATCTAACGGGGCAGTGACCACTTCCACGTTAAGGGATACGGTCTTGCCCCCAACTCGATTGGTAAAGCTTGTAATATCCCATGAGGTTGAAATCCATGTCCGTTGAAGGCTCTCAAAGTGGTAGGAAAATGGTTCAACTCGGGAGAGCCAATAGCTCTCCAACATGCGATCGACATGACTGACATAGAGGCTCCTTCATCCAAAATGGTACGATGGATTATCTTCCCAGCAATGTTTGTGGTGACTTTAAATGCCAGCTGATGGGAGAGCCTCGGTTTGAAGTATTCCAACCGGAACATAATGGTGTTCGATGAATCTGGGTCAACTGCACCGATGGCAGCGAGGAGAGTCTTGCGCTGATTCGGACAGTTTTGCAAGACCTCGAGCATCGACATAGCACAAGGAGCTTGTGCTAGGTCCTCTACAATGTTGTAGTTTTGAGCAGCCTGAGCATTAGGATTGAAAACCGATTTTCTAATCGTGCTCTTGGGTGGACGCAACACTGACTCGAGAGAGGGATTCTCTATGGTGAGAGGAGCAGCCGCTACAGTGACGTCGGGCATCGAAGTGGAAGCTTTTTCAGTATTACTTCCAACAGTTTCTTTGGCTGGAATGGAGTCATACGAACGAGAACGGGTGTTCAAGTTGATAGTTTCATTATGTACCATGAGAACATGTGCGGTGGTGGATGCTTCTCCTTGGGAAGAAGAAGTGTGAGCGATCGACTGCTGATTTTGAGCAGGGAAGGGATCGTTGAGAACTGTGGGTGTTGGTTTTCCCTTAAGAAACTTTTGAACTTCGTCTCTATGGGGGCACTCTTTAGAAAAGTGATCATCACCACATAGTAGGAAAGGATACTTCAACTTCCTTTTCTGTTTGGTATCATCAGGGGTTCTCTTTTGTTCCTGCTGGATGGAAGATTTCTTAGGTTTCCCCTTGTTCTTCTTCTTACCACCAGACTTTTGAGGTGAAACCGATGAAATAGAATTCATTTCTTCGGTGACAGCGAGAGTGGATGATTTGGTGGTGTCGTGACCAGTCTGTGTTGGTGATGGAGAAGAACCCTGGCAGTTCGACGAACCAATAGTTTGAGAGGAAGGTTGGGTGTGAAGGGATCCAATAATTCCATCGGCTTGGGGTCCCTTGGGTGGTTTCGCGGGGTCGTAAGTGTTGCAGGGCATGTCAGGAAGAATATCAAACAACGTGCCAGATTGAGCATAGACTAAGTCTAGCAAATGGGCACGAGCGATGGCTTGTTCTTCAGTGACATCGCCTCCCATGGCGACATCTCGTGCTATGGTTGGTATGAGAGACTTCGTAAACCAGTCTGCTAGGAGCTGATCTGGAATAGGAGCCTTAATGAGACATCGTCTCCTCCACCACTCGTGTATATGATCTAAGAAATGAGTAGCGGTATTTTGACGGAGTGGGGTTAAAAGCTCTGTACCAGTTTCATACCGTATAGGCAGCTGGAAATGAGTCAAAAAGTTCATAGCAAGAGAACCAAAATCAGGAAAAGAATGAGGTGGTAGTTCAATATACCACTTGGCAGCCGAACTAGTGAGAGTTCGTTGGAATAACCGAAGACAAATCGAGTCGTCCATCAGGGAGTTGGATGAACACCATAAGTGGTAAGTCATCACGTGGTTTTTAGGATCCTCACCCAGCTTAACATCAAATTTTGGGATATCTGACGGAAGTTTTACCGGAATGGGTAGCCAATTAGTTCCGTGGTAGATGGGGTTGTTAGTTAAGCGAGACAGGTCATGTAGATCCAAAGTAGCCAAAAAGGGCAGCTGCGGATTAGGCCTTGAGTATTGATAGTACGGATAAGGTGTATAAGGACCTATGGGACCTTGTATCGACTGACCATAGGGTGTTCCAGGAGGAAACTAGCGATAGGGGTACAAGCCTCCCGGACCAAATGTAGGTTCGCTGCCATAGTAAGGTGGTCCATAACCATAATAAGGTGGCCCATTACCATAAGGTGGGGGCCCGCCTCCAAATGGTGGGGGTCCGCCACCACCGCCAGGGTAGGATGGGCCGCCACCGCCTCCGCCGGGAGGAGGTGGTGGTCCACTACCACCACCGAAATAGGATGGGCCTCCACCACCTCCGCCGGGAGGGGATGGTGGGCCACCGCTGCCGCCAGAAGGGTAAGAGCCTCCTCTGCCACCTCCACCATAGTAGGGTGGTGGTCCACCACCACCACCACCAGGATGAGAAGTTCCTCCACCACCACCACCAGGAGGGGGTGGTGCTCCTCCGCCACCACCGGGATGAGATGGTCCTCCTCCACCCCCACCGGGAGGGGAGGTGGTCCTCCACCACCTCCGCTAGGGGGGGTGGGCTATGATGACCAAAATGAGGTGGTCCTCCACCAGAAGGTAGAGGTCCACCTCCTCTAGAGTTATGTGGGGGCCCTCCGCCTCCAATGGGAGGTGGGGGTGGACCAAACAGAGGTGGAGGGACTTGAGGGACTAAAAGTGGGGGTCCATGTTGTAAAACATTATGTTGTCCCCATACAGTGTAAGGATTATCAGGGAAGGGTACCCCGTAGAGTGCGTTTCCTAGATTAAGTTGACCCGACACAAGGTTAAGATGACCTGGATACGCTTGACTCGATGGAGGTTGAATTACGTTGGACGGCCCCCCCGACATGGGATAGTCCCGAAGTGGAAGGTCCAGGAGGTAAGGAATTTCCAACGAAAGGCCCGATGGGAACTCCTGCTGCAGTATTATGGTTAAGATACGGGGGTTTCCCCCCAGCAACAACTTGCTGACCACTAGGTAAAGGTTGAACCAACACTGGTTGTTGATTATTCACCGTAGGATTACCACTACCTGTAAAGAAGGTAGGGGGTAACAAGTATCCTCCCCATGAAGTTTGGGGTGGGGGAGGAACAGGTGACGTAACTGTGGTAGTTACGGGTGTTTTGGACTGTTGTCCTTCAACAATTTGGGTTGTGGGAGGTACCGAACTGGTCTTCTGACTAGGAGATGCATGTGCAGGAATGGATGGTTGACCAGTTTCAGCAATGGTCATGTGTTGCACGGATGATTTTGGTGACTCAAAAGATAAAACACGACTTGGTGGTGGTTGATCATCGAACCTTAGTTGAAAGTTTCAACTTTGAAACTCCTCACCCATAGCACGTAAACGAGCCAATTGCTCACGATAAGGTGCTAAGCGCTCGTCGGGACTAGCCCAACTGGGTGGGGGTGCAACGGCAAAATGGGCCACTGGGTGGCCTGTAGAAGATGTCCAATAAGATGCTGAAGGACCAGCAACTACTGTAGGGTTGTCCTGGGGTTGATTTATCCATTCCAATGATCCAGGATCCCCCAGTGCAACATGAGATAAGTCTTGTGAAGTGGGGATTTGTGCTTCTTCACCCCGCAAGGGATGAGAAACCGGTGAATCTGGAGGAGTATGAGGAAACAAATGTCCTCCAATGTTCAAAGTGGGGTTTTCCACTTCATGTGACCTAACCCTGGCTTGTGGATCTATCCTTACCCTCGAAATTACCTCCTGATTAAGAGGATATTCGGGTGGCAAATTCTGAATCCTACGAGACCTTCTCCAAGGAAAGTCAGCCAGAGTGACTAAAACAAAAAGTTTCTCCTAAGGCAAGCTAAACAAAAGAAAGCAGACCAGACAAAACCCTGCACAAACTAAGGCCACAAGCAAACTTATGTTATAAGAGTGGATTCAACGGTCTGGAACCTCACAGGATTGTCAAGGCTTTGCAACTCACGATATACCGCAAGTCCAATAGTAAAACACAACAAGGAAGATTGGGACCATACCCTTGCCTGAATACCCGATTACCTGGATGGTACGTGCGTAGTAGCTCCCCGAGTGTTGTTATCGGTGTATTGCTCCGCCAAGAGGGCCAAAATCTTAACTCAGTTGATTTCAGGAATCCTAAGGGTGTCTCTCGATATACGCAAGGTACGTGGGAGCTCGAATCCGTAGTGGTGTTGTCTAATGCACAACCGTTTGGAAAGAGACCTTCCGATATACAACCGAGTACATGATACACCCTTCAATATACGCCAAGTACTAAAGGTGACTTGGTGGGTACGTGAAGGAGCTCGATATACAGAAAAGTATGTGGAAGACTACAATACCCCCGGGATACAGTGCTGGAAAATAACGACAGCTGCCACGCTTAACGACATCGAAACACGTCTCTAACTTACACATAAGTTACTAAAAAAATTTACCCTAGTTCTATCGTTAATTTTATCTGTACGGTTATGTGAATGCATGAAGTAAGTACATAATCGTAAACATAATGCAGGCCCTAACTACATGCAAAAATATGCTTTTCTTTCAATGAACTCTATGTATGGGAAGGAGAAATTTTCTTTTTCTTTCCAACAGTTTTACCAAAGCAATGCAATGCAAGACAATCCCAAATCTACCAAAAATGACTATGAAGTATTCTTTTTCCTTTTCAGCGAAACATAAAAGACACAACACTACTATCAAAGCATGTTTTTCTTTTCTTTTATCTTTTCAAAACGAAAATGATGCTAAGTGATGAAAAGAGAGAGTTTCTAAGTAAAGTATGCAAACTTTTCACTTTTACTACGATGGCCTAAAAAGCACAAAACCAAAAGATATAATGCAATTTCCAAGCATGGAACTACTTTTGCAAAAATTGATGTCTATTCGAATTTTTCAAGAAAATGAGAAACTCATAATTCATGAAAAACACAAATAATGCAATTTTCTTTCAACTTTTCCAAAAGATCTATAAGTGAGACATCCCAATGCTTGTGCAATTCTTCAAATGATCTTGAAAAATGACGGAAATAAAGTACTTTTGATCTTTCAATGGATGTATCAAAATAACAATTTGACAACAACAATGCTCTTAAACATAAACATTGAACTGAAAAGATTACTCGCAGCAATCTAATAACTCTGAAATCTCAAGAAGATATGAGCACTCAATGGACTGAAAATACACACAAACACTCAAAATCAATCAGTAACAAATAGCACTAAAGCAAGCAAAACTCACAAAATGAATGCAATTGAGGTCTGGAAACCGATCTAATACAATGATCAGATCTGGGAAGGAGAGGAGGGAATGCAAGAGTGAGTGGATGCAGGTGGGGGAGACAAGAGTGTCCGCCACTACCAAATCTCAGACTTGTCCAAGATGGAACCCAAAACAACTCCAAACAACTCAACACATAAAGCAAAATGGGATCTCTAATTGGATCACACAGTATAGAGGGAGTCTGCACACAAACCAAACTCAAAACAGAAATGGAGAAAGGGTGCCTGTATGGAAAAAATGGCAGATTGGCGCACTCTGTGCTTGTACACAATGCGGCGTCGTAGTTCACCAATGTGGGAAGTGCAACGACGTCACAGTATACCAATGGAAGGGCTGCGGTGACAGACTAACAGGCAAAGAATAGAGATAAAAAACAACACAGTGTCGCTCTAGGTACACTGACCAGGTGCGACAGGCGAGATCTGAGTTCAAAAATGAACTAATTCTCCAGATAATGAGCATAAAAAAGGTCTACAAATGAGGAGTACAAACTCAAAGGAAGGAAATCAGACTCTTCAAAGTGAAGATCTGATGGTGAAATCAACTCAAGAAGGAAATGACAAAATAGAATGGCTTGGCAAGAAATCAACTGAAAAACGACATTCAAATTGACAACTACAAAGCAATGTTCTTTCCCCAGTATGGTCGCCAAATTTGTTTGATGGACAATCCACTCGAGCGGACGCGAGCCGGATCTCCCTAGCTCAAAGTAAGCCTAGAACAAATAGTACAGACTACAAACTACTTTCCTAGATCCGATTAAGGATCAAGTGACTAGATGTCTTACCTTAACTTCTCAATCCTTTCTCCTGGATGCTACTCCACGTCTCGCGGTCGTCAGATCTCAGCTACAAGAGATCTAAGTAAACAGTTAAGCAAGTAAACGACACAATATCATCACACATAAACAATATTGGTGGAAAGTGTTTATATTACTGTAAATCAGGAAAGTACATAGATAAGAAAAGACTACAACCAAGGCTTAACGTAGTAGCCCTTCTCCATCCAAGCCAAATGCCATATCCTCCCAAGGAAATTTGAGTCTCTAAATGGATGAGTTAGAGATCTCTCCAAGATGATTTCACCAGCATGTAAACACTATAGACTTCCTCCCTTTGGAGAGGGGTAGAGCTTCACTTATATAGGGCTAAGTGGATAGGATATGGATAGGGTAGGTTGAGATATGGTACGAGAGAGATAGGGGATCCTTCCAAGAGGTTAGGAACCAAGTGCCATATCCCCCAAGAGATCAGGGATAAGGATACAAGTCAGCAAGCTTCGAGAATGAGCTTGAAAGGCCTATTTTTTCCCATTAACTGACTTCGCCGCACCCTGCAGTAGAGAAAGATTCGACGTCGCAGGTTGGATGAATGCAGCCTGTGAAGACCTCTCAAAACCTAGCACAAATGCAATGGCATCCTTTCCAGGAAAATGACCTAGCCAATGAAACTTTAGGGATGTATATACTGAATCTCATGATGGTAAGATTTTAGGTGTAACAAGTGGACTAGACTTCTCTAGAGAATCATCTTGTGTCACAGGAGTAGTATTAGTAGTTTGGTCATTCAACTCTAGGGTTTCTTCCTCATCATCTTCCTCCTCAATGATGGGATAATTCTTATCTCTAATCACTTTCCCTAATCATAGATGGACATCATTGAGGTCAACAAGGGAAATGAAGTAGGTTCGAAAATTTGTGGGAAAATCGGGAACCTTCAACAATGTAAGAAGCCTGGGATACTTTATTTTTAGGGCTAGGTGTGGGTTGGATAGGAATTTGAGGAGGTCTTTGAGGATCTTGGTTTAGCGATAATTGAAGCTGTTGTTGTTAAAACTGAAGCTGGGATGGTTAATATTGTTGTTGTGCATTCCTGTAAGGAGGCCCTTTCCAACCTTGTTGCCAAGGTTGGTTTTGGACGCTAGGGAGCCATGGTTTCCAAGGCATAGGAGGATACCAATTCTAAGGGAGGTATTGAGAAATGAAAGAAGCATGAAATTGGGATGGATCTTGTGTCATACCTAGTGGTCATGGTTGCATGACTTCTTCTGTGCAACAAAGAAAATTTGTTATGTTCCTTCATTAGCATTTTGGTATACTACTTTTAGTTATAATAACGAAGGACATTGGCTAGTTATATGGTCTTGTTCACAAATAGAACATGTATCCACATTGTTAAGAAGGCACTCCCATAATGGATGATTTTTTCAACACTTAGAGCATAACATGGCCAAAAGTAATTCAGGTTCCTCATAATGATTATATCTAATTGAGAGCTGAGGGAGCTAAGAATGTCAGTTTTAAAATTATCCAACAGAATCCCAATCTCAGCTCTAGTAACTCCTCCCTAGGGGAACTTAGAAATTATCAAAGTGGCATCTCTAGGATTTTTTCTATGTTTGGCAGTGCCCCTTGAGTATCTCCTACACAAGTCACAAATGTTATCATATGATAATTGAGAAATATCCCCATATCCCATTAAATTTAATACATCAACACAATCATCTCTGATACCTCTAAGAAGTATGATCTGGAGGGTCTCTGGATATCTATGTTGTTTTGACTATGTAGGTTTTATTGGAAATGTTCTTCATAGCCTTTCAAACTCTTTTCCTCGATGGAATAATCACAGCTTCAGCACATCACATCAAATTCAAAGAGGAAGGTGTCTGGGTCTTCACTAGATAGGCCATGGAAGTTTAGTAAAGCATCAGGGGGGGTGTTTTTTATTTGGATTGCTCAATCTATCTCCTAAATTGGAAATTCAAAGGTCATAGGTTCTGGCCCATTAGAGGCATATCTTTCATTTGCAACCATGTTGTTTAAAGGATTATTTTCCTAGGTGTTCATATCCCCAAAGGTTATTGATTATTCAAAGGGTATAGAAGGTATAAAATTATCTAGTTCCTATATAGGATTCTCTTGATACCAAGAATTACTTCACCCACTAATCAAATGTCCTATTCATTTAGTTTCTAGAATAGGGGGGATCAATAGTGCCTCGGCTAATGAACCACCCTTGTGTTGACCAAATTAGGCTTAATAATGGGTTCTACACTAGCCTATGAATATATGTTTCTTCTTGTTTCACTCCCCGTACATGGTTTCATACCAGTGCGTTAGTATTGCAAAAGATTCTTATGTTACAGAGAAAAACTTCCTATGGCTCGCGGTAGACCACAATAGACAGATAACTACCAGAAAATCACTCAATTCCCAATGCAATGCTATTATAATGAAAATGCTAAGATATGGAAAATAAATCCAACCTTTAACCGGATGTTCGAAGAAGATACCCATTGAGGTTTCAACCTCTACACTTGACCCTGCAAATTAGTCTCAACAACAAATACAAGCAACTGCAGATAATATGTGAAAGATATTAGCATAATCAATAACATGATCCATGATATCATAAGCAAATGTAACCCAATGTAATTTAAATAACATTCACAATATCAATTGGACGAGAAAAATGAGTATTTCCATTAATAAATAACAAGAAGTACAATATACGACCTCTTGCCGACAACCAATCTGAACCAAGAACTAGGTCTCTCCACTTGTGCCTCCACCACTTCAATCCCACATGCAATGGCAAACTCAAACTATGAAAGGAGTTTGGTAGGTGAACATAAGGAGTTCACAACAACAAGGATCAATGAGTGTAGACTCAAGTCACGGCAAAAATCCACTAGAGTTATGTTGCTCTCTCTTTCTCCTCCCTTCCATACACCATAAGAGCTCAATATATAGCCTTCCAAAGGTAAGTGAAAGGTCGAATCAAGTCGTTTCGGGGTATATGGAGGGCCAAAGGTCACCCTAAGACCGCTTTTTGGGAGTAAAAAGTAAATTTTCTATTGTTTTTACCATGTAACTCGATGTACGCGGGCTAATTAGGTGCAGCCTGCGTGTACGCTGGCTATAATGGAACAACAAGCGTATAGGAAGAAAAATAGGGAAACTTGGTTTATGAACGTAAAATAATGGATTTGAGTCAGTAAAATGAGTACTGAAGGCCAATCAATGTTGATGCTCACAAGGTGGAAAATTACGTTGTAACAGATGCCCCCTAATGTGTGAGGTCATAGAAGGTACTACGATGGCTAAAATACATTATAAATCTCAAAAGTGGAGTGATGGAGACACAAATGGAGAGAGTAGCCCACTCGTCATAATACAATAGTATCTCTCAATACATGTCGGTATAATACAACAATCTGATACAATGGCCATGATAGGCAGTACATAATGAATACATGTCATAGGTTATCATAGCCATGACCCATACAGTAAGATATGGTCTCCTGTTGAAAAGGAAACAACCAGTGCAATACTGGAGGTACAAACTGTCGATGTATGAGAAATTATATATGATAAGTACAATCATGATCATGAGCAGCATATTGAATGCTACTAACGTCTGGGGTCTTCTACACAAATCATCTGCGGTGCAAGTTCCATCAAGTGAATAAAGGTGTTGAAGTCGAACCTGATGTGACATTATCTGATTACCGGTCAATGATGTATACCGTTAACAGACGCGAGATAACCCACCAATAATGAAAATGGGCGTCAAGGCACAGAGTACAATCATCAAAGTGTGAATAGATGTGTTGAGGTCGAACACTAAGATGAATCCATCGATCATGGGACATTGATGTATTCCCAAAACTATCGATGGCGAGAGAACCTACCAATAATGACTGCAAGCCTCAAGGTACCCAACCAACTCTAAGTCTCAATTCCGGAATAAACGAGTTGAAGTCGACGGAACAAAACCCGGTGGAAGGAGGGCATTAAGGCATCCCCCATCAACCAACACAAGGTAACAGCTACGTTGAAATATTTGGAAGAACTCGGATGATCGGACTGACTTAATAAGGATGGCCAACATGCAATAGTCAAGAGATCTGAGGAGTGGCCAACTCTGGTTTCAGGACTTCCTTTGAACAAGAGCATGAGCAGATGGATAGACTCAGGCAGCATAGACTCAAATGATAACTCTGTGCGATGCAGGAGGCATCAACAAAGGGATCCATAATTACTGTAAGCTTAACCAATCGGTGGAGTAAAATCTAATAAACGAGTATAGATCCTAAGGTTCTACTATAGTCCCAACTCATAATGGATGGAGTGGAATGAATGCTCTATTCAAAGGTGACACAACAACTGCCAACAAAAAGAAGTAACGATTCTCCCGTCCGGTTTTTTGGAATATTTGATTTTTTTGGTATTTTTCATATTTAGAAAAGCTTGAAAAAGAATAAAATTGCTTATAGTACAACAAGTGAGGGAACGAGTGTCAAATAGAGAGAAAACTAGTCCCAAGCAGTGGAACATACCTATGATCAATGCAAGGAAGCATGTGCAGGATGCAGACACTCGTGGGGGATGTTCCCTCAGGGTCAAAAGGTCATCAAATTGTGAAAGGCAAATGAAATCTCTGCAGAGCTCGACAAGGAAAGTGCTTAGGCACTAGGCTAACAATTGAGTGAGCAGAAGCCGACACAAGGCTCAAGCAACGAGCAGGATGATGCAATGCAATCACAACTCGATATACAAATGGGGGAGTCCTTATGGGAGGTGGCCAGCATAAGACAAAGTAGAGTATGAATCTTTATCGCAAAGTCATGGCATAACTATGAAGGACTCATGATCCTAGGGAGAGACAATGGCATGGGAACCGAAAGGAAAAAATGTTCTAACTAGGGAACCCATGTTCGGACAAGCCCTACTGCCAAATAACGACACTTCTATAACAATGTGAAGGCTCTGTTTCGATTACAAAGGGGGTTTGCACCTAGGGTTAATGACAAAAGGTCAAAGGTCAAATGCATAATGCATAATGTAGGCGAAAATGACATCTAACCTATATGACGAGTGTGAAATATACCTGCCATAGGCATGAAACGGTCAAAAATTCAACTCTCATCGGAAAACTCTGTTCAAAATGGTACTCCAAGACATTATATTAGTCCAAAATAGCTTAAAATGGTGAAAACTATAGCAAAGTGGGTTTGCAAAACTATAAATAGTAAAAATAAATTACTATTTACCAATTCATTTTCATTTTCATCCAAATAGTGATTTTAGTTAGTTTTCACCTCAAAGTTCAGTTGCTGATTCCAGAAGCTGTGGGCGTCCATTTCACGAGCCATCTAGAGCAAGTTAGTCATCTCATCCTCCTCTTTCATTTGGTAGCTTTTATTTCAATTTTTAGTGGTCCATTATTTTTATTAGGCCAGCCCTACTTCCACGGCATTGTACGTGGGCTACAGCTCTGCGAGTCACGGGTAGGGCCTACTAGACGTGGCCAACACTTGCGTTGACCGCAGGTAGATGCCCCTGTCTACTCAGTTTCCCACGGGTACAGCCGTGAAGAAGGTTTTTTAAATGTTTAGAAGCTTAAAAAAAAAAAAAACCTCCAGGATGGTTCTAGAGTGGAGGGAAAGAGAACATGATGTTGTGGATGAGAACGTCTGCCAAGATTTGCCTGCACAACAAGCACTACAAGTGTGTGGGATTTACAAATTCTGTAGTGTTGGGGGTTTGAGGGCCCAAAACCAACTACTCAGTCGGTTGATTGATTACTGGGACGTAGACGCGCAGAACTTCAACTTGGATGGTCAAACACTCTCATTAGAGGTGGATGACATATATTTTATTACAAGGTTGTCCCGCCGAGGGGAGGTGGCTAGTCTTGGATCTCGCACTGTAGGTGGTGGGATCACCATTCCGGACTATGTAGAGCGGTACTGTCTCCCTGGTACCCGAAAGGTGGGGAGTCAGGTACTCATTGGGGCCATTGTGAGTTTGAGCATGAAGATCAAAGTGCTCACCCTCGTGAGGATCACAGGTTCTGCAGCTTTACATCAGGCTTCAAGGCCGATGATGTTCTACATAGTAGAGTGCATGAGGCCTATAGTATAGGATTGGTGCACAACGTTACTGGTGTCCATGAAGACCCAGTTAATGGAGTGCAAGCATGGGAAGGAAAATAACTTTGGGTATGGCAGTATACTGTGCAACTTCTTCAAGAGAGAGTTCCAGAGCTCAGTCCGAGGGTTGAGGTTCCTCCGCATAGTCTTCGTGACCTAGCCCTGACCCAACGGGCAGAGGTACTGATGCGAAAGGGTGGTGGATGACATGCATCACCATATACAGATGAGTTCTTCCACTGGTGGGATCGACACGTCATCGCCATCGATGACTATCCATATGCGGGGATAGACTACTGGGGCGATCACGACATGCCGCTCCCTCTAGGGGCCACATTCAGAGACATCAGTATGTTACTCTTTTTATGCTTTGTGTATTTAATTTTTTGGGATTTTTTATTATATATGAAAATTCAAAAATCTTTTTGGTGTAGTATCACATATTGACATTCTACTATTTGCTCGTAGATACTGGTCCGCGAAGACCAGAGGGCTTCCCGAGACATCGTCAACGGGGTAAGGGTGGTGAGGTAGTTCGCGCTGTAGCAGAGCGCACGTTAGAGATCGTACGGGTCAACCTGTCCTGTATGACTACCAGAGTACCCATGATTGAGGTGGAGCATCTACCAAAGGCAATGCAACGACATGTTGTGGGAGTACCGGGCACCTGGGTGCGGCTACTGCGGCGCATAGCCAATGCAGTTCATTACTATATTCAGACACATCCTGTCAAGGCTAGGCCTCCTCCTAGGGCTTTGATATCTCAGAGTCCCACATTTTGTATCGATTATGTATATTTTGAGAGCTACAGGCTCCAATTTTGTACTGTGACACTACCTTTTTGGACAAATTATTTATAAAAACTATGATTCTCTGGTTCTACTATATGTGTATGTACAAATGTGTGAATGAATGTTTATTTGTATGCTTCTTTATTGATGTGACAAATTCCAATCTAGGACATAATTAGCATATGCATCAGATACATGATTAAAACATCTTGGAACATGAATGTATGTAATGGAAACAAAATGACGCTCCAAGAGTCTTACCCGTACGAACCTTTGTAGTAATGTAGAATCCCTCATGCGATACTGGCCATTCAATTGAGACACAACCAGTTGTGAATCCAGGAAGACTTCTAAAGACTGGATACCATGTGAAATGGCATCCCGAAGTAGCTCAACTATGGCACTATACTCAGCCACATTGTTGGATGTAAGACCGAGACAGGCACCTCCTGAAGACATAATCTGATTGTCAAGTGAATAAATAACCCATGTAGCAGAAGCAAGTCGCTGCGTATGATGGCTAGCACCATTCGTGAATCCCAAAAACACAGGAGATTCCGCTAACATCTGTCAACCAAACAGAAGCAAATCAGCAGATCCGAAAAAACCAAAAGAAATCTAAACTATGTACAGAAGCAACTATACAATAGTATACAAAAGTATTAGCTTGAGCTAGAGCCCATTTCTAGGCTCCTTCAAGGCGTTCCCCTCATAATCTTCCAATTCATAGGCTCCTTTCTCAAGGACACGCCTCACTATGTAAGTACCATGCCACATGGGGTTAAACTTTCCTTCCCCCAGGGGTTCCTTAGCTTGGTTATACAAGAGGAACAAGTCACCTTCAACATACTGCCGGGGACGGACAGACCTATCATATTGAACCTTGACACGACGTTTGTTGGAATCTATAGTCATGGCGGCATCTCGACATTGCTCGTCAAGATGCTCAAGGTGGATCAAACGCTGCTCAACATCTAACATATCAGGTAGGAGCTCTATGGCTAGTTTTAATGAAGGGATTTCGCATTCAATCGGTAATATAGACTCCACAACATGTACTAGTTGAAATGGTGAGAAACTAGTGGAAGTATTAACTGTGGTTCGATATGCCCACAAAGAAGGATATAACATAATGTGCCAGTTGCTCTTGCTTTGCTGGATGGTACATTGGAGAATGGTCTTTAAGGATTTATTGACTGCCTCAACCTGACCATTCACTTGGGGGTAGTAAGAAGATGAATGATCTTGATGAAACCCAAGCTTGAGTGACAAATCCGCCATCATTTTGTTCTGAAAGTTATTGTCGTGGTTAGTGACAATCTCTTTCGGGATACCGAACCAAGCGATAATCTAATTGAACACAAAGTGGGCTGCCGTAGCACCATCAGCTTTTACAGTAGGCATGGCCTCAACCCATTTGGAAAAGTAGTCCACGGCCACAATGATATGGTGATGCCCCCTAGCCGAAGCTGGTTTGCAATCCATGAAATCCACCCCCCATTTAGTGGAGGGACCGACAGTGACGACCGGATGAAGGGGCGCAGGATGCGAGTGTATATTTCGAGAAAACACCTGGCAAGGGTGACATCTCTTTATAGCGTTCATACAATCTTTAAAGATTGAAGGCCAGAAGTAACTTGCTCGCATGATACGTTGGGATGTCGCAATCCCGGATAAGTGACCACCACACGCCCCACTGTGGCAGTCATTGAGCACTAACTCTGCTTCTTCATGAGTCAAACAACGACTGTTGGGCTTGGCCCAAGTGGGGAATTTTCGAGTAAGTCAAATTTTGGGATGCTGCAAAGTTGTGTGCAGCGCAGCATCGGAAGATCTGTGAATTACAGTGCTACAAGGAGACAGTGCTGCGAGGAGACAATGCTGCGAAGAGCCCAATCTACGGAGATCCTGCAAGGCAGAAGGTTGGACGGAAGACGGCACAGATTTTGGTTAGACCATCGGTGGTCTATTTTTGGTCAAGATGCTCCATGATTTTCAGGCGACGAGTAAGGATCAATGCGAAAGGAAAGCAACTGGTCGCACATGTGAAAGAACCACTACACAAACCAGTCGCATAAGGCCGTTAGAGAAAGAATGGCTCGGTGAAAGTGACCTGTTGGCATGCGCGCGACAGGGAGGCTAATAGCGATGTGAAGCATGAGTGGAGGACGGCCACGATGGAAGATTCGCTACCAGAAGCCAGCAAGTCCAGTTAAGCTGAAAACCGTAGTTTTGTAAACCTAAGGGTTTTTGCCTTCGAATTGTAAAGACATGACCTACGAGCATGATCTATAAATAAGACATATTTTGTAAGGGAAAGGGTTGTTGTTTTGTTGTTGAATCTCTCATTTTAGGTTTTTATTTAGTTACTCTTCATTATTATTGAGAAATCTCTGTTGAGAGACCTTTTTGTAAAGGCTCTGCAAGCTGAGAGCTCAAAGGCCTATTGAGAAAGAAGAGAGACTGCAGCTGAGTGCGCAGATAAGAACTGTTGTACCCTTCCCAAATATCAATACAACAACAATTCTTGTGGACGTAGCTCCCATCCTGGGGGTGAACCATGTTAAATTCTGTGTAGTGTGATTGTTTATGTTTTACACTTGTCTGTTTGCTTACAATGGATGCTTGACTTCTCATTTATCAGTTGTTATGTTAATGCTTTTATATGTATTCTCCATAGGAGAGAGATGGGAATAATATGTTAAGTATCGCATGTATGGATGAATGATGAATGCACAGTATTTTGAGTCTGTGAAAGTATCAGTCGTTGAATAATCACATGTGTATGTAGAGTTCGGGTTGTGTAACTCTTTTGACACGCAGCACTGGAAGTGCGCAGTATTGTGTGTCTTATCTATTTACATCAGTTATAAGGCTAAATAATCTAAGGTAGTAGATGGGTGGATAAAGTAATAAGTAAATTCTTCATAGTGGATAAGTCTGAAGAGGAAGCGTATAAGTCATTTGCGCTATCCTATTATTTGCATCTTGTCTGAACCGCGCAGTCCGTAGATGCGATGGTTGTGCAAGCATCTTAGACTGTAGAGTAAGGACCATGATGCAGGCTATCGTCGCGCAGTCCTCAGTCCGCAGCGCGAGCCCCGCAGTACGTTGAGCAGTAGTTCCATCCGAACAACTCATCACTTCGCTGTGGAAACCTGATTCCGCAACGCCCCCATAGCTACACCTTGGGTGAGACCTAAGTCAGTTAGCAGGATGTTGCCGAAAGGGCCAGTGAGAAGGGGTTTTGTTGGTTCCTTGAAACCATGAAGAACCTGGGTCTATATTGGAAACCTCTAGAACAATATCTAAGCCAACAAATGGTTCTGTTGCCGTGCTAAGAATCCATGATGAGTTGAAGTCGTGATGTGCGACGAAGAAGAAGCTTTGTTGGGTATGGACTTTTGGCATCGAGACAAGAAAGAAATCTGGGCTTGGTGTGACAAGACAGAGAGAGACTTTGCAAGAAAGGAGAATAGACACCCGCATCTCTCTGACATCCAGTGGTTGAACAAATACCTGTGGAAAGACGTTCACGAAGTTTTCTGGGCGTCTTTTGGAAACAAGCTACATGAGTGGTTGTCAAGGCTCGCAGAGCAAAGAAACTATACACCGCGAGACGTACTGACCGAGTGGACACCAGATCTTATTGAAAGGCTCAAAGCAGTAGATAGTCCATTCACGCGAGCAGTCGACTTCTAGGTCGACAGTACACTACAGATTTTCATGACACAGTTTGCTGTGGACATGCTAAAGTCCTACAGCGCAGCAGAAAGAGAGTTTTTCAAGGGATTTAGAGGTAAGTATCTGAACAACCTTAGTTTATATATTAAAATTTTGTTAGCCGAGAAAGGTGTTTTTAGAATGCAGTGAAATTTTTGAATCTATAATGGTCAATAGCAATTTTTTTAATCCAGACAAAGAGACACATAATTTGAGAAGTGGAAAATGATATAAATACACGCCTGAGAGGACTGCTAATGGACCTAGACTCTACGTAGACATTGATTCACAAGCTGAACCTGATAGCCAAACCGCACCTCTATCTTCCACCTATCAGCCTATTACTCCGCAGAATCCACCGGTTGTGAACACCGCACCTCCCATTGCACAGAACTCACTAGTTCAGAACCCCACAGTTGTGAATATCCCTAGCACTCAGAACATCGTTCCGCGCAATACTACCTTTATTTTTTCTGCTCAGCAACCTACGCAGAACCCTCCACCACCTAGAAGAAGTATGACTGATGATATTAAGCTGTCGATATTCAAAGGAACAGGTCTAGAAGACCCTGATTAGCATTGGTTTCTATGTGAAGCTGTATGGAGTGTTAAGCAAGTCCAGGATGATGCTATCAAGCGAGCACAACTCGTCACCACCTTTTGAGACAAAGCCTTGCATTGGTTCATGAAATATTCGCAGGGACAAAATAGAACCCTGGTAGAAATCAAGGCTGCACTCTTAGCAGAATTTAAGAAGCCGAAGTCGGAATCACAGTGTATAACAGAGTTAAAAGAGATCAAGCAGAAACCTAATGAAACAGTATGGGAATTTGACCAGAAATTTAAAACACTGTTGGACCAAGTAAGCTTCGTCATAGCACTGCAACAGCACCAGGAATGGTTTATAGCTGCATTGTTGCCTCATATCAGACTGTCGTTGATACAGCAAAAAGTGGCTTCATAGGCAAAAGCCTTGGAGATCGCGATGAAGTTAGAAGCTTCACCGATTAGAGAAAGTAGCACTGGGATGTCTTAGATTCCGACCCAGTTGGCTACCCTGACACTACAATTACAGGATATCAAGAAAGGAAAGCAAGAGAGACAGGAAGTCTAGTGTACAGGTTGTAAGGGAGAAGGACACACTAAGGATCTTTGTCCTTTATTTCAATATTTCCTTAACATGGGTGGTCCAAACCCATTAAATCCGAACAAAGGACCATGGCGTGAAATTTGCAGAACTAGAGAACACGGGCCAGAAGACTGCTACCTAATACAGAAATATGTAAGAACACCTAAAAACCTATATTGCAATTTATGTAAGTCGGTCACGATGAGTCCAATTGCCGCGCATATGAGATCATGTTGGAAAGGAAGAAGGATATTGAGCATATGTATGGAGGAGTGTATAGAGTCCAAGAAGAGACTCTGCAGAAACAAGATAATGCACAGCATGATCAGGGAACATACAGAGGTCGCATAGGATACCACGGGAGAGGAAGGAATAATGGCCCAGCGCAAGGATGAGGCCGAGGTCAAGTAATCTGTTATAACTATGGCTAGGTAGGCCATGTATCTAGATATTGTACCAATCCATGCAAGACGTGTAATTATTGTAAATTATTCGATCATGTTATTGAAGACTACCCAGTGTTAGAGGTAGAAATGCAGAAAAGGAAGCGGCTAGATGCGCCAAACCAAAACATTCAGTTGATCGCAGCAGAGAGGAGGCCTGCAGATCCAAGTATCAACGTAGTGACGTGAAGTGGCACTACGACAGGGAAAGATAGAGGAGCAGAAGCTTCGACTTCTGGAAACTTTAACACTAAGAAGACTCCTCTTGAAACAATATGGATAAGAAAAGCTAATGGGAAAGCACCAGCTTTCAATTTAGAGAAAAACAGAGAAGTCTTTGAAGAAGCGCGGGATATCTTCAAAGAACCAACACCTAGATCGCCAAGAATCCCATTGCACAGTGAAATACCACATATAGAAGATATGCCAGCTACTTATGACAAAACGAGCACCGCAGCAGAGACAGGCACCTCTATTGCGCAGTTCCTCAGAAGCTACATGAAGTTGCTGAAGAGTCCAAATGCTATAGCAGAGTTGCGGAACTTGTTAGATCAGTATGAACCACGCAACGAAAGTGAAACTACCAATAGCACAGTTCATCACATTAAGAAACACAAGAGAACAAGTAGAGAAATGAGACACAGTGCACAGATAGGAGATTATGAAATGGATGAGATCATTCTTGATCTGGGATCAGAAGTAAATGTCTTAACCAAACAGACATGGAAGCAGATGGGAAGACCAAAGCTGTTATGGTCACCTATCCAGTTGAGAATGGCCAACCAGGAGAAGGTCATACCGTTTGGATGGTTAGCCAACGTGATTGCTGACATTGATGGAGTGCAAAGTTACGCAGACTTCAATGTTATAGAGATTGTGGATGATGGACAGTCGTTTCCAGCACTATTGGGTATCGACTGGGCTATAAATGATCTTCGAAGGAAAGCATCTCAAGGTCATCGCACCATTGGACCCTGTAGATGGAGACAAATACAGCGAGCCAATTCAAGAGGAATCCAGAGCTCAAGATTTGGACTGCCTTTACAAGATGACCATGAACCAGGAAGACTATATTAATCCCACTGCGGATGGAACACTTAGCTAGAGATGTGATAGCTCTTGCATCTCAGACTCTGATGTAGGATTGGAGAACTGGCAGAGTCGTATGCATGAAGTATCAGCAAGGAGATGCGCACAGGTTACAAAGTCACTGCGCTGGATTAGAAAGGAGGTAAGCCCAATCCCCACCTATGATGGTTTATCTAATGTTTATTCCTTTATCAAAGAATATACTGTAGCAATTATATATGAACATAGCTTGTTAGCACTAGAGATGGCACTACACAAGACACCTGCCAGATGGTGGGCTGCACATAAGCAGACATTGACCACATGGGATCAGTGCAGGATTAAGATGCAGATCAGGTTTGCTGACAAGGTTACCCTACCCTTTGAGAAATATAATGGACAGATAGATCCAAGACAACATATTGAGGTCTATTCACAAGCATGGCAGGAGAGACCACAGACGGAATGGGTGCATCTGTTTGTGCACACGTTGGAGGAAGAAATTCCAAAGAAATGGTATCTGGATATGGATTTGCGCAGGGACACTACAGATTGGCCTACCCTGACTGCGAACTTCCAAAAGAGCTTCAGTTTTGAAGATGAGAGTCCTACCCTAAATGAGGCTTTGCATATTATTAAGGAAAGAATATTCAGACCAGAATGTCCACATAGAAACATGAAATTAGAGGAATTCTTTGGAACTAACAGCGTACCTGCAATCCTACTGACAGAAAGGAAGGAACAAGTAGAGCATGCCATGGAATGTTATAACCTAGCAGAAGAAGCTGAAGAAAAGGAAGACAATGATGAGGAGGATCCGTGCAAGATCAACATTCTTGAGTCAGAAGGAGCGCACGACGTAGAGGAACCTTCGCTGGAAATTCCAGACATGAGTGGACCCGTGAAAACAAGGAAAGTGAACATTGGCACCAACAAAGAGCCAAAGTTCGCAAGTATTGGAGACTACTGGGATGATCAGACTGTCGCGGAGATCGCAGCCCTGTTACATGAGTATGATGATCTATTCCCGACAAAGTTTACAAAGATGAAGGGCATCTTGGGAGATTTAGGGGTTATGAAGATACCTCTTAAGCTAGGTGCAAATCCTGATAAGTAGAGGCCCTATAGACTGAATCTGCGATACAAAGAACGAGTCAGGGCAGAACTTGATAAGATGCTCGACGTGGGCATCATAGAGCCGGTTGAGGAGTCTAAGTGGATAAGCCCTATGGTCATCCTGGATAAGAAGACAAAAGGAGAGATCAAGATTTGTGTGGATCTCGAAAAATTGAACGATGCTTCAATGCATGACCCATTTCCTACTCCCTTCATTGATGAGGTGCTTGATAATGTTGGAGGAAATGAGGCCTATTCCTTTACTGATGGATTTTCGAGATATCATCAGATAAGAATTAATCCCGCGGATAGACACAAGACCACTTTTGCCACTGAATGGGGGTCGTTCCAATACACAGTAATGCCATTTGGCCTAAAGAACACGCCCGCCATCTTTTCCAGAGTTGTGGTCATGGTGTTTAATGATTTCATGCATAAGTTCTTAGAAGCTTATTTCGGCGATTGGACAGTATTTGGGTTACTGAAGGACCACTACGCAAATCTCAGATTGATGCTAGAAAAATGCAGACAACATCAAATGTCGCTAAACCTGGAGAAGTGTATCTTTTGTGTACCTTATGGAATTCTATTGGGACACATTGTGTGCAAGCAGGGCTTGATGGTTGATCCTGTGAAGATCACAGTCATTGTAAACTTGCCAACACCGAATTCAGTCAAGCAATTGCGCACTACATTGGGGCATACCGGTTACTCTAGGAATTTTATAAAGGGTTATGTGCAGATAACCGCAGCCATAGAGAAGTTATTAAAGAAAGATGTGCCGCTCATCTGGAACGTAGAGTGTGAACAAGGATTTGACACCTTGAAAGAGAAAATGGTAACTGCGCCGATCCTAGTTTTTCCAGACTGGGAGAAGCTGTTTCATGTCCATGTCGATGCTTCAAGTATAGCATTAGGAGTTGTATTAGCACAACCAGGAGAGGGAGGTATTGACCATCCCATCGCATTTTCGAGCATGAAGCTCTCATTTGCAGAAAAGAATTATACCACCACTGAGAGAGAAGGCCTAGCTATGGTCTACGCGCTACATAAGTTCAGGCATTATTTGCTTGGTGCGCACTTCTCTATGTTCACTGACCATTCTTCTTTGAAATACCTGGTCAACAAGCCAATGTTAGGGGGGTGAATCTGCAGATGGTTATTACTCTTTAAGGAGTATGATTTTGAGATAGTGGTCAAGTTAGGCAGATTGAACTTAGGACCTGATCATCTGTAAAGGATCGAATCAAGAGAAGAGCCTACGAACCTTGAAGACAATCTGCCTGATGCGTAGTTGTTTGTTATCCAAATAACTGATGAATATTATAAAGACATCATAGACTTCTTGACTACTGGGTTGGCACCCATAGAGTTTACTACACAGCAAAAGAAGCAGTTGGTAGTAAGAGCAGCAGACTTCACCATAATTGTCGGACAGCTATACAAGTTGGGACCGGATGAAGGATTGTGCAGGTGTGCGTTAGAGCACGAGAAACCATTCATACTAGCTGATGCACATTCAGGAGCAACAGGAGGTCACTACGCAGGATGAGCCACTATGCATAAGATATTGCGGGCAGGGCTATGGTGGCCTACGATTCACAAAGACATGAAGGAGCATTGCCAGAGCTGCGATGTCTATCAGAGGACAGGAAAGCCGTCGCAAAGAGATGAAATTCCATTAAACCCTTAGTTGACATTACAGGCATTTGAGAAATGGGCAATTGATTTTGTGGGACGTATAAACCCACCAGGAAAAATAACTAGTGTGAGGTACATTATTACTGCAACTGATTACCTCACCAAATGGGCAGAAGCGAAGCCAATGAAGGAATGTAGCGCAGGTACTGCCGCGCAATTCATATTTGAAGACATCCTTACAAGGTTTGGATGCCCGAAGATTTTGATGAGTGACCAAGGCACTCAATTTCTGAACAGAACTATTGAGACATTGACAGAAGAGTTCCACATTCATCATCAGTACAGTATGCCATATCATCCGCAAGCGAATGGAATTGTTGAAGCGTTCAATAAAGTACTGGAGAATGCGCTAACTAAGGTATGAAATGTGAATAGGTATGATTGGGACCTACGCATTCCAACCGTTTAATGTGCATATAGAACTACTTGCAAAAAGTTGACGGGCCACACACCTTTTAGGCTGGCCTATGGACAAGAAGCAACAATGCCAATGGAGTACATTGTTCCCAGCTTGAGAATAGTTGCATTCACAGGCATGGAAGATCACAACACACTAGAAGAAAGGCTTCTACACTTGGTTGGTCTGGAGGAGGATCGCTTCATTGCAGGCTTTCACCAACAAGTGCAGAAAGAAAGAGAAAAAGCATGGCATGATCGCCATATAAAAAACAAGACCTTTCAGGTAGGTGATCTAGTCCTCCTGTATGATAGTAAATTCATGAAGTTTCCTGGAAACTTTAAAATGCATTGGCTTGGTCCATATACTGTATTACATGTAACTAATGGTGTCGCAGTCCAGTTAGCCACGTTAGCAAGAGATAACCTACCCGATCTAGTCAATGGAAGCAGACTAAAACCCTATCGGGATAGTCCTGCTTCGCAGAACCCTTGATGTACAGAAAGAAAGGAAATTTCTAAGTGCCAAGTACAATTGAAATTGGGCACTAGAAAAGTGAAAGAGTCTGTACACGAAGCGTGATGAAGAAAGTGTATATACCGTGCAGTACTTGTTTAGCCTTGAAGTTGCACCAAAAAAAAATGAAAAGAGAAAAAGAAAAAAGGAACCGCGCAGTTGCAAAGCCAAAGTGCAATTGCGAAGATCAAGTTGAATGAGAAAAGAGGCTATGTTCAGGAGCAAGAAATAGGGTATCGCGAAGTCACTGCGCAGGAATCGTGATGACTGCCACGCAGTTTGACACAACATTCCAAAAAAGTGGTCGTTACACTGTCGATCGCAAAAATAGTCGTTATACAGTACTTTTCCAACAACTGCTTGAGCATTTAACTTAGCATTAGCCGTTCTAAACGAGTTAATGAACGAAAGGACCCAAATCTTCACCGGATTTGGCCAACGGATACCACATTTAATTCTTATCTAGTCGTTGAGGGGCGCGGAAGAGGCTAGCTACGCCTATAAATACCGTTGTATTTGGACTCGCGGGTGTTACCAAATCCTTCGAATTTTCCTGCGAGTGATACTGTGTGATTGTTTACAGCAAGTTATCAGCGATTCTGTTGCTTTACCCAGATCCTTCCATTGAATTTCTGAGAGGTCCTCCATTGAGGAAGAGTTCACGGTCCAAGAGACTGTGAAGGTATTCAAATACAATGGAATCGAAGGGTTGATGACAACCCCCGCCAAGAAAATCGTCATAGAACCAAGTCAAGCTTCTAGAAGATCACCAAGACACGCTCCAATAATGGAAGACAAAGGCAAAGGACTAGTCAGGCCGAAAGTAAAGCAAGCAAAGATGATTTCCACAATGCCGCAGGCTCCATTGGCTAATAAGAAAATACCGTTGAAACTCACCCCTGGCTATATCTCGCCGCATGCACTGGATGCACCGGTCATCAAGCTAATGAAGAATGCCAAGTACGACATTCCGCTCTCACCTATATCGAAACATGTCGAGGTGGATGCAAACCTGTTCGGTAAGATCCAAGAATGTAAGTGGGAAGACTATGATCTGCTTTAGATGCAGAAGGAGCCAAACGAACCTAAGTTTCCACAATTTCAGCCGAACCAGTACATGTGCTGGAAGAAAGACGTGAAAGGGAACCTCACATCGGTCGCGGAAAGTTGGTTGTCTGGAGTAGTCCAGTCTGGACTGTTTAATCTGTTGAGACTCCCACACTTCGACAGAACGCCGGAACTAAATGTGGTGGTGCGCATTCTAATGTCACGCATCCACCAGGGATATTTGTGGCTTGACCGCAATATTGACCTAAACATTGACATAATCCACTAGATCATCGGATTGAGCAAAAGAGGTGAAGATCCGAAGCAGTTTTTCGAAGGGAAAAGCAAAGACAAAGAAGTGGCTGTGAAGATGAAGAAAACTCAAACCGTCATCAAAGGTAAGAGAGGATTTCAAACAGAGGACATAGATGATAAGGAAACGCGTTTTGTCATGTAGCTGTTGGCTAGCAAGATTCTCAGAAAAGCAAGACCATTGGAGGTACCTGCGGGCACAGTACTGCTTGGTGCCGCAGTCGTGGAGGGAGGAAAATACAACTGGTGTCAATACCTGTTGAATGAGTTCTTGGAGGAACTAAATGACACACAGGTGAATGGTGATAATTTCCACTTTACATGGTTAATAGTGTTGATCGCGCTCGTAGGGTGGAAGGACCCGAAGCATTACGTCAGCATAATAATCGATAGCGGAGATTGCAGAGGAGCTCGCTATGCGAACCTTTGGGAAAACTTGAATTCGCAAAGACAACACGCAACAATGGAGGCATTCTACATGTATTATCAGCAGCTGCGCGAGGCCATCAGTGTCACGCCTCGAATAACAAAAGAGGTAACTGCCAAGTATATTCGTACTGTAAATTTTTATGCTGACATGCGGTTTATTCACATTTCAACCAAGGCATAGCCGAAGAAGCCTGAATGGTTCGCAGGAAGGTACCATATGATTGAAGAGGACATTGATAACATTATGAAGGAGTGGCCTGTGGAGCTTTGAGTTGTAATTGTGGATATCGAAAGTGACTCCGGCAAGGACAATCCCATTCCATGTCCCATTATTGAAGAAAAAGAGACAGGAAAAAGAAAGGAAGCCAAAATCCCTATAAAGTCGAAGGTGCGGAGGAAGAAGTAGAAAGCTACTAAGGGCCAATCAGAAGCAGTACTCCATGATGATGATTATGAAATGATCACGGTAAAGGTCACAGAACAGATGGAAGATTTGATGAGTCAGAAGGAGAAAAAGGACAAATTGATTCAAGAAGCTTTGCAGGAAAATCTGACCATGCTGCAGGGCATTACAGAGAAAATTGAAGAAGTACACAAAAAATTACCCCTGCCGCGGGACTCAAAGTTTGAAGGGAAGTCAGGAGGTACTTCACAGTAGAAGACACTGCAGCTAGCCATGACCGTGCCTGTGAAGTGCCGCATTGTCCATCTCGATCCATTAAGTATAAGGCTGCCACTGCCAGAACAAATAATGTTGGACACAAAGGACGTAGAGCGGGTGGAGCTTGATATTGCGAAGATACCACTTCCCCGTCTACACAATCTGCATCTACAGGTTGTTGAGGAGATTCATGAGCGAAGTATGGATGCTCCGAACCAGCAAGCTGAGCTGCAAGCAACTAATAAGCAGTTGGAAGAAGCTAGCTCGCAGAGGGACATGGAAATGCAAGATGAGCATGATCAGCAGAAGACACTAGAGTCTACAATCACTGCGGTCGCCGAGGACATATCGGAGTGCGACGTGCAGCCAGACCCCGCGCACACTGTCATTAAGATTGGCAAAGTGGTTAATGAGCTTAAGGCGAAGATGAAAGATATGGAAATCAACTATGAAGCAAAGATTGTTGCGTTGGAAGCACAGACTCCACCTGATCAGCAACAATTAAGAGCAAAGGAAGTAAAGGCTGCAGCAGAAAGTATAGCCTCCGAGGTGGCTAAGTTCCAAAGTATGTTAGATGAAGCATCGAAGGCATTCATTGCCCTCGAAGAAGACCAGGAGTTGCTGGAAATCAAGAATGCTGTGAAGGATAAGCAGACAACATTCGAACTGCTGGATGCAGAAGTGAAAGCATTGCTACCAAGAGAAAGACTCCAGAGGTACTGGGAAGTCAGCATGCTGAAAAAGGAAGTTCAAGCGTTAAGAGAAAGGGAGACCGAAGTTGCAAACAGGTCGCAACCCCTACAAGAGGAAGCCCACAAACTCACATAGCAAATCCAATAAAAGATAAAGGAGTTGTGCGAAAGTCAAGAACAGGTGGAACAGCAAGCCGAGGATGATATAACACCTGAGATGTTGGAGACAATCAAACAGGTTGAGCAAGACACTAAGGAAGCAGTTGAAAAGTTGATTGTCATATACAACGAGTTCGCTACGAAGCTAACTCTGCAGGAGGAGGAACAGTTAGGATAAGTAGAAGTTGAAGGTGGCTCGGGGACGAGCCACATGTAAGTGTTAGGGGCATGTTGGGTCTAGCCCAAATGGGGCATTTTTGAGTAAGTCATATTTTGGGATGCTACGAAGTTGTGTGCAGCGCAGCGTCGGAAGAGCTGCGAGGAGACAGTGCTGTGAGGAGAAAGTGTTGCGAAGAGCTCAATCTACAGAGATCTGGCAAGGCAGAAGGTTGGACGGAAGATGGCACAGATTCTGGTTAGACCATCGGTGGTCTATTTTTGGTAAAGATGCTCCATGATTTCCAGGCGACGGGTAAGGAGCAATGCGGAAGGAAAGCGGCTGGTCGCACATGTGAAAGAACCACTACACAAACCAGTCGCATAAGGTCGTTAGAGGAAGAACGGCTCAGTGAAAGTGACCTGTTGGCGTGTGAGCAACAAGGAGGCTGATAGCGATGTGAAGCATGCGTGGAGGACCGCCATGATGGAAGATTCGCTACCAGAAGCCAGCAAGTCCGATTAAGCTAAAAACCATGACAGTTTTGTAAACCTAAGGGTTTTTTCCTTCGAATTGTAAAGACATGACCTACGAGCATGATCTATAAATAAGGCATATTTTGTAAGGGAAAGGGTTGTTGTTTTGTTGTTGAATCTCTCATTTTGGGTTGTTATTTGGTTACTCTTCATTATTATTGAGAAATCTCTGTTGAGAGACCTTTTTGTAAAGGCTCTGCAAGTTGAGTGCACAGAGGCCTATTGAGAGAGAAGAGAGTCTGCAGCTGAGTGCGCAGATAAGAACTGTTGTACCCTTCCCAAATATTAATACAACAACAGTTCTTGTGGACGTAGATCCCATCCTGGGGGTGAACCACGTTAAATCCCGTGTAGTGTGATTGTTTATGTTTACACTTGTTTGTTTGCTTACAATGGATGCTTGACTTCTCATTTATCAGTTGTTATGTTAATGCTTTTATATGTATTCTCCATAGGAGAGAGATGGGAATAATATGTTAAGTATCGCATGTATGGATGAATGATGAATGCACAGTATTCTGAGTCTGTGAAAGTATCAGTCGTTGAATAATCACATGTGTATGTAGAGTTCGGGTTGTGTAACTCTTTTGACCCGCAACACCGGAAGTGCGCAGTATTGTGTGTCTTGTCTTTTTACATCAGTTATAAGGCTAAATAATCTAAGGCAGTAGATGGGAGGATAAAGTAATAAGTAAAGTATTAATAGTGGATAAGTCTGAAGAGGAAGCATATAAGTCAGTTGCATTGTCCCATTATTTGCATCCTGTCTGAACCACGCAGTCCGTAGATGCACTGGTTGTGCAAGCATCTTAGCTTGTAGAATAAGGACCGCGATGCAGGCTATTGTCGCGCAGTCCTCAGTTCGCAGCCCGAGCCCCATAGTACGCTGCGTAGTAGTTTCATCCGAACAACTCATCACTTCGTTGTGGAAACCTAATTCCGCAGCGCCCCCATAGCTACACCTCGGGTGAGACCTCAGCCTATTCACAGGTTGTTGGCGAAAGGACCAGTGAGAAGGGGTTTTGTTGGTTCCTTGAAACCGCGAAGAACCTGGGTCTATATTGGAAACCTCTAGAACAGTATCTAAGCCAACAATGATGGAGGATAGAGTCCTTTCCTCGACGATACAAAGTGTCACCGATGATGACATAATCTTTAGCTTGGTGTCTCACACGCCGTCGTTCATCTCGTGAATATTGTGAAGGGAACTTCAAAGTTTGGAGATATATGATGATATCCCCATACCAAGGGTTCGCTGACTGGATAAGAAATAAATGCTCATCCACAAAGGAATCTTCATGGACGGTGTCCTCATCAAGTCGTGGAAAATTTGACATGATCTCAGAGAAAACCAAGGATTTCACCGACTTCGCCGAAGCAAAATCGAGATCAAATTCCTAAAGAATCACAATCCACTTATTATACTTCCCCCCAATCAAACGTCATGAAAGCACGAACTGAAATGGATTGATGTGTGCTATGACAGTGGTTTTTCCTAATCATAATGTAATGCCGTAAACGTTGGACAACATGAACAGTCGCAAGTGCCAACTTCTCCACGTGAGTGTATCTCAGCTCAGCGTCTACTAGATTTCGACTAAGATAATAGACAACATGCTCTTGGAGCACATCATCTACCTGAACTAAGACCATGCCAATCATCTCAAGAGACGCAGCCACATAAAGCAAGAAATCTCTAGCAAAGTCGGGTGGACTAAGCAAAGGGACCAATACCAAAGCTTTCTTCAAAGCGTCGAAAGACTGCTGGGCTCGCTCATCCCAAATAAACGGTGTGTCCTTCTTCAAAAGTCGCATGAAACCTTTGGCGAGACTAGCATAATTCACTATAAAACGTCGTAGAAAAGTGGGCCCCTTGGAGGCTCTGAAGTTGAATTATGTTACGCGGGGGAGGAAATTATCGAAGTATTGCCTCAACCTTAAGAGGATTGACTCTTGTACCCTCTTGTGAAACTATGAATCCTAAAAGACGACTCGTTCTCACAACAAAGATGCACTTGTTGGGGTTCAACCGGATCTTGTAACACCGGCATCTTTCAAAAATGAGGCGGAGGTGCTTGGGGTGGTCCACTCTCTTACGAGAATGGCCAGCAAGATTGTCCAAGTAAGCCTCCACTATAGGCTTAAGGTCATGAAACGCATAGGTCATAGCACACTGAAATGTAGCTACAGCGTTTTTAAGGCTGAAGGGCATTTTTCGGTACACAAATGTACCCCATGGACATATAAAATACGTTTTATGTTGGTCCTTGGGCTTTATCTGGATCTGATTATATCCGGATAAATCGTCCATAAACGAAAAGACTTCGCTTCCCACACATGCATCCAAGATTTAATCTCTGAATGGTGTGGGAAAGTTGTCTTTCGGACATGCGCAGTTCAGATCTCTAAAGTCTATGCATACACGGATGGTACCTTGCTTCTTATCTACAGGAACAGGATTTGACACCCATTCAGTAAGGGGAACTGGGTAGATGAAACCAACTTTAAGTAGTTTCTCCACCTCTGCCTTAATCGTGGCTACCTTTCTAGGATTCACAGCACGAAGTCGTTGCCGAACCGGCTTAGCATTGGGATATGTCTTAATCTCATGTTCGACAATACTAGGGTCTATTCCTGGCATCTCCTCATATGACCAGGCGAAAACATCTCGAAATTCCTTGAACAATTCGGTGTATATGCGGATCTCATCGGGAGAACAGTCAGCACCGATATAAATGTTCTTTATATTTCTGGGTGTGCGGGAGATGTTGATCGGTATGGTTGGGGAGATATTGGCCATATTCCCCTCCGCGTAAATCCCATGTGAATCCGAAGGAGCCACAAGGTGACCAACCTTCTCTGCAAGAGTCATCCTAAACTCTTCTTGCTCAAGAAGATCGAGGTTAGGAAGAAAATAAGAGCGATGATGCAAATCTTCCTAAGGCCTCTCACTACCACACATGGCCTCAATGATGGCTTCATCTGAAGGAAAAGTACCATCAAGACAATCGTGCGAGCAAGACGAGTTGGCTGCCCATGCCGGCAGCATAGCGGGATCATCCTCCTCTGTCCGTGAAGAGGATGGATCCGGCTCTGCAGTGGCTTGTTGAATTTCACGGTAAGCAAGCTCAGCTGCAGATAATGGCATAGCCATTCCAACGTGCGAAATGTCTCCAGACGGGGCACTCGTGGATGGTAAAGTCCACGAATCATTAAAATACGAGGTCTGAAAGGGTACATTATTCAATGAGGATGGTGCACTATCGGAAACAGTTCCAATAAAGGCCATTGGTGCAAAAAATTCAAATGATCCCATCAAGGACGGATACAATCCTACACCAATGTTCCCAATTACCGGCTGAGAATCTTTGATCTAGGGAAAAACGGTTCCTGACGATGCTACGAAATTAGAACTAGGAAAGTCTAGCTGATCGACCGTCACAATTATGCCTTCATGAGGAAAGCAAATAACTCGAAATACGGAGGACACGATCGCTTTCATTGCGTAGATCCAATTCCTACCCAGAAGAAGGTTGTAATTGACTTCAATAGGCACGGATTTTCCACCCAAGTGGACCTCAAGGGAAGGGAGAATACCATGCGGCCTAAACGACCGACCATCAAACGTAATAAGCATGGTCATAGATTTTGACAAGGGAGGAGAGCCAAGAGCTTTCCAACAATCCAACGACATTACTAAGGTGAAGCACCTTCGTCAACCACTGTACGTTTAACGAACTTATCTAAGCACCTCACATGGACTTGAAAATCCAACACAAATGATTTTGTAACCTTGTAATAAGTCAAAAATTTATATTGATGGTTAGGAAGAGTGTGTGTCACACATTGGTGGTATGTGTCTCACCAACGTTTTCAACAAAATATTTCAAATGAACCTTGATCTTGTATGAAGTGTGTGTCAAATGCATGTTTCCCCTTGGTCATGACCAATTTTTTTCCGAAAAAAAATCCAAAAAATAAAATAAAAAATCAAGATTGTGGCAGTTAGAGGGGTTCTGGTAACTTCCCCATTAGTTACAACTTCCTCTCATTCGAGTATGATTATCCTTTCCTATTATAAAAACAAGGATGGTTGGCCATGAGAGGGACATTTTTTCACACAAGTAAAGTTATGCTAGAGGAATAGTGTTATCCCCACTCCCTTGTGCCCTGTGCATATGAGATTCTATCCTTGATATACCTAGAGATTGGTCGGGTGTGTTGGAGAAGAGAAGCATGGATATTTAGATTCGAGGTTTCGCGAGGTGTCATAACAGTTATAAGGTAATATTGTACTTGTTTATGTTGTCAATAAATAATTGATATCTTTCGCTTCCCTAAATCTGAGTTTATGATCCGATTGATGGAATTATTGATATTTTATATTGAGAGTATATTCATATGCTTATGTTCTCGTCTTCTTCTCAATTTTCAATTATTTTACTATGGTTGAAATCTCTTGAGGAAGGTATTACTGTGGTTTTTTTAGGTTCTCAAATCAAGAGGCCAAAGGCTTGGAGCAAATCTAAGGAGCAACAAAACCTTGGATCAACCTACATAAATAAGGTGCATCCTTTCTATCTTTTAAACTCCTAGTTTAGTTTTGTTTGGATACAAACCCTCATTTGATTGATGTACAACCCTAGATGTTTGTCTTAGAAAGCCTAGTATGCTGGAGACCTCACCTCAATCATAGGATATTTTTCCTTTCAACAGAATTGGCGACTCCATTGGGGAGAAACCTATTTGCTTTGGGGTTTCCAGTCTAGTTCTTCCAGTTTTTTTGTATTGATTTGTGTCTGTTTTCAAGTCTACTTTGGTTCTATAGTACCCTTAGTTTAATCTTAGCCTTTCATTTCCAAGTTGGCATTTTTTATTTTTTGAACCTATCATATCCCAAGTTTGACCCCATTACATTAAAATGTAAATGATCTAATATTATTATAAAATTATGGTGAGGAGCTCAAGGCCAAGGCCCCACCATCGATTTAGTGATGCATATGGTTTACGTGCTAGCCAGGCACATTGGAATTGCAAATATCATGTAAATATGCATTTTAATAAAATACCCACAACTAGTTATGCAATGCAACAAGAGATGGGGGCATGATTTTACAAGGAATTGGGAGGGAAAACATTCAAACCCTTGAACCAATCAATTCAAGCCAAGTGTCAATGAGAGAACCCATAAAACCCTCAACTACCCATGTTGACTTTTGGTACCCAATCATTTATTTCTTCCAAGAGTGGTTGAAGTAGTTAATGCCTTGGGGAATGGGAGGTATGGCTGTCCAAATTCGAGTATGGGCAAGCCACCCGGCATGGAAAATCATGTTTGGCTTCTTTGGAAAGAAATAAGCCATGAAATTGCTCTCCATGCCATTATCCATCAACCAATTTGGCTCTCTCACGAGTTGGAAGCTGGCTGGGTGTTTTTCCCCATTGAAATTATGTGTTTTCCTTCATTCTCAGCTGGAAGAAGGGCGTTTTTGTGTTGTATACCAGTGGGGAAGAAGGGGGAATCGAATTGGGGTTCCATAGAGACCGTTTGGGCCGCTAAATGCTTAGATAGTTGGGGGAGAAATTGTTTTCCGCCCTGTGATTGTTTTTCCCCATCCCACAATCCGTTTTTGGTTGGAAACGATGTGGGGAAAACTCATGGCCATCTTGTTTCTAAATCCCATTGTTAAAAACGTGTATCCATGCCCAATGATTGAGTTTTGTTGTGTGTAGGTAGAGTATGTTGGGGTATGGGTTATGGGTATCCATTGTTTTGGCTTGAGCTTGGGTGCAAGCATCCAGAAGTGAAGAGGGTTCAGATTTAGCCTGATAAACCCAGCTGTGGACTGGCTTGGCTTAGATGCAATGATTATTTGGCTATGTATGATATTGAATGTCCCATTTTTCCTTGTAAAAATCATGCCCAGCTCGGGGGTGGTCTCTGAGTGTTGAAAGAATACATGCTGGGCAGAGACCTATGGTTGGGTGGAACGTTGCAGCAACATAGTTAGTTGCTTGGGGGGCATTTTACAATGAAGATAAGTATTCTTTATGTGTATTAAACTCTGCAATGTTATTTCATTATTGACTGTTATGCTTATGAAGAGCAATGCATGCTGGATATGCATGTAGCGGATCTTGCTTTTGCTGTGTTATACACTTGCACATGTGTTTTTATTTATATGAATTTGATGAAATGGGCTGAGTTTTTGTAAAAGCCCCAGAATTTGGTATCGTGTTCCCTTCCTTGAATTGGGTCCACGGGAGGGGACGTGACAAATTGGTATCAGAGCAAAGGTTGCAACATTTGGGCCTTCATGGGCTACCTATCACAGTTGCAGAGGTAAGTATGTTTCCTGTTCAACACTGATAATTAAGAAAAATTTCAAAAAAATTTCTAAGTGTTTTACGAGTTTCTGCCAAGTCTATGTCGGCGAAATTTTGGGAGTTTTGTGCGACATAGTCGGCAAAGATCAGCCAAAAACGTCAAAACAGTCAGTGAGTTTTGCCGAGGTCGTAGCAACACGGTCAGAGAAAAATAATTATTTTTCTGCGAAACGGTCGGCAGAAAATTACGATTTTTCTGCGACGCGGTCGGTGAAAAATAATGATTTTTCTGCGAAAGGTCGGTGGAAAATTACAATTTTTCTGCGATGTGGTCGGGTAAAAATAATGATTTTTCTGCGAAACGGTCAGCGGAAAATTACAATATTTCTGCGATGCGGTCGAGGAAAAATAATGATTTTTCTGCGAAACGGTTGGTGGAAAATTTCTATTTTCTTGCGACGCGGTCGGCAAAAAATTATGATTTTTCCACGACGCGGTTGGAGAAAAAATTACGATTTTTTTGCGACCTAGTCGGCGATCGGAGGTTTAAGACTCAGTCGACAGTCAGTGGTCGGAGGATATTGGTCGGCAATGAAAGATTTAAAACGCCGAAACGGTTGGAGGAAAAACGATAAGTCCGCCGAAACAGGGAATTTCAGTCATTTTTCAGTGAGATTTTCAGGTGCCCGAAAAGTGAAGGCAAGCCCCCCTTGACCCCCGTTGTCCCCCAGAGACAGCCGTTGAATGTATGAAAGGCATTCTCTATGCTTGGAATGTGCACTATGAATTGCATAAAGGGGTTGTGGAATCCTTAGTAAGGGTAATTGGCTGTAATATCCATTATGGAGGATGAAAGGGAAATCTCTCACCTTAAGCTATTTATGTTTATAACATAATAATTGAATGCTTGGAAAGTATCAAGAATGAATGTTATACACATGCATACATATATTGAATTTATAATTGGTGAGAATATCATAGCTAATAATTGCTTGTGTGCATGGTAGAGAGGCCATGAAATTGGATCAACTATGATGTGGAAGAGGGGACTCCATGTCATGATGGGGAATTGGAAAGGGAGAATTTCTTAACTCCTCTCTTGCTATTGTATTTATATTTCCTGAGTTTTATATACTAAAAATTATGGCATAGGGATGTTGGAAATGCAAGAGAGTAGCAGATTAAATATGAATTAGTGGGCATGATTAAACAGTCATTGCATAGTGCATGTGAATTGCTTATGCATGAGCATGATGCTGCATATGGGTAAAGATAGTGAAGTTACAGATGCAATAGCCCATTAATGGTATTGCCTATGGTTGATGACAATTAATGTTGTTGATAATGGTTGTACAAATCGGACCATAGAAGCATGATTGAAAATGCAAGAGATTATATAGATGAAGGGAATATGTACTAGTTGGAATACTAATAGACATTACACAGTGCATGTAAAAATGTTTGTGCATATATATATGATATTGCATATTGGTAAAATAGTGAGGTTTTGCATATGCAATGAATTATTGTGGTTGCTAATAATCAGTTGTGTTCGCATTGGTTGTAGGACCAAAGACAACCGAAGCATGGCTAAAGATGTGGATGATGTTGTTGCATATGACCAACAACCTTATGAAGAAAGCATGGTGCAACAAATCTGTGATCATGAGGTTGGAAAAAGGATTGTATAGCCTTGGTAAGAGGCCAACTGATCAAGTAACATCAAGCAATGTTAATGACAGCCATGCAGGTAATGGTTATTTGTGCTTAATTGCATGAATGTTGAAAGAGGATTTGGTAAGATCCCTTCAACTATGTTTAAACTATGTTGATTGGTTTGCATGTGGTATTGAGTGCCCGAATGTGAATGTCAACCCACCGAGTATGGTGAGGTGTGGGTAAGTAAAGGCAAGGAGCCTTACACCCTATAGTTTCTTAGAAACCTCAATGCATTCATATGAAATTATATCATGCCATTTGTGTATATTGGTTGTGAGTTTAACAACCAAAGCTAGTAAGGACTTATAGTCATGTTGTGGTAGTGCATGCCATATGAGACAGTCATGGTAAAATGAATGACATGACATTGTGGTATTCATGAATCCATGCAAGAAAGAGTTGAGTGAGTGCATATTAAAATATTATGTAAATGTTGTGAATGTGCATGCATATGTGTGAGTGCACATGTTGAGATGCATTGTGTGAATGCATGGTTGTGATATATATGTTTTTCAGTGCAGTTAGATAATAGATGAAATGGTGAACTATTGTTAATCCTGAGACCATTTCATGAGCTGCTATGAATGCAGGAGAATGATTGCATGAAGAAGGTAGACAAGTTGATGGGCTACCGGAGTGTTCTGTTGGAAGGACGAAGTTGCATGAAATGTGAAGTAATGAGTATTTACAGTTTATTTAAATTGCATGGATAGTGTATCCGTGTCTTGCAATTCTATTATGATAATGATGAATATATAGATATATATATTTCATTGCATTTCAAATGTTGATAGATGAAAGTGTTTGAATTATTGAGCATTATAACTCTGAGATCACTTCAGTGACTGTTGTAGCAATGAAAAGATTATATGCATAGATACTCACAACGTGTTTGGCTGATTGAAGTTCAGATTTCAAGTAGAAAAGTCCTGCATATGGCAAGGAGGATAAGTCCATCGTAAAGACCGGGATCTACCATGTGCAGAAGCCAAAGTTTATGAGAAGGTTCTCATGGTTGTAACTTATGCATGAAACAAATCTAAAAAAAATTTGGTTTAAGTTTATGAGAATAATCTCATGGTTACAAATCTAATTTCTATAGGAAAACAAATCTGTAAATTTTAGATTTAAAATTTTGCTAATAATTACTAATGGTTGTTTGGCTTATATAAAATTGTGTCAGGAGGACATGTTGTAGGTGGATGTTCATGTATGGTAGCAAGTGAAAAACCATAATGGACAGAGTGATACCACTTACGAGAGCCAAACAATATGAGGATGGCCTCATGGTTAAACAAATCAATTTCTGTAGGAGACAGAATTGTAGATTCATGTTGAATTTAATTATTAATGCCATCGATTGGTTAGTGAAATCGGATTTGAATTTGATTGTCAAAATGTTGCTGACTTTTTGGCTTTTTGATAAGCATGTCAGGAAGACACCTTGCAGGAAGACCATGTGTGATGTCCTGTAGAAGCCAAACTACATGGAAAGGACCCCATGCTTTAGAAATGGGTTTCGGGTGAAACGCCATAGTAAATTTTGATAATATCCCAATTGCACTGCATGTTGGGAAACCATGTGACTGAGATGGTGAAAGTATGCCAAGAAGGCATGTGTGGGTTATGGAACGTGAAAAGATTGGGGTGGCAAGGGATCCCCCATTCTTCGCAAATGAAGGAAAGATATATCTATAAAACGGATGAGTATTTTGTGACCCTAACTAAGAATATACATGTATGGTTATTAGATTTAAAATGCAGAGCATGTTTAATTATTATTCCAGACTGCTTGAGTGTGACTAAGGCCTACATGACTCACATCGGAAAGGGATTCATACCTTTCAGGTGCTGGGTTATGTTAGGGTTTTCAATATTGACTACACCCTAAGGGAATGGACGCATTCCTGGCGTTTCAATACTTGATAGTGAATGTTATGAAATATGGTTACAATTTTAGAGCAACAATGCTGATGAGCCTGCTTATCCTTCTTGTGTTATCAACTTATACAGATGCAATTTGGTTTTGCATGTTAAGGGGCAATGTGAAGAGAAAGTACTTAAGAGGACTATATGGGTAGTGGTAATCTTTCTACGCTCACACTAAATGACACTAGAATGGGTGGATGGGCCCGAGGAGCTGTGTAGTAGAAAAGGGGTATCATCCTTGTGTAGTGTGAGTGGGTATTGTGGGGCCATGCTAGCCTACAGTCAAGAAAGTCACCTATGGAGTTCCTAGAGGGAACCAGTGCCATCCTTGTGTGGATGAAGAGTTGTTGTGTGTATGAAGACCTGTGGTGTGTGAAGGTGTGGTGGTGTTGATGAAGGCGTAAAATCTCTATTGGGTCGGCAGTAAGGTGGGGCACTGAGACTGACTAGAAACCTTGAGAAGCCTATGGCTTCGTAGTAGAGCCTTGACCTATAATGGTTGGTGGTGCAGTTTCCTTCCATTGGCTAATGACCCAGACAGATGTGTTGGCTCGACAATGGAGAGGGCCAACCAGGGATGGGACTGGTTGGGCACCACCAAGTGCTTGGTAAATCCAGAGAGTAACTGGTTGGGCACTATAAACGCCTGGTAAACCCAAAGAGTAACTGGTTGGGAAATAATTATTTGGATGACGTGGAGTGGCCTTGGGCTAGCCAGCATCCAGTTCCGTAGGCGATCCCAAGGCTTGCAAAGCGAAGCAGGACCCTGTGGACCAGAGAAGAATTGCATAATACAAAAAAGTATTTGATTTTCATTCATTTTTGAATAATGAAAAATTTCATGAACAAGTCTTATGACAACCAAGCTAATACGTTGTTGTTTCTTTGTTGGAAACCTTGGCCATTGCAGGAAGTAAGTACCCTGAAAGAACTACAAATGCTTGGTAAAACTAGAGAGTAACTGGTTGGGTGCTACAAATGCTTGGTAAAACCAGAGAGTAACTGGTTGGGCGCTACAAATGCTTGGTAAAACCAGAGAGTAACTGTTTGGGCACTACAAATGCTTGGTAAAACCAGAGAGTAACTGGTTGGAGCTATAAATTCTTGGTAAATCCAGAGAGTAACTGGTTGGAGCTATAAATTCTTGGTAAATCCAGAGAGCAACTGGTTGGAGCTATAAATTCTTGGTAAATCCAGAGAGTAACTGGTTGGAGCTATAAATTCTTGGTAAATCCAAAGAGTAACTAGTTGGGCATTAACTACTTGATGTTGTGGAGCAGTGCATATGATGGCCAAACATTCCTTAAATATTTGACAATCCCAGTCGACGTACTGGCCTGACATTACCTATTCGAATGGTTGTGGAGTAGCCTACGAGTTGGCCCAGCATTCATTATTGTAACCACGGGAAATCCAAGGCTTATAAAGCGAAGAAGGAGCCCGTGGAATAAAGTGAAGATATCCAATACAAATAAGTATTTGGTTATCTCGCAGCTTCTTGCTTATGAATATACATGTGTATATGATTTGGTTATGATTTCTCAAACTTTTGTTTAGAGATAAACCCTATGAAAATAAACTAAACATGTGAATTGATTCAATGTTTGAGTATAGGTATTGCTGGAAGCAAGGACTATGAAGGCATCATAGGGATGCATGTGGACATGCTACCGTCCTAAAGAGCTCAGTATGAGCAGTAATGAAAGAGCTCAGTATGAGCAGTAAGAGTAAGGAGCATAGAACCACAAGTGATGGTGTGGCTCTGGATTGGAACAAGACTAAGTGTGGGAAGCTCTTACTCTTCTCTTTCCTTTTTGATTGATGCATTTCATAAACAGAGCATTGTTGAATGCATGTTGTGACTGGAAGTTGATTATGTTTATTGCTTGAAATAAATTGTGAATGCTGAAATAGTTATTTCTCTGTGAAAGGATGAACATGAATGAGTTCATGTGTATGTTGGGCAAGCATGAAATGTGTGGAAGTCTCATGAGTAAAACATGGACATTCCATGTCAATTGGGAAAATAATTGACTAATTTTAATATTGTGTTATGCTTGTCCTAACAGGAATTGCCATGATGAGTCTTACAGGTGAGACATTGAAAGCCATTGAGTGCAGCTAGTACTAGCCAAGTGTTGCTAGTGAGAAAAGTGAGAGCTAGTTGTGCACATTGATCATGGAAGCAAGCCAAAAGCTATTTGATTTGGTTGAAAATATTCCTCAAATAGTTGCCAGGACAGGAAGAAGATGGCATCCATGAAATTCCAGACTGGTAGATCAGTTGAAAGGTAAATAAAAGGAAGGGATTGATATGGAGCAATGCACACCTGTAGAGATGGAAGATCAAAGCCAGCAGGAGCAGCTTGTGGAAGACAAAGTACTTGTTCCTGAAGGTTCAAAGTAAAAAGATGAAATGCAGGACAGACCTGCCACATTTTTTGAATTTTGGACATGTGTGAAGTGGGTATTTATTCCCAAGTGTTGGAACACCGAGGACGGTGTTATTCCAAGGGGGAGGGGATTATCATATCCCAAGTTTGACCCCATTGCATTAAGATGTAAATGATGTAATATTATTATAAAATCATGGTGAGGAGCTCAAGGCCAAGTCCCCACCATCGATTTAGTGATGCATATGGTTTACGTGCTAGCCAGGCACATTGGAATTGCAAATATCATGTAAATATGCATTTTAATAAAATACCCACAACTAGATATGCAATGCAACAAGAGATGGGGACATGATTTTACAAGGAATTGGGAGGGAAAACATTCAAACCCTTGAACCAATCAAGTTAAGCCAAGTGTCAATGAGAGAACCCATAAAACCCTCAACTACCCATGTTGACTTTTGGTACCCAATCATTTATTTCTTTCAAGAGTGGTTGACGTAGTTAATGCCTTGGGGAGTGGGAGGTATGGCTGTCCAAATTTGGGTATGGGCAAGCCACTTGGCATGGAAAATCGTGTTTGGCTTCCTTGGCAATAAATGAGCCACGAAATTGCTCCCCATGCCATTATCCATCAACCAGTTTGGCTCTCTTATGAGTTGGGAGCTGGCTGGGCGTTTTTCCCCATTGAAATTTTGTGTTTTCCTTCATTCTCAGCTGGAAGAAGGGCGTTTTTGTGTTGTATACCAGTGGGGAAGAAGGCGGAATCGAATTGGGGTTCCATAGAAACCGTTTGGTCCGCTGAATGCTTAGATAGTTGGGGGAGAAATCGTTTTCCTCCCTGTGATTGTTTTTCCCCATCCCATAATCCATTTTTGGCTGGAAACGGTTTGGGGAAAACCCATGGCCATCTTGTTTCTAAATCCCATTGTTAAAAACGTGTATCCATGCCCAATGATTGAGTTTTTTTGTGTGTAGGTAGAGTATGTTGGGGTATGGGTTATGGGTATCCATTGTTTTGGCTTGAGCTTGAGTGCAAGCATCCAAAAGTGAAGAGGGTTCAAATTTAGCCTGATAAACCCAGCTGTGGACTGGCTTGGCTTAGATGCAATGATTATTTGGATGTGTATGATATTGAATGTCCCATTTTTCCTTTTAGAAATCATGCCCAGCTTGGGGGTGGTCTTTGAGTGTTGAAAGAATATATGCTGGGCAGAGACCTATGGTTGGGTGGAACGTTGTAGCAACATAGCTAGTTGCTTGGGGGCCATTTTACAATAAAGATAAGTATTCTTTATGTGTATTAAACTCTGCAATGTTATTTCATTATTGACTGTTATGTTTATGAAGAGCAATGCATGCTAGATATCCATGTAGTGGATCTTGCTTTTGATGCGTTATACACCTGCACATGTGTTTTTATTTATATGAATTTGATGAAATGGGATGAGTTTTTGTAAGAGCCCCAGAATTTGGTATCATGTTCCCTTCTTTGAATTGGGTCCACGTGAGGGGACGTGACAGAACCATTCAGGAAAAAAATGTGAGTGGCAACACTTACAGTTGTATTTTCCCTGTAAAACCGCTAGTTGTAATATGCATAGGTGGGTTTCACACGTTGTTTGCATAATATACAATTGTGTTTTCTCTTGTAGGTTGCAATTGTCTTACAACTTGCTCAACCCTTAGGCTCTCTTGAGTTGTTCTTGATTTGGCTGACTTATTTGGATATTATTGAGATTCTTCAGAGGTGTTTTCCTTCATGTAAGTCCAATTTTGACTTATTTATGTGACCTTTTTTATTGAAAACTTGTTTGTGAAACTTTTGCCCTAGTCCTTTGTGCTTTGGAAAGTATAAAGAGTGTCTAACTGTCAAATCTTTGTTGTGAACTTTGTAAGGTAGTTTTTCTACCTGTTTTAAGTCTTTTCAGTCGGATCTTTGTATTTATATGGGCTTGAGGTCTTTTCAAGTAGTATCTTGGCTTTGATCTTTTTCACTGTTTGAGTTAGTTTTTTCCAAGAATATTGATTGTTAGGACACTAGCGTGGCCTCCCAAAGGTAGTATCCATTCATGGTCTTTGTTTTCAGTCAATCTTTTGGTGGTTGTTGAGTGAAGAGTCTTCTTTAAAAGGCTATTTGGTTTTAACACCCTTTCACTTTTGGTCAATCTCTTTTGAAGTTTCAGACTACCTATGCATTGCTCAGACTTTTAGTAAGTACTATGGTTAATTTGTAATCCCTTTTTTAGTCGGTACATTCAAGTTATTGGTGTAAAAAGACTTGAACATAGTCTTTCATTGCTAGATTGCTTTTCATCTTTTCAAACCTAGTACTTTTGATTCCTCCTTAAAGTGAAAGATCAAGGTTGTCTTTGGGTTGTTTCCAGTCTATGATTGCACTAGTTGGGTGTAAGAATCAAGCCTAACTGAACCTAGAATCCTAGTAGGTATGTTTGCTAAGTGGTGTTTGAAAGTCAGTTCATATACTTTCCCCTTCTTTGCTTGTTGTATGACTGAAAGGTCTTGAGTTCCAGGATGCTTCACTTGTGTGTGATGGGGTTGTCAAGAGTGTATTACTTTGGTTTGGTTGTGTGATTGTTGGAGAGTGTGCTTTTGTGTTTCATTTAAAAATACAAAAAAATAGTTGGATCTCTTATAACTTGAATTTGTGTTGGGAAGCTTAGGACATTGACGTTTTGCACTTGAAAAACAAAAACAAAATTGCTTTAATCTTGTAGTGTGTGTTAAGTTTTCATTTAGGTACATGTTGACATCTTTTTATTTAAAAAACCAAAAATAAGCGGTTGTTTTCTTTTTGACCTTGAAGTGTGTGTGCACGTAAAACTTAAAAATCCATTCCTATCTTAGGATTGGATCAAAATTGGCTAGCCAATTAAAAGGGTGCATTGGTCATTTCAAATTTTCAAATTTGCATGTTTAGAAAGAATTGAACTCGCAATTTGCGTTATAGTAAAGGGTTGTGTACTTGCTTTCAAAGACAAGTTTGCATTTCTTATGTTGCATGAAAATAAAAAATTGCATTGTACATATTTTGAAAGACACATTTGAATTTAAGATTGTGTTTTATGGTTAAAGCTTGCATTATGCATAAAAACTTTGGAAAATTGAAAAAGTGCATAGTATAGGGTAAGGGGGGTGCTCCATCTTTCAGTTAAAAAGGGGTGAAAATTGTGCATTTAATCGCTTATACTTCTTTTTAGGTTCATTCATTTCCTTCCTTTTTAAAGTTCTGAAAATTGCATTTTTAACAAGCAAAATCAATCAGAATATGCTACTAGATTTTCTTTTTAAAACACACCTAATAGTCTAGGCTAGGATTTTGGAGATAAGGAGTTGAAAGTTAGCTTCTCTAGAATCACATAACATTGGGAAACTAGGAAACTACTAAATAGTGTTAAATCCATTAGTAGCGTAAGATACTTGTTGGGAAAGCGCCACTAACACTGACGTCAAGCGGTAGGTAAACTTCTTCCAAGTATACAGTATACCCCTATTGCTTGACTGAAGGGGGTTATGCATGTCTGGGAGCTGATCAAGTGTGGAAAGTCCTCGAGGTGACACCACTACTCATTGACAGTTTTAGGTCTTTGTGTGAAGTGGTGACCATAGTTGTTGTTCCTAGGTACCTCCTAGGTTTCCACAAGGGGATATCTTGTGGGACCTGTGACAAACATTGAACCTTCATCTCCTTAGGAGGGTGTTGACAGAAGGCTAATACTTGCACCTTTGGTGATTGAAAGGTTAGTGTAATTGTTAGTCAATCTTCGTTTGCTGGACTTGGACCAATCATCCTAGGCTAATCTTTGGAAGATCCCATATCTAGATCTTTAGTGAATGGTGCTTCCATCCAAGTGCTTTTTATTGAAAGAGTTGTTTTCTTGTTGTAATATTTTAGGGACTTTTTACCGAGTGATGTTTGTTGTTTTATATTTTTAGTATTCTCCTTTGTGTCTTCTGTGAGCCACCGTGGTCGATCAACCTCTGCGCAGGTCCTGAAGAATTCAAGGAAAATCTCCTGAACAGAGAGAAGTACCTGCGCCTAGGTGAAGAATGGATTATAATAATCCACCCCCTCAGGGGGCAGAGGAAGAAAACCTATGACAAAAAAAATGAACAGCTAAATGAAGAAAACAACTCTAGTTCTGCAGAGTCTGATTCCTCATCAGAGGAAGGACACTTTAGCAATGTGGGGGAACAATTGAATAACTCTTCTCCGATAGTTTCTTCTCAACTTGAGAAGAACATAGATTTTCCTACTATTGAGGATCTTATAGAGCCTTCAAGATTGTTTAACCCTCTACAAGACCTGAACTCTAGCCAAGGAATTTAGTTTAATAGTTCTACGCTAAGGGATCCATCATTCCAATGGGCTGACATGGGAAACATGGTGAAGTGTTAGGTATTGGGTTGGTAACTCCCCTAATTAATACATCTTATGTAGGAGGGGTCGGTGCAAATGCATCATCTATTGTAGGGTATGGTTGGAGTCCAACATCATCAATGATCCTAATGGGAGGACCTTCCTATGGTTTTCAAAGTACAAACCCGTTTTCTTTCGGGATGAATTTCCCAAGATTCCAATCTATACCTACCTATATGCCTCTGGAATCTGCATATACTACTGCCTTAGGTAGTGGTCCCTCGGTACCTTTTAGTGGACACATGTTCACTCCAATCCCCACACCTATTTTTGGAGCTTTTAGTGGCTTCACCATGTCCCAGATAATTTTTCCTTCCCAACTATGGGAGGCATAGGTGTTAGTAACCCCGTTGCAGCAAACATTCCTTATGGTAATATATTTGGACTGGGGGCACCAACACTAGATTTCCCAGAGGGAAAAATGCCCCATTCAAGAATATCCCCTTTTCTAGGATAGGTGGGACAAATATGGTTAACCCTGCACATAATTCCAAAATAAGAAGCCAGCCTATGGGGAGTATGGTCGGCACTTCAAGAGGATTCGCTCAACCCTTTTCACAACCTCAATTCACTCGGAATTTCGGTCAGTACAATCCACTTTTTTCCAATGTTAACACAAATCAATGGACATCTAATGCACCTAGGTCTTGCAACACCTTGGCTCAAACTAAGTTTCCTTTCTTGGCCACTTTGAATAAGCCTCATCTATCCAAGTTAACCAATGATTCGGTGCTCCATAAACCTGGTTGGACACCACTCCCTACAAAGTTACCTTCAAACATTCCTAAGTTTGAAGGAAAACCTAAAGAAGATCTAGCAAACCATGTGATGGATTTCCATCTATGGTGTTCATCCAATTCTCTGATGGATGATTCCATTAGACTAAGACTCTTCCAAAGGACTTTGATAAGGATGGAAGCAAAATAGTACATTGAGCTACCACGTGCTTCTTTCCATACTTTTGATGTCGTTGTAATGACTTTCTTAAACCATTTTCAACTATTAATTCATTATGAACTAGTACTCGGTTATTAACCTCTTTACATCAGGACAAGTCTACTCATATCTCTGACCACATACATGAATGGTGGAGGAGGAGGAGTTTGATCAAAGCTCAGATTCTCGACGAGTTCTTAACCAACTGGTTTGTTAATTCTTTGTGACCATGTATTGCAAAAGTTGTGGCCCTCTTAGGGGTCCAAAACGAAGAGCAGGCGATTATAAAATCTCAACAACTGGACTTAGTTTATTCTCAATCCAAGATTCTCTATGAAATCCTGCCTAACACTCCTAGAGCAAATATTGATCTGATGAAACCAATCCACATGTTGATGGTGTGATTGGTTCAACAACAAGTACGAGAGTTAGCCAGGGTACCCACCTAATAGGGAAAAATTCACCAGCAACTGCTTCAAACAACACATATAACCCTAATCCCAACCCTCCCGCAGATGTATTGACAGTTCATGCAACTGGTCCTAAGGGAAACTAGCAGCCTGGAGGAAAAAAGAATAAGAACAAGAAAACTGGGAATACGGGTAATAACAACCAAATAATGACAATAATAACCAAAACAACAATGCTAGTGGGGCTAAGAAGGAGAAAGGTAAACATAAATTTCCTCGCTTTTTATGCAAGGAAGATTAGTTAACCTATAAATGCCACAAGATTGAAATGGCCCAAATATTATTGGCTCAACAGGAAGGTTCCAACCAACCTGTTGTCCTAACTAATCCATTTCTACAGCCGCAACAACAAATGATTGCGATGACTCAGTCAAACCCTGGATCCTCCCAAGGGGGAAATCATGGTACCTCCTCTCAAGGGGGGAACTTTGTCCAGATTCAAGTCTTCATGTGTGAATAGGAGATTAACGTTTAGACTAGAAACAAATCTTATGATACATATACGTCTGGATCTAAGGGTAAGGAAACCACTAAAATTGATGTAGCCTCTCATGGAACATAGAGAAGCCACCGAATGACACTATGCCAAGGATACCAAAAGGTGTCATGAAGAAGGTTGTGTATAATCCTAATGCACACGCCGCTCAACACTATAGCATAGTGGAGGATTTGGCTCAAGCTCCTTGTGCAATGTCCACTCTTGAGGTTCTCCAAAGTTGTCCAAACCAACGTAGAAACCTACTCTCAGCTTTAGATGCATTCGATTCCTCAAATAGTTATGTTATGACCTTGGATTATGAGAATTGGAAACCTCGCTTACCCCATCATGCGGCTTTTCAAATCCAAGTGATTTTCAGAAATAACACTATACATTGCACGGTTGTTGATGAGGGTGCCTCCACTTGTGTGATGTCTCTATCATGTTGGAAGGCTATTGGATCACCTGACATAGTTGCTTCGATTACGATGTTGAAGGCCTTCAATTCCCACTTATTCAAACCTCACGGGATTATCCTAGCTTTCCCAATAGGGCTGTGGGGCAAAACAGTTAACGTAGAAGTGGAAGTGGTTGACTCTCCACTAGATTATAACTTGTTTCTAGGGAGAAGTTGGACCCATGCTATGATAGATGTATCTTAAATATTCTAGATCATTAAGTTTCCTCATAATGGGAACATTGTAACCATTGATCAATTGTCATTTTATGCCAATGGTTCCAACTATGAGAATGGCTCCAATATCCCCCTAGTTTCCCATTCCATGAATGAATGTGAAAATATTGGTGTGGGAACATATCCTACATTGATGGGAACTTTTAATCTCCCCCCACCCGATTTGAATGCAAGTGCATCCCCGATCCATGCAATATCAACTATTGCCATGATCCAAGCTTGATCCAAGCTTGATCCAAGCTTTTGTTTCTCCTTAGATTTGTTGGCCTCTTGATTTAAGAACCTGCAAAAAGCATAGTAATACCTTCCTCAAGAGCTTTCAACCATAATAAAATAATTGAAAAATTGAGAAGAAGATGAGAACATAAGCATATGAATCTACTCTCAATATAAAATATCAATCATTCCATCAATCAAATCATAAACTCAAAAATAGGGAAGGGAAAGATGTCAATTCTTTATTGATAACAGAAACAAGTATAATATTACCTTATAATTGTTATGGCACCTTGTGAAACCTTGAATCTGGATCTCCTTGCTTCTCTTCTCCAAGACACCCGACCAATATCCAGGTATATATCAGGGATAGAATCTCATATGCACAAGGCACAAGGGGGTGGAGATATCAGTATTCCTCCAACATAACATTACTTGTGTGAAAACGGGTCCCTCTCATGGCCAACCATCCTTGTTTTTATAATAGGAAAGGATAAGCATACTTGAAAGAGAGGAAGTTGTAACCCATGGGGAAGTTACCAGAACCTCCCCAACTACCCCAATTTCGATTTTTTTTTTGAATTTTTTTTTGGGGGGAAACACTAGTCACCGAGGAGAAACGTGCATTTGACATGCACTTCATACAAGAGAAAGGTGCATTTGCAACATTTTGTTGAAAATGTTGGTGAGGCACATACACTAGCGTGTGACACACACTCTTCCTGATCATCAATAGCGTTTTTTGAGTTATTACAAGGTTACAAAAGCATTTGTGTTGGAGAACCAGAGAATGATCAAGGCCATGGAATCCAATACCAAATAAAAGGCTTTTCCATCCATAATGTCCTTTTTTGTGAGTGACCACCTCAATGTCGTCACGGACAGAGAAGTGTCGATTTGGACTATAACAGTCTCCCCAACAATGACACCAAAATTGACAGGTGAATTATATACCTATTGATTCATTGCTCATTTAATTGTCAATCTAGGGTTCATGTATATTTTTTAGATAATAATGTAATATATATGTGGAATTCAATTACTTGTATTGTCTAATAAATGCCTAAAATTTGAATAACCCTTCTCTATTTTAACTATTGAAAAAACATTCTTATACTAATAACCAGACCTATTTTAAAATAACAAATATGGGTAACAAAGACTTAAATTGAACTCAAGTTTTCAAAAGATAGATCCAAAATGGACCTCAATCTAGCAATTCTAAATATTACTCAAACCAAACTCAAATTCAAAGACTAGTACCATAGTTTGGTATGGATGATAATGCTAATTCAACGAGCCTTCTAGCTACCCAAGGGTGTAATAGGAGTTGGTCTCTAATCACATTACCATGCTCTATTTGACTTATTGCTATATATCAATTCACCATACATAGTTATGCAATTACACTAGTAACATACATAGAAACTGAAAATACTGTATTTTGACTATCATTGTAGTAACATAAATGTGAATTGAAAGTACTTTGTTTGATTATTGCTATCTATTATTTTTCCATACACAACTACAATCACACTAGTAATACATATGCAAATTGAAAATATTCTCAGGGATCATATACAATATACATTCACAATGAATGACATTAAGCACAACACGATGAATGATATTAGAAAACTAGGGCTATACGTTGGCTCTATAGTGGGCCTTCAATAAAGGATTGGGTCTATCTAAATCTATGCTACGGAACCAGTAATAGATCATTCTCAAACATAAAACAAAGTTCTAAGAATAAATTACCATCTTTCTAAAATATAAATTGTTCCATTCACTCTTGACATCAAGACCCATTTATATTAGCATTGTGAATCACAATCTTAAATGTTTTGGTAACAATAATAACAACAAATACCAATAGTCCCTATTTTTTGGGATTTTTGTCTCAACTAAAATATAACAAACAACTACAAGAAAGCATGTGATCCTGATAATGATCGGATGCCTCCTATAAAAGAGGGAAAGAATTATAGATTCCATGTATTCAAATAATCATATCCCAAATATGTTGCACTGGGAATCTTTATGCATTCCAGGTTATATTCAAAGGGTTCATTTCTTCCATATATCATGCTTTCATTCTATCCTTGAACCAATCAATCATTAATCCATAACTGTTCTTATTACCAATGTTGTCGAGATGGATTGGCTCACTTGCTATGTCTAGCTTGTCATTCTATCTGTCATCCAACTTAGAGGTGCATAATGTGAGAGCATTCATTATCATATCAATTAGTTCCTTAATAGTCCTTGAAAGCCCCTAAGATTCTTGTTCCTAAAGCCAATTACATAAACAAGAAAAGTTGATAACACAATCCAAGTTACCTCATGATGTACAAAAGGAAAAACAATGAAAGAGATGGTGGATAAGATAAAAGTGAATCTAGATAAGCCAAAAGTCTTAGAGAACAAGGAAAATTTGGACAAAAAGTTACAACAGAAATATGCCAAAAAGGTGTTCCATCAGTGGGTATGCCTGGGAAATTATTTACTTGGAAAAAATACAAAAAAAAAGTATTTCCTTATAAATCATGGTCAAACCTTCATCACACAAATCAATAAGTTAAAGTGTGAGAAGAAAACACAATAGGAAAAGTTAGATCAACTCGTCAACAAAGAATCACTGATCAATAAAGAAACAATTAAAAATCCAATTAAATTAGAGAAGTCTTTAGATGTAAAAATCAAAATTGTGGAGAAAAGAACCAATACAGATCCAATCAACATAAAAAATCTGAAAGATGTTTATGTTGAAATGTTATCAATCAACAAATCACTAGGAGTATCAAAAGATGAATGTTCCCAAAACAAGACTTGATACAAGGATGTCTTATTGTCATCCTAATTATACTAGTCATCATATTATCCAGTGAATTGAGCAAGGATGAAATCAATATGAAAAAAATAAATGTCTATCTTAGTATTTCAAAAGGAAGCTTAGTTGTGGAATCTTATCATGCCCTAAATCATAGAAATCACCCCCACACAGTGACAAAAAATATCAAATTAGGGTGGTCTATCCCTTTCACATTACATCAATTATGCTCAATGCTTCATAACTCATGTTATCTCATGTGTTCAACCATCATAAGTTCAAGAATAGAGAATCATGAGAAGGCATTACATGATAGAACAAAGATATAGCCTTTTTCATAAAATGCTCTGAGGGCAAATCATCTTTGAAGGTAGAGGCAATGCAATGACTATAAAATATATAAATAAATATTACTTAATCATAATAATCGATTTGTAAGTTATCGTGGATATTCCAATGAACAACTCATCACAATAAATCTTACAATATTATGAAATCTCTCATTATTTAGAGTATTGTTTTAGATCTCATATTTAATATTGCTAGCTTAATGCATGAAATACTAAATACATTGAACCTGAAATAAAAGAAGCAAACAAATAATACATCATCCAAACAATGAAGAGGAGATGTACACTACGAAAACCTAGTACATGAAAAACCCAACATGAAGTTGAGGCCTATGCTATGGTCCTTTCTTCTCAATTATGAAATGCGAATACAAAGAAAGAAGCACTCACTACGGAGTTTCCATAGACATTGTGGCTAGTATGGCTGCTAATAGATCTTTTACTTAAAATGGTCATTTAAGGCCTCAAATAGGCTTCCAAAGGTTTTGGAACCCAAATCACCAAAGTGGGTCCTACAAGCCAATAACTCCAATCTTTCCACCTAGAAAGTACCAAGAGATGATAAATATTATAATGATTAATTTGGATCAATAATAATAATAGTAATGATGATGTTAATTACATAAATTAGGGGACACAATCCTCACCTTCATGACTAGTAAAGGCATACAAGGTATGTTGTCACAAGGCTCATTATGTCTATCAATCATTCATTTGATAGCAATTTTATTAATGTTTACATCCTACATGGATTTCAACTTTTTGTCCTTCTTATTTTGGATATTTATCATATATGAACTATTGTTCATTACAAGGAGTTGCATAATTTGTTGATTCTCTAATCCATATGTAGAGGAGTAATGACACATAAGCTTTTGTAGTGCAAATGTAGTAGATGTATCCATAGGTATGGGATATATTGAGAAATACAGTTCTATCTTAAGGGTGCTTACATGAATGTGAAGAAGATTATATTGTTTTAAGATTCAAAAGAAATTTGATGATAATGCATACGAGGAGGAGTTACATGAGGAGTTCAACATATTAGTCATTATCAATGTTGCAGATTTATATGAGTACAAAGAAGGAGACATCGTCATGGAAGATGATGAAGTGATTATAGAAAGAATGTGGATGCATATTACTACAAACAAATGCAAAAGAAGAAGCCACATGAAATGAGAAGATTATGGATGATAAGGTAATGAAAGTAAGGAGTGTGCAATACAAACAATGTTAGTTAAGTGGAAGAACATATCATATGCAAACAATACTTGGATTTCATAAGCAAAGTATTATAAATTTTACAGGGTGAAAGCAATTGCAAAATAGGCTAAAGATGCAAGATCAACATGAGGATGCACAAACTTTTATTCACAAGGGCAATTCCATGCAGGAGCATCCTTGAAATAATTAAGTTCACGAATGCGCCAAACAAGCATGACACAAATCAGTGCAACATGAAAAAGTGTGATGGTCACAATAGGGGAAAAGTGTTGAACATAGTTTAGGCACAAAAATGAAGTACATGACAATTTGAGAAAAGTAGTGTGAGGGATGCTGATGTTATCATGACTGTAGAGGAATGTGACATGAATGTGATCATGACAAGAAGCATGCATGATAAATAACACACAAGGGAAAATAAAATCTCACAATGGAAGTTGAAGCAAGAAAAATAATTTTGAAGGTTTTAATGGACACTCAATCAATATGAAAACATCTAAAGAGTTTAAGAGAAAGCTAAAGATCTAGATTGGAAATGAAGAGATGCTGGATGAATAAGAGGAGCTTAGGGAAGTTGGAGAATGAATCAATGAAGGAATAAATTGGACTGTTGTCACTTGAGTTAGGTTAGCAAGTCAATAGTGGTTCTTGAGAGTTAAAAATTATAGTTGTAGAGAGCCCATTGGCTATTGACCCATAATAGAGTGTTGAGGCAAGGATTATGCTTTGTACATGTATCTTGAATTATACTATGAGAATGAATAAACCTATTTCTTTATGATTGTGAATGAGTTCTATTTTATGTTTGAGTGTGCATCAAAGCATTTGTGACTGATAACACTCATGTTCTAACCTATGTTGCATACCACTACACTTAGTCTACAAACTTTTCTTTGTTAGTGAATTGGGCCCATTATGCTCTTGAGTATGTCAATCTCCCTAAATTTTGTACACATGTGTAATTGAGGATATGAACATACAAGAAACAAGACATTTTTGTGTTCCTTTAGTAGATAATTTATGCACCACCCTAAAATTGTAGACGAGTTGGTGGTTGGTTGTGGTTGATTGATAGTGGATTGATAGTTGTGTTGTAAAGCTTCATGTTGTCCATGTCTCGCTATACAATTTCATCTCACTAATGGAAATTTGGAGTTAAGTTGTAACCCAAAATATAGTGCCGAAGGGTTTGAATGTTTGAACATATTAATTATTTATTGTATGAGTTAACTTCAATATCATTGTACCATAACTTGCTAATAACTATGTATGTAAGTTGAACTTGTGGCAATTGATGTGGTTGCATTAATTTTTATAGTGCACATTTGAATTAGATTTGCACCATAAGCCAACTTCCAAATTGACAAATATTTTGGTGCATGTAATACTTTATAAGTTAGAATATATCACTATGTCATAGTCCTCCACATTGTCATATAAGTAATGTTGTTACATTGACACAACCCACAATTTGTGAAGACACACTATCAAGAAATGGGTTTATTGGTTCTTAAATTTGAGTCATCCTCATCATGAGTACTCTATCTTGTTGCTAGAGCAAATTTTCACAAACAAAATTTGTAGCAAAAGTACTCTAAATATAATTTTTATAGTTAAAATTTATGAGAGTTTCTTTGTTTTTTTTGGAGAAATAAATTCTCCACCTTCCCATATATTAAGCATTAAGAATAAGGAAGCTGGTACCTTACCAACATTTTGTGGATTCCTTTTCTTAACTAGTTTTCCAAAAAAAAAAGATAAGAAAAGAGGTACTTTGATACTTTCATCCAACCACGTGAGATGGAGCTATGAACGAATGAATCAAACCATTCTTAAATGTTAATCTCACTTAGAAAATTTCCTAATGAAATAGTAAGATTGAAAGACGGAGAACAAATTAGATCCATTTACTTTATGGTTGACTTTAGCATACATCTCATACTATACTTAAAGGACGGACGAATGATTCAATTTGTCCATGGCATTCCCATATCTAGATGGAGGACAATATTAACTATTAATGGCAATAACAACTTATAATCTAGTAAGACTTTGTAGGAATGGATCTTACTATATCTCTAGGTATTACTTGTTAAACATAAAGAATCGAATCAATCGAGTTATACTTCATGGCTTGAGACTCTCTCTGTTACAATAAACATTCATAACCTTATACATATAAATATAAATCTTTAACCAAATTGTCCAAACTACATCAACAAAGTATCACTAGAAGCGCATTCATTTTCATCTAACATCACAACATCATAAGATTAGAACAACAACAAGGAAATTGGAACATAATCAATGGAGATATAAGCGAAGTTCCAACAACACAAAATAAATTGAACATAACCAATAGACTTGTAATGGAGTTTTTTATTTTATTTCATTATGACTAGGGGAAACTTGCATCTATACACGAGCACAACTAGAGTTGTAGTAGAATACCCAGTCTAGTTTGTAGCAGTAAACTTGGGCCAGGGCCAACCTTAATATTGTATGTGAGAATGACCAACGACAAGTAGAATCGTCACCGTGGTCACATGAGGCATTAAAGGACGACAACACCTACCACAAGAGAAAACCTTGGTCCCGTGCAGGGAAAAAAACTTGGGCTTCCATCGCATCAGCCAAAGGGCCCTGCTGCTGGCTCACACCCTCAACCCCTCAGCATGAGGTTTGAACAAATCACCTAATAAAACTAAACCCCACACAAACCAACTGCTATACACCTCATGGAGATATAAGTGAAGTTCCATTTGTTTTTGAATGACGGAGAAGATACACTTAGAAACTGCGTCTTGACTTGTAGCTAGCCCCGGTTGAGTGTGGCGGTTGAGTGCCCGTTACCCAATGGTATTGATTATTCTCATACAGGTCTTCTCGTTGCCGTTGATGTCACCTTGTTTCACCACCGAACCCCGAGCGCCCTCTCACTGCCTTTGAGATGGCTACTCCACAGTCACTTGGAAGACTCCAAGCTATTCCCACGGAGGCGAGATTAAGCCCCCCTTCCACCCAGTTAAGCCCCTGATAAGATCTCGTCCTTAGTTTCCCAGTCAACAATCCGAAGCCTGCCCAGCTTATTTTGATTCTAAAACAAAGATCTGGGCACCCTGGATCAGAAGTAGAATTGGATCTCCATTGATAGACTGTCCGAAGAATTTGATCGTCTGATGCCGAGAAAAGATGGTGGTCGTAAATGCTGTGAGGGATTATGTCAACAGAATGCTTCGCGACATTTCAGGCATGAAAGTCCTCATTCTGGACACAAATACGGTATGTTTATCTCTTAGAACCATGCCCATTTGCTGCAATGTTAAATTAAATGCCAATTTTCTTCTGCCATCGAAGGATCTGATTGTTTCCTTCTGAAAATTTCGGTCTGCCACCGAGTCCCTCGAACCATGGTGGAGTCCTTTCGTCTTTTCTTCTTCTTTTTTGTTCAAATGGTGGAAAACCTTCCATTTACATGGAAAATTCAGATGCAGTTTCCATTTGGTGCTGAAATCTTGATTGTGGACGAGTCCATGGTAATTGAACTCTTGAACTCGTTTGCTGATTCCTGCCCTCTTATGCTCTGTTTTTTTTGAATTATGCTTCTTGAATCTGTTATATACATAAAAGTACAGAGCATATTGTAATTAAAGGGGGGCAACAAGTAGACCACAACAAATTCAAAATCATGGGTAAATTAAATATACTTCACCAAGTTTACTTCCGCTAGAAATATTGAATCAGGTATAATAGGCCTGTGGCCACTGAACCAGTACAATACTTAAATGCCATTGAGTCTGAAAAATAAATGCTTCGGAGGACGAACCAAAGCTAAGGTTCATAAAAAAAGAAGAACGAAAGTCTTATGTGCCAGGAGCCCGGGCACTAGAAGAATGAGGCGGCTCTTCATCATTGGATTTAGAGGGCCATCCCAACTCATTTGGCTGCTCCAAGGAAATGTGTGGTGTCCACCCATTCATTACTAGTGTTTTCTTCTGGCCAGCCCCTTTCTGAGATTGCCACGGCAATGCAGGTGACCTTATCAACAACCATAGGCATGAGAATTCATCATGGCAGCAACATGGCGAGCTTTGTTTCCGTTAGCTGTTAGTTTTCGGGTGCAAGTCCTTGGTTTGATGCAACACATCCTCCCTCACTACAGAGTCTGGTACTAACATCCCTGGTGGTTTCTGTATCATGCCTTGTGAGTCCTCTTTGGCTTTTGGTTGTTATCCATGTGATGTCCATAATTGGAAGCTATCTTACTATAGTGGCATCTCTCTATGATGGGATTTTGCTGCACATGAATACTTTCCTTTCTCGGTCCTTCTGATTGCTTTACCTGCTTGGTGTCTATGGTGCTGGCCAGAGCATTACCTGGGTTGATGGGATGGAGCCAGAGTTCTGACCATGGAATGGTCTGGTAGGACCCAGCTCATATTGGGCTGCAATCTGCAAAGGCATAATACATACCACTTCCATCTTGTTAGTCCATGTGAAGTCTAATCCATCATCTTTATTGTTAAACGGTATTTCATTTTTGCATCTCCAAATATGAAATAACAATTCTAAATGCCAAGCAGCATTAAAATTCTGGATCCACTACATTTTGTTGCAACTCTCTGATGATTTAATCTAAATATGGATTTTATAATTTGAATTTCCCATTGCTTCCCTTTTATTTTGAAGTGTTCGAAGAAACATACCCCAAGGGGCTGCATTGCAAAGAACAAACTTCCTTTGGTTTAATTATGAAGCTTGAGGGGTATTTGAAATTCATGCCATATGAGTGGGGCAGGATCATAGTGGGAATGGAATTTGGGCAGATGGCTTATCACTTCGACGACCTCACTTCTGAACCAATGTCTCGTTTGCATAGGTTTCCATTTTGAATTTTCAGTAAGTTCAAATCAAAGCCACCAAACTGGGAATTGGCAAAATTTTGCCGAGGCAAGAGAGCAAAGAATTTGAATTGAGACCATGTTTGAGTTCCTTCCTGAGCTTGCTCAAGCTCGTGCCTTGTTACCCCCTAACATGTAGGGGTGACTTGATCATTATTGCCTATGTGCTCTTCCATCACATCCAACAGTTCCACAGATGAGATCTATGGTTTTCCTAATAGATTTTTGAAGAGACACCTTCAACTTGCTCAGTTCGCCATGTGCTAGGGATTGATGGGGACATACATTTTGCACCAGTGTTATGACACATGCTCTCTAGTTAACTTATGGTTGATGCTTTCTTATGTGTGGACATGACCATAGGGGGTCAATGGTGTTACTTTAGAATGACTCATATATCTTAGATGGTTGTCTCATAGCTAAGGATGCATTATAATCAATGTTACATGGGGACACGTCCCCAAGGGTAGGAATCGCGCTTCCACGCCCTCGCATGTCTCAGAAACATGGAAACTCCATTGGAAACTTCCTCCATGTCCCTATTTGAAGGAAACTCGAGGAAACACAAAAGGGGACATTTCCTGGAAAAAGGGAAACGTTTCCCTCCTAAAAATGGTGTCTCCACGTTTCCTTTGACTGTTTTTTTTACTGAAACGGATAATTTGATATTAAAAAAAAAGAAAAGAATAAGCTGTGGCTGATGCCAAATCCGGCTGATTACAATATTCAAAGATCCCAACAACTTTTTGCTGTAAGAGCTAAAATTATTTCTTTAAATGAATTCGCTATCAAGATCCAGATTGTTAATCTTCCATTGAATTATTCATTTAGTTGCGGTTTCTGTCAATGCATTTGGATGAAAGTTAATGAAGCACTTTCAACATTCATTTTTCTGCTAACTGCATATTTTGTGTATTTGATTGAAAAGTGCAAATTCATTTTCAGTGATGAAGCTGAGTGAAGCTGCAGTGCAAATTCATTTTCAGTGATGAAGCTGAGTGAAGCTGCAGAGCAAATTCAAGTGAGTGTAGTGTTTTACTACGTGCTTCCAGGTGTCCTCTGCACATTCCTGCAACTAGATAGCAAACAATCGACAAGTAGTTTCGGTGTAGGTTGGGGCTTCATGTGTCTGTCGTGAACATCTAAGGAGGACAGCCAATCAACAAGTGGCAGTTCGATGAAGGTGTCCACAGGTTGGAGTTCCTTGTGCCCGTCGTGTTCATTAGGGAAGAATGTTCTCCTCTTGCGGCAACGGAGTAGCTAAGACTCCCTCTCAGGCTAGAGTCCAGACCATTTGGTAGCTACGTTAGAAAGTTCTCCATCCATTGCAAAAATCCATGCAAACAACAGAGTTTTCTGAACCATTGCTGCGAAAATTGAAAATAACAGTTCCTTCAAACATAATCTGCGGATATGCACTGGAGACATCAAATCTTTCACTCGCTGTATAATCTTTCAGGGGATCTGGTGATGGCCAATTTCGTTGTTGGAGAATTCAATTTTCCCAGTTATAAGACTAGTTCCAGCCTTTGCTTCCAAATCTGCTTCGTGATTTGGGTTCCTGATGATGTGGAGAATGCTTTGAATTGGATGAATGTGTTTGCAATTTGCTGAATTCGTTGAACAATTCTTTTTAACGCCAAATTGTTGAAATCTGTGTTCGAATTGAGTGCTTTGATGATTACAAGTGAATCCCCAAACACTTGTAGTCTTTCGATCCTTTGTTCTTTGGCAATTTGGCAACCTTTTAACAGGGCTAAGGCCTCTGCTATATTGTTTGAGCAGATTCCCAATCCCCATCTGTATCTTATTCTCGGCAATCCTTCGATAGACCAGAGGACCCCCCCTGCCCCAGCTGCTCCAGGATTTCCTTTGGATGCGCCGTTGAAGTGTAAACTATCCATAGACTGCTTGTTCCTCCATTCTTGAAAATCAGAATTGGAGAGTCTGATTTGCCATAGTGGTAAGTATCGAGATTGGTAATTTATTTTTTTGTTGGGACTTGGGGGAATTGTTCCAATCCAGTTCATTTCATTTGTGCTAAGATTTGAGTCTGTCCTGGAGTTGGAGGAGTTCAGGCACTCTAGCAGCAAGCCTTTGGCTTGTCCAACAACTTGCAGGGGGGTGTAATGCGTTTCATGGAAGATGGCTTTGTTCCTAGCGATCCAAATTTTCCAGCAAGTGAATTTGGGGATGGATATCCAGATTTGGAGCCAAAGCTTTTTTTTGGAAAGGGGGAGGGGCTAGATGGAATTCCACTCCTTGAACAGAAAGGTGGTGGTGGTGAACGCTGGCATGATTAAGTTGAGTTCTTGGAGCATGTGATTCCAGACCTGTTTTGTGAAATGGCATTCCAGGAATAAGTGGTCTAGAGTTTCAACATTCCTACGACAAAGAGGGCACCGATGTGGCCCAATGATTACTCTTTTGATGAGGTTGTCTCCGGTGAGCACCTTTCGGTGAACAAGTGTCCCACTGATTTTTTTTAATCTTGGGGAGTCCAAATGGATTCCATACCAGCTGCCATAGCCTTTTTCTTGCAACTTCATGGGTTTGTAGAGCATTGTGTCCTAGGATTGTAGTGTAGTTTCCATTTGGACCCCATCCACGTTCGTTTTTGCCCTAAAGATGGATGGGAGCGCAGCCACTCAGATTATCAATGAGGAGGATTCTGGCAGGTTCAAGATTGGCAGGGATAGCTACGTTTTTTCAACTCTGCCAATTGCCAGAGATATCCCAGGAACTGAAGTCATTCAATGTTTTAATTCCTTGCTGGGCAAACTACTGTGCTATATCATGGAGCTCCTGAATGTTCTGAAGCGTTCCGTTGCCCATTATTTTATCTGTAAAGATATTTTTTTTTCTTCCATCTCCAGGTACCCAGAAAAGTTCTTGAGAGAAGAATTCCCATGCGGCTTTACATAAGGACCAAATCGAGGATCCTTTGGAGATGGGCTTGTAATCAAGACATCTCAGGTTATTTTCCAATAGATATTTCTTTCTTAACACTTGACTGACACGATGGTGTCTATTGTGCAGATTTTGCCATCCACAGCCAAGTTTGCCTAGAAGGGGTCACGGATTTGGAGGCCACTCGAGAGCTTTGGTTTCTTTATGGTATTCCAATTTACTAAATGGAGTTTATTCTCAATTTTTTTTCCTCCCGTCCAAAGAAAATCTCTTAGAAAATTGCTGATCTGTTCTAACACTCCTTTAGGCGCCAGGAGTATGGAGGATTGATAAATTGGTAATGCTGATAGGACGACTTTTACCAGTATCATCTTTCCTGCTTTGTTGAGCCACTCCCCACCTCATCTTCTTATCTTGGATTTGATTTTGGTTATCGTTTCATCCCAAATTCTAGAACTTGATTGTCCTCGTGTAATAGGGAGACCCAAATAAATGAATTTGCCCCAGTGTTTGTGGAATTTGATACCAAGAATTCTATCGATGCTGACAACGGATGCATTGTTCAGGTTCCAACTATAGACTGCGCTCTTGTGGAGGTTGATCTTGCCTCCGGAGGCATTGCAATACCAAATTAGATTTTGCTTGAATTTTCGAGCAATAATGGGAGAACCTCCACCCAATAATAGGGAGTCATCAGCGAAGAGGGTGTGATTGAGAGGCATGGAGTCAGAGGTTAAATTGAGGCCTAGTAGAGAGCCTATGCTCAGGTCAGAGTTCAGTTTTTGGCTAAGGGAGTCAGCCAAAAGAATGTACAAGGAGGAGGACAAGGGACATCCTTGTCGGATTCCACGTGTGGATTGGAAGAAATCAGTGGGGCGCCATTTACTAAAGGGGCGATCTAGGGTCCTCTTATGCAAGCTGAGATCCAGCTTATGAAGGTTTCCCCTAATCTAGCTTTTCATCACTTTGAAAAGGAAAGAATACTTGACATGATCGAATGCATTGGCCATATCGAGTTTGATCAACATACCTTTTTCTTTGCGAATCTTGCTAGAATGGATGGCTTCCTATACGAGAATGACGTCAAGAATTTGTCTTCCTTTTAAGAAGCCTCCTTGATTGTCTGAGATGATTTTGTTGAGCAAAGGCTTCATTCTATTCGCCAACATCTTGGATACTATCTTGTATGATGAGTTGCATAATGAGATTGGTCTAAATCTGCCGAAGGAGTTGGATTGGTCTCTTTTGGGATAAGAGCCAAGAATGTGGAATTGGTGTAGCCTCCGATCTTCGCTTTTGAATGGAAATTCCTGGCCATTCTCATATAATCTTTTTTAATATACTTCCAGTATGCTTTGTAGAAGTGCATTGAATAGCTGTCTGGTCCAGGTGCTTTGTCAGGATCAAAGGAATGTATGGTATTGATAACTTCCTGCTCAGAGAAATGCCTGTGAAGATCTGCATTGTCTTAAGGTGTAATGCTGTTTGGGATGTGCTCAAGAAGTATTAACTCTCCTTCTTCCCCAGTGATGTCAGCTTCTGTATAAAGGTTTGAGAAATGGTTGTGTGATGCGCTCTTAATATTTGCATGTCCCTTGAAAGTCGAACCATCATCCATTTTAATTTTCGAGTTGTAGTTAATTGAGTGCCTGATGTCGGACTGTTTGTGGAAATAGGAGGTGTTCCTATCACCGGCTTTGAGCCAAGTGCTCCGAGACTTCAATCTCTAGTATTCTTCTTCTTTGCGGAAGGCTTGGTAGGGCTTAATTTGATGCGTGACCTCATCTTGCAGCGTAATGTTTTCGATTGGCTGTTCATCCATTGAATTTTGGAGGCATTCTAGATCATCTATAACTTTCTTTCTGGGCTTAGAAGGCGGAGGGCAGCTAGATTTGGCCCATTCCTTCATTCCTTTAAAGCTTTTTTTGTTAATGATAAGTTTATGTTCCCAAACATATATTGGGGATCCCGAGATGGGGGTTCTCCAGTGTGTCCCAAAAGCTTGTGTGGTCTAGCCATTGGGGGCTGAACCTGAATGGAATTGGATCGAGGTCTTCATTTTCCTGAATTTGGAGCTGGATTGGCTTGTGATCCAAGGCCAAATTAACCATATATTTGAGATGATAGTCTGCCCATCGGCCAAAAGATTGCTTTGGACAAGAAATCTGTCTAACCTGGCCATTATGTTTGCTTTGCCTAATCGCTTGTTGGACCAAGTGAATTTTCCCTTCTTGGGTTTGATGTCAAGTAGGTCCCATCTCTGGATAAGGGCTTCTACTTGAGGTCTGAAGATATCCCTTCCAATGAGTCCTCCCTTTTTTTCGGTTGTGGAGAGGGTGATGTTCATATCACCAGCTAGAATGATATATTTTGGAGCATATGCATCAAGGAAGTCTTCAAGGAGTTTCCAGCAGTCTTTTTTTTTCGGAGTATAAGTTAGGAACATACAGATTGAAGAGAGCGATTTGATTGTTGATTGGGATATGAATGATCTCTATGTAGATCCAATGTTGCGTAGCGAAGGAGCTTTGTAATTGGAAATTGTCTGAAGACCATAAGGTTGCTAGGCCACCAGAGGACCCTCTAGCGTTGACAGCTAAACCTGTATTTTTCTTTTCCAATAGCTAGGATAGTCTTTTCATCGAGTTTGGTCTCTTGGAGCAGGAGGATATCTGGCATGTCAATTTTTTGGAGATCTTTGACTGCTTCATGTTTGTTGGGACTGCCCAAACCTCTGCAGTTCCAAGAGACCAGCTTCATCATTTAGTATTATGGGTGTAGGAGGGCCCTCCCCCTGCTGAATCTCCCATTTTCTTCCCTGCTATTCTGGCTTTGGTATTCCTGCTGAAAGCCATGTCTATTGTAGCATGAGATCCTTGGATTTTCTCACGCTCAGCTTCTTCTTCCCTTAGGTCATTGCTTGTCTTTCGTCCTAACTTTTTGGATGATCTGTCGGTAAGCTCTTCTGAAGATGCAGGGGAAATCGAGGGTTTGGCTTTTGTAATTTCAACATAGGAAAGGGTGTCTGTATTTGAGTTAGGTCTTTTGGGGCTGGGGGTATTCTGGGGCTGGAGATCCTTCAGATCTTTCATGGTTTTGGGGTGCTTCCTGGGGAACTTGTTGTTTATGGATTTCTCCTTCTTTAGGGGCTTCAGAGGTTTCTTGGATTTCTGGTATTTCTAGGGCTTTTAATCTATTGCTATTGTTAGTGACCATAGAGATTTGATGCTGATGGTCTGCTTTCCTGGTACTTTGACCTTTTGATTGGATTTTTGGTCCCGATTTGGTATTTTTTTGAATGGTTGTCCATTGTTCTTTTTTCCCTCCTGCCTCTGGATCTGCGGGCTTCTTCTTGCATGATCAAAGGAAGTGCCCATATTCATGGCAAAACCTGCATTTAAAAGGAATTTGTTCGTAGTCTAGCCCTGTATGTGAGACCAATCTGCCATAGTGAGATTTATTGCTTCTGGGAGGCCATGTTCCAAATCTACTTCCATGCAGATTCTCGCACATGAATATTGGTCTTTCCAATTTGTTTTATCTATGTATTTTTCGAGGGTGTTTCCAATGGATTCTAGTGATTCTGTGTTTCGACAATGGAGAGGTAGGTGTGGGAGTCTTACCCAAACTGGGACCGCAGATGGGATGTCTTGAGATGGGTTGAAATCTGGGTTCCATTTGTTCATGTAAAGTCCTTGTGGTCCCATGAAGTATGGCCCGTTCCTAAATATTAACTCCCGATCTTGTTTGCTTTCGAAGACGAATGCAAAGAAGGCCTTTCCCAGAAAATAAGATTTTACATCTTCCGAGATCAAGGGTCTCCAATTTTTCTACACCCATATTTCAGTGGTTTTCGGAGAGGGCCATAGACTTGTGAACTGGCCAATCAGTCCACGTTCCGACAAGTTGAGAGCTGTCTTGCAAGGATGCTCTACCAGTAGCACAACGATGGGTATCTCGTCAAGTTTTTTCACGAACTTTGATGAGAGGCGGTGAGGGTCTTCTTTCCTTGTGCTGCTATGAGATTTAGGAATTCAGGCAGATCGGATGGGAGGGGAGGGCGAGGCCATTGATGAGGCTCGGGGCTGAGCCCTAGCAGTAGGAGAGGGCCCTGGATCACGCAGAGGTTAGGCACACTTACGTTTGCCAGAGATCTTCAGGTCTTTGCAGCGCAGGAGGGGCCTTGGATGGGTGTTAGCGGCCTCATGCTCGTTGCAGCTCGGAGGAAACCTAGCCGATTACTAACTGGTTCGTCCCCGATCAGCCCCTTGCAATCTTCGATACTGTGTGGTCTCCAATACAGAAAAAATTAAATGATAAAGGGCCACGTTGTCCACTATTTTCCTTCTCTCTAGCCTCAATTTCATTTTGTTGTTCAATATAGTTGTATTTCCGATTTATGTTTTATCGATTATAGCTTATGTATGGTTGTATTTCATTTTATTTCACTTGATGTATGTTGTAAACTTGTATTAATCTATAGATTATAAAATTAAAGACCTTAATGAATTGTGCTCAAACAATTTTTATGTATTCTAATATAAATTTTGTAATATTTTGTGGGGTCCCCTACGTTGAAGACCTCGACGTCCCTTGTAACGTGTCCTAAAATTTGAGGTAAACTTCTATATAGGCTGCTCCTGTGTTTCCCCGATCCCACGTCCCCACATCTCGAAAACTTGGTGGAACATTGGTTATAATTCTTCCTTAGATTTAATGTGTAACTTATGAATTAGGTGTACCCCTAGGGATTTAAGTTAGTGTAACCCTCATTTCTTGTCATTCACAGCATTTTACATTGCGATTTTTCATATCATGTCATTTCACTAGCGATTTCACCCTTTTCCATCATGCCCCCTTTCTCAATTGACTTATTATATGTTATGTTCCATGGTCTTTATACTATCCCCATGTATGGATGCCTAAGCAAAGTTAAAAGAGTCATAGTACTCTGAGGGAAGTCAAGCAAAATGATAAATGTAATATATGTGAGCAATGACCCCCTTTTAAAAATCCAGGTTCCTTATGTCTCAGGTGATCAAAGCCAAATCTAAAGCAAAGAGACTACGACTACGCCAAAAAAGGGTAAAAAAAAAAATTGAATCTAAAAAGAAAAGATAAAAAAGGAATCACAAAAATAAGGCACATGGAAAGGGTAGCTCAAGAAAATTATTCCCTTTTAACGCACACATGTGGAACAACAATCGTTAACTTCTAGCTCTTGAAAGCTAAGGGGTAGACCTAACACTTGGTCACTTTCTATGATGGACAGTTCACGAACCCCCTCTCCTTAACATCATATTCATTTGATCACCCTCACCTTACTTAGAAACTTTGGAAATATACTTGGTTGTAAAGGTAAAACATGAAAATTCAGATCAAGTTATAGTTACACCATGGTAATTCTAAGGTTATTGGGATAATTTATTAGTGAGTTATTTTAAAAAGTGCTCTCAATAGCCTTTCATGTGTTTTTTTGTAAGCTGTATAGAGAGTTTATATTAGTATACAACATTTTTTTACATGTGTTACTGGGCAAATTAGCAGGGCTAATTCCCAATAAGCAAAAATAAGATTCTCAGTAAGCAAAAATAAGATCAGTGACCCAATGTCACCTCGGTCACCGTTCTAACTTCTTCGGAAGTTGAAACCTCCAAGGAGAAGTATCCTTATGGAATCCTGTAGAGCACTTAGACAACCACAAAAAATATACTCTCTATGCAATTCGTACTTAGATCAGTGCCTAAATGGAGTCAATCATATTCTGCTTTAACCAATAATGCTTAATTCATTCAATGAAACGTAAGAACGTGTACACATGTTTAATAATCAATATTGGATCAAAAGACTATATTGCTAACACACTAACCAAATCTACAATTTAGTGATAGTTGTCCAAGTCATTCAATAATCAATTGTAACTACTAAAGAGACTTATAACCATCAAGCACCATTTACCATGTAAACAAGTGTCAACCAAGTATAGTTTCCAGATCTGTATTTAACACATTTATAGCAGCAGAGATGGATAAAAGGATTATCATTCAAAGTATGAACAAGACAGTAATTAACACAGCAATAGGATATCAGCTTTATTGATCACTCAGATATATTTAGTGGATATGCAAAATAGGTGTAATAAGTTGTCAGTATTTAGCAAATGTATCCAACTCTTCAATGATCAAAAGAATCTCATACCAAGGCGATCTCCAGATCAGCATGTAAGAGCACTTTAAAGATTCTCAACAATTTCAGTTCAATAACCAGCGTTTACCATCCAATAATCAAAGTGCTTTAGTTAACTTAACCAACACATGAGTTTCAGATCTGTAACATCATAATTACACAGTAAAACATACATAAAATTGACTGAAAATCAGACCTTACTTTGCTAACTGATGAAGTATTGCTTTACCAAAGTAAAGGGTACTTATTAACTGTGCTTACTTATCCCTTTAATTTTCTGTTTTTGTTTGCTTGTCTTATATTGCAGGTGAGGGCATCAAAGGAGAAAAGGCAAGCACATGGGTATGCAATTTATTTGCAGACCTGTATGCACATGAAAAAGGGCTAGGGCAATGGAGAAAGGAAAAGGGAGAGAGTTGTGGGATGTGGCTAGGGCAGAGGTATGGAGAAAGGGGAGAAGGGAGCAACAAAAGGAGTGGATGGTGAGAGAGTAGGGTGAAGAGGAAAGGGGACTGCGGGTAGAGGAGAGAGGATGGCAGCAACAACAAAAAGGAGGAGGCTCGGAGATGGTAGGGAAATGGAGGCCGCGGGTATGAGAGAAGGAGTGGGGAATGGAAGGAGGGAAGGCTTGGTGGGAGGAAGGGATAGCAGGGGTGTGTAGGATGAAGAAGATAGGGCCACGAAGGGAGAAGGAGCAGTCTGCGAGGGTTGGTAAGGAGGATCGGTCAGCAAAGGAAGATGGGACGCGGACAAGGGCAGCGAGCAAGCAAATGGGGAGGCCGAAGGTATGGTTGGCACAAGGAATGAGGGCCAAGTTGCTTGGGAGGGAGATCGAGCCTAGGAGAGGAGGAAAGGCTAAGGTTGTGGGGAGCCCTAGGCCCGCAAACTCAGGAATTAGGGCAAAAGCTCAGATTTTGAGTTAGAAGTTAGTTTTTTACAACTTTAAAATTTAGGTTTTTTATCATCAAAATAACAACTAACTCAAAAAAAAGACTAACTAGCATAAAAACTAGGTTAGACAATAATATTTACAATATTAACAACTCAGAAAATTAGGTTGAGAAGTAGATGAACAATTAGGGTTTCAAGAGAAAACTAGTCACTCAACCCTAGGGCACCAATGAGAGGAGCTACCCTCCTTGAGATGGTACTTAGCAAGCTTGGCAACTAGGGCTAACCTCAAGAATCTCTAAGATTCGTTGAGGAAACCTAGCCTTAGCAAGACTTGAAGACCTAAAGCTCAAGCTTGAATGCAAAGGTGACCAATGACAAAAATGAAATGCAAATCAAGACAAAATGAAGCAGCAATGGCTTCCATTCAATGCTAACAAGCATCACTTTCATACAAATTGACTAAGAGACATCAAACCAAAAGTCTAGATACCTTTAAGTGCATGTGTTAAGCAAACAACTCTAGCCTCACCTTAGCAATGGCATGAACGATAGTAAAACTTCCAAGAAAAGCTTCAAATTTGCAAAACAACCTTCATCAAGGAGTGCGCATCCCTTCAAAGAGCCCTAGTTAGGGCAAATAACAGACATAATGAAATTATCCCAAGAGTAGATGTTTAAAAATGAAGTGAGGAGATTGAATTTATATGATCTCACATTCACTTTTACATAAAATAAGGTCAATTTAATTTCAAAAATGTCAACTTAAAATTAGAACAAAAATAATATAAAATAATGATAAGAGTGGGTAAATTGGGGTGTTTTCCCCAGATTTGACCCAAACATGAGCAAAATGGCTGAACAAAGCCATATTTGACCAAACTGAAGGCCAGACTGTGTAGGGGGGGTCGTCATGCCCCAACTAACCCCAACAGTGATGAAAAACCCTCAACACCCCCCCGTTATTAAGCATTACAGTTTGCCCAGGAAGATGACGTCATCCTCTGAAAGAGGGCCCAGAGAGAGTGCATTGGTGAACTGGAGGTCCAGGAGAGTACTGGAGGTGCTCTGAAGGTTAAGCAAATGCCTCAGTGCTGAAGAACCTGCCGCTGGAGTGATAAAACAAGGTCAGGGTCATGTGACCCAATGACCCACTCTTGGAAGCCTCGGACACCAACCTCAGGGTTTCAAACCCTTTTATGAGGCAGTCAGCGATGCCATTAAGCCATAGTACTTCCAAAGGAGAAACTAGAGGGTCTGGCCATAACCCCACCTCAAAATAAGCTGGCTAAACACCCCTCCTGGTCAGAAAAAAGATGCCCTCTCCTGGGGCACCGCTGCAGGTACGGTGGTGCTGGTACCTATTATCACATATATAGTAGCCGGGCTACCATACATTATTTTTCTGATGCCAGTACACTATTCAGCTAGTTCCCTTACATTTGAGATGTTGAGATGAGCATCTATATTGGATCACTATCAGATTGTGGACAGCAGTATATATTCCCCATGCCATGACTGAGTCTCAGGACACTCAGAGAGATGACCGATATAGCCATTATACCATTTGTACAGAGCAGTCGGTAGTGCCCAGAGTTGCAGCAGTAGTTTCAGAGGACAGATGATGGTTCAGATTGATGAGCATTCAGGTATATGACTCAGCAGGTATATCATTGTGTTATGGTTATATTGCTTTTATACTTATTCTTATAGCATGTCTTAGCACTTAGTGTCATGATCTGGCGATCATATAGATATGTGGACTTGGTTGATCTTATTATATATATTATATTGTCCCTACTCAGATTTAGAAGTTCACTATTCATACTCATTGGTTTTACCCTCCTTAGGGAGAATAGAGGTGATCATTCCCCCATACCTTGGCTTGCGAGTGTTGGCTCCATTATTCATTGTCTGCATCCATCCATTGCCTACCTTTTAGTTTATCACCCTGACTTACTACTTGACTAGTGGCATGGAGGACTTTTCCCCACTGTAGCCTCTGTATTGGATGAGCTTCCCTGTTTATTGTGTCTCGGCTCTGAGTTGGTGACAAAACTTACCTATGGTGAGTTGGATTTCATTTTGAATTCCCCCTAGTCACGAAAGTTGTGTTGGCTAAACCTGAAACTTTTAGTGCTGCCATGAATACAAAATCTGGAAAAATGAAATGCTATATCTTGTATGAAAAGTCCATTCATGCAATGTGTTTCTAAACACACATGAATGAAAGGCATGCCAAATGAAAATGGCCATGAAAATAAAATGTTATATCTTTTGTAAATGTAAATACCTAGGTAAACAAGCTGTCTATGACACACCTAGAAGTGCTCAGGTAAACAAGTGCCTTAAAAACACACCTACAGCAGAAAGCCTAAATAAATGTAAATCTATGCAATGTGTTTTTAAACACACATAGATCAAGGCTATGGAAACTTCAGGCCCAAAAAGCAATGGAACTTAAATGCTATATCAAAACAATTGCTGGCCTTATTTGTATTATGGATTGTGCACATCTGTTAAAGGTGAATAAACCCTATTTGAACAACTCATCCATTTGTGAGACACTGCCATTCCTTGTGTTGTTGCTCATTCAGTATATACTATGGTGTGTATTCCCTTTTCCTTTGCCAAAGTGTCACAAAGTTAAGTCAGTCAAGTCATCCTTTAGCCTCGCCAGTTATTTTAGCCTTCACCCTTCACTAGCAAATTGATCACAGCTATGAAGTGAGTATGATCTTGAAAGTCTAGTCTGAGTAATAATAATAATTAATGACATTATATATTTGGATTTAGATCGCTAGTAATAATTACTCTGTGTTATAATTGTTATTTGAATAAGTTGTAGAGCATGCATTAACCTTTGACACTTTGCAGCAGCTTCCGATGATGGTCTGAGTTATATTTGGTCATGTTGACTTGGTCAAACCTAGTTTGACCAAGGTCAGCCATAGGACATGAGATGGTTGGACCTTGTGATGATATGGATTGATTATATATGGTCTATGTACATATACATGATGATTCTATGCAGTAGCTACAGGGTTATGATGATGATTCATGGTTTACAGCAGTATTTGATCATTTACGGATTATTATTATTTGACCTGTTTCGGTATATTGGATATATATATTGATCATGCAGAGACTGATAAGGTGTATGAGTACACATCTTGGATGGATTTGGACCTTCTGAGTCCAATGAGACAGTCTGTTTTCAGTTTCGGGCACTTACAGTGATGATTGAGCCTCAGTAGGCTATCCCAGTGCAGTTTTGGTCTGTCGGAGGCCCTGTCAGAGCAGATGTGATTTTTATTCGGTTGACCTAGGGCGCTGTGCTTGGAGGGGGTGGTCCAGCCACTTGTTTTTACCATATTACCCCCCTCTCGGACACACTGGTGCCCTCACCTTGATAGTGCAGGCACTCCAAGAGGCAGTTTGGGGCAGTTTCATGCTTCTCGAGGCATTTCAGGATTGGTAGAAATGGCTATTGAGGAAATCGATTTGGGCTACTGAGGCAATGTTTTGGCATGGGATGATCAGTGATGATGGATTTGATGTCTTCCACACCTCCTCCAGCAGTTTTAGCTTCATCGGGGCCCGCATCCATCACTTATGGCACTTTCTGATGATTTCTGAGGTCTTTTGAGGCCTACAATTTGACCATGGAGGCACGATTTGGTATATTGATGACTTTTATTATTATTGTGCTATGGGGATTGACCAAGGGTGTCTAAAATTACCCCTTGGACCCACCATAAGCTTCTTATTATATTTTGTCATCATGATTTGGTGGGATTCCCCTCTTCTAGGGCGATTTTGTCCACTTATATTATATTTTATGAGTAATCCATGTATTTTATTGTTGAGCTCATCTCAACCATTGATTAGACATTTGTATCTTTTAATCTTAGCCACTCATTCAAAAAGTGGTTAGGATTTTGATGCCTCTCCTTCCTATTTAAAGGAGAGAGCTTCTCATTGTAAGGGGTCTTTGGCTCTTGGATTATTGGTATAGAAAAACTTTCTTGTAGAAATTCTTGTGGTCTCCTTCGCATCTGGTGTTCTTAGATGGTGATTGGAAAGTCTATTGCAACCTAGCATTTGGAATTTGTGGTAAGATCTATCTATTTTGGAAATCATTGTCTTGTCAATAGGAGGGCGACTTCAACAAGGGCGATTTTGCAAGGCTTCTTCAAATCGACTTTCTTGGCAATTGCTTGTATCAGGGGGTTATCATTAGTATCATTGTGATCTATGCTATCTTTATGTTACTTCTCTTGTGGCATTTGTCTTATCTCTTGATTACATCAAATCTGATATTGTTGACGTTTGTTGTGCAGGAGGGAGGGCGCATTGGCGTCTTGGACTAAATCGATTGCATAGAAAACTACCTCAAAGCTTCTCAAATTGATCAGGTTTGCATAGATCATCATCATCAAGGCATCTACAAGGTTACCCAGGTAAGATCCACAGGTTTGTTTCTCTTATCTTGATCCAATCCATTGACATAGCTCATAAATTGATAAAACCCTTATTTCTTCAAACCCTCATTTTTACATTTTCTCAGATCTACTTAGATCTAGTGGGTTGTTGGGTATAATATTGAAAACCCACCTCTATAGCATCCACGGCATCCCGGATCTATAGTTTGGTGAGGATTGGCCTCCATTTGACCCTCTTAAGGCATTTAGCCTCTCCAAGCAAGGGCGCACTTCCTAGTTTGGTGGGTTGACCTAGATCTAGTATGTGGGTAGTTGAGATCCCGCTTGATTCATGATCTACACATCCAATAACTTACCCCTAGATTGTCACTTTTCTGATTTTTACCTTGTGGGCCCTATTCCACATTTTAAGGGATTTAATCCCCTTTTTGGATCACTTGGTATCTTCAAACTCAGATCTAGTAAGATCTAGCCATTGGATTGCCTTGAAATTGTAGATCCATACTCTCACTTGCTTAAACCACTTGGATCTAAAGTTTGGATGCCATTGGACTTGTCTTGAGTCATTTATCCCACTTTTTAGCCTCCTTGGGTAAAGTCGCACCACCTTGGAGAAGTGAGTTGGTCCACTTCTAGGACATGGGTATATGAGATTTTTGTGGATTTGGAACAGGCATAATTCAAAACCTAGGTCTAGTAGGTCACTTTGTCAAATCTTGCCTTGGGGATAGCATTCCTTGTTTTAAGGGATTGTGGTCCACTTAGGTCAAACCTAGATCTAGACCTATTCATCGATCAAGACTTTAATTGCCCACTCGTCTCATGCAATAGGAGTCCTTAACCACAAGTTAACCTTACTTTGACTCCATTATCCCAATTCCCAAGGCACTGGTTTCTCTCCAAGTCAATTCGACTTTCCTAGATTGTTGGATTAACTTGTGGTATGACCTTAGTGTGGTGAACTAAACCCTTTGATGTCATTATGTATCATGATCAAGCTTGTCACTTGTACTAGTTAGCCCCAATTCAACCCCTAAACTACCCTGCATTGGACACGGTTTCCAAGGCAGTGGATTCTCTCACATTGAACTAGTACTTTAATCCTGGATCCTATTCCACAAATCATAAGTTACTATCACATCAATAATGAACCAAAGCTATACTCATTGAATCCCTCACTTGTCTTGTGACTTCATCCTAAGGTCCAGGATAAACCATACACCTTACTTTACTTAGAATTAACTTGATTTGGTGTCTTGGTTTTGATCTCTCCTGTCGGGAGTAAATCGGGTCTCCCCCTTTGTTGTCTGGGCTAGATAACATAAAGTGAAGGTTGCCTCGACTGGCGTGACAACCATCTATTGGAGGTCGAGGTGATCGTGGTTGCACCTTTTGAGTTGCCCTTCCTTATTGCCATCCATGAGTGGATACATCCATAGGGGTAACTACAGTTTAGGTGATAACAGTACCATTGTAACTTTTGCTCCAACTGCAGGACGAGTACTCCTCCCGAGGGTGCTCGAGAATCCAAGAATCATCTGGGTACCTGTAGACCTACACACATATCAAATAGCTAAGGACATCAAAATACCCAGAGGCAAACACTTCCGTCTTGCCTTGCTCATCAAATAAGACTAAATAAATGCATAAACACACGACTAACCTATGCCAACATGAAGAACGTCAAATGCAATGCATGGATAACAGTATATGCCTAATCTACCTACCTATGCTAACATAAGAAGCGGAAAGGACCAGGAAAAATCATACCACCAATGTAACCATTTGAGTAAGCAATTCATACCTGTTGCTTTACCTTTGTCTTTAGATAGAATCCATGATAAAACCTGATCGATCAAGAAGCAAATACGTACCCAAGACTCCCGCATGATATGAGATGAGGATTGGCTGGCTATGGGGATCTGGGAGCTGTAATATTGTTGCCATGGAGAAAAATCTCTTTTACAAGCTCCATTTATCCAAGCTTCCACCGGACTAGTGTATGGACTATCTCGTGGATATATTGGCACTGAGGAAAAATTTTGCTTGAAAATTGCTTGATTGTCCGTTCGAGAAAGCATTTGCGGAGGCGGACCTTGCAAATCTTCACATATCAGCTGCAACCTATTTGGACAATCCTTTGGAAATACATGCATATTGTTCTTCCTTATAATTATCGTGTTAGTACTCCTAATGATCTTTATCATTTTAAAATTGTCAACTACATAATTCAAGCCTTCACATTTCAAATGAAAAGATAAATAGTATAAATCATGACTATGTGAAAAGAGAATCATACCTGTCCACATACCTGTATTTCCTTCACTAGAAAGTATTGTTGACCACTTATCGATACTGGACAAAAATGGCTGAACACTTCTGGGAGAATGTAGTTGATCAGGGCATACCATGAACTGAGAGATAATGGAGAAACTTTGCATATGGGCATTGTCAACAGGCACCACATCTTGCATCATTGTATTGCTGAGCAAAGCAAAAGGGTTGATCCATTCTTCATCGGAGGTAGAGCAAGCTTCTTCACCCATATATATGCTCGGGAGACTGTCTATTATAATGCTACAAGGCCTTGAAGAATCGTACATCGGTGGGCCAATGAACTTCCAATAATCATCGTTTTTCGGATACTTGTAACTTTCTTCCAAGAGAGCCAACATATCATAAGAAACTGTAACTTGAGGATATGGAGCACTTACCATTTCTGTACATTCTTCAGTTTCTTCAACTGGGGCTGCCTGTTCTTCATCTTCAGGAATCACTTCAATGTCTTCTTCAAGTAAACCTTCTGAGAATTGATCTTGTTGGATTTCTTTACTGAACAAGTTCCTTGCATTTTCAACACAAGGCATCCATCTGTCGTGGTGCTCAGGACCCCAATAACTACATAAGGCTTCTATCAATTCTGCAAACGATGATATTGTCGCTTTTTCTAGGCCCACGAACCAAGCAAGAGCCTTTCCTCCCAGGTGATTAACAAATGATCTCATGTAAATGCTTTCTTATTTTTCAATGCTATTTTTTGCAGCCATTGTCATAAACCATTCGACATGGAGCCGGACGTAACCACGATTTCCATTGAATGGGTGCCAAAAAATCTCTGGTAGCTCATCCAAATGCTCGGGAAACTTTGACAAATCAAGAGGAGCAAAAGCTATCTCATTTTCTGCATCCGTAGGATAATCAAGATCGTTAAATTCAAAAGGAACATCTTCTTTGCAAGAAGAAGCCATGTCATCGGGTTTCCTTGTCTTTGCAGATTACTTTTGTTATTTTTCTTCAGTCGGAGTTACCAGGAGAGACCTGCCAAGTTAGCTTAACAAATCTCACCAAAGTACCAAAAACATGGGCATACTTGAGATGATCGGGATTGAGTTTTGAATCAACCAGTGGAGTCGCCAGGTAAGATCTGCCAGATCTTCAACAATATTTTCGAAATACCAATCAAAGACTCACCTCAATCTTCTTACCAAATGTCATTTTGCTAAGGATGTCAATGACTCCAGAAAAACCACTTTGATTTACAAAACATCCCTGGCAACGGCGCCAAAATTGTTACCGGGAAAATTAGCAGGGCTAATTCCCAGTAAGCAAAAATAAGATCAGTGACCCAATGTCACCTTGGTCACTGTTCTAACTTATTCGGAAGTCGAAACCTCCAAGGAGAAGTATCCTTATGGAATCCTGTAGAGCACTTAGACAACCACATAAAATATACTCTCTATGCAATTCGTAGTTAGATCAGTGCCTAAATGGAGTCAATCATATTCTGCTTTAACCAATAATGCTTAATTCATTCAATGAAACGTAAGAACATGTACAAATGTATAATCATCAATATTGGATCAAAAGACTATATTGCTAACACACTAACCAAATATACAATTTAGTGATAGTTGTCCAAGTCATTCAATAATCAGATGTAGCATGATAATTCACTAAGTTGCCAGGGTACTCGGGTACTGGGACGGGTACGGGTACGGGGACGGGGACGGGTACGCCAATTTTTGAAAGAGGGTACTTGGGTACGTCGGGGTACTGTAGACATATATATATATATATATAAAATTTTCAAATTTAAATTATAATTAATAATTATATTAATAAGTTTTCAACAAGTAACACACATTGGACATTGGTATTGCTGCTTGCACATTAATTCAAATTGAAATTACATATATGATATTGATATTGATATGAATTATTAGCATAATAGCATGATATATGTCCATGACTCCATGAATCCATTGTCTACATCCAAAAAATTGTGATCATATTAAATTTTATTTAAATTTTGTCACAACTTCCATTAACAATTTAACACCCAATATTAAAAAATCGTGATCATTGATCATCCTTTGTTTACAGAAGCTAAAACAAAACATGACGGTACTCAAAACACATGGCAGAGCAATCAACAGAATGTTACTGTAAAGTCACAAAGTGTCACTTGATCTTCTATTATCACCCTGTGACATTGGGATCTTGGGTCATATGTTCAGTTTTTTGAGCAAGCTTTAGTGGGATTAAAAAATATAAAAACAAGTCCCGCTGCATCAAAGCAGCAAAATCATCATATTTCATGCAAAAATACAGTATATAAAATCTATGATACATTTCTGAATTCAGTAACATTTTACCACAAAGAAAATTAAGGTGAGCACAAAATCTATAGATACCCTGTCTTTGTATTAGTTTGCAATCCCATTGTATGCTGATAAGCAGTTTGGATTATATCTTCTTTTGTAATGATCATGATCTGCTTTACATGCTGAAAGATACAATTTCCAATCTCCAAAGTTGAGTGGCTTCTGTAGAAGTATAGCACAGTTGAATCATGGGAATGTTTGTGGAATATGCTAGATAATCCAAATTATTACAGATTCTGTGAGACAGTTTGTTGAATTTTTAGCAATCGGAAGTACCTGTGGAGTACCCAAACCCGCGGTACGTGGGCCTTTTTGAAGTACCGGTACCCTCGAATCAGTAACCAAGTACCCGGTACTTGGGTGAAGTACCCGGTACTTAAGCGGTACTCCCAGAGGTACCAGTTTCGGTACCTGGTACGACGGTACGGGTACCCCGGTACTGGTACGGGTGCCCAACCCCCTGGTACGGGTACCCTGGCAACTTAGATAATCATAATTCATAATCAATTGTAACTACTAAAGAGACTATAACCATCAAGCAATGAAATGTAAAAGATCATTTACCATGTAAACAAGTGTCAACCAAGTATAGTTTCCAGATCTGTATTTAACACATTTATAGTAGCAGAGATGGATAGAAGGATTATCATTCAAAGTGTGAACAAGACATTAATTAACACAACAATAGGATATCAGCTTTATTGATCACTCAGATATATTAAGTGGATATGCAGAATAGGTGTAATAAGTTGTTAGTATTTAGCAAATGTATCCAACTCTTCAATCATCAAAAGAATCTCATACCAAGGCGATCTCTAGATTAGCATGTAAGAGCACTATAAAGATTCTTAGCAATGTTAGTTCAGTAACCAGCGTTTACCATCCAATAATCAAAGTGCTTTGTTCACTTAACCAACACATGAGTTTAAGATCTGTAACATCATAAGTACACAGTAAAACATACATAAAATTGACTGAAAATCAGACCTTACTTTGCTAACTGATGAAGTATTGCTTTACCAAAGTAAAGGGTGCTTATTAATTGTGCTTACTTATCCCTTTAATTTTCTGTTTTTGTTTGCTTGTCTTCTATTGCAGGTGAGGACATCAAAGGAGAAAAGGCAAGCACATGGGTTTGCAATTTATTTGCAGACCTGTGTGCACATGAAGAAGGGCTAGGGCAATGGAGAAAGGAAAAGGGAGAGAGTCATGGGATGTGGCTAGGGTAGAGGTATGGAGAAAGGGGAGAAGGGAGCAGCGAAAGGAGTGGATGGTGAGAGAGTAGGGTGAAGAGGAAAGGGGACCGCAGGTAGAGGAGAGGATGGCAACAACAACAAAAGGGAGGAGGCTCGGAGATGGTAGGGAAATGGAGGCCGCGGGTATGAGAGAAGGAGTGGGGAATGGAAGGAGGGAAGGCTCAGTGGAAGAAAGCAATAGTAGGGGTGTGTAGGATGAAGAAGATAGGGCCACGAAGGGAGAAGGAGCAGGCTGCGAGGGTTGGTAAGGAGGACCGGTCAACAAAGGAAGATGGGATGCGGACTAGGGCAACGGGCAAGCAAATGGGGAGGTCGAGGGTATGGTTGGCACAAGGAATGAGGGTTGAGTTGCTTGGGAGGGAGATCGAGCCTAGGAGAGGAGGCAAGGCTAAGGTTGTGGGGAGCCCTAGGGAAAATAATAGACATAATGAAATTATCCCAAGAGTTGATGTTTAAAAATGAAGTGAGGAGATTGAATTTATATGATCTCACACTCACTTTGTCATAAAATAAGGTCAATTTAATATTAAAAATGTCAACTTAAAATTAGAACAAAAATAATATAAAATAATGATAAGAGTGGGTAAATTGGGGTGTTTTCCCTAGATTTGACCCAAACATGAGCAAAATGGCTGAACAAAGCCATATTTGACCAAACTGAAGGCCAGACTGTGTAAGGGGGGGTCGTCATGCCCCAACTAACCCCAACAGTGATGAAAAACCCTCAACCCCCCCCCCCCCCCCTTATTAAGCATTACAGTCTGCCCAGGAAGATGACGTCATCCTCTGAAGGAGGGCCCAAAGAGAGGGCGCTAGTGAACTGGAGGGCCAGGAGGGTGCTGGAGGTGCTCTGAAGGTCAAGCAAATGCCTCAGTGTTGAAGAACCTGTCGCTGGAGTGATAAAACAAGGTCGGGGTCATGTGACCCAGTGACCCACCCTTGGAAGCCCCAGACACCAACCTCAGGGTTTCAAACCCTTTTATGAGGCAGTCAGCGATTGCATTAAGCCATAGTACTTCCAGAGGAGAAACCAGAGGGTCTGGCCATAACCCCACCTCAAAATAAGCTGGCTAAACACCCCTCCGGTCAGAAAAAAAAGACACCCTCTCCTTGGGGCACCTCTGCAGGTACGGTGGTGCTGGTACCATCATAACAACATGCACAAGATATTCTTGGTGTGTGAGAGCCAACAAGGGCTTCTCACTGGACCAAAAAAATAGACCAAGAACCTTTTACATTCTTCCCAGACATGAAAATTCAGAGCTAGCATAATGGAGTGTGCTGCCCTTAACATACAAAACAAAACAGTAGCAAGAGATTCAGCTTCTGAAAGTTTAAAACAAAAAGACGCCTCATAAGGCCGCCAACAAGAGCAGTTTAATCTAGACATAGGAAATATAACAGTTTCAATAGTCGACCTTCCACTACTAGAACTAAACTGCTAGCAAAAGATGAAAGAAGACTACAAAGTTACTTGGAACCACCGGCCTCGTTTGTATCCTCGAACTTTTCTTCCACGATGGGGCAACGATAATTCTCTGAGCTGGAGGTGCTTTTCAAGGCCTTCTTTGCAGGAAGCGGTTCAGATTTTCTCAGAAGAGAAGTGACTGCCAAGGTCTTCCGGTCGACGTGCTTGTGTTTGTGACCGCCCGTTGAGGCAATGTAAGCTTGGTTGCTCGGCTTCACTATCTCCTTGCTTTGTTGCTTGTTGTGATTCTCCTCAGGTTTGGAGACCTGAGAGGTAACCAGAGAGGTAGTCACATGAAGAACTGAAGCTGGTGAAGGAGGTGGGGATGAATTATTCTCCTGAACGAAGTCCTGAGAGTGCATTAGAATCTGGGCCAACGAATTTTTCACAAGCCAGTAATGTCTATGCCGAGTCCTTTCTCGTTGACTCACCATCTGTTGAACAACTAGCTCCTCCGCCCAATCATCTAACATGGTGCGTAAATGCATTGGGACAAAGCTATCATACCCAAAATCACTGGAGCCTCTGCGTCCCCTGTTGCTGGTGTGCCCACGGCCTCTTCCACCCCGACGAGGGTTGGCTCGGGGTCGGGACATGGTAATTGTCAAGTTTTTGCAGAACCTAGAGCAAAACCCCTAAGGAACAGGATTTATCCCCAAGACACCCAATTCAGTGCGAAATCGGAATTCAGTGACATGAAACCTTAAACTAGCATTGATCGGCCAACCAGACATACACAAAGGAAAGACATTAATCGAATTTTCGCTGCACCACCTCCAGAAAATAGTAGTAAATCCTGTCATAAAGCTTAAAATCAACCCTCTCATCAGCCATAAATTGCACCAGGATAGCATGATTACCTTTGTGCCCGGAACAACTCTGCAACTCGCTTGGGAGGTTAATTCCATAAAGGCCGAGTGCATCGAGAAGTGCCAGCTTTAAATTGCATGGTGGTTTGGTTGAGGAGGAGCCATGTGGTGGGAGGTGGCTGCTTCTCGACCTGACTTGCCATTGTCCTTGGGATCACCCACATCTGGGGTTAATAGCCTTTTATGTTAATGTTTGCATATATTAAAGTATTTTTTTCCTAAGTCATACATTATATGGTCTAACACCTGGATTGGATCATATTTATGATGTATAGCTTGGATGTGATGAGTGCCATCCTTGTATATATACATTTGGAGGCACATGTGGTACCTTTTGACATTTTTGATGGGACACCTTTTTTTGGATGGGCTTCCTGGCTTTGGGAGCAATTATCTTTTGATTGAGTGCCCAAAATTTTTCCATCTCAATGACATTAGAAATAGAGTGGCCGTGGGATTTCTGAAAAGTGGTTATCATAGAAAATTTGATAAATATTGAGGAATCTAGCAATTTCAAAACTGTTGCCTTAAAGCATTCGCCTTTTTTCTTCGACCACTCAACTAATGGAGTGCCTCACCTATTTGGTCCACACGTGCCACCTTATCTTGGAGTATTCATCACTTTACATTGGTTTTGATGAGGGTGCTCCTCTCGTTTGTCCACTTGTATTGAAAAGTGAATTGTTAGTTTGACTTGTGAATAAGGTTGTTACATCATTGAGTGGTCAAGATCTAGGGTTGCTATTTTTGACCATGTCATTGGAATATTTAACAACTCTCTCATCTATTTAACAAATCTCTCATTGTACTCTTTGCTAGAACTTGTGGAGAATAAAACATTCTTGCTACCTTTTGTCTATTTTCCTATGTGTTAGTTGTGAAAATCCTCACAGTAGATCTAAGAGCTGATGTATGCCTCACAATGAAAGAATTTAGGAATAAGATTAAGAGTGGTCAATGCAATAAGATGAGCAACAGAATAATAATACAATAGAACTCAGATAGAAGTAAAAATACTTCACACACACTAATTCATTAATCACAAATGGACAAATAAATAATACAATGCATGAGGATTCGAATGCCAAGGTGGCAATTCGAATTAGCCTTCATGGAGTGATCAAGAGATCACTGTAGTGTCATCGGAGCACAACTAGAAGTCTTCATCATCATCAGTGGAGTCATCAATGCTCAAGTAACTGTCAACCATCAGTCAAACTGAGTCTAACTGAGTGTGGTAGGTGTAACTGAGTGTAACTGGCACTAACCGAATGAAGGAGGCTTAGTGGAGGGCGCATGAGGAGCTAACTGGAGTCAGAATGGACAGTCTAGTCTCACTGGAGGTCTATTAGAGTAATATAGTTAGTTGAGAGTCAGTCTAGCCTTAAATCAAGGAAAGAACTGAAGATAACTGAAGTACAACTGAATCGTAGGTGAGAGAGGGCGAGCGGCTTCCTTAAATCAAGGAGGAAGGGCGCACTAAGCTCTAGGAGGGCTAAAACTGATATGAAAGAAGCTCCCTGGGCTAGCTAATTGAGGGGTAGGTACTGAAACTGATGACTGGGATGCATGCAATTGCATGCATGCATGCAGGATGCATGCTGCATGCTGCATGCAGAAATGCATGCAAGACTGAAAATGCAAATAATGAAAATGCTGGTAGGACTAGGATGGAGTATAGAAATATCCTAACATTAGTGTATTGGGTTAAATTCGTAGAAATAAGTAGAAGCTATAAGGTTTAAGTTATGGATTCTTTCATCAAGTTGTGAGCATTGCATGAAGATTGGGGTAAATTATTTCCATAAGTTTTGCATGTTTTATTTACTAAGTATCATCATTTCAGCTCATGTTATATGCTTCTTGTAGTAGAACTTGTTGGCTTTGCATGTAGGTTTACTTGGGAGATTTCAACATTTGAACTCTCCACTTGATTGGACAAGAAATTATACTTGGCTATCAAAGACTAGGACAATGGCATGAATATCTACCCACTCCTACCCTTTGATCTCCAAGAAACTTCTCTTGTTCACTTATGACCCATTTCCCTTTCCTTAAGCATATAGACACCATTTAAGAGTGCTAATTTCCTCATTTTAAGCCATTATAATTTAATTTTCTTTTCTTTAAAATTTTTGGGTTTTAAAATCTAAAATCTAACTTAAATTCCTCATTTAAGATTCAACAAATGATAAATAGATCAATCCCCTTTGAAGGAAGCACTTCATTTAATTAAATTCATGCTATTTTGTTGATTAATCTCTCATGAGATGATAATCTTTTGCATGCTGATGATAAACAAAATTAACTTGGGATGTATGTTATATTTCAGATCTAGTTTAGCTCTCTATATGATTCAATTCACATATTTCTTTTAGATGGGTTGAATTTTAATTGTTTAATGATCTAGTTTATCATTTGATCATCTTAAATACTCTTAAGCATAGTAGCAATATTCGAATATGAATACCAATACAAATCGTTACGGAAAAAATACGTAAATAAAATTCTAGTAAGGTACGGAAAAAATATGTAAAAAAATTCTAGTATGACTAAAATACGGAAGTAGACATCTCATAAATACAATGTATTTTTTAGATTTAAAAATATATGTGGCCATTCACAATTTTAAAGTAATATTCATTCTTCATTGTAAGTAACTTGCAACATATCTCAAATTTGAAACATATCATATGATATAACAATGTGAAAATCAAGTTTAATAGGTAAGTATGGGCTCATGGCCTCATTGTATGTATTTTTTTAATGTTGATTAAGTAATAAGTATGGGCTCATGGCCTCAATATATGTATCTTTTGTAATGTTGATCAAGTAATGTGTGTTACTTAAATGTTTATTTAAAAGATTACGTGGAGCAATAGTAACAAATTTGTTTAAAATGATTCCTGAGTTTCTGTGTCCAAATCTAACTTTGTTTTGCTTTGCAAAATCATTTTTTGTGTGATTTGAGTTTATATTTATTTATAAGAAAAAAAATATACGTTGAAGATACAACTATTCTTGAAATTCCATTTTGATTTTAACAAGTAAATTTTAAAAGTAACATTTAGTGAATTTTTAAAATATACAGATTCTAAATATATTTAAGCATTTAGTCAACTTTACCATACCATATCCATACTATGTTGAAAATTCGTCAAATTTCCAATTCCAAGTGAATCTCCATACAAGAACTCTCAATACGGCCAAATCTTGTTACTATGCTCTTGAGCAATTATTTCTAAGCATTGTTTTTTTAGATCTTGAATGGTTTATTGGCATATAGTAATCACACTTTACAGATCTGAAAACTAATTATATGCTATTAGCATATTAGCAAAGTTTTCCTACATGTTAATGGCATCCTCAAGTAACAAGGAAGTTTTGAATTTTATATCTTAAATTTCTACAATAGTTACTTGTTTCTTCTAACAATTTTTCACTCATTTTCACCCATGTAAGTTGCTGGAATTTATATTGTTAATAAACTACATTAACTTTATCCCTTCGTCCTCGGATGCTAGGAGTATCTCTCCCTTTGTCCTCGGATGCTAGGAGTATCTGTCGCTCCTACATCCCCCCCTGTATCGTACAGCGAGACACCTTGGATGTCCCAGAGGAGTCCAATACTGAGCCAATGCCTCGTTCTCCCCCCTCGCCGTCGACTATCGGACTTAGTCATTCTTGACATCATCAGTATCTCGTGTTCATTTACATCACAGTGCCTTTGCTATGGTTTTATACATGTTTACGAGTCCATCCCACTGATTGTACCTTTCTTTATTATTACTTTATTGTTATTTATCTTCGTTTGATTCCAGCATTATATAGGAGTTGCGTTTGCACTCTCACATTGTACTCATACTGGTTGTAATCTTTTAGTCCCATTGACCTACTTTTGTGGTCATTCGTCGGACATTAATAAAATGATCTTATCTTATCTTATTTATCTAATACCTCTTCATTGGTTTGTTAGCAATCCTTTCAAAGTCGTGGGTGAAATTCTGGAATTAATCACTCTATTATATTGGCAACTCCAGCAATAGAATAAGAGTCCACGATTAAATAAGATACATTTGTTTTGAGTTATTTTAGATTCATTTGCATATTGTATTTCTTTGAATCAACACATTCAATGGTTATACTTTCTTTCGTATTGGTTTAAAGAAATTCATATTTCATTGCTGGTCATTTCAACTTAATTTACAACAACAATTTCATATGGATCAGCACTGTGTAATAGGATGAACTGTTATGGTTATCTTTAATTTCTTGTTTTATATTTAGTGATCTATATTTTGGCGACAAGATTTTTGTTTATCTCTTGGCAAATTTACTTAAGGTTTGATTATTCACATTTCAATGGTTATCTTTTACTTATAATCAATGGTTAATGGTTCATGGATGTTTAGCCAATATATGAGTTAGCATAATTTTTTGGAAACTTTATTTTCTTGTAAGATGTTCTAACTCATTAATTTCCTTTAACTTTTGAACCATCATCCACCAATAATCTAAGTACTTTTGCCTCTTGACACTTAGTTTTCTATAGGGATTCCCCCCTTGTTCTTGATTTTCATTAGGAACTAAAGTGAAGGGAAGTAGTTGTAGGTGACAACTACTCTATTTCCATGGTTGCACTTTGGCTAAAACCCCTATGAGTCCTAGCATTTAGGGTGTTGTGGCAACATGCCCCTTCATTACAACATCCACTCTATCCAAGAATGACAAGCCAACACGATCAACTTGTTATTTATCAAGATCTATTGCAATGATTTCACAAACAAATGAGTCATTGTTGACCTCAAATCAATAGTGCTCTTGGAAAGTTTACAAATAATTGGTCGAACTATGGAGTATCCATTGTATTTGATGGGTGGACAAATGTTAAAGGAAAGCCATTGATAAATATTCTTGGTGTGTCTGCTAGTGGTGTGATCTTCCTTTCAATCCATGACTACTCAGATTGCTACAAGAATGGTATTAATATTGCACAACCTTTATTTAAAACCATTCAAGATATTGGGCCATACAATGTCATTCAAGTCATACTGATAATGCTACTAATTGTAAGGCAGCAGGAGCAATTATTGAGTATAAGTATCCCAACATATGTTGGTTAGGGTGTTTGGTTCACACATTAAACCTTTTGATGCATGATATTGTTAAGATGAGGGACCCTAATTATCGATGGATTGGTGCCTTGTACAAGAGAGGGAAGAAAATGATAAAATTTATTACCAATCATAGCATGGCCCAACACATTTTTCGCAATCACTGTAGGTTGGAGCTATTGAAGATTACAAAGACTAGATTTGCTAGCTACTACCTCGCCTTCACAAGGCTTTTGAAGGTAAGAGAGGCATTGGCTAGTATGGTCTCAAGTGATTCATGGAAGGAATTGAAAGACAGAGCTGCAAGCACATCTGATAGACATGACTTTCAGGAGGTGGAGGACTCTGTTCTTGATGGTTAGTTTTAGGCATAGGTTAGGTATGTTCTGTAGTTCACCAAGCTTGTTTATAGTATGTTTCGTTTTGCAGATACAGAGTAACCGGTGATTGGGGAGGTGTATGAGCAGATGGATAGCATGCTTGGTCAAATCAAAGACATTGTTGAGCAAAGAGATGCAATCTTGTATGATCATATTCATAAACATGTGGTCAAAAGGTGGGATAATCTGAATGTTCCACTCCATGTCCTTACATACGTCCTTACCCCAAAATATTATTCTCCATCTTGGCTGGCCCAACCAACACCTGGGGGTGGAGTTAGGAGAAAACCACACGCAAATCCAAAGGTGCAAAATGGGTATATGCTTGCATTAGACAAGTTGGTCCCTGACGAGGAGGAGTGTGCTCAAGTACAGAGTGAATTGAGCAAATACATTAGTGAACATGGAGTCTTTGGTAACTTGCATGCAACTAAAGATTGAGATAGGTTGAGTCCTATAGAATGGTGGAACATGTATGGCTCCTCTACCACATATCTGCATAAATTGGCAGTGAGGGTGCTTTCATAGGTTGTTAATAGTTCTTCTGCAGAGAGGTGTTGGAGCACCTACAACTTCATCCACAAAGTCAAGAGAAATAATTTGAATGTAGATCGGGCATAAAGCTTGGTTTATGTACACTACAACTTGAGGTTGTTGTCCCATTATTGTGATGCGACCAAGAATGATAGAACATATTTGACTTGGGACAACAATTCAGAGGAGGCTAATTTGGAGGATGGAGCCATAGCATTAGAGCGTTTGGAGGCTGAACTATTGGGTGATCTTGATGGTGATCAAATTCATACAATAGAGATGCCACCCCCAACCGCCAACAGGTTTCCAGATGTAGCAGTTTTGCCTTTATCTTCACAACGTCTAGCAATCCGTGGGGGCCATGCATCTTTTTCTCATGCGCCATGAACACTTCCAGCTGCTCCTTTTCCTGTACCTAGACCACGAGAAAAGAAATTGGAAGTTTCTCGTGGCAAGAGGAAAGCTTAGTAGATAGTATAATAGTACTTTGTATTTAATGTTTATTATGGTCTATTTTGTAAACATTACATAAGTTTAAGTTTGGAACTTTGAACTTTGAACTTTGAACCTTGAATTTTGAACCTACCTTTGAAGTTTCAACTTTAAATTGTTGATTGCATCTTACAACTCTTCGGTAATGAATATGATATTATGATGCTTTGTTTCATTTCATGGTTGATGTTATCTGTTAGAGTTTGTTGATGGAAAATATTATATGTTGAAATTTGAAGGTTGATGTTGTTGATGATTGATGATTGGTCATTTGATGACAATGTTATAAGCTATAGCTCCTTGATAATTGATGTTATGTGTACTAAATGGTTATATCTATGTTTTCATGTTTTCTATAGCTAATCTGGCATTCTACATGTTTTTCTTAATATATATTCATCAAAATATATTAAAATATGTATTATCTAAAAAAACGCTCCCAAAACGCTCCCCAAACAGAAGCTTTTGAAAATTTCGCTTTTCGCTCCTGCTCCCGCTCCCCGCTCCCAACAGCATAGGGTGCGGCCCTCTTAATGGCCCATTGAATAGCCTACAGCCTGTTAATCACCACAAATCTCTCTTGGAAATTGCAGTTGCATACATATTTGGAAGGATATTCCTCAATAGAAACTACCATGGATAACCCTCCATTGATTGAACTTTTTCCTGCTGAATATAGTTTCCAAAAGAAATCTCAAACAAAACTTGCCAATAACTGATGAGCTCAAGTTAGGGGGTTGAATCAGTTTTCAATCTTGACAGAATTAGCATAAGCCAATTCAACTTAAGACTGTCGTAGCTTCACTGGGTTTAGCAACTCGAGGGAGGGCATCAAATGAAAATTTATTGAAGGTCCTTTTGGTAGGGAGAATTAGCATACTTTCCAATCTTAGACTACAAGGCTGACTTACCATGCGTAACAGAGTCGAATCAGTTCTGGGTTTTATTCTCATGCTAATATAGGATAAGGTTGAACTTCAAGCTGTACTTGACAAACTCAGCATGATAAACTCTGCATGTTTGCCAATCAAGGATAACAAGGTGAGTTAGGATGAATAATAAGCATGGCAGCTACGAATAAAGAATCGAGCTAGGATTTTTCTGCTTGATAAATATAGCAAAGCAATTTCCTTTGAGGCTTTTTTGGCTTGGTAGCCGTAGAATTAGGAAAAACACTAAATGTGACTAACCTTGCAATTTTGGGAATTTCGCTTGACAGATATAGCGAGGCAAATCCAAGTTCTAACCTCACCTCACTTGCAATGTATCAACAAAATTTAGCAGCTTGAATCAGCCTTTGGACTTGACCAAAATTAGCAAGCATGACAACTAGGCCAGGGAAATCAACTTAGGGTTTTGGAATGGATGAAATTATTGAGAATGGAAAACAAACCTAGCAAGTTGAGTTAGGGTTTTGGGCACAAAGCAAGTTTATAACCTTATACAAATGGAAACCCTCCAACTAGCTGCCATGTGTCACACTGAGAATACACATCCACCTGCTCAATACCGTACTTGACTCATCATCCTTCACATATAGGAATACTAGAAACCACTCTATCAGTGCACACTTGGAACCGTGACATCTCACCCTGTACCTGCCATAAATAGAAATTGCTAAATTTAGACATGCCCAAAAAAAGAAGTCTAGATCCTAAAATGCAAGAAAGATTGAAAATGAAGAGAGCAACTATGAGACTGCTGCCAAATATAGTACTAAAAAATACACTGCCAAAAATAGTAATTTCTCACATGTCAATGAAAGCCGTCTCATAATTCATTAGACTTGCTTTTCTGCGGGGAATCTAAATATGTGCTCAGAAGCAACTTGCACGCCTTGAAAAGGAAACGGCTAAAAATAGTAGTGTCGTGAAACTGCTTGCATGTCACCCAAGATAGGATCATCAGCATCATAAGCTTGTGCAGACCAAGAATATGTAAAAATCTGACATGTGGGTCCTAGAAGTCTGGCTGATAGAAAAAAGCAAACTGCTAAAAATAGCAGTTTCTCGTAATCCGATGAAACTGACTCTGTAGCAAGCTTTGATCACTGTGAAGACCTGGATGCATCTATATTGGAACCGACATGATGGAATCTAGCTGGATGCAGGCAACTCGGGGGTTAACATGTAGATAGGAGAGAGATTCAATACAATTCATTATTCATCACCTATCTCATAGTATTGTCTCAATGAGGGGGACGTAGGTTCGTAACCCTCCCAACACCTAATCACTAACATATGACTTAAATTGATTTTAAGTCATTATAACTTTATAACATTTCTACTTTATTATATCATAAAGTAACTTTTCATTCTAAAGTACTCCTAACTTTTTTTGATGTTAAGCTATAGCACAACCATTAATGTAACACACTCACGTAATTGTCATACTTGAAAACACAGCAAGCTATATATGAATTTCATGTATCTGGACCAGGAGGCTTGGTGAAAATATTTGCAGTCTTCACCTGAGTTGCACAATACTGCACCTCAGTTTCTTTATTCTTCAGTAGCTGTTGGATATAGTGACCATGTACTTCCACATGCTTTGTTTGCTTGTGGAAGACAAGATTCTTTGCCAGCTTCAGAATACCCTGATTGTTGCAGTGAAGTGTAGTAGTGTACTAGAATCAGCTTGTTCTAGTTGCAAGTCAATAAGTATACTCCTTAATGAAATCACTGCACAAGGTGCCATCACTACCCTATACTTCAATTCCGTGTAGGGCAATGCTACGACATGCCTGCTTCTTACTCAACCAAGAAACTGCACCTGCACTGAAGTTGAAAACATGACTTATTGTGGGATTCCTGTCATCCACTAAACTTGCCCACTTTCAATATGTATAGCGAGAAATCCTCTCCTCTGCCATACATGATGTTGAAATCCAAAATACGCTTCACATGCCTCCAAACTCTTGGCTTCCATCCAGTGATCAGCCTTATGGGTCATCATAAATTTAGAAGTGTAGCTTACTGTGAAATTCAAATCCTGAATCCAGATTGGTGGCCGTGAGATAGATCAAGCTTGCCACTAACTTCCTGTACATTGGCTCATTGGCCAGTTTTGAGTTAGATGTGGCTGATAGCTTCAACCCATGTCATCTTACAATCTGTCATCATGGACTTCTCCAACAAACTTTTAACATTCTTAGTTTGTGAGACAAACAAAACCATTAGTTCCTCAAAACTCTACACCTAAGTAGTGATGTAGGAGGCCTAGGTCAGTTGTGTAATACGATCAGATTTCAGCTTCTGAATTGCATTTACCTAGCTACTTTTGATGATGATGTTGTCAACATAAACTGCTAAAATCATCAACTCATCACCCGAGTTTTTAACATAAAAGATTTGGATCATAAGTATTAAGGACTTCTTCTGAATCCAGGTCCCATAAGATATTTGTTAATCTTAAATTTTAATACACTAGGCTCTTGGAGCTTGATTCAACCCATAAAAGAGCTTTTATCAACATGCATGTGCCCTGCTCCCTGTAAACCTTGTGACTGATACATTAGTACTTCCTCCTCCATGTCACCATTGAGGACAGCATTCTTTACATCCTTTTAGTAGATCTTTCAATCAGAATGCATTGCCATGGCCAAAACCAACCTCAGATGGTCTTCAATTCTGCTGTTGGGGTAAATGTCTCCTCATAATCCAGACCCTCCTACTGTGCAAACCCCTTTGTAATCAGTCTTGCCTTATGCTTGTCTAGTGACATTCCGCCATATACTTTATCTGATAATCCCATTTGCAACCAATGGGTTTCTCACCTGGTGTCAATTCCTCCAACACCCACATGTTGTTGTTCATGAGGGTTTCATATTCATCCTTCAGGGCTCTTTCCCACTCATCTTGCTCTTTCGCCCCTTCATAATTCTTAGGTTTAAAAGAATTTTGGATAGCAAACATCAAAACAAAATTAACATGTTCAGAATTCTGAGCTCTCCTCATTGGTCTTTCCTCTCTTGGTGGAGGAAGCTCCTCCAACTGCACTGGAATAATAAAACCAATCATCTGATGACTTACCACATTTCTGAGAAACAATAAAAGCACAAAACTCCTCTTCTTCATGTTCCACCTCATTTCCCTGTTTCTTCTCGGGCTGTGCTTGGTTGTGCTGCTGAGCCCACAACTGCTTTGTGCAATCGCTCCTCGTATGGCCATATCTAACACAATGAAAGTATTTCACACTCTCTCTAGATTTACCTAGACCTAAAGTTTTTCCTTCACTGCTTTGCCTCCATCTTGCTTCTGCTTTCCTTTGCCTTTAACTTTGTTCGAAAGGCACTTTTTAATGTTCCACTACCACTTCCAAACTACCTCTTTACCCTATCCTTCTGTAACAACTGACTGTACATCTACTAAAAAGTAGTATTTTTTCGGAGGTTACATTCACAGTCTCAATGAAATTTTCAATCGAAGAAGGTGGGATTTTTAACATAATGACCACCATGTCCTCCTTAGACACCTCTCTAACTGTGGCTAACAACTGATTACAGATGTCCTTCACTTTCAGTGATTGCTCTGAAAGTGAATCTCCTGCCATTTGTATTGGAAAAAACAAGCTTTTTAGATTAAAAAGCCAAACCTTTATCGCAAGTCCCATGCATTTCCCTCCGCCTTTTCCATATTGGGTATGTATCTTCTGCATCTTGCACTTGTGGAAGCATATGCCATCCATCACAGACAAATTGATCAACATTAGAGCTTCATTATTCCTCACATCTAAGTCTTCTTTCTTTAAAATCAGCTTGTTTACAAGGTTTTCACTTTTTCTCATCCTCGGAGCCCCTAATCACTCTTAACACATGCTTGCATTGGAATATAGCACTTATACATTGGTTCCATGTATAAAATTTGTGGTCATTAAATTTCTCTGTAAGGTCTAACATTATGTTTGATAGACTCCCCAGTTTTTCATCAATTTAAATATGCCAAGCACCAATTACCAAAATTCTGAAAACTACCAATCAACCTACGACAAACTCAATTCCATCCACACACGCTTTGTTTTCATGCTGCCTGCACTCGCCATCTGCTGTACTCGTATTCAACACAACCCAGCACCAACTCAACATCATTGCTGTCCTGCCAATCCTCTGGCCAATTGCAGAAAATTTTCTGCCCTCCAAGCACACACAACAAAGAAAACTGCCGAGAGATTCTGAAAATACTGCAGAAATTTAAAAGGATGCTTACAACCCTTCTTTGGGATGTCTGCTTACTGGTTTACACATCAGCCTGCTGCTGCTATATACATCAGGCTGCTGCATGTGAGTTTCTGGAATTCATGAACATTTCTTCAGTGAAAATCTTTTTGAAAATCATGCCAGCTCTTTGCCAACCCTGTCTGCCCAGAGAAGTGTGCTTGATCTGTGCTTCTCTGCTTGGAAAATACACTGCTAAAGTCTAGAGAATTATCTGGCTCAAAATTTATGCCCAGACTTGCCTCGAAATTCATGCTCTACACATGCCTTGAATTTTGTGCCAATTTATTGAAAATTTTGCCCCGCGTCTCGAAGGTTGCACCTGCAATTTCCTGCTATTTTTTGTTTCTGTATGCATCCAAATGCATGCCTGTCAGTCACATGTGTGCCTCACGATGTGTGTTGTTAGAGGGGGGTTTGGTTTGTATCAAAACTCGTGCTTAATTCTCTCGATTTAAATTTAATTTTTTCTCTTTCCCTCATTTTCTGTCTTAGAATTTTTAAAATTAATTGAAGACCCTACCCTATTTTTAATAAATTAAATACAGTTACCTGTGCATGCTGACTTCTTCATCTCTGACATGAATTCGACATGTGCCTGCTCTGCCCAATGTGAGCCTCAAACTGGCCTCGCTCAGTGTTATGCATGCATAATCGTGACCCCTCGGCCCCCTTCATTTCCTTCACTGTGTCCCCTAGATGCAACCTCGTTGACTTTGACTTTGTTGCTCTGATACCATATCATAATATACACACGCAACTGCAAATGCACAATAACACATATAAGAGAGAGAAAGATTCAATATGATTCATTATTCATCAGGTATGAAACAACATTACATAGTGTTTGCCTCAACGAGGGAGAAGTTACATAACCCCTCAAACACCTAGTCAGTAAGATATGATTTAATTAACGTTTACGTTGTTATAACTTTAATTTATAACTTCATGAAGTAACTTTACATTATAAAGCACTCTTGACTGAAATTTCATATGTTACGCTATAATACAAAGATATGACCATTATAAAGTATCTAATGGTCATAACTCTTTATCTTATTACATTATAAACTATAAAGTAACTTTACATTATTTTTTACTCTGTATTACCGTTATGATCATAAAACACAAATTTGATCTCTATACATATGTGATGTGTTGAAAATTTACCAAGGAGATGTTGTTCACCTTGTGGTGCCTTGGGGTGGACATAAAACATTAAATGAGGTCCCTAGTACTTTATAAAGTGTGATGCACTTTATTTTTATAAAGTCACTTTATAAAGTGGCTTTGAGTTTATGATTTTAATTTGACTTTATGAGACATAAGTGAATAATTAATTAAAAAGGGTCACTTACGTAAGTGAATGGAAAAAAGTATTTTCATTTATTTAATAAGACATTAATGAGAAATTAATGTGGGCCTTAGATCGCATTATGTTAAGATTAAATCCTAGCCATGGATTTGGTGGGTGTTGGTTACATCATATAAAACTAGGGAAAGGCACAAAACCTAATTTATTGTTACCCAAGAGAATTGGAGAGCAAGAGAAGGAGGAGAAGAGAGCAAGAGAAGAGAGAGGTCGAATTCAAGAGGAAGAGGTCAAACCCTTGCACAGAAATCGAGAAGATTGGCAGGGCACATTCCCTAAGGAGAAGGGCACGAATTTCTAGAACAAGTTTGGCACAAAAATCGAGGCACTCACAGCAGCAATTAATATGCACAAAAATCGAGGTGAAGAGGCCATACTGTGCAGTTAACTCTGGGCCTTATAGCAGCACAAAAATCGAGGCATGTAGTGGGCATGGTTTTCAAGGTGAGGTACATCATTTATTGCTGCTGACAGACCAGACAGGGCACAATTTTCAAGGTAGAGAAACACTGGTACGGTGCACAGATTTCGAGAAAAACCAAGCACAAAAATCGAGGAGTTCAGACCGTATTGTTCACATGTGTGGGCCGTTGTTAACACTTAAAAAATGCTCACTAGCTCATCCCCCTAGACACATGACGCTGTTAACCATGTTTCCTAACATTCTAATCCCAGATAATTACCCAAAAGGTAAAATTCAATGGTATCCACCTCAAATTAATCAAAAACCCTCAAAACATACCAAAAACCCTCAAAAGGGGGTAAATATTCCCAAAATCAAATAAAAGGGAATACAAATTAGAAATAAAATCAAATTGCAGGGAAAATGAGGGGGAAACCCTAAACCATTGACCTAAACCACTCTTTGCCCAAAACCATGGGTTAAGCATCCCTCCACCTAAAAAATCTATAAATAGAAGGTGGAGGCTCCCCATTTCACATCCACAATCCATCCTACCCTTATGCTGCCCAAATCACTCCAGAACCCTAGCTCAACCATTTGAGCTTGTGTTCTCCACCAAGAGTGAACCATTGGCCACCCTTGCTAGCATTCTGGAGAAGAGCAGAAACTGGAGCCTTGGAGCACACTCCAACATACGGCTGCAAAACTCTCCATCAACCTCACCCTTGAGGTAATATTTGGATGTAAATCATTTTTTACCATTTGTTAATGAAGAACGAATCGTTAACCATTTTACTGTGTTCTTGAACTTGTTGTTTACTGTTTATGTTAGAGATAGTTTACATTTTCATGCACATGCTTAGCCTAGTATTGTTGCTCAATATTTTCGTTATTGACTGTTATTAGATCTTAATTTTTACTGTTTTACTACGTTGCTGCTAAGGATTCCACAATCCTTAGCAGGTTCTCATTTGCACAAGCTAGGGTGAAAACCCTAGCTATAGCCGTACAAGCACGATTTTCAAGGTGTTGATTGTTAGATCGTTTAACAGATTTTCAGAGTGATTCTGGCACGTATTTCGAGAAGAAATAAGGAGATAAGTACTATTGTTATAAATTTGTAATTGCCCTGCTGTTTTCCCTTCGGGGTTTTTCCTGAGCCAATTTGGCTAAAATTTCCGGGTCTTAAATTTATGGTTTGGTTGCCATTTAATTTTCCGAATTGTTTAAAGAAGAAAAAATTTCCATGTGTTTCAAGAAAGATTGAATTTTCTTCATGTAAATTTAATTTACAGCTATGGGGTTTGGGCATTAAACTTCATGTGAAAACCAAAACTTGAAACTGGGTTGGGAATATAAAATTTTCATGGTATCAGAACTGAAGTAGAGGGCTGTGTTGCCGTTGGATATGCACCTCGGGGAAAAGGGGGTTAGCGTGGCAGAAATCTTCAAGCCATTGGGTGTGTCCTTGGGGGCAAGTTTCGAGTCAGGGCTGTCACCTGATCCTGAATCCTCCGTTTAGGCTAACTCCTAACGAAGCCGAGGAAGTTTCTAAGGCTCTTCAATTATTTATTAGTCGTGGATGTGAAGTTATTTAGGTGTTTCGAAATGGATTACTTAAACAAGCTACTACAAATGTGAAATTTGTATTCAACAGCATAAAAAGATATACGACATTCATAACATATTTCACTGAAAGAAAATGATGATAATAAAATTCTACCAGTGCCAATGGAGTCAAAATAACAGAATGTTGCTGAAAAAAAAAGTAAATGTTTTGCAGTGTACTTGGTCAATTTTAATTTATTAAGATGATGAGTGGATTAAGGAGAAGGGGATTCCTGATATACTGTGAGGTACTGGGAATATGTTCGGATTATGACAAAGGTGGTTCCGCACTTGGAATTCTAAGGCTCTTCAATTATTTATTAGTTGTGGATGTGAAGTTATTTAGGTGTTTCGAAATGGATTACTGAAACAAGCTACTACAAATGTGAAATTTGTATTCAACAGCATAATAAGATATACGACATTCATAACATATTTCACTGAAAGAAAATGATGATAATAAAATTCTACCAGTGCCAATGGAGTCAAAATAACAGAATGTTGCTGAAAAAAAAAAGTAAATGTTTTGCAGTGTACTTGGTCAATTTTAATTTATGAAGATGATGAGTGGATTAAGGAGAAGGGGATTCCTGTACTGTGAGGTACGGGGAATATGTTCGGATTATGACAAAGGTGGTTCCGCACTTGGAAATGTGGGCTGGATTGGAGTCTCTGAGAGGTGTTCAACACTACACCAATCGAGGGTGCAGTCTAACGGTATCCCGAGGTCACTATCCAATGGTTCTCGCTTCCTTTGAAGAATTTGCCCACACAATATCAAAGACTGATACGTTGGATTTTTTTAATGTATTGGGGAAGTTGTTTTTATTAAGGTGAGTTGTTTATTACATGTGGAAAGTTAAAAAGTGCACACTTCCGCTTTTGGTTATCCCAAAGATCAGGGCGAACCTGCGATGGGCAAGAGCATACACGGAAGGGTTGAATGTTTATTCCAATTGAGATTGAAATGCAAAAAGGAAAATTTGAGACTAATTACTACGGCAAAGAGTATCTTTTCCCCAATCAAGCAAGCTCTTCTTGGGTAGTTCGGTAGAGCAATGTTGAGTAAGTGTTCGTTACTTTACAAAAACCATGCAAGAAAAATTAAACTAAGCAAAACAAGAAAAATGAGACTAATCTAAAGCAAAAAATAATGATACAGGAAAGCAAACCATCAAAGGAGGCGACACGAATCCCCTAGGGGGGATGGGGTGCGGGCACTTGGAAAGCCCACTCGCTCTTCTTCTATTATTATATTACAAGAGAAAAAGGTGGCTGCCTTTGGTCCTTACAGATATGGATCCAAAGGTTTATAGGTTTTTAGAAATGAAGAAGAACAAAAAGTGTTGCTCCGGGAAGCCTTGGATGGCTTTAAATCTTCGATTTTCCGGCAGCACCTCCTCTTGTTATGTGGATAAAAATGTAAAACCAGCCACCTGAAATGCACCAAATGTGCCCAAATGAACGTTAAAAGCACACAAATTTTAAGTACTGAAAGATAAGAATTATGCACAAGTACTTAAGCAACCTAGATATACTAAAAATAAGCTTTAAATCCTAGATCTAGTAAAATACTTAACTTAAATCAGCTTCTTAAAATATTCCTTTCAAATGAAACTAATTTAAATAAGCATGCAAGTAACCGTAATTAGAAAAGTTGAAATTTAAAATGAAGGAAAGAGAGAGATAGAAAGAATGTTGGAATCCTGGGAATGTTTGAGCTATGGAGCCTGTTGGTGGAGAGCGGAGGGGGGACTGTATCCTGAAAGTGCTTGAAGAGCAGTAGAGTCAAACTAGATCATTTGCACATTTGAGCTTAGGCAACCCGTGGAACTAAAACTACTTGCACAAAGCGTCAAATCCGGTGCTTCTCATCAATGTTTGAAAAATCGAAATTGGACTCAGAATCGGTCGAGGGTCAACTCGGAATCGGAATCGGAATCGGTAATGAATCGGTCATAAATCTGCCGATTTGAATTTAATGAATCGGTTTACTAAAAAATACATAAAATATTTAAATTTTAAAGAAAAACAACATTTTCAAGATTGTAGGACTGTTGTTATGACCCAGACCTATTGTTTGAAGGCCAAAGAGCATTTATACTTGTTGTTTAGGGCTGCTTTCATCCACAATACTGCCCACAATTTATTTTTAGCCTTAAGGTGATTTTCATGACTTTTTACTACTGCAAAGGTCTTAACAAGCACATGTTTGTTTCAAATTGTTGTACGAGAGTTTGAACAGCTTCAACCTTAGTTGCATGAAACGAGGAAACGAGGGCGAAATAGGGAAACTTCGAAACAGGGGAAACATGACCCCCCAAAATTTTGGAAATGAGGAAATGCAATATATATATATATATATTAAATTAATAAATTAGCAAAGACATTTACAAAAATGAATGTGAAATATAAATCATCAATCATACATGTCAACGAATCATTGCCTATATTGGGATCCTATTCATCAATAGCACCCTATGCCTCCCTCCTCTAGGCTTTAGACCTTGCCTCTAACTCGAATTTCAAAGTTGATCCTCCAAGGACATTAGTCAACGACTCAACGCACTACAATTTTGATGAAACTTTTTAATCCAATCGTTAAAATAACGTAGAAAAAGATTCCCATGCTTGATAAGTGATTTTGCATGAGTGGAGAGTACATTTTTATTAAGGTCATAACAAAGGAATTCAACAATCAACACCACCAACATCAAGGTACATATAGGGGTTGATGTGGTTGATTGAATGCCAATTCCATACCCTCATACATGATAGAATCTGGTGGAAACCTTGTAATCCTAAAATCCTGAAAACTATTAAGTCTAGTGAATTTTGAATGGGATCTAAAAATCTACCTTTTGCATATGAAGTTCGATGAGGTTGGAACCACTCTCAAACATCCTGAAACAATTAATGGTAATGTTAAAAATTTAAGTAAAATGATGGAAAATAAAAGATAAGGAGAATGGTGATATTGCATTGTTCTTTTGAGTCTGTGGGCACCCACACAAAATTCCAGACAAATCGGCCGATTTATGTAAAAAATCGGCCGATTAGATCGGTTCGGTACCGAATCGACTGATTCAATGTTCAGATCGACCGGTTCGGTACCAAATTGGTCCTCCGATCCGATTTGGAGACCGGTTTGAACCGGTCTGGCCTTAAATCAGTGAATCGGCCGATTTCGATTTCGATTTCACCGATTTTTAAAACTATGCTTCTCATGCCGGAAATCAGAAGAGTAAGCATACAAACTAGTAAAAACATACAACTTCTATACCGTGGACATGAGCAAGCAATATATGAAATCAAACTAGAATCATAAATCCTACCAACTAGTAATAGTCCTTTGAAGGCATTGATCATCCACAAATGCATCAAATAATTAAGTTACGCTACAATTACCTCATAAACCATTGACATTTGCATCCACACACATAGAGCACTACACCAAAGATTTGCCTCCAAAGCCTTTATTATTCCAAAAGATGTTACAAAATACAGTACAAGAATTACCCGCCTTTCAGTCCTCTCTGACCATGAGAGAAATGAGACCCAAAGCCTTGCTTAAATAAGAAAATGGAGAAGAGAGGGGCGCACTCATCAAGGGTTTGAAGGGGGGCACATTCTGTCAAAATGAGGAGTGATCTAAGCCTTGACTCAAGGCTTGATTGATGGGAGCTTTATGAGATGGCTGCCACATGTGAGAGGTGCTCTTTCAAGCCATTGGAAATTCCTCCAAACAAATAGATGGCTGCCACATATAAGGAAATCGCCCAACTAAGGAGGGGCACATTCTTCAAGAGATATTCACTTGCACTTGCTAAATCAAGATGCCAATCAACAAGATTCTAATTGAGATATTTATGGGATGTGATTGCCCACTCAACTGCCTCTTTAGTGGGACCAAATTCCCCTAATTTAGGAATCTGATTTTCCTCATATCTTTATTAATTTTCTATTTTTTCACTCACTTTTTGAATTTTTTAAGCAAAAGTAATTTATGTGAAAAATAAATCACTTAAACACTTAGGAAAGTGGGTCTAGGGGTAAAGTGGGTGATCTGAGTTGGAAAACAAGCACCCCCATGGCCAAATTGGCCTCCTAACCATACTTTTATTACATTTTTGGGTTTTTTAATTAAATATTAAAAAAAAGCCCGTTTTATGGGAAAAAAATATTTTCTCAGAACTGACCGAAAATCCTAGGAGACTTAGTGCATGTCCATAATGACTCAATTTGATGTCTAGCATGGTCATAAACATTGACACTTGAGCTTTAATAACCTTCTAAGGCTTAACACCAAGACGCCATACTAGCTTTGGAGGAGCGGGTGAAAAACTCGTCAATTATACATCGCTTATTCAACAGTGCATAATTGACAAGGGAAAAAACACCATGGAATGGTCACATTTGATGTCTAAGTCCTAGGAAGCCAAACTCTTTACATAGACCGTCATGCTAGCACATTTTTACAAAATCCCCCAAGGGGATATGAACATGCAATTATTAAAAAAGGGGCCAAAACTTGGCTTGATGGATCTCAGAACACTGATGATGAACAATTTGATTGTTCAAGTCTTCGACCAATGCTGTTGGGAGCGGGGAGCGGGAGCGAAAAGCGAAATTTTCAAAAGCTTCCGTTTCGGGAGCGTTTTTTATATAATATATATTTTAATATATTTTGATGCATATAAATTAAAAAAAACATGTATTATGCCAAATTAGCTATAGAAAACATCAAAACATAAAATCTAGATATTGATATAACCATTTAGTACACATTGATATAACATTAATGATTAATCATCTCGTCTTCTAGATTCTAGGAGCTATAACTTATAACATTTTCATTAAATGAGCATCATCAAATCATCAATCATCAACAACATCAACCTTCAAATTTCAACATATAATATTTGCCATCAAACTAGGCCATAATGTTTACAAAATAGGCCAAGCCGCCAACCGCCAAAATAAACATGAAAATGAAATACAAAGTACAAAGTACAAACTACAAAGTACTATGAATCTACTAAGCTTTCCGCTTGCCACGAGTAACTTCCAATTTCTTTTCCCGTGTTCTAGGTGGAATAGGTGCTGGTGGAAGTGATCGTAGAACATGAGTAGAAGATGAATGGCCCCCGCAGGCTGAAATTGGACGTTGTGAAGCTAAAGGCAAAACTCCTACATCTGGAAAGCTGCTTCTGCTTGGGGGTGGCATCTCTGTAGGGGTAGTCTGAATTGGATCATCATGATCACCCAATAGTTCAGCCTCCAAGCGCTCTAATGCTATGGCTCCATCCTCCACATTAGCCTCCTCTGGATTGTTGTCCCAAGTCAAAAATGTTCTATCATTCTTGGCCGCCTCACAATAATGGGACAACAACCTCAAGTTGTAGTGCACATAAACCAAGCTTTCTGCGCGATCTACATTCAGACTGTTTCTCTTTACACTGTGGATGAAGTTGTAGGTGCTCCAACACCTCTCTGCAGAAGAGCTATTAACAACCTGTGATAGCACCCTCAGTGCCAATTTATGCAAATATGTGGCTCCAGAGCCATGCATGTTCCACCAATGGATAGGATCCAATCTGTCTCGATCTTTGGTTGCAAACAGCGAACCAAAGCGTCCATGCTCACTTATGTATATGCTCAATTCACTCCGTACTTGAGCACACTCTTCCTCATCAGGGACCAACTTTTCTAATGCAAGCATATACCCAGCAGCAACCTCTGGATCTGTGTGGGGTTTTTTCCTGACTCCACCCCCAGGTGCAGGTTGGGCCAACCAAATTGGAGAATAGTATTTTGGGGTGAGGACATATGCAAGGGCATGGAGTGGAACATTTAGATTATCCCACCTTTTGACCACAAGTTTATGAATATGGTCATACAAGACTGCATCTCTTTGCTCAACAATGTCTTTGATTTGACCAAGCATGCTATCCATCTGCTCATATACCTCCCCAATCACCGGCTGATCTGTATCTGCAAAACGAATCATGTTATAAACTGGCTTGGTGAACTGCAGAACATACCTAACCTGTGACCAAAAATGACCTTCAAGAACGGTGTCCTCCACCTCCTGAAAGTCACTTCTATCCGATGCACTTGCAACTCTATCTTTCAATTCCTGCCATGGATCACTTGATACCATACTAGCCAATGCCTCTCTTACCTTCAAAAGCCTCCTGAAGGTGAGGTAGTAGCTAGCAAATCTAGTCTTTGCAATCTTCAATAAATCCAACTTAGAGTGATTGCGAAAAATGTGGTGGGCCATGCTATGATTGGTAATAAATTTGATCATTTTCTTGCCTCTCTTGTACAAGGCACCAATCCATCGATAATTAGGGTCCTTCATCTTAACAATATCACGCATCAAAAGGTTCAATGTGTGAACCAAACATCCTGACAAAAATATGTTGGGATACTTATCCATAATGATTGCTCCTGCTGCCTTACAATGAGCAGCGTTATCAGTGATAACTTGAATGACATTGTATGGCCCAATCTCCTGAATGGTTTTAAGTAAAGGTTGTGCAATATTAATAGCGGTCTTGTAGCGATCTGAGTAGTCATGGGCTGAAAGGAAGACCGCACCGCTAGCAGAAACGCCAAGAATATTTATCAACGGCCTGCCTTTAACATTTGTCCACCCATCAGATACAATGGATACCCCATAGTTGGACCAATCATTTGTGAACTTTCCAAGAGCACTATGATTTTGGCTTTTTCCTTGTCAAGTCCCACGGTTCTAGCTTTGTCATACCCAGGGCTTCTGTATCCTTGAGGGCCACCATTGATGGCTTGTACCATTTCATGCCAATAGGGTGAGCGAAGAACATTGAATGGCACACCACATGCATAGAGAAACCTATAAACTTTTGAATCCACATCATCTCTACAACCTTGGTCAAGGAAATTGGATAATGTTCTTCCTCGTATAGGCGAGACTCCATGGGGAGATGAGGCTCCCGATCGAGCCGATGATGATCCAGCAGCACCTCCACTACCAAACATTCTCTGTGGGGATTCAGAATCAACCCTCGATCTCTTGGACTTGTTTTGAGCGGCCTCTTCTTCCATCCTGTATTTGCTTCTCTCTTTAGCTCCCACTTTGTCACAAGTTTTGACTCCATGAGACTTACCTACATCGCATGGCATAACCCCACACAAATGCTTTCTCACCCGGGTATATGAACCTGTGTATGTTTTCCCACAATGGGGGCATCCAAACTTTGTGGTTCCACCCCCTCTCCCTCCCCCTTGCCTTGTCACATATTTCCACAAAGGTGTTGTGTCTTTTTGTTTTTGCCCCACATCACCCTCACCCTCATCCTCATCATCATCACCCTCTTCCCCTTCCTCCTCTTCTCCTTGGTATGCATCACTCTCTACCTCTTCCCCCTCATCACTACCACCACCACATCTACTTCCCAACACCATCATAATGAGAAGAAGTGGAATGAAAAACCAAAACCAAATACCCATCATGTTTCTTGATTCAAGATGAGAGTCACTTGTTCCCTGCAATAGAATGATGGAGAAGAAGATATTGGAAAGAGTAGGAGAAGAGAACATTGCAAGTTTTCCATTTTTTAACATAGTGAAAAAAAAATTGCAAAAACAAATAAAGAAGAATTTATAGAGCCTACCTTTTAGCTCTTCAATGGTGGTTGAATGTCTCTATGAAAGCTTCAATCTCCCTTGCAAGCTCTCTCCCCTTCAATCTCCCCTTCAATCTCCCATTCAATGCTCAAACTCAAAGCTCTCAAACTCCTCCCAATCAAACAAATGAGCAATGGAATGAGTCCAAATGGACTCATTCACCTTTTAATGGCCCAAAGTGACCTATCCCAACAAACAAAACCCTAAAAAAAAATTCCAAAACTCATAAAAAAATTTCAAAAATCCGCCCGTCCACGGAATCGGCCTCGGAATCGATTTTTTTTTTTCGGGTTCGACTGGGAATCGATCCGGGATCGACCCGGGATCGACTTGGGAGCGACGATTCCCCAGCGAATTACCATTTGGCAGGGATCGTTTTTTTTGCCTTCAATTCGCGAACTGAAAAATCGATTCCTGATGGAATCGATCCCAATTCGCGCTTCCAAAATCGATCCCTCATCGATTCCGTCTGGAGCGCGATTCGGGATCGATTCGAGGGGGGGGGGGGTCGATTCCCAGCTGCTTTGTCTTCGACAGCTCACTCGGAATCCACTAAGAGCAATTTTAGTGGATAACAGGCTGAAAATAAACTATTCATAAAAATTTCAGACTTGGAAAAGAAGGGATAACAGGTATTTTGAGAAGAAAACAAGTTCTTGAATAGGTTGTGGTTATGGCCACCGGACTTAGGCTTGAAGATAGACTGGATGGGGCTGTAAATTTTAGCCCATGGAAGGCTAGAATAGTATTGATACTAGAGGAGAATGAACTATGAGAAATAGTAAACAGTACCACAACTAATCTAGTCACAGTACCTACTGATGCTACATATAAGGATGCTTTTCTTAAGAAGGATGTAAAAGCGAGAAGGATCATACTTGATGCCGTGAAGGATCATGTGATCCCACATATTTCAGCAAAATCCCATGCTTTTCAGATGTGGACTGGTTTAACAAATCTTCACCGAAGTTTGAATGAAAACAAGAAGATGGTGTTGAGAGAAAAGTTGAATGGTGTTCGCATGAGTAAGGGTGAAAGCATGGCTTCCTACCTTACGAAGATTACACATATGAGAGATGAACTTACAGCTGTTGGGGAGGTTGTACAGGGCAATGATTTGGTGCAGACAACATTGAATGGCGTGACAAAGCCATGGGGTATATTTGTGGAGTCCGTGGTTGCTCGAGGATGACTTCATTCAGGAGGAGACTCAGAGAGAGTATGTACATGGTAGTGCATCTCAGAATAGGGAAGATGAAGACAATGTGGGGTTGGCAGCAAAGGGAAAGAAGAAGTTCAAGAAGGGTTCTAAGGGTGGGGCCAAGCAGCAGAGTGGCGAGCAAAAGAGAGACATCAACAAAGTCAAGTGCTTTGCTTGCCAGAAGTTTGGACACTATGCTGGACAGTGTCCGAACAAGAAGAAGAAGAAACAACAGACGACAGCAACAACAAACATTGATGAGTTTGCTACACGATTTGAGGGAGAGTTTTCTCTCTATGCTGATTGTACAGAGAGAGCATCTATCACCAGTAGTGATGTGGAGGATCAGATACAATATTCTTTATTGGTTGGTCATTCCTTGAGTGCTTCCACCACTCCTTCCACTTGGTATGTTGATAGTGGGGCTTGGAGCCATATGACAAGTGTTCGAGGCATGTTCACCGAGATGACTGAGACTGGCTTGAGTCTAGAGGTAGTGTTGGGTGATGAGGGTGATGACACTGTTGTGAGAGCAGTTGGGTGAGGGACTATCAACTTTCAGAGGGAGTCCATGCAGCCCATGACATTGAGGGATGTCTTGTACATCCCCAGGCTGAAGAAGAACCTTGTTTCAGTTTCCACTATTGAGGATAGGGGCTTTGGAGTGTATGCCCTAGATGGGAAAGTGTATTTTTTCCCAGAGCAGTAGGATTATCTACTTCATATGCCATTAGAGTTAGATGTGGGAAACTGTATAGGCTTCTCTTCCAGCCTCATCATGTATTGGCCCACACTAGCAGTAGCAGCGAGATGTGTGAGTTGTGGCACAGGAGGATGGCCCACCTTCATCATTCAACTTTGAGATTGCTGAGAGAGATGTCTACAGGTTTACCGCAGTTTAGTATAGAGAAGAATGGTGTGTGCAGAGGGTGTGCTTTGGGAAAGTACACCAAGATTGCTTTTCCGAGCAGTGATAGCAGATTAGGAGGAGTACTGGATTTGATACATTTTGATTTATGTGGACCGGTGTCTTCTGCTTCATTGACAGGTTTTGAGTACTATATTAGTTTCATTGATGGTTACTCCAGGAAGACTTGGATGTACTTCTTGAAAAACAAGAAGTCTGAGGAAGTCTTGAAGAGGTTCCAAGAGTTCAAAGTTCTTGTGGAGAACCAAATAGGGAGGAAGATTTATCCACTTAGGTCAGACAATGGAGATGAATATACCTCCAAGGAGTTTGATGAGTTTTGTAGACAGGAGGGGATTCAGGAGGCAGTTGACCGTTCCATATACTCCACAGCAGAATGGAGTTGCCGAAAGGAAGAACAGAGCTATAGTGGGAGCAGCTAGAGCCATGCTGCATGATCAGAGTCTTCCTTTCTTTCTATGGGTTGAGGCCTGTAGTACTGCTGTTTATGTGCAGAACATGAGTCCACACCGTGCTTTGGGGTGTAAAACTCCCGAGGAGATGTTCACCGGGAAGAGGCCTAAGACAGACCACTTTTGCATATTTGGATGCCTTACATATTCTCATGTCCCTTCTGAGAAGAGGACAAAGTTAGAGCCTAGTGCAAAGAAAGGCATCTTTGTTGGCTATGATGAGACTTCGAAGGCCTTTTGCTTATACCTTCCTGCACAGAGGAAAGTTGTGGTGAGGAGCGGGCCTTCAGGAAGTCTTGTGAGTCAGAGATGATGGAGCAACATGTTATTACTCCACAGGTGACAACATCTCAGAGTTCAACTAGTCAGAGTGCAGGGTCACAGGTTTTAGGGGTGACTGGTCCACAGGTTTCAGGATCTACAAGTTCAGGGACGCACTCGTCAGATGTTTCCGGTACAGGGACAGGTTCTCGGATCATAGGTTTCGCCGTCATGTGATTCAGGTTCACATGGTTTTGGTTCACCAGGCATAGGATCTCAGGCCACAGATACTTCTTCAGGTAGATAGTTGCCAGATGAGGATGTTCATGAGGAGGGCCTACCACAGGAAGCTACTTCCAGGAAAAGAAAGCTAAGTTGGCTTAAGGAGCTTGTGAAGGAAGCTGAGGAATCTTTGGGGCCACCCAAGAGGGAGGTCAGAGAGAGTATATCACCAGAGAGGTTTTCCAGTTATATGGCGATGGTGACCAGCTTGCGTGAGTCAGAGCCTACTAAATTTTAGGAGGCTACCCCACATCATGTTTGGAGAGATGCCATGATGGAAGAGTACAATTCCATCATGAAGAATGATGTGTGGGAGGTAGTTCCCAGATTGGAAGGGAAGTCAATTGTGACTTCCAAGTGGTTCTATAAGATCAAACATGCTGCAGATGGCAGCATTGAGAAGTACAAGGCTCGTTTTGTGGCACGAGGGTTCTCACAGGTAGAGGGAATAGACTATGATGAGACCTTTGCGTCGGTTGCTCGATATTCCTCGATCAGAGTAGTGATCTCCATAGTAGCAGAGTTGGGTTGGAAGATCCACTAGATGGATGTGAAGACCACATTTCTCAATGGTATTCTATAGGAGGAGGTGTACTTAGAGCAGCCACAGGGATTTGAGATTCATGGGAGAGATTCTCATGCGTGCATGCTGAAAAAGGCCTTGTATGGACCGAAGCAAACTCCTCGAGCTTGGTATTCGAGGATTGATTCTTACTTGCTGTCGATTGGATTTCAGAAGAGTGAGGCTGATCCCAACCTATATTTCATTATGGTTGGAGGTGATCCACTCATTCTTCTGCTCTATGTTGATGATTTGTTTATCACAGGAGAGGAGCATTTGATTGCGACTTGCAAGAAGGATCTTGCTTCAGAGTTTGAGATGACTGATCTTGGGCTGATGCACTATTATTTGGGGATGGAGATTTGGTAGGAGGATGGACATGTTTTCCTGGGTCAAGGAAAATATGCAGCTGATGTTTTGAGGAGATTTCAGATGGAGGGTTGCAGACCTATGTCCACACCTGTGATCACAAACTAGAAGAAGCTTCATGCTTCTAAGGGAGAGTTGGTGGATCCTACCCTATATCGTCAGCTCATAGGTTCATTGATGTATCTGGTCAACACTCGACCATACTTGTGTTTTGCGGTGAACACTATCAGTCAGTTCATGATGGAGCCTAGGAGAGTGCACTGGATGGCTACAAAACATGTACTGAGGTACCTTGCTGGGACAGTGGACTATGGTCTGGATGATAGGAGGTCAGATGGAGTTGCTTTGATTGGCTTCACAGATTCAGATTGGGCAGGCAGTGTAGCGGACCAAAAGAGCACTTCCGGTTGTTGCTTCAGTTTGGGCTCGACAATAGTGTCATGGTTCAGCCGGAAGCAAAAGTTAGTTGCATTAAGTTCTGCAGAGGTCGAGTATATTGCAGCTAGTCAGGCTAGTTGCGAGGCATTGTGGCTCCGCAAGTTGTTGGCTGGTTTATTTGATCAGCAGCTGAGACCTACAGTTGTTTATTGTGATAATCAGAGTTGCATCAAGCTCTCTGAGAATCTGGTATTTCATGACAGGTCAAAGCATATTGAGATCAAATATCACTTCATCAGAGACTATGTTCAGAGAGGAGCTGTTGAGTAACAGTACATTTCCACTGAGGATCAGGTTGCAGATATCCTAACGAAGTCTTTGGGTAGAGGGAAGCATGTTTACTTCAGAGACAAGTTGGGAATGATGAAGAACACCTTCCTCGGTAAGAGGGAGTGTTGAAAATTTACCAAGGAAATGTTGTTTACCTTGTGATGCCTTGGGGTGGACATAAAACATTAAATGAGGTCCCTAGTGTTAGAAAGTGACAACAAGGAAGGTCTTCCTGCATGCATGTGTCCTTGCATGCGAAAGACTCAAATCAGGAAGCCAATTGTATTTAATTTATTTTTCCTAAGTTTACTTTGGTAAATAAATTAAAGTGATCTAATTATTGATTAACTTTATGAAACACTTTTTATAAAGTGAAAGTGAAAATATTTAAGTGATGGCCAAATCTAATCTTGGCCATCCAATCTCACCGGAGGATCTCATCCATAGATCTATAATGAGATTAGGGTTTTCGCTTAGCATTGAGTTATAAAAGAAAGATCAATTGGTGGAGAGGACACAATTGCATTCCGACAGAGACGGAGAAAGTTTTGAGAGAGAGTTTTTGCAGAAAAGACGGAGAAGTTGAAAGACAGAGAGATCGAGCATCCAGGCAGAGAAGGCAACTCGAATTTGCAGAGGAGAGAGACGGGACGATTTGGAAGAGGTGATCGTACTGCTGTAGGCCGTACAGTCCATACATCAAATGGTCGTACATACCGTACGGATTCCGTATAGTAGGACGTATAGATTCCGTACAGCTCGTACAATTGCATTGGGAATCGTGCCACTTTAACAGTTTTTTCTCAATAGATTTGTGTGGTTCGATTTTGCCAGGTTGGGCATAAATCGATTTTCTGATATCGTAAAAGCTTCATATTTTCTTAATAAAATATCCTCTCATACTGTTGCACCGGTTTTCCCATCTTGGGTTTTGTCCGGGGGTTTATACCCAAAAAGATTGTGTTGTCTCAATTGGTGTGATTGATTGGTATTTCTTTCAGTATTTATTTTTCGCTGCATAGTGAAGAAATCCATGTGTGGTTAACAGTAACAATTTGGGTTTAATTAATTAATCCATCATACTCTAGCCTTAGAGTGGATTTTAAGGAAATTTACATGGTATCAAAGCTCTTCTGAGCAGACTGAGAGAAAGCAGCAGGTTGGTTGGATAGATTATTGGCATATCTATCCAAGGGTTTACAGGCACTATTCACTATGGCCGTACAGTTGAGAGTTGAGGATAAACTCCAGGGGGCACAAAACTTTCCTACTTGGAAAGAGAGGATCACCAGGATCCTAGATGTCACTGATGCTGAAGAGCACATTGATGATCAGAAGTTTGCTCCCACAGATACGACAGATTTAGCTAGATGGAAGAAGATAGATTCCAGAGCTATGTTGATCATCTTAGATGGGGTGAAGGACCATATAGTCCCTCATCTGTCTAGGAAGAAAACCGCATTAGAAATGTGGAAGGCTTTGGAGAGTCTCTACTAGAGCAAGAATGAAAACCGGAAGATGGTGCGGCAGGAGAGATTGCGTAGTACCAGGATGGCCAAGGGTGAAGGAGTGGTGCCTTATCTTACAAGGCTCACACAAATTAGGGATGAGCTTAGAGCAGTGGGCTCTAAGATTGAGGATGAGGAGCTAGTTTGTATAGCTCTCAATGGATTTTCTAAGCCATGGAACGTCTTTGTTAAAGACGTGGTGGCTAGGGAGAAGCTCCTCGACTGGCAGAGATTGTGGGATGACTTCGCACAGGAAGAGATCCGCATGGGTCAAGGTTCAGCTTCATCCAGCGGTGCTACACAGATTGTGGATGAAGAGGCTCTAGACCTAGCAAGCAAAGGTAAGGGGAAGGCAAAGAAGAAGAAGAAGGGTGGTAAGAAGAACTTGGACATGGCAAAAGTCAAGTGCTTCATATGCCACAAGCAAGGACATTTTGCTTCCCAGTGCCCAGAGACAAAGAAGAAGAACAACACACAGATGGCAAGTTCAGCAGAGGTGGATGACTTCAACAAGAGTTTTGACGAGGACTTTTGCTTGATAGCTTGCATGGCAAGCTCCATCAACAACAACATCTGGTATGTGGATAGCGGTGCATCTTGTCACATGATAGGACACAGATCGTTCTTCAAGAGCTTACAAGAGGGTGGAGTAAATCTCCATATTGAGTTTGGAGATGATGCGCGGTATCAGGCGCAGGGTGTTGGTACTCTTTCGTTTTAGAGGGAGTCTGGAAAGCCCATCAGCTTTGCTGATGTGTTATATGTCCCAAAGATGAGGAAGAATCTCATATTAATTTCCACACTAGAAGACAAGGGTTTTCTAGTGACTTTTCGGGACAGGAAAGTATATATCAGGCCACATGGGTCAGATCAAAGATTGGACAGGATGATTGGGGTTTGGAGTGGGAAGGTTTACAGACTACAGTTTGAGCTTGCAAAATCTCTGGTCAGCAACAGCCGTAGTGATGGTGAGTTATGGCATAGGAGGTTGGCACACTTACATCATGGTGCACTGAGGCATCTGAGGTAGGTAGTTATCGGAGTTCCTTCAGTACAAGAGAAGCACAACCACTCCAAGGGTTGTGCGTTGGGGAAGAACATTAGGAGACCTTTCCCACATAGTGAGCACAAGTCTGAGGAGGCCTTAGACTTGGTGCATTCGGATGTATGCGGACCAATGAGTGTCCACTCTTTCAGTGGTTACAGTTACTGCATCACATTCATTGATGACTATTCCAGGAAAACCTGGATCTATTTTCTAAAGGCTAAGTCAAAGGTCTTCGATCGGTTCTGAGAGTTTAAGACTCTCGTGGAGAACCAAACAGGGAGAAAGATCCGGATATTGAGGACAGACAACGGTGGTGAGTACACTGGCAAAGAGTTCATGGATTACTGTGCATTAGAGGGGATCAAGAAGGAACACACTGTGCCTCACACCCCGCAGCAGAGTGGAGTGGCAGAGAGGAAGAACAGGACACCGGTGAGTGCAGCTAAGGCTATGCTATTTGATTAGGGATTACCACTATTCCTATGGGCCGAGGCATTTCAGACTGCAGTATATGTCCAGAACAGGTGTCCCCACACAACATTGGGGAGGAAGACACCTGAGGAGGTATTCACAGGTACTAGACCGGATGTGAATCATTTGCGCATATTTAGGAGTATTTGCTATTGTCACTTTCACGCTGACTCTAGGAAGAAGCTGGATCCTTCTGGAGAGAAGGGGCTTCTAGTTGGGTATAGTGAGGCTTCCAAGGATTATAGAGTATATGTCCTAGCTCGCAAGAGGATCATTGTGAGCAGGGATACCTAGTTTGATGAGGACAGAGCCTTGAGAAGATCTATGGACTTACCAACACAGGAGTAGCCAGCTGAGGACTCGGGAGGAGTCAAGTTGGAGTCGTCGTTGGTACAGGTTCAAACATAGGGCACATGTTCTGGTAGTTAGAGGGAGTTAGGTGGACAGGATCCTCCTACCATTGATATGGAGGATGAGCAACAACAGGAGGAGGATATCCCGCAGCCAGAGGAGTCAGTCACCAGGCCACGACCTAGGTGGTATAGGACTACTGTTCAGGATTCTAGACAGGTGAGTCTTCCACAGAGATCCATAAGGCGGAGCAAGCCACCAGATAGATTGAGTTATATGGTACTGATGACAGAGTTGATTGACTCTGAACCTTCTAGTTTCGAGGAGGTTGCACAACATGATGTGTGGCAAGAGACCATGGTTGAGGAGTAGGACTCAATCATGAAGAATCAGGTATGGGAGGTTGTTCGGAGGCCAGAAGCTAAGAAGGCGGTGGGATCCAGATGGATCTACAAAGTAAAGATGCAGCAGAAGGAAGTGTGTAGAAGTACAAGGCACGCTTCGTGGCGAAGGGGTATTTGTAGAAGGAAGGTATTGACTATGAGGAAACCTTCGCCCCTGCCGCTAGGTATTCTTCTATTCGGACTATCCTATCATGGGCTGCAGAGACAGGTTGGCGTGTTCATCAGATGGACGTGAAGATAACCTTCCTCAATGGAGTTATTAAGCAAGAGGTCTATATTGAGCAACCAAAGAGGTTTGAGGTGGAGAGTAGGGAGTTGCATGTATGCAGGTTGCATAGAGCTCTTTATGGGCTTGTTATCACATATATAGTAGCCGGGCTACCATACATTATTTTTCTCATTCCAGTACACTATTCAGCCAGTTCCCTTGCATTTGAGATACCGAGATGAGCATCTATATTGGATCACTATCAGATTGTGGACAGCAGTTGCATTCCCCATGCCATGACTGAGTCTCAGGACACTCAGAGAGATGACCGTTGTAGCCATTATATCATTGGTACAGAGCAGACAGTAGTGCCCAGAGTTACAGCAGCAGTCTCAGAGGACAGATGATGGTACAGGTTGATGAGCTTGCAGGTATATGACTCAGCAGGTATATCATGGTGTTATGGTTAGATTGCTTTTATACTTATCCTTTTAACATGTCTTAGCACTTAGTGTCATGATCTGGCGATCATATAGATATATGGACCTGGTTGATCTATTATATATATTATACTGTCCCTACTCAGACTTAGAAGTTCACTATTCATACTCATTGGTACATACCCTCCTTAGGGAGAATAGAGGTGATCATTACACCATACTTTGGCTTGCTAGTGTTGGCTCCATCTTTCATTGTCTTCATCCATCCATGGCCTACCTTTTAGATTATCACCCTGACTTACTACTTGACTAGTGGCATGGAGGACTTTTCCCCACTGTAGCCTCTGTATTGGATGAGCCTCCCTGTTTATTGTGTCTCGGCTCTGAGTTGGTGACAAAACTTACCTATGGTGAGTTGGAGTTCCTTGTGAATTCCCCCTAGTCACTAAAGTTGTGTTGGCTAAACCTGAAACTTTTAGTGCTGCCATCAATACAAAATCTGGAAAATGAAATGCTATATCTTGTATGAAAAGCCCATTCATGCAATGTGTTTCTAAACACACATGAATGAAAGGCGTGCCAAATGAAAATGGCCATAAAAATAAAATGTTATATCTTGTGGAAAATAAATACCTAGGTAAACAAGCTGTCCATGACACACCTAGAAGTGCTCAGGTAAACAAGTGCCTTAAAAACACACCTGCAGCAGAAAGCCTTAAAGAAAAAATGTAAATCTATGCAATGTGTTTGTAAACACACATAGATCAAGGCTATGGAAACTTCAGGCCCAAAAAGCAATGGAACTTAAATGCTATATCTAAACAATTGCTGGCCTTATTTGTATTATGGATTGTGCGCATCTGTGAAGGTGAATAAACCCTCTTTAAACAACTCATCCATTTGTGAGACACCGCCATTCCCTGTGTTATTGCTCATTCAGTATATACTATGGTGTATTCCCTTTCCCTTGCCAAAGTGTCACAAAGTCAAGACAGCTAAGTCATCCCTTAGCCTAGCCAGTTAATTCAGCCTTCACCCTTCACTAGCAAATTGATCACAACTATGAAGTGAGTATGGTCCTGAAAGTCTAGTCTGAGTAATAATAATAATTAACGACACTATATATTTGGATGTAGATCGCCAGTTATGATCATTATGTGTTATAATTGTTATTTGAATAAGTTGTAAAGCATGTATTAACCTTGATACTTTTCAGCAGCCTTGGATGATGGACTGAGTTATATTTGGTTGACCATGGAGGACCATGGGACATGAGATGTTAGACCTTATGATGATATGGATAGATGATATATGGTCTATGTACACATACAGGATGATTCTATGCAGCAGCTACAGGGTTATGATGATGATTCTGGGTTTACAGCAGTGTTTGTATATGTACAGCGCATTATTATTGGCCTTGTTCCGGTATATTGATATTTACTTTGATCATGCAGAGACTCATATAGTGTATGAGTACACATCTTGGATAGATTTGGACCTTCTGAGTCCAATGGGACAGTTTGTTTTCAGTTCCGGGCACTTACAGTGATGATTGAGCCTCAGTAGGCTGTCCCAGTGCAGTTTTGGTCTGTTGGAGGCCCTGTCGGAGGCCCTGTCGGAGCAGAGATGACTTTTATCCGGTTGACCTAGGGCGCTGATGATGGAGGGGGTGGTCCAGCCACTTGTTTTTACCATATTACCCCCCTTCTGGACACATTGGTGCCCTCACCTTGACAGCGCCAGCACTCCAGGAGGCTGTTTGGGGCAGTTTCACGCTTCCCGAGGCATTTCAGGATTGGTAGAAATGGCTATTGAGGAAATTGATTTGGGCTACTGAGGCAAAGTTATGGCATGGGATGATCAGTGATGATAGATCGGGGTCTTCCACACCTTCTCCAGCAGTTTCAGCTTCATCGGGGCCCGCATCCATCACTTATGACACTTTCTGTGGATTTTTTTGGAGGTCTTTTGAGGACCACGATTTGACTATGATGGCACGATTTGGTACATTCATGATTATTTTTTTGGTTATTGTGCTATGGGGATTGACCAAGGAGGGATAAAATTACCCCTTGGACCCACCATAAGCCTCGTATGATATTTCATCATCATGATTTGGTGGGATTCCCCCCTTCTAGGGCGATTTTGTCCACTTATATTATATTTTATGTGTGATCCATGTATTATATTGTTGAGCTCATCTCAACCATTGATTAGACATTTGTATCTTCTAATCTTAGTCACTCATTCAAAAAGTGGTTAGGGTTTTGGTGCCCCTCCTTCCTATTTAAAGGAGAGAGCCTCTCATTGTAAGAGGTCTTTGGCTCTTGGATTATTGGTATAGAAAAATATTCTTGTGGAAATTCTTGTGGTCTCCTTTGCATCTGGTGTTCTTAGATGGTGATTGGAAAGTCTATTGCAACCTAGCATTTGGAAATTGTGGTAAGATCTATCTTTTTTTTGGAAATCATTGTTTGTCTACAGGAGGGCGACTTCAACAAGGGCGATTTTGCAAGGCTTCTTCAAATCGACTTTCTTGGCATTCGCTTGTATCAGGGGGTTATCATTAGCTTCATTGTGATCTATGCTATCTTCCTGTTACTTCTTTTGTGGCATTAGTCTTATCTCTTGATGCATCAAATCTGATATTGTTGACGTTTGTTGTGCAGGAGAGAGGGCGCATTGGCTTCTTGGACCAAATCGACTTGCATAGAAACTACCTCAAAGCTTCTCAAATTGATCGGGTTTGCATAGATCATCATCATCAAGGCATCTACAAGGTTACCCAGGTAAGATCCACAGGTTTGTTTCTCTTTCCTTTATCCAATCCATTGACATAGCTCATAAATTGTTGAAACCCTAAATATCTTAAAACCCCCATTTTACATTTTCTCAGATCTACTTAGATCTATTGGGTTGTTGGGCATAATACTGAAAACCCACCTCTATAGCATCCAAGGCATCCCGGATCTATAGTTTGGTGAGGATTGGCTTCAATTTGATCCCCTTCCCAGGCCAACTTAGCCTCTCCCAAGCAAGGCGCACTTCACTAGTTGAGCAAGTTGACCTAGATCTAGGTGGTGGGTGTTTGAGATTCCACTTGATTTGACATCTACACATCAAATAACATACACCCAGGTTGTCACTTTTCTGAAATTCACCTTGTGGGCCCTATTCCACATTTCAAGGGATTTAAACCCCACTTTGGACCACTTGGAACACTTAAACTCAGATCTAGTAAGATCTAGCCATCGGATTACCGTGAAACTATAGATCCATACCCCTACTTGACTGATCTACCCGGATCTAAAATTTGGGTGCCATCCGACTTATCTTGACCCACCTAAACCCCACTTTCAGCCTCCTTGGGTAAAGTCGCACCACCTTGGAGAAGTGAGTTCATTCACTTCTAGGAACTGGGTACTTGAGATTATTGCAGATCTGAAACCGGAATAATTCAAAACCTAGGTCTAGAGTATCACTTTGTCAAATCTCGCCTTGGGGATAGCATTCCTTGTTTTAAGGGATTGTGGTCCACTTGGGTCAAACCTAGATCTAGATCCATTCATTCATCAAGACCTCTATTGCCCACTTGTCCCAAGTACTAGGAGTCCTAAACCACAAGTCAACCCTACTTTGACTCCACTTCCCAATTCCCAAGGCACTGGTTCCTCTCCAAGACAACCCAACTTTCCTAGATTGTTGGATTGACTTGTGGTTTGACTTTTGCATGGTGAACTGTACCCTTAAAGCTATCATGAATCATGGTCAAGCTTGTCTCACGTACTAGTTAGCCCCAATATAACCCTTAAAACTTCCCTGCATTGGACACGGTTTCCAAGGCAGTATATCTTCCAACATTGAACTAGTACACTCATCCTAGATCTCACTTCAAACATTATAAGTCACTCTCACATCAACTATGAACCAAAGCTATACCTATTGAACCCCCACTTGGCTTGTGACTTCATCTTTAGGTCTAGGATAAACCATACACCTAACTTCACTTGGAAATACCATGATTTGGTGTCTTGGTTTTGATCTCTCCTGTCGGGAGTAGATCGGGTCTCCCCCTTTGTTGTCTGGGCTAGATAACATAAAGCGAAGGTTGCCTCGACTGGCGTGACAACCATATATTGGAGGTCGAGGTGATCGTGGTTGCACCTTTTGAGTTGCCCTTCCCTATTGCCATCCATGACTGGATCCATCCATAGGGGTAACTACAGTTTAGGTGATAACAGGGCTCAAGCAGGCACCTCGAGCATGGTACTTGAGGATTGACAGCTATCTACGAGAGATGGGTTTCCAATGGAGTGAGGCAGACCATAACCTGTACTTCTTGTCAGGTGAGGTACCTCTCATACTGGTTCTATATGTGGATGATCTCTTTCTTACAGGAGATGAGAGGCTGATCAGGGACTGAAAGTCCAATCTTGCAGTGGAGTTTGAGATGAAAGACCTTGGGTTGATGCATTACTTCCTAGGTCTGGAGGTTTGGTAGAGAGATGGGTGCTTCTTCATTGGACAAGGGAAGTATGCAATGGAGATCTTGAAGAGATTCGGGATGGAGGATTGTAGATCTATGGCCATACCTCTAGTTACCAACTAGAGGAAGATAGATGTATCGGAATCAAAGGAGTTTGATCCTACACTGTATAGGCAATCAAAGGAGTTTGATCCTACACTGTATCGGGTTGCTTATGTATCTGGTCAACACTCGACCAAACATTAGCTTTGCAGTCAACTCTTTGAGTTACTTCATGGTGAACCCTCAAAGAGTACATTGGACAAGTGCTAAGCACATACTTCGCTACATCAGAGGTACATTTGAGTATGGGTTGGTTTATGAGCACAGTGGGAGTATACAGTTGGCAGGTTTCACAGATGCCGGCTGGGAAGGATGTGTAGAGGATTGGAAGAGCACTTTAGGTTGTTGCTTCAACATTGGATCAGTGGTTGTCTCTTGGTTCAGCAGGAAGCAGAAGTCAGTTGCATTGAGTTCAACAGAGGCCGAATACATGGCAACCAGCATGGCTACATGTGAGGGGATGTGGCTGAGGAAGTTGCTCTCATGATTGTTCGAGAGTGAGATAGAGACTACTATAGTTCACTGTGATAATCAGAGTGGTGTCAACCTTTCTGAGAATCCAGTGTTACATGACAGGAGTAAACACATTGACATTCGGTATCACTTCCTCAAAGATTGTATTCAGAGAGGAACCATTCGGTTGGAGTACATTTAGACAGATGAGTAGGTAGCAGACATATTTACCAAGGCACTTTGCAAACTCAAGTTTGTGAAGTTCAAAGACAAGCCGGGGTTGTTACTGAATCCCTTCCTCGTTGAGAGGGAGTGTTAGAAAGTGACAACAAGGAAGGTCTTCCTGCATGCATGTGTCCTTGCATGCAGAAGACTCAAATTAGGAAGCCAATTGTATTTAATTTATTTTCCCTAAGTTTACTTTGGAGAATAAATTAAAGTGATCTAATTATTGATTGACTTTATGAAACACTTTTTATAAAGTGAAAGTGAAAATATTTAAGTGATGTCCAGATCTAATCTTGGCCATCCAATCTCACCGGAGGATCTCATCCATAGATCTATAGTGAGATGAGGGTTTTCGCTTAGCATTGAGTTATAAAAGAAAGATCAATTGCTGGAGAGGACACAATTGCATTCCAACAGAGACGGGGAATGTTTTGAGAGAGAGTTTTTGCAGAGAAGACGGAGATGCTGAAAGACAGAGAGATCGAGCATCCAAGCAGAGAAGGCAACTCGAATTTGCAGAGGAGAGAGATGGGACGATTTGGCAGAGGTGACTGTACTATTGCAGGTCGTACAGTCCATACAGCAGACGACCGTACAGATCGTACGAATTCCGTACAACAGGCCGTACAGATTCCGTACAGGTCGTATAGCTGCGTTGGGAACTGTGCCACTTTAACAGGTTTTTCTCAGTAGATTTGTGTGGTTCGATTTTGTTAGGTTGGGCATAAATCAATTTTCTGATATTGTAAAAGCTTCATATTTTCTTAATAAAATATCCTCTCATATTACTGCACCGGTTTTCCCATATTGGGTTTTGTCCGGGGGTTTATACCCAAAAAGATTGTGTTGTCTCTATTGGTGTGATTGATTGGTATTTCTTTCAGTATTTATTTTCCGTTGCATAGTGAAGAAATCCATGTGTGGTTAACAGTTACAATTTGGGTTTAATTAATTAATCCAACATACTCTAGCCCTAGAGTGGATTTTAAGGAAATTTACAGCTCGTACTTTATAAAGTGTGATGCACTTTATTTTTATAGAGTCACTTTATAAGTTTATAAAGTGAGTTTGAGTTTATAATTTTAATTTGACTTTATGAGACATAAGTGAAGAATTAATTAAAAATGGTCACTTACGTAAGTGAATGGAAAAAAGTGTTTTCATTTATTTAATAAGACATTAATGAGAAATTAATGTGGGCCCTAGATCTCATTAAGTTAAGATTAAATCCTAGCCATGGATTTGGTGGGTGTTGGTTACCTCATAAAACTAGGGAAAAGGCACAAAACCTAATTTATTGTTATTCAAGAGAATTGGAGAGCAAGAGGAGGAGAGGAGATCAAGAGGAGGAGAAGAGAGCAAGAGAAGAGAGAGGTCAAATTCAAGAGGAAGAGGTCAAACCCTTGCACAGAAATCGAGAAGATTGGTAGAGCACATTCCCCGAGGAGAAGAGCACAGATTTCTAGAACAAGTCTGGCACAAAAATCAAGGCACTCACACCAGCAATTAATATGCACAGAAATCGAGGTGAAGAGGCCATACTGTGCATTTAATTCTGGGCCGTATAGCAGCACGGAAATCGAGGCAGGCAGTGGCACGGTTTTGGCTAAAATTTCTGAGTCTTAAATTTATGGTTTGGCTGCCATTTAATTTTCTGAATTGTTTAAAGGAGAAAAAATTTCCATGTGTTTCAAGAAAGATTCAATTTTCTTGCATGTAAATCTAATTTGCAACTATGGTGTTTGGGCATTAAACTTCATGTGAAAACCAAAACTTGAAACCGGGTTGGGAATATAAAATCTTCATGATGAAGTAGAATGCAGCTTTGAGTTCCTTAGGACAAATATTTGGTATAGGCATTCAATATATTTGTGGGAAATATACTTTGCATATTTTCCTTGAAGTGAATTATTTGTACTTGGTAAATGTGTGACAATGGCAAGCAGTGTCTGTTAGTCCTCTTATGAGCATGCAACTTCTTGATTTTTGTATCTATGGTGTTGGGGATTTGACATGCACAGCTGATTTCTTACTATTGGTTTTCATTATGAATAGTTGCTTGGTATACTATTTTCCCTTGTACATAGAACTCTGCATATTGTTTTTTACGAGTATAAAATGACATCTTTATCTGTTGCAGGTCAGCATTATAAGTGTGGCTTTCTCCCAGTCAGAATTACTTCAAAAGGAAGTATTTCTTGTAGAAACAGTGGACTCTGTCTCAAAAGAAATAATGTCACATCTAAAAGCAGTTTGCTTTCTGCGCCCTACAGCAGAGAACATTCAACACCTAAAACGGCACTTAACTAGTCCACGGTTCGGAGAATACCACCTGTGTAAGTACTTAGAAATGCACATCTTTTTGGTCATTGTCATGTTTAATTCAGTGATGCTTGAGCATGTTTGTTCTGCATATAACTTTTCATAAAATTATGTGCTCAATGCAGATTTTTCTAATATTTTGAAGACTCACTACATTCAGATTCTTGGAGATTCTGATGAACATGAAGCTGTGCAGCAAGTTCAGGTATTAACCCATTGCTGGAGTAAAACAAACTTAGGTGGTATTTGATGGTGATAGACATTTGGGACAGATCTAGAATGACATTTGATGTCATTACTCTTTTTATTTTATGGTCGAATTAGGGCATTTTGCTAACCTTAAATAAACAGTTTTGTTCATTGTATGATATGATTCAAATGTCAGTCCACAGAAATGATGAACCTTCATGGAAGCTAAGCTTTCATCTTTGACAGAAATGCACATGCACATGATCATTGACAATATGAAAAGTTAGGGTCTTTATGTTATTGTGGGCTTTTAACAATTTTTTTGAATGTGTTGCTTTCAAATTCAGCAGAAGCATTACAACTGGCCCAAAGAGTTTGGGCACCTAGGGTGGCCTGCTTGTGTGGGCAAAATGACTCTTGATCTAAGTTTGCACGAAATGGGGAATGGGAACGAATTTTCGAAATGGGGGCGTGTTGGAAACATGACCCCCCCCCCCCCCCCCACATTTTGGAAACAGGGAAATGGGAACGAATTTCTGAAACAGGGATGCATTGGACATGTGACCCCCAACATTTTGGAAACGAGATCTCTCTCTCTCTCTCTCTCTCTCTCTCTCTCTCTCTCTCTCTCTATATATATATATATATATATGAACAAGGACATTTAAAAATTAAATATAAAACATAAATCATAAATGCATTATGCCACATTGCCAAGTGATAAATGATAAATCATACATGTAACATCACATTTTACTCATGAACCCATGTCTATGTCATTTGATTGATTTCTAATTCTCATAGATGATTACATAATGCAAGTAGTAATATCCAAAAACAACCTTTATAAGTGAGGCTATATAGTATATATCCAAAATTAGCCTTTACGCATGAGGTTACAAGTACAATGCTACAACAACATATATCAAAATGTGAACAATGAACATACTAACGTAGAAATAAAATATGAGCTCAAGCTAGTAGATACTAAAGACTAATAGTCATTGAGTAGATACTAAAGACTAATAGTCATCATCCTCATCTTCAAACTCCTTCTCAAATGTAGAACAAGAAGCATGCTCAGCAGTGGAATGTAGATCAGAGATAAGATGATTTTATTAATGTCCAACAAATTACCACAAAAGTAGGTCAATGTGACTGTGTGGTACCATGATGTTGATTCAAAGTGGGAGTGCTAAGGAAACTCCTATAAAAAGCATGATTCCAACCTAAAAATAAAAAGAGCTAACTCCAAAGATGGAGAGTCAATCTAGAAGAGAGATGTACAAAGAAAGCCAATATAGAAGAAAAACGTACAAGGGGAGTAGATCTGGAATCTGTGATACAAAAATGGTATGTCATGGTGCACTGGAAGCATCTCTCCTAACATCCAAAGCCGAATGAAGGAATCTCAAAATAGTACTTTAACTGGTGGAAGAATTGGAAGAGGAGCTACAATGGGTAGTGTTGTTAAAGATAATGCAGGTGCGAGAGCCATTCTCTGGGAGGATGGCACCCTAGTCAGTTAACTAGGGTTCCTTGTCAATTAACTAGGCAGTGTAAGTCCCTAACAGGTATCTAGGGCCCCTAGCAGTCTACTGGGGTTCTTGGTCTGGGACCAAGCAGGTCAGAGCCATGGCAAAGTCCCTAGCATGTGGCTAGTGCCCCTATCTATCTCTAGGGCATTTTGTCAGGGACCAGATAGTTTCTTGGTCATGAGGACCAAGCAGATCTCGTAGGCAGAGACAGAGACATTCTGGTCTAGGACCAGGCAGATTCTTGGTCAGTGACCAAGCAAGTCTTGTAGATGTATTCCTGGTCAATTAACCAGGTGGATCTTGGTCAGTTAACCAAGATGATGATGTGTGATGCTCCCCTCTCCTATGTCTTCGAAATGGTTGAGCTAGGTTGTTTCCTCAAGGGACTGGCCATCCCTTGATGGAGTCACTAACATTGACCTTAGGAGCAGTTAGGAGGACCAGAGGATCAAATCATCCAGTGTGAACCTTCTTTATATGGTGATGATAAACTTCCAGTTATTGTATGGAACAATTGTGGACCACATACATTGGGAGAGAGAGATAAAAGGTTGTTTTCCCACCTTGTTGATTACTTGTGGTTAAAAAGGTTGTTTTCCCACCTTGTTGTTACTTGTGGTTAGAAGGGTTGTTTTCCCATTTTGTTGTTACACCTCTTGTTGACTTGTGGTTAGCCTTGTGTTGGCTTGGTCTTGTGTTGACCCCTCCCTTGTTGATCCTATGTACTAGCACCCCCCTTTTGAGTGTGGTATTTTGACCCTTGGTCTTTTCCTTGGTACTTTGTCCTAATACGTCTTAACAATAAATTATATCTTTCTTTTATTTGGTATCCTAAAGGGTATGGCATCTTGACCTTGTTTGGGTAAACCCTAACCTCAATGACCAAATAGAAGGTGGAACCTTCTAGGGGTCATTGAGAAATTATAAATACTAGCCTAACCTTTCACTGTAAAAATATCTTGAAGAGAAAACTTAGCTCTGATTTCTTAAGTGACTGTCCTAGGGTTTTGATGCTTGGTTGAAGGTGACGTCAAGGGTTTCAAAGCTGTTTCTTGCTTGGGAATTTACTTGTTTGGGGCTGCCTTTGTATAACGCTTCCATTTCTAAGAGATATTATAGCAGGTCGTTTCTCTTCCTTTGTTGATTCACTTGTTTTGGGGTTTCCCTATCTCAGCTCTGTCATGTTTTAGGTGTCCACTCATCTGTCCTTCCACACGTATGAGTCGTGGACTGCTGTAAAGGTATTGCTTCCTGCTTTGGATTGGTTGTGGCTGCCGCTGCCTGTTTTGGACTGTTTTTGAAGGGGCTGCTTCTTGTTGAAGGGTGTTGCTGCTTGCTAGGGTAAGTTTGAGGCTATCGTCCACCCTGTTGAGGCTGCCGCTTCCTGTTAGGGCTGCCATCCACTTGGTTGAGGTCTACTTAGGCCTGTTTAAGGGTGTTGTTCCCTGTGTGGGGCTGCCGTTGCCCTGTTTGAGGATGCTACTGCTTATGTGAGGGTGCCGCTGCCTGTTTGAAGGCTGTTATCCTCTGCTAAGTCATCCTGTGAGGCTGCCGCTGCTTGATTGAGGTCTATTTGGCATTGTTGTGAGGGTTTTATGGCTGTCGTTCATTGTTGTGAGATTTTGTGAGGTGTTTGAGGTTGCCATTCACTATTGGACATTTGTTGGATGCCTCTACTGATGTCTTTGGGCTATTCTTGATCATGCTGTACCTTGTCTAGACCTCTACACTCTCTATTGTACCTGGCTAACCCTATCCTACAACACTTTATCCCTTCTCTCTCTCTCTCTCTCTCTCTCTCTCGGGTATGTCCATGCTCTTAGGTAAGGGCTATATTTGTTCCATTTTATTGACTTGCATCCGAGAGGCAAGCTCTGATCTGAAAGTAACTCTAAGTATAAGGAAGGTTCTCTACCCTAACCTAATTTATCAGATCTGATTTATATTTGTAATTTGCTTATTTTATTTTACTATTGCTGTCTTGTAAATTTGGTTTTTATTATTGTAATTTAAACTTGCATTAAAGTATAGTTCTTTTAATTTTTGTTCAAAAACCTTAGCTTTAACATGGTATCATAGCTTAGGGTTTGTAGCTAGCTCTGTTTTGCAGCCTAACCAAGCCTACATAGATCCTAAGGTAAGGGTTTGAACATTAATTAATTTGGCTGCAAGAGGAACAATGTACTAATTAGAGTTGGATGGCCACATACAAGTATTAATTGGCTAGGATATGTTTATTACAACTCTAGTGGTTCTACTAGTTTATGTCCTAAGTGTAACATCATAAAAGAAATGATGGAATTAGCAGGCTGTGGACTTGATGATCCCTTGAAGAAGTATGCCAAATATAACTAGAAATCTCAGAAGGCTTGACTCAGGTGTGTTTTATTCTGAGGTGAGTAAGCCTAATTAACTCTTTATGTGTTTAGATCTTGACTTGTGTATCTTCTCATCATGAACATTAGTAATCAAGGGTTTACATGATCATGTTGCCTTCAAGCTTGATCATTTTACCGTGTAAAGAGTTTTGAGACTCATTGAACAATGTGATCAGAGTATGCAAGTGTAAAGAAGTTAGTTACCTGAGTAGCTATACTAGAGTTCATTTATGTATGAAATAATCATGACCATATGTGTTAAAATTTTCATATCTAGGGTTATGATCTCATCAAAATATACTAACAAATGTGTGATGGTACATGAGATCTTGAGAATGATATTATGCACACTTAAGAGGTGCATGCTTAGATCTAAAGGACACTGGTTTAGAATCTAGAAAGCTCAAAGGCACTTGATCATGTGACTTCTACTTGGAGGTAGAAATTAAGAGGGAGGACTCTTTATCCCACCTATGTTTTCATGTTCTATGGTGAAACATACTTTTATGACATATTGCATATGTGTGTGAGTGATATTATGCTCTTGATGGCATCTAGATAACTTCCTAGTATATGGATGGATGCTAAGACTATGTCATTATGTGAAATTGATATTGCATTAAAGTTTGGTTATTGTTGGACTATTAGACTGAATATAACTTGTAGCAAAGATCCACAAGAGGAGGATGATATGACTTGCTTTGAAAGACAAGTGATGAAGTCTGTAGATCTTGTTCATGTTCAGAGTTAGATGCATAGTTCTAGATGGAGCTGAGTGCTCAGATACAGAGGGAGTAAGACGCCCCGCAGGATGCATGATCAGTTATTTTAGATGTTCATCCTCCTAAGTGTCAGCATAGAGTCAACCAAGTCATATTCTTACAAAAAAGAATTTGCTAGGTATTTGATATTGATGACTTGTTCCTTACTATAGAGTGGAACATCTGGTAAGTTCAGAGATCAAGAGGGAGCCGATTGTGCCCTACAATCCCCTGCAGAATGGGATTGCAGAAAAGAAAAGTAGAGATGTGATCTTCCATGAGAAAGTTGTTTCTCGTCACTTCAGAGAGCCTCCCAGTGATATAGACATGGAAGTGAGCCCAGTCCATGAGTCATCTCTTTCAGATGAGAAGAGGGAGGAGGCCAGGGAGTCCTTAGTTGATCTCATTAAGAAGCCTATTGAGAGGCTTCAAGGGTGTTCTGGTTGGATATCTCAAATGAGCCACGTCACTGATTTAGAATCCTCCACTAATGAGGAGGCAACCAAACATCAGGTTTGAAAAGGTACCATGATAGAAGATTTCCAGTTAATAATGGAAAATGACGTGTGTAAAATGGTTCTTAGACAACAAGGGAAGTCAGTTATAACTTCCGTGGATCTATAAGATCAAGCTTCTTGCTGACATCCAGAGTTGTTTGAAGCTCTTAGAAAATCCTGTATTCTATGACAGGTCGAAACACATCGAGAGGAAGTATCACTATGTCAGGGACATGGTGCAGAGACTTCGGTATGTTCTGTCAGATAGACAGATTACCGATGTGTTGACTAAGTCTCTGTCCACGACGAAGTCTGGGTACTTCCGAGACAAGCTTAGTTTTGCTGAGAATGCCTCTCTTGCTGAGAGGGAGTGTTAAAGATAATGTAGCTACGTGAGCCATTCTCTAGGAGGATGTCACCTAGTGAGTTAATTAGGGTTCCTGGTCAGTTAACCAGGCAGTGTAAATCCCTAGCAGGTATCTAGGGCCCCCAACAGTCGACTAGGATTCTTTGTCTGGGACCAAGCAGGTCGGAGCCATGACAAAGTCCCTAGCATGTGGCTAGGGCCCCTATCTGTCTCTAGGGCATTTGGTTAGGGACTAGACAGTTTCTTGGTCACGAAGACCAAGCAGATCATGCAGGTAGAGACAAAGACATCCTAGTTTGGGACCAAGCAGATTCTTGGTTAGGGACCAAGCAGGTCCTGTAGGTGTATTCCTGGTCAATTAACCAGGTGGATCTTGTTCAGTTAACCAAGATGATGATGTGTGATTCTCCCCTCTCCTGGGTCTTCGAGATGGTTGAGCTAGGTTGTTTCCTCAAGGGACTGGCCACCCCTTGATGGAGTCACTAACATTGACCTTAGGAGCAGTCAGGAGGACCAGAGGATCAGATCATCCAGTGTGAACCTTCTTTATATGGTGATGATAAACTTTTAGTTATTGTATGTGGAACAATTGTGGACCACATACATTGAGAGAGAGAGAGAGAGATAAAAGGTTGTTTTCCCACCTTGTTGATTACTTGTGGTTAGAAAGGTTGTTTTCCCACCTTGTTGTTACTTGTGGTTAGAAGGGTTGTTTTCCCACTTTGTTGTTACACCTCTTGTTGACTTGTGGTTAGCATTGTGTTGGCTTGGTCTTGTGTTGACCCCTCCCTTGTTGGTCCTATGTGCTAGTGCCCCCCTTTTGAGTGTGGTATTTTGACCCTTGGTCTTGTCCTTGGTACTCTCTCCTAAGACGTCTTAACAGTGAATTATATCTTTCTTTTATTTGGTATCCTAAAGGGTATGACTTCTTGACCTTGTTTGGGTAACCCTAACCTCAATGACCAAATAGAAGGTGGAACCTTCTAGGGGTCATTGATAAACTATAAATACTAGCCTAACCTTTCATTGTAAAAATATCTTAAAGAGAAAACTCAACTCTGATTTCTTAAGTGACTGTCCTAGGGTTTTGATACTAGGTTGAAGGTGACGTCAAGGGTTTCAAAGTTGTTTCTTGCTTGGGCATTTACTTGTTTGGGGCTCCCTTTGTACAACGTTGCCATTCCTAAGAGATATTACAGTAGGCTGTTTCTCTTGCTTGGTTGATTCACTTGTTTTGGGGGTTTCCCTATCTCAACACTGTCATGTTTTAGCTATCCACTCACTTGTCCTTCGACACGTATGAGCCGTGGATTGCTGTAAAGGTATTGCTTCCTGCTTTGGATTGGTTGTGGCTGCTGTTGCCTGTTTTGGACTGTTTTTGAAGGGGCCGCTGCTTGTTGAAGGGTGTTGCTTCCTGCTAGGGTAAGTTTGAGGCTACCATCCACCCTGTTGAGGCTGCCACTGCCTTTTAGGGCTGTCATCCACTTGGTTGTGGTTTGCTTAGACTTGTTTAAGGGTGCTGCTCCCTGTGTGAGGCTACCGCTGCCTTGTTTGAGGATGCTGTTGCTTATGTGAGTGTGCAGTTTCCTGTTTGAAGGCTGTCATCCTCTGCTAAGTCATCCTGTGAAGCTTTCGCTGCTTGATTGAGGTCTGTTTGGCATTGCTGTGAGGGTTTTAAGGCTGCCGTTCACTGCTTTGAGGTTTTGTGGGGTGTTTGATGTTGCCATTCAGTGTTGGACATTTGTTGGATGCCTCTTCTGATGTCTTTGGGTTGTTCTTGATTGTGTTGTACCTTGTCTAGGCCACTGCACTCTCTACTGTACCTATCTAACCCTATCCTACAACACTCTCTCTCTCTCTCTCTCTCTCTCTCTCTCTCTCAGGTATGTCATGCTCTTAGGTAAAGGCCATATTTGTTCCATTTTATTGACTTGCCTACGAGAGGCAAGGTCTGATCTAAAAGTAACCCTAAGTATAAGGAAGGTTCTATACTCTAACCTAATTTATCAGATCTGATTTATATTTGTAATTGCTTATTTTAATTGTTCCCGGATGTTTGAGAGGGGTTCCATCCTCATTGGACCTCATATGGTGAAAATAAAATTTTACATCGCATCCAAAATTCAACAGAGTTAGCAATTTTTAGAATTCCAGTTAACTGAACTACACCAGACTGAAGACAAGTACACTAAACCACAAAGGCACCAAATGTCACCCTACTCTTTGACTACATGCCAACTGTGAAATATAGACATGTTAAAAAATAGTCATGCTAGAGAATGGCCCTATAGCTCATTGCTAGGATCTCGTTTCCAACTGTGGTGATAGGTTTCATGATCGATCATCTTGTTTAGTGATATGTAGTAGGCTTGTAGCAAATTGTGTTTTGGATTCTAGAGGCCATTTAAAGCTTTGATGATTATGTTTTTTGTTTAACATATGTCTTGCACTCATTTCCATTTTGATATATTCACCCTTACAAGTTACATGGTATATACTATATACATGTTCAAACTTCAAATATTTTGTCTCCAATTGTTTGAAATCTTTAAAGTAATTTTTTGCATTAAAATTTTAATATTTTGTGTATTTTTTAGTAAACCGAGTCATTAAGTTCAAATTGGTCTGAGTCATATGTCCAAGTTCGAGTCCAAGTCCAATTTGACCCTCAATCGATTTCGAGTCCAAGTACGATTTTTAAAACGTTGGCTGAGTGGAGCAACTCTTCATCGATTGAAACCTCCCATGATAGATTGGAGTTGACTGTTGGCAGCGGTTTCAAGCTTCAATCTCCCAGCAACAGCTTCCAGCGCTTTCCACAGTGGCTCACATCCACGGGCGCGGGCTCTCCTCCAACTCAAGGGCGCAGGCTCTCCTCCACAGCAACTCTCTTCCAAACAATGGCATGGGTTCTTCTGACAATGGCTCAACAAAATTCAATGAAACGATAAAAGGTAGGGTAAGCAAGTAATATGTTTGTTTTTTTTTTCCTTTTTTAAGAAAATGACAAAATTGGGGGGTGTCTAGGAGTCCCACATTTTTGGGAATGAGTTTTAAAACAGAGGGGCGTGCTCCCTTATGGGTTTCAGTGAGTTTCGGAAATTTGGGGACAAAGAGAAACATTTCGTCAGGAGCTTCCAAGCCCTTAGTGTGTGAGGAGAGTTGGGGGCGAGCCTCGACCTTGGGGAATGAGTCCTTGTGTAACACTTATAAAAGGCTGTCTTTGGACGCAATTTGCCTCGAGGGTTGATCTAAGTGACTTGCATGAGCTGTTTATAAATGTTGTCCTTGATGATTTTGTTTATCTCTTACCTGGTAGGTAAGAGGTGGCTAGGCGCGTTAAGTGAATATCTAAATGGGAGAAGCCGATCAATCGCAATGCCAACAGATGCCAAAAGATCTGTAACCTCCACATACCAAGATCTAGTGCAACATGACGGGCTAGCCAAGGCAACAGACGACGATGAGAGATAAGCCAAATGTGTGTATCGATCTCGCCTTGTTTTCGAGATAACGAAGCTCCAAAGATGGTGTAGGAGTGAGACAAGGCGGAACACCGTCTTAAGACGAAAAGGGCAGGCATTGAACTCTGCAAGTATGATGGGTTGAGGGACGAAGGAGGATTTGCAGTCTCTCTATTGAAGGCCTAATCAACGTCTAGTAGACAAGGCCACCAAATCTCTAAATCGTAGAGTATTGTGGGTCGAATGACTGTTCATGAGAAACATCTTGGACGATGTTACTGCTCAAAATAACACCCACGATAAAGTCACGTATCATGGTGCGATGAGTTGTAAGTAGGGGAGAATATAGAGCGCAACGTCACCTCAACCTAGCTTCTTGAACACTTTAGGTCAACCCCTCAGAACAAAGGGGAGTCCCTAGAACTTGGTGAACAATATTTATGATTCCCTAGACAATAAACAAACACGTTTCCCAAGAAACCTCTCGGTGAAGATCGGTACCTTATGGAGTCAAAACAATGAAGCATAATAATCACTAAAAGAGAGGGAGGAGTTAAAGAGCTTTATCATGGATCCCTAGAAATATAACATCAAATTGCTGCTGCTGTTATAGGATTGCAACGGTGAGTGTATCTCAGGGTGCGACTAGCTTGGAGGGCGATTGTGGGGTTTCCCCATCTCCTCTTGGGCAAGACGTTTTCATCTTGAAGGGAGTTTTTCAATTGTGATTCGTCCATTGATTTATTCTCTTTGATATGTCATGCATAGTTCTGATTTTATTTGTGGATCAAATCTAACTTGGGTTGTTTGAATCTACAGGTGAAGAAGACATGTTTCCTCCTCGGATCTACATGTGTTAGCTTGGAATCAACTGGATCTTGCTCGAAATTGTAACTAATTGAAAGGATTATCAATGTACTTGGCGGCCGCAAGCATTTGAGATAAGATCTACAAGGTATGTATTGGTTTTCAATGTTCATGCATTTTATCCATTGGTCACTTAAAACCCTCATTGTTAAAACTCTCATTTTATAGATCTGATAGATCTAGCGATAATTTGGGCTTAATAATTGAAACCCACTTCTTAAATAATTAACAAACCTTAGAGACCAAGTTTGGTGGAAATCCAACTCCATTTACCCTTAGATCCATAGCACTGGCCTTCTCTAGGGGAGGACACACTTGTGGGTTTTCAGTCATTTTTGCAGATTTGTCATTTGGGTGTTGCTATTTTGTTCTTTAAACTCCAGATCTATCATTTAGCCACCTTCCTAGTGCATTTCCCATCCTAATTTTACTAAGTGGTCCCCACCTTACTCCATTGTGACCAAATCATAGGTTGATCTCACTTGGGTCTTTTAGATTGGCATTAGATCTATCTAGATCTACTTGTTTAACTCCTTTAGTGGCATAAATCATTCCTTGGTTGAGCATTAACCTCTTGCATAAGCCTCCTCATTCAAGCTCTAACTCTATTTGCCACCTATTACTGGGCAAATTAGTAGGGCTAATTCCCAGTAAGCAAAAATAAGAACAATGACCCAATGTCACCTCGGTCATAGTTCTAACTTCTTCGGAAGCCAAAAAACCTCCTAGGAGAAGTATCCTTATGAAACCCTGTAGAGCACTGATAGAATCAAAAGACTATGTTTTCTATGCAAGTATTAGTCAGACCAGTGCCTAGATGGAGTCAATATTAAGGTAAGTTACATTAAACAACCAATAATAGCATATGCAATGTATGTTATCAAATGAAAGCCAAGGGTTGTCAATCCAAGATCATCATAAATGGTAAATCATTCATTAATCACAACAATAGTAAATCTATGACAATATAACCATGACCAATGAAATACAAGGATTGTTCATCAATGCAAATATGTATTAGCAATGTAAATTAGTAGCATTCAAGTATCATTTAATAGGTATCATTCATCACTGATTATCAATAACCAGTGTGTATCATACAAGGTTATGTAACCAAATATACCTCAGTGATATCATTTACTAGCATTCAATAAACATTATGTAGAAGTATGACATGTAAAGCCAGTTCAAAATGCTATTTGATCGATATCCAATTTTATTGCAATGTATTATAGCAATATGTAGCCAATTACAGATATCATAACCATAAACTAATGAAATGTAAGAGTTCTTGGGCTAACATGTCTCATCAGCTAAACATAAGCAAACCAATGGTAATTGCAAACGCATCCAAATCAGAAATAGGTCAATCAATGTCATCACTTAGCAAACTGTAGATAAAACAAATGTAGTTTCCAGATTTGTAGCAGAAGTGTAGAATATCAGAACAAGCCAGATGATAAAAACTAACTCATAAATAAACCCAAACCTTAATTAATATGCTAACCTTTGAATTTCTGTTTGTGTTGCAGGTGAGGGAAAAGGTAAACAAACAGGGTCTGTAATTTATAATTGCAGACCTATGTATAGGTGCTAAGGAAGCTCAGATGGGAGTGAAAGGATGGAGAAGAGTGGGGAAAAGAGAAGTGGAGAGGACTGCGGATAAGATGTAGGTTGCGGACTGTGTGAGTAACAGGGAAAGGTGGCCGCGGATAGGGAAGAAATGTAGCCGAGAAGATGGAGATGGGTGGAGGATAGGGCAACTGGAAGGAAAGGGAAGGAGATAAAGGGGGGTCTGAGTTGGGGAAGGCCACGGGAAGGAGGTCTAAAGTTTGAAAGGGGGTAGCGAGGGCTCAAAAAGGAAGGCCGAGGGTGTGTATGGCTTGAAGGGAGGAGGCCGAGTTTGTAGGTGAGGGGAGCGAAGGAGAGGGAGGCCAAGGGAGGAGGTCGCTCAGGTTTTTAGGTCTACGTTAGGGTTTCAACAAAGATACTAAACTCATAATTAGGGCTTTTAAATTAATGTAAAAAAAAGACAAATAACTCAGAAATTAATCTAAAGCATAAAAAATAAAATCTAAGCTAAGTATGATAATTACAACAATGTACAAACTCAGAAATTTAGATTAGATGAGTAGATGAACAACATTTGGGCTTCATTAGTGAAATTCACCTAACCCTAGAGCATCAAAGAGGATGGCCCTCCTCTTGAGATGGTGCTTGCCAAGTTATGAAAGCTAGGGCTTCTACAACAACTTCAATAGTTGGTTGATGATGCTCTAGCAAAGACAAACTTTGGAGACCTAAAACTCAAGTTTACAATGCTAGGGTAACTAAAGGTTAGAAAATGACTTATTCTAGGGAAAAATGCAACTCCAATGGCTACCATTCAACCTTTAAACAAGCATACATCCAACATTTAACAAAAAGACATCAAGAGAAAGACTTAGATACCTTCTTGTGCATGTGTTAAGCAAACAACTCTTAGCATCACCTTAGCAAAGAAACAACAGCAAAGACTTCAAAGATTTTTCCCCAAATTAGCAAGCATGATCATCCTCAAGAGGTGCACATCACTCAAAGAGCCCTAGTTAGGGCAAAAATCAGAAATAAAAGTGTAATCCCGTAAAGTTGATGTGTAAAAATGAAGTGAGGAAAAGTTATTTATACTTTTCACCCTCACTTTTATAAAAATAATTAAAATCCAAGTCGACATGCCTTTTTAAAATGTCAATTTGAAATTATAAATGTCAACTTAAAATTAAAACGAAAATAGTATAAAATAATCAAAGTAGTGGGTAAATTGGGGTGTTTTCCCCAGATTTGACCCACATATGACTAAAAAGGCTAAAAATGAGCAAATTGGTCCGTTTTGAAGGCCACACTGCGGAGGGGGGGTCGTCATGCCCCAACTAATCCCAACAGAAGTGAATATCCCTCAACGCCCCCCCCTTATCAAGCGTAACAGTCTGCCAAGAAGGATGACGTCATCGTCTGTAGGAGGGCCCAGAGAGAGGGCGCTAGTGAGCTGGAGGGCTAGGAGGGTACTGTAGATGCTCTGGAGGATAAAGATGTGTCTCAGTGCTGAAACATCTACCGCTGGAGTGGTGGAATAGAGTTGGGGTCATGTGACTTAGTGATCCATCCCTGGAATCCCTGGACACCAACCTCAGGGCTTGAAGTTCTTTCATGAGGCAGTCAACAATGCCACTAAGCCATAGCACTTCCAAGAGAGAAATCAGAGGGTCTGGCCATAATCCCTACTCAGAAAAATCTGGCTAAACACCCCCCCCGGCAAGAAAAATGACACCTTCTCCCTGGGGCACCTCTGCAGGTGCACTGGTACTGGTACCATCATAACACCACCCATCTTCCCTAGATCTAGATCTACTTACTATTGATCTCTCTTTTTTTTCTACTTCACATCTTCCTTGAGTGTCTAGAGTAGGTTCACTAGCCTTCATTAGCTAGCTAGGGTCTCCCCCTTGGTCTTGCATTAGCTTGATCTAAAGTGAAGAGTACCTCGATTAACGTGACAACCATTTATCCTTGGGAATCGAAGCCCTCTTAGGTCACCTCTTTAGTTTCCCAACACATCTACCATTCTAGATAGGATCACCTTTTGGGGCAACTACAAGTTATGTGATAACAAAACCACAGGCCACAAATTTTGCTTTATAGTTTATACTTTTCAATACTTCCATCAGCTGCATGCTTGATTTTATAAAGCCACTTGGAAGTTACTATTGACTTCCTGTAAGGTTTACGAACCACTTTCCACACATCATTCTTCATGATAGATTTGTATTCTTCTACCATGGCATCTTTCCATACTTGTTGCTTTGAGGCTTCCTCATAGGTAGAGGGTTCTGAATCACTAATGTGACTCATCTGTGCTACATATCTTTAATCTTGAAAATATTTCAGGTCTCTTTCGCTCTCTGGATGAGCTTGGAGGTGCTCCATGTTTTTCTGCCTCTTGCAGAATGTCTCGACACCATGCAGATATCCTCTTATCAGGAGGTTCATCAAGAGATCTTTCTATCAGATCTTTTGGTTCTTCAGGATCAAGCGGATATACAGACTCATCTAGCTTCTCCCTCTCACCATCTGAAGGGGGAGAATTAGAAAATGGATCCTCCATCATAGGAGTATCATGCACCTCCATATCTGAATCACACTGAAGTTCTTTGGAGCGCTTGATGGAAACCTCTTCATGAAATGTTACATCTTTGCTGACTTCAAAGTTTATTTTTTTTGGAACATAGATTTTGTAGGCTTTGGAGGATTCACTATATCCAACAAATGTTCCTTTCTTTCTGGATGGCTCCATCTTTTTCCTCTTCTCTTTTGGTATGTGAATGTAAACAGTACAACCGAAAATCTTCAAGTGTCTAATATCTAGTTTTTCATCAGTGGAAATCTCTTTCGGAGTCTTTTCTCCTAAGATAGCATGAGGGCTTCTGTTCTGAATATAAACAACAGTGTTGGAGGCTTCTGCCCATAAAGATGTGGGTAGATCCTGGTCACACATCATGGCTTTTGCATTCTCACATATTGTTCTATTCTTTCTTTCAACAACCCCATTTTGCTGGGGGTTGTAGGGTACAGTCAACTGTATTTTTATTCCCGCATCTTGACATAAGTCGTTGAAGTCATGCGACTCAAACTCTCCTCCATTATCAAATCTCAAAGCATGAATGTGCTTCCCAGTTTGATTCTCAACCAATGCTTTAAACTCTTGAAACTTGTTGAAAGTTTCACTCTTTGATTTCAGAAAATAAACCCATGACTTGCGAGAGAAGTCATCTATGAAAAGAACATAATACAAATAACCACTCAAGGAGGGTGCAGACATAGGACCACATAGATTGGAATGAATCAAGTCAATGATCCCCTTGGATCTTTTGGTACTACTTGGAAAACTCTTCTTAATGTTTTTGCTAAGAGCACAACCTTTACAAACACTATCAAAATCATATTTAAACATGGGCATACCTTTCACCATCTTTTGCAATTCGGGTAGCGCTTTGAAATGGAGATGACTAAGCTTTCTATGCCATAGCTCACAAGGACTTACTGTGTCATGGGTCATGGCTTGAATGAGTTTTCTAGGAATTTTGTAGAGACCTCCCTCTCTAACTCCAATCACTGATGTAGAGTTCAAGTCTTCATGCTTAGGCCACAAGAGCGCTTTGTTGTCCATAAAGATAACTCTGAATCCTTTATCTTCTAGAACCGATATAGACAGGAGATTCTTCTTCAATCTGGGGACAAACATAATTTCATCCACATGCAATACATGTCCTGAATCCAACTGAAAAGAAGTGGATCCAATGCCTTGGATCGAATGGGTGGTATCATTTCCAAGCTCCACCTTACAGGAAAACTTCTTTTCCTTCAGATCTGCGATAACGCTCCTATATCCAGTCATGTGCTTGGATGCGCCACTGTTTACCAACCATGTCTCAACACTAGTGGTAATGGATCTAGAAAGGGATGAGACAAGATAGTACTCCTTCTTTGTCTCTTGATCATCGTATGAATTCTTTCTTGTAGGTTCATCTTCTGTAGCAGTAGAAGCATGGAACCTACCCTTGAACTTTCATCTTTGCTTTGCACAACATTCTCTTGCATAATGGCCCTTCTTATTGCAATTGAAACATTTAACTTTAGACTTATCAAAGTTATTGAAATCATTCTCCTTTTGATGAGAGAGTTTCTTGTGAGATTTCTTACCTCTTTTCATACGCGCCGCAAGAGTGAGGTTCTCTTCTTTGGAGGTAGTATACTTGCTTTGGATTCTCCCTTCTTCTTATAGGCAATCATGCCACAGTCTCTCAAAGTTAGGTTGCACTTCTCGACCATTTACTGCAGCCAAGAATGTCTCTCATGAAGATGGAAGACCATCGATAGTGGTTTGAATGAGATCATCATCATCGACCGTCACACCAATGCTCATGAGTTGATCTCTTACTTGAGAGATCTTTGTGAAGAAGAAAGCCACAACTTCGTCCTTTTCCATCTTCATATTTTGAAGCTTGTTGTTCAATGCTCTCTTTTGACTGGGTGCTTTCTTCTCATAAAGATTTGTCAAAGTGTCGAAGCATTCCTTTGCGGTCTTCAATGGAGTGATCATGGGCATCAAGTTGTCTTTCACAGAATCATAAATGTTTATCTTTGCTTTTGCCTGACTCTTCTTGAAGGTAACGCGCCCTGCATTAGAAGTAGGCTTTTCAATAACACTGGATACATATCCATCCAAATCATGCTCTTCCAGGATATTCAGGACCCTAGCCTTCCAAGTATTGTAGTTCAAAGTTCTTTCAAGATGGTCTTCTGGTCTTACTGAGATTAAAGCCATGATTCTTCAAGTACTGTGCACACTCAAGATCTATGTACGATCAAGCTTGATTGTTGGACTTAGCTCTTTCATCCCCAAAGCTCTGATACCATGTTAATTTTTTATCTTTAATTTGGAAATGCAATAGTACTTGAAATCAAATAACAATCATACACATAAGCAATCACATTCGTCACTTGAATTTACCCTGGGGAAACCTCTATGACTTGAGGGAGAAAACCCCAGAAAAACTTTCCTTAGTATATTGATATATAGCAGAGAATGTCTTTTACATCAAGCACCCCAGGTGCACTTACAGAGCAAGAGAAAGATAAAGAAGAGAGACTTAGAATAATATCCTACGCAAAGAGAAGCGCCTTGCCTTCAAGGGAGAAGAGAATTTGCTTCACATTGAATTCATTAATCTTGTATAACATGTTTATTATTTATATATTCTTCACATGCATCGATTTCTATTTTTATCTTCTGACTTCATGATGAACTCGCCCTCTATCTGGATGTATCAATCTTGCATGAAGAAGAGCACCCCACTTCTCGTGCAGTGCATCAACTCACTTAATTGAGTCTTAGGATGAACTCCCTCCTTAATAGTACAAGTGTCGTCATGCAAGTGTCGCAACTTAAGTGTCGTCTTTTAGTTTAACATAAGTGTCGTCTTTTAGTTAACATAAGTGTCGTCATGCAATAACACTTAGTTAAGTAGATCTTCTTTGTTATCACTTAGTTAAGTCTCTTAACTTATTCTTTCTTTGTTAACATCACTGTAAGGATCAATTCGAGTTCTCCTTGGATTTACTGATGTCTCCAATGAAGTTTAACAATTCGAATTCTCTCTTAATTAATACTTTTATGTGCAATTCAAATTATCTCATATCTTATCATATCTTATCTTTATCTCTTGTCTTATCTGCATGGTCCACATGTGCCAGCTTAATAATCATATCAAATATACTAAGGGGATTTTCCCAATGATGCAATCATATTGTACTACTATCGTTCCAGGTGGTTATGTGCTAAAGTAATTCACTAGGAGACTTAATAGCTCAACCATGGTTAGTAGTACATCACACACCATACATGCTTCGACATGCAAAGCATCACCTCAACACATGAGGCACGACCTCAACACATGAGGATCTGTCTTGTCACACAAGACCTTAGCCTTGACTAGCAAGACTGTACAACATCATCACTTTGACATACAAAGCACTTGCCTCAACACATGAAGCTTAACCATTCTTGAGTCCAACTCAAAATTCTTCTCCAAGTTTCCTGAGTCCAACTTAGTCTCCTATAAGGCACTACCTCGACACATGAAGCTCAATCTTGACACACAAGATTGACCTGGGGAATGATTCATGATGCTGTAACTTTAACTCAATGGATTTCATAACTCAGTTGTTGATGACTCAAGGTTACAATGGAATCTTTGTTGTGGTAGACATGTTTTCCAAGTACGTGTCCTTTATTCCCACCAAGGTGCCTTGCTTGGTAGAAGATGTCGTAAGGATGTTTTTCAAACATGTTGTGAAGTCGTGGGGTTTTCCATTGAACATTGTGTAGGATAGAGACAATAGGTTCAATAGGCAGTTTTTGATAGAACTATTCAGGCTTGTGAGAGTGAAGCTATTCACGAGATCAAGTCATCACTCACAGACCAATGGGCAGACATAGTGGATCAATTGCTTGTTGGAGAACTACTTAAGGCAGTTCGTGCGGGTATACGAGATGAATTGTTCGGAGTTGTTAGGCTCATTGCAATTTTGCTATAACTTGCAAGAGAGCTCAACCATTGGTTGAAGTGTGTTTGAGTTAGCCATTTGACAACAGTTAGTGATGCTGCACACAATTTGGACAAACTTATATGGGAGCAGCCCATTGGTGTTACAATTTATCAAGGATTGGCAGGATTGAGGGCATGCATTCAACTAAACAAGGTAGCCGAGAGGATGAAGTACTGGGAAGATCAAGGAAGAAGGGATGTGGAGTTTCAAGTAGGTGACAAGGTCTTACTCAGGTTGAGTAAGTATTGATTCAAACCATTGGCAGGTATGTGCTATTTCTTGCTGCATTGTTATGAAGGGCCATTTGAGGTACTTTAGAAGATAGGGGATGTTGCATACCAGTTGAATTTGCTCAAACACTTGAGGGCCTTCTACTTATTGTTTCACATTAGTTAGCTACGACCTTGTAGACTAGACGAGGAGGATCTTGGCAGAACAGGACCATCCAGCGCACCTGCCATTATTGAAGACCGGCTAGAACATGAAGTGAACAAGGTGTTGGCTTACATATCCATCAGACATGGGAAGGCGAAATGGCAGGAGTACTTCGTGCATTGGAAGAATGGGCTAGATGAAAAAGATAGTTGGGAGAGAAAGGAGTCTATGGAAATACGAAGACAAGGTCTGGGAATTTGAGCAGCAAAATCTCATTGCTCTTAGACAAGTGTTGATTGGGTGTTGTCGGGATGACAAGAGGTTGAGTGGGGGAGGATGTAACATCGGCACCCTCCAGCAAGCGTAGGTGCATTGCTTGATCGACATTGGCACGCTCGACAAATTACAGTGGTGGTGCTACAGGGCTAGATGGGTGCAACTAGGCAGTCGGATTTGCAGCAAAGGGTTCGGTTGGCAAGTTCGGCAAGTGGAATAAGAGGCAATGGGTGACATAAGGAACAAGAGGCACGGCCAAGAGAAAGTCGGAATCAGCACTTGCTAGAGTTTTTATAGCCATCAGCATGATGGGCTAGATCATGCATGATCATGGGTCCACTTTGTAACCCAAGGGGCCTTGACAATTAGGCCATTGCAAAGTGTGTCCATTTTACCTTGGAGGATGGAGCAGGTGCATCCACTTGAGGAAGTCAGCAAAGGGACTTTGACAAATATAAAGAGGGAGGTCAGCAAAGGAAAAGGATCGTCCAACAAGAGCCAAGTTCAAGGGTTTCAAGCTCTGTGTTGAAGGGTTGCTCTAGCGAGTAAGAGTTGTTGAAGAATGGGATTTGTAGGAGGCAAACTCACTGGAGTGATAGAGGTCTTGTAGGTAGACAAGGTGGCAAGGGGCAGGCAGTGCCCAGGCAGTGCCCAGGCTTGTTTGGCTATTGTAATTGGATTGCAGTGGATCGCGGCCTAGTGCCAAATCCTCCTTTATACTGAGGTCGCACCCTTCTGTTGGATCTTCCCCATTGTACTCTAAATTATATTCTTATATGATAAATATTGATGGCACCTAGCTTGGGTGCTGAACACTTGTGTTGTGTGGTCGTGGCTTGTTTCCATTGTGTTAATTGTGAATGGCTAAATATAAAAAGACTTAAATAAGACAAGTAGACAACACATGGGCAATTCGTTGGATGCCACAGGTCAAGTGAAGTTGTAGTCTAGAGTGGAGGTATGGGCGATCTCTAGGTGAAGAGGCATAGTCTGCCGATGAGTAGTCTTGGGTGGCCAAGTCTCTGTGACCAAAGTCGGACACTGCTGCATAACCAATCAAATCATGCACGATTTCGGCATGAAGCTTTGGTGTTGTGACAGAAGGCCCCTTCCCTCTGATAGCCACCATGGTACTGGACTCTGGAGTATTCATCCTTTAGTTTTTTGGTTTCCTGTTGTATAATTTGTAGGAATTCTGCTGTAAACATTCTTGTAGGTATAAATATTGAATTTAACCACAGTTCTACTAGTTATATGCTGATTTACCTACTTCAGACTAAATGTGAATTGATTATGATTGTACTTGGTAATATCCTGTTTGATATGATAGAGTAATACTTCATGGTGGCAGATACAAAAAAGTTTTTTTTCCAATTGGTATTAATTTTTCATGTTACAGACGTGAATAAATAAAAAACTCTTACTCATGATAACATCAATCTGTGCATGCAGGAATTCTACGCTGATTTTGTATCCATTGACCCTTATCATTTCACGCTAAATTTGCCCTCAAATTATATTTATATGCTTCCTCCAGTTGCAGATCCCCAAAGTAGCCAGCACTTTTGTGATCGAGTGCGTGATGGCATATCTGCAGTGTTCTTGGCACTCAAACGTCGGCCCATCATTCGATATCAGCGTAGCTCAGATATAGCAAGAAGGATTGCACAAGAAACTGCTGTAAGCAAATTGTGAACATAATGGTGCTTTTTTATTTTGGAATAGTATTTGATTGGTTTAAATTTTTTTTGTTTCCAGTAGTTGTACGGTTTGCTTGTTGGGTTCTAGCTTATTTCAAAAGAGTTATAGCTCTTTATATATTGGTGGTTTTTGCAGAAACTCATGTATGAAGAGGAGAGTGCACTTTTTGACTTCCGACGATCAGAAATCGCTCCACTGCTTTTGATACTTGATAGAGGGGATGATCCTGTTACCCCCTTGTTGAATCAGTGGACTTATCAGGCAATTCCTTGGCAAATTGCTCCTCATTAATTTAGTTGGATTGCATTTAAGCAGTAGCTATTAAAGTCCATTTCTGTGTAGGCATGGTATTGTCCAAATCCCCCTCAAGGTTCTGTCCTAAGGCACCTTTTCTTATCTCTCTTTTCAGGCAATGGTGCATGAACTTTTGGAGATCAAAGATAATAAAGTAGATTTAAGAAACTTCATTAAAGTTCCGAAAGATCAGCAGGTTTGATTTTAAGTTTCAACTTTACTTTTTAGTTGACTGATTGTTTATGTTTTCTGTGATATGCATAAGATATCTGAGTGTAATGTTGGCTGGAATAGGAGGTAGTGCTTTCATCAGAACAAGATACGTTCTTTAAGGCAAACATGTTTGAGAATTTTGGTGATCTTGGAATGAATATAAAACGTATGGTGGATGAATTCCAGCAGAAGGGAAAGAGCAACCAGAACATCCAGACACTAGGCATGTTTACAACCAAGCATTTTGTTACTTTGTAGATAGGGATATGATGGATGGATTTCATCCTATTACAGACATACAATTTTCATGAAAATAGGAATATTATTTATAGTGTACTTTTTTCTACCATGTTGATGGAAATATGAGAAAACTGATTGTTCAAATGCAGAGGACATGGCCAAATTTGTTGACAATTATCCAGAGTACAAGAAGATGCATGGGAATGTTTCAAAGCATGTGACAATGGTTACTGAATTGAGTAGGATTGTTGATGAACGAAAACTAATGTCTTTGTCACACACAGAACAGGATCTAGCTTGTAATGCAGGGCAGGTGGCAGCTTTTGAGGTACTCTCTGTTTCTGTTTTTGCCCATGCATAGATGTGTCTGTGGATATCCATACCCCATTTCATACCTTTTTGTGTTTTCCTTTCCTATAAATGGGAATTATTTTACAGTGTTAGGTAAATTCTTCAGCATCATAATTACTTGAGAATATTATAGCAAAGAATTTGTTCATGGAAAGGGAGCAGTAAATGCCCTTGTAATCTCTGTGCTGTTTGATCTCATTAGCTATGGTTTGAATATTGTCAATGGTAAAAATAGCCTTAAAATGGAGCTCTACAGTCGCTACAGTTAAGTTATAAGAGACCAATTCAACGGCTGCTAACTTTTGATTAGGAAGAGTAACCATGGTTGAAACCTGCCATAGCTGTAATAAGGATAGTTAAATGTTGGTCAACTGCAGGAAGGAATTCCAATTAGTGGTGGCACATTGGTGTACAGAAGAAGAATGATTCAATAAAGACTATAAATACCCCTCATATGCCCCATCTAGTCGTTGAGAGTTAGTGATAAGTTTAATTGAGAAATAAGGCAATATTTCAGACACATTTGATGGCCATGATGAGATTTTATGAGTTGGTTCCTGGTTGTCTCCACACAACGCATGGCCTCTCAGGTTTCATTAAGAGCACTACCAGAGTCAAACAGGGATGCCCTCTCTCTCTGACTTTATTTGGAATCTATATTGATGACCTAGAATCCTTCCTTGGAGAACGTATTCAAGAGGGGTATGGCTGCCTTGTTCACCATGTGTTGATCGCTTTACTTCTTGTCGATGATGTGATCCTCCTGGCTTCTTCTCCCTAGGGGTTGTACAGACACCTTGATGCCCTTTCCTGTTTTTGTGATCTTTGACAACTAATAGTTAAACCTAGGTAAGTCCAAGGTTATGATATTCAATGTATTGTAGCGAGCTCTTTATTCATATCACTTTCGCTTGTGGGGAAAGAGATTTAGGTCATCACAGCATACACCAATTTGGGGGTTCAGTTCGTGATGCCTCCATTCAACTTGAGACATAGTTCCTAGCCTTGACCAATTACAGGGTATGGTCCCTTGCCTTCATGAGAGATAGTGCTTCCGGAGTCACTTGCAAGTTTCAGGACATCATGTCCAAGATACACCTCTTGGATGCGATCATCAAACCCATTGTTCTCTATGGCTCCATGGTCTTGGGGCCTAGCTCGCTTTAGGTCAATTGGGCTCAAATCTAGAGAGTACAGTCCCTTATGTTACAATGCATGATTCGGTGCAAGTGGTTGATCCTCCCATCCATCATCCAGGGGGGGGTTCAATGTGCATCCTTTATTCCTGGAGGCCATTTTCAGATTGGTCTCTTTTTTTCATGTAGTCCAGACTCCAGACTCTTGCTGATTTATCTTTGGGAAGGGCTCATTATTCCTATCTTGCTCTCTGCTCCTCTAAGTTCCTTGATTTGGCAGGTTCATTTGGGTGGGTTTGATGCTGTTTTTTGGTGGCCTCCAGGGAACTTCAGTCAGTAGACATCTCCCTTGAATACCTTCCCTCTTTCAGATATTCTCTAGACGTGCTGGGCCACCTCTTGCCATTTAAACAAGATCTAATCATGATTATCAAAGACTGTCTTAAACCCTGTCGATGCCAAACATTGCACAAGGAGGTTCTCGGCAATGTGTTTCTTATTTGGAGTTTTATGTGCATATTTCTATACATCTTGAAGTGATTTTGGGGCTGAAAATTACTTGTTCTGCCATTTTAAATTCAGTGAAAATGATATCGAATTCTAGACTTTTTCTCAAAGGAAGACTGTAAAATAGATTGTCATATAGCTATTTCTGGAGATGCTACAGGAGTTCAAAGTAGAAAATGGCATGAAGCAAAGTAGTTTTCAATCCATTTGGAGCTTTAGCATCATGATTAATTTATTTTCATAAGATAGACATTTCGTTTTTGACCAAACCTCTGGGCATTGAAGTTAATCTAAAATTGAGAGATAAGCAACCTAGATTAACTGATTTCTATTATAGCCTGACAGAAATGCCTATAATTCCTTGTCATTTGAAAACTAGCATCTGTATCAACAATGAACATCCCGCAAAAGAGTAGTACAGCTTCTAAAAGTCCAAAGAGTTGTCAACATGCTTGCAGTAATCACATTTGTGGCATAAATGATAACATGCATACTTTGTAACTAGTTGGTAACGCTATATTTGTTTTGCTGATTAATGTGCAGGCCGTTATGAATCACTTGAATGATGAAAGTGTTTCGGATATGGATCGCTTACGTTTGGTAATGTTGTATGCCTTGCGCTACGAGAAAGAGAGTCCAATTCAGCTGGAGCAGCTTGTGCACAAATTGGCTTCACGAACATCCAGATACAAGTCTGGGGTAACCTAACTGGACGATTCCTTGAGATTATAGAATGGCAATCATTAGATTAATGTCATTTCAAGGTAATTGTCTATAAGATATTTATTGTTTTATACTTATGAAGGCATTTTGTGCTTCTGCAGCTTGTTCATTTTCTATTGAAACAGGCTGGTGTTGATAAGCGGACTGGTGATCTATACGGGAATCGCGATTTTTTCAATAGAGCCCGTAACATGGCTCGTGGATTGAAGGTTTGATTGCTATGTCAATAATAATACAAGTTTTGGTTGATTTCATTCCAAACCAACTGAATATCGAAGAAACTTCATTCCTCAGAATTTATTCAAGCATAAACAACAAATGGTTTTGGTGGTTCTTTATTTTTTATTCTGTAAAATTGAATTTTTATGTTACAAGGGGATGCAGCTACTTATGTGCTTGTTGAGCTGACGGATTCTTTTATACATTGTTTGAAGGGTGTAGAAAATGTTTACACTCAGCACCAACCTCTTTTATACAACACAATTGAAAGCATAGTGAAGGGACGTCTGAGAGACATTGACTATCCATTTGTTGGAAACCACTATCAACAGGGCAGGTATGTAACTGGTCTGTGGCATCCTTGTAAACCAGAATCAGCATAATCAAATACAGATGTAAATTCTGTGGGATTGTTGTTCTTGGCTAGTTAACCCTTATTCTTATTTGGCTATTTACAAAATGCTTTTACTTTATGCAGGCCACAGGAAGTTGTCATTTTCATTGTTGGTGGCACAACATATGAGGAAGCACGCACAGTAGCTTTGCAAAATGGGGCCAATACAGGAACACGTATTATTCTCGGAGGCTCGGTGGTTCTTAATTCCAAAAGGTAGAATAGTCAAAATATTTTAATTATAAGTTGTTGTTTAAAAATTGTTGGTTAACTGTCGTGGGTTTGATCATGCAGGTTTATAAAGGATTTGGAAGAAGCGCTACGGATTGCTCGTGCAAATGTCTTCTGATTTCAGAAGTTTAAAAAGAAGGCGGGCTTCAAGCCACACTGATTAAAGTTTTAGCAATGAGCCAATTTTTCCATAGCTCACCGACCCTCATATATTTCTTGACTGAACCTGTTTCTGCATGTCAAGTTTGTATGCAGCTTCTGTAATAAAACCACCGTTATTCATTTTTTCCCTTGTCATGAAGAGCAGGATGCCATTAGTTCAACAACTTTCTTTGGGTACTTACATGGTAAGATTTTGAAGATGTAGATTTTAGTCATGCATTTATCATTGGCTTAAGCTTGTACTATTGTGTAATTCATGAATATTTTAGGACACTAAGGGATCAAAATGGCAGTGCCTTGCCTTCGACTTCTTAGGCCAGAATGTAGTTTAATGTGTCAAAATAGAGCAGCAGCAGTGAGAAAGGATTATATAAAAAAGTATATAATTTCCAAAATGTGTAACTTGTATTAAATGCATAACAATGGTTGTGTTAAGGACAATCTTCCATCCCTGGGGAGGACAACACAAGAGTCTGATAGTCTTCAGTACTTTCATAATCAGTAATAGTTTTCAATTGGCTGCATACATACCTCCTATAAGAGACCCTGCTTCCATGGTCAAGACCACTGACAATTCTCAATACTTTCATAATCAGCAATAATTCTCTAGCGACTACACACACTGCTATAGTTCCTCAAGCACATCGTGGCCATCATCAATTCCTACAAGCCACACATTACTTAAATGGTAAAAAAGTATGGTATGGTTCTCAAGGTCTTTCCTTACCCCTAGTTCAAATTTTGTTGTGAAGATAAAATTCGATTATTGATTTGAGAAAAACATAGTGGAAAAAACACTGGTTAAATTCTTTTAAGAAGATTACAAGAGTGAGGATATCATCCAGTTGATGTGGATATTAAGATATTAAAACACAATAAGAAACAAAACAAACTCTGATTAACAAGAAGCAGTCCAGGACAAGACAACCATTACTATGTGTCCCCATGTTGGACAACTCTAATAATATTCTGGAGGATGGTGGTTGTTTTCCTCGCCCTGTCTTGTCTGTAAGCTACACTAAATGTTGAGGATTATGTGTCCAAGGGTATGATTATACCTCCACCTTAAACAAATAAAATCATACAAAAAGAGAACTCTTGGAGACTGCATCATTGCTACTATGCACTCAAGCTTATCTGACAGCTCCAAAAATAAAGTATTTATTGGGGAACGGAATCCTAACACAAGGATATGCTACTGTAGTAAGACTTCAATTATAGTGGACGTACAAACCAAAGAGGACCTACAAGGCACATAGTTATCAAATTTGGCTGAATCAGAGCTTCCAATACATAAAATTAACATAAATTTGGTTTAATTCAGATTTGCTACGAGTCATTGAGCACACTGCACTGAATCAAATTTGAAAATTTGACGATTTTTTTATATTTATACACGGAAATACTCTTGCAGCTTTTTTTTTTCTTCGACACATTTTTTCCACAATCGGATTTTTCCCATGTTAATTTTCCATGACCAGTGATGTTGTACATGAGTTATGGACCAAAGCTAGCCTATGAATTGGGAATTTTTTTGGTGTGAGTGAGATGATTCATAACACATGTACACAATTAGCTTTGACAGTTATTATGCATGTTCACAGCATGCACACCTAACACAAAATAAAAAGAAGAGTTATAGTGTGGACTTGCTCCCCAAATCCAACCTTTGGTTTGAGAAAACTTATGGCGCGAGTAATGCATTAGAAGCCATATGTACACACACAATTAGGAGAGAATTAATGTGGAATAGAGTGCCGACATAGGGAAATGGCACCATGGGGATGACACACACTTGTTAGTGATGCTAGTATTTCAGTAAGAGAGGATGTTATTATATCAACTTGGAGATTTGCACCCTAAAGGTACTTGCTAGAATGGGGAAGCTTTGGTTGCAGATATGCCTTATAAACCAGGTGTCTCATAATTGTTATGCATGTAGGATTATTCACGACATACACAAACACATGGAGGGAAAAGGGCCTAGAAAGCATGACATGACATTGTGGCATAATTGTTATGCGTGTCGGGTTATTCACAACATACTCACACACAACTAGAAGGAAAATGGCCCATAAGGAGGGAAAAGGGCCCATAAGGATGACTTTAGAATCAAAGTGTGGGATGCTATGATCTCATTGACCCATGGACTTGCACTCGAAAACTAGCTTTTGGATTAGCCAGCTTTTGGTGTAGCTAATGACTTAAAATAAATTTTGTCTCATAGTTGCTATGCATGTAGGATTATTCACCTCAAAACTCCCAGCACACAATTAGTGAGTGTTAATGTTGAAAGAAATCCAAATATTGAGAAATGACATTGCAGTAGTAAGATTTGCAATTATTATGGACATCATATAGATAACAACTGCAAGCTACAAGTTTGGTCGGATAGCTTGAGTTTGAACTTCATGTAGGGGGCCTTGGGGTCTGTTGCCGTCGGAACACCCACTTGTGGGTTATTAGAAATCTTCAAGATGCTTAGATGTGCTCCTTGGGGGCAAGTCTCGAGTCAAGTACTATCACTTGATCTTGACTCATCCGTTTAGGCAGAATTCCTAACAAATCCAAGGGGGATAGTCCCTAACGGTTACTAAGGTTGATTAAGCTATTTAGTTTGTAAACGAGTAAGTTTTTTAGGAGTTTTTTTGAAAAATATAAATTGAGACCAACATATTGAAATAATATAATGTAAATCAACAACACATAAGTTGTAAGACCATTAAACACACGAATCACTTTAAGCAATATGATTGAAAGATATGTGTGAAAATAAAACAAGTGCCAAAATGGAATCGGGAAATAAAGATTGCTGTTGTGCTGAGTGTATTGCAAATTGTTCTTGGTATGATTTATTTATTAAAATGATGAGTTGATTAGAGGGGAGGGGGATTACCAATACACCAAAATGGTATGGGGAATATGTCCAGACTCCCCAAGTATGGCCCTACACGAGAAAATGTGGGCTAGATGGAGTCACAATGGGATGTCCAACACTACACCAAATTAGGGTGTAGCCTGATGGGGCCTTGCAGTCATTGTCTAGTTGTTCCCGTTTTCTCTATAAGCTTTGCCCACACGAGGTAAAACTGAGATGCTGGATTTTTTTGTCTTTCAGGGAATGCAAATTACAAAATGTGAGACTAATTACTACTGAATAATAAACTCTTTTCTGATCATCCACCACGCACTAAAGCAAGCCCTTTATGTGATGGCGAAAGCATACTTTGGGTATAAAAAGTCGGGTTCATTACTTTGATTGAACTAAAGCAAAGACTAAAAATAAAGTGTGAACTAATTACTACACTATGAATATCTTTTCCCTTTCAGTACTTTGGTAGAGCGTAGTGGGTTAGTGTTTATTGCTTTGCAAAAAATAAAATGAACTTGGAAAAGAAAATTAACTACCAAAGTATACTGCGTGCCAAATAAAGTTAAATCCCAAGTCCTAAGTACGTTTTGAAGGCCGATATTTGGATCGGACACTTCAAAAGTTATTTTTAACCTTACTTTAAGTTATTAAACTAAAAGGAAAGCTAACTAAGCAAAACTAAAAAAATCACAAAAACGACACAAAACCCCCTAGGGGGTTGGGGTGTGGGCATTGGGTAGCCCACTTGCTCTTCTTTTTATTATGGATTTACAATAGTCTCTAAAAAATGCCTTGGATCTTTACAAAAATAGATCCAAATGATTACAATTTTTTTAAGACAATTTGCTCGATGAAGCAGGAATGCTCTGGGAAGCTCCAGATTGGCTAGAAACTTGATTTTTCGCCCAAAATGTCTCAAAACCTGCTAAAATAATAAAAATATAGTGAACAAATTGGTGTAAAAAAATGCCCAAAATCACTTTAAAAGTGATTTGAGCAAGCTAGAAAATTACCAGAAAAATTACTATGTTAAACTACTTAACAAAAGGACGAAAATAACTCAAAAAGACAAGTTCTTTTGAGGATCTTAGCTAGCTTTTTTAAGGCAGCCAATGAAGCACTTAGAATGCTAGATATAAACTTTGACAAACAATAAATCAATTTGAACCTACAAACCTTTGACAAACCTAAATCAATTTGAATCTACTTGATCTTTTGACTTGTAAAAGGAAGATCTAGATCTAGAATATTGAATCAAATCTACTTATGATATGAATCTAAGCTATAGATCTAAATACTTGCTTAACAAAAAATGGAAACAAGTAGTTTTAAAGTTTTGAAGGAGCAAGAGAGGAGAAGATTGGGTTGCTGCCGGAAAGATCAACCAAGAGACTTCTTGGTGGGATGCCAAGGGACTATGTTGTGAAGATGCTTGGAGATGGGAAGAAACAAACTAGATCACCCCTTCTTCCAAGCTAGGATACCTGAGAGCTGATCATACACTTGCACAAATACCCGTGAGATCCGATAACATATATAAAAGAGATTAAAATAACATTCATATAAACTTATAAACATGTAAAATCTAGATCTCTAATCATATATATCTAAGAAGAAATTAGCAAGTAAACTTACAACTTTCGTATCAACTGATAACGACCCTATCAAGGTCGGATTCACAAAGCAAAGACACAACAAATGTGAATAACACAACTTACCTCAATGGAGCCATGACAATTCTCATCCACACATAGTAGCACCACACACTTAGCGTCCAAAGCTTCTCTTTATTCTGAAGCAAAATAATGATGATACACAGTCACAATATGCAAGCACTTCTCTCCTTGACTCTAACTAGTTTCAAAAGGAGGAGATGCCTTGCTTTTATAGATTTGTGAAGAGAGGAAGGGCACATCAGATGAGAGATTTAGGGGATTGATGATGTGATTGATGGTTAGCTTGGAGTCTAACTCATGAGGTGGGCGCCACCTCAACAAGTGGTGCGCCCCCTCTCTTTGGATTAATCACCCAACCAACGAATCGCTGCCACATCTACTAATTCGCCGAAGCCAAGGAGGAATGTACACCCCTCTTAAGGAGAAAATCGACCTCCTTGATCTAATTGCCAATCAAGCCTGATTGTGATTGGTTTGGTGCTCAATAATCTCCAATTAAACCTTCAGTTAACTTCGATCCTAATTGAGACAAAATTCCCTCAATTTAGGAACTTAATTTTCTCTCATTATTTATTATTTATCTATTTTTTATTGCACTTTTTGATTTTTTGAGAGAAAATAGATTTGAGTGATAAATAATCACTCAAAGACTTAGGAAAGTGGGTTTAGGGGTTTAATGGGTGCTCCGGGTTAGAAAATGAGCACCCCCTTGGAAAATTTCATCTCTTAAACACACTTTTATTACATTTTTTACTTTCCCAATTAAACTATTAAAAAAATAACTTAAGTTTACGAAAAAAAATAATTTTTGCGAAACATAAAAAAAACCTCGGGGGACCTAGCACATGTCCATACAACTCAATACTAATTTCTAGCATGGTAATAAACATTGACACTTAGACTTTAATAACCTCCTAAGGCCTAGGGACCAAGACCAATATTCCAACTTTGAAAGAGTAAGGTGAAAAACTCAAAAATTATACGTCGCTTATTCAACATTGCATAATTAACAAGGGAAAAAACACCTTGGAATACCTATATTGATCCCTAAGTCTAGGGAAGCCAAGTCTTTTACAAAACCATCATGCCACGACATTTTTTTACAATTCCCTGTAGGGCATGGACACATGATTTTATTGAAAACAAGGGCCAAGGTGGCCTGCTAGGACTTCTGATCTTATGAACTTTGAACAAGTAAAAGAAGTTCTATCATTGCAGTCTCACTTGAAACCGTCTATGTGCAACTTAGTTGGTAAAAAGGTCGATCCCTTGACCCAGTTGCCTCTGTTGTGATGTCTCACTCGATGTCTAATGTCCCTATTTGGTCAAGGGCCATAATCAACAATAATGATTTACATTGGGTACCATCCATGAAATGTAGAGAAGTGCTTGGGGTTTTCCCACCACACCACGAGGGCTTCACTCAATAAACAACTATCATAGCACGTTCGGTCGTGGCATATGAAACAATACCCCTAATTTCACTAAATATTGGAAAATACCTTTCAAAATCGTTTTTTTTTACCCCCTCCCAATATGCCTTCCCAATTAAAAAAACCCCTATTTTCACTAGATATTGAATGTATCAATTTATTCATTAACATTTTTTATACCCCTTTATATTTCTACCTAATATATTGATATGATACCCCTCTTGTGACCCCACATGCATTCTATAATGCACCTTGCTTCTTTCGATGTATATCGTGGATGCACATTACTTTACCCACAATGCAATTACTCAACCACATATCATTATGATTTGCAACATCTAATGGTCTAATGAAGAGATAGGAGATCACTTCTTGTATGCCACTAGAGCCAATGCACATAGTACAACATTTAGATTGCATGTTGCAGTTCCCCAATCGCTGACTAAGCCTATTGTGGGCTAGGTATCTAAGCCCCCAGGGCCTGTAACAAGCTCTAGGAGGCTGACTAAACCTCCCAGGGCTTGTAATAGGCACGATTGGTTGGGTATTCAAGTCCCCAAGGCCTATTGAGGGCCTATAACAGGACCTGAAGGCTTAGAGGCCCCCAAGGCTATTGGTAACAACTGGCTCAGTGCTATTGGTAACAATTGGTTGTCAATGACCACTGTCTCTTGACTATGATTGATTGGAAACCCACTTCACCATGAAACCCTTGGCCTAAAGCATGCCTCAAGACGCGATTTCCCTGCTTATTGGTAAGCTCGAGCCTTGCCTCAACTCGGTTTCTCATCCGACTGTGATCCCGCCATCTCCATTTGGCGGATATTTGTCAGCCTGCCCATATAAAAAAGACCCCAAAGTATTTTTGTATTGTTACATTAAATAAAAGAACTCTTTGCCCCTTAATATATAAGCAATATAATTTTTAGGTTTTCATGAATATTTAATACTGCAATATGAATGAACGTGGTATTATATTGCCTTCTAGTGAAGCCCCCGTTTTCCCACAAGGTTTTCCCACGAGGCTTTCCTTGGAAAATTGACAACCACTTACCAAAGAGGTCCCACAAAGGCATGCCATAAAATATTTGGCAATGCAAGTATCGCTACAAGGGGGTATCACCTCAACTTAGGTACATGCACTTGCATTTGAAGGCAACTTCCATATTGGTAAAACTTTTGGTATGGGAAATGCATTACAAAACCATATCTCTTGCAATCATTATTAAGCATGTGGGATTATTCACAACTTGCAAAAATAAATCAAGTATTAATGTGGACCAAAATCCCAACATAGGTATATCTCATTTAGTAGTAAAACTTGTAATTATTACATAAATCCTATAAACAACAAATATAAGCCAGATACAAGCCACAAGGCATGTCACACAATCATCAACTATCAACAATTTTAATGTTAGAGTGGCTACTTGATTGGCAAAGCTTTTGGTGACACAAATATGAGTATTAATGTGTAACAAAAATCAACATAGGAATGTCACTTTGGTAGTAAGAGTTGCAATTTATTATGGGCATCCCATATATAACAAACCATAAAATGCTTTGTAAACCATCTATACCTCACAATTGATATCGGAGTAAGGAAGGTTGCTATAACATCAACTCAAGTGCTTGCATTCTAATGCCAACTTTTGGATTGAGAAAGCTTTTGGTTGGGGTAATGCCTTATAAACTATCTCTATCTCACAATTGTTATGCATGTGGGAGTATTGGGAGTTTTAATGTAGAACAAAATCTTGACATAGCAATATGTCATTGTACTACTAAGACATGCAACTACAAGCCATGACAACACCATTGGTGTTACTATTATAGTTAGGGAGGATGTCGTTACATCAGCCTAGGACTTGCACCACTAATCCAACATCCAAGATCAAGAAAGCTTTTGGTGCATATAATGTCTTATAAAGCTTATTTGTGTCATGATTTTTATGCATGTGGGATTATTCACAATATATGTAATCAGGAAAATATTAATGTGGAATGAAATCCCTCAATAGGTTTATGGCACTATTGTAGCAAAACTTGTAAGTATTATGGACACTACATAAATAAAAACCAAACATTCAAGAGAATTTCCCAGGCATATGAGACACGATTGACAATGTTAGTACCGAAGTAAGGGAAGATGCTAAGTTAGATCAACTGAAGGACTTAATCGATGCCATGATATCGCTATCGAGACTTCTAACCTCCAAATCATTGAAGCACCCCTTTAATATATATTTCCAATTCTTCCTATTTTGCACAGGCTTTGTTGTGCTCAAACTCGTTCCCAAATTGTATTCAATGACATCAACAATGGACAATTATATCTTTCTACTCTTCCACAGAAATTGGTTGTCTATTCTCTCGGCCACTGGGACAACAAGAGGTCTTAAAAGTCAAAGGGAAGAAACAATGGGTTTATCATTTGCAAAAGTCAGTTTTTGGATTGAAGCAATCACCGAAGCAGTGGTACAAGAAGTTTGACCATGTAATCCTTGAAAGCAGATTTTGATATAGTGATGTAATCCATGCATCTAATATAAAATAGTCAGGGAGCAAACAATTGCTATATCTTTTTATGCTGGTGATTTGTTGCTAGTAAGCAAAGATGCCAATTCAATTGCTGGCATGGAGTCATTTGTTTTCTACATTGGTGATGGACCTGGACCTGTGGTGAAGTTCATTACTACTCTGGGATAGAAGTGATAGGGACAAGGACACCAATAATTCTTTTTGGGCCAAGGAGGGATATCCTAGAGAAATTCAAGAGGAAGGATTGCAAACTTATATCTGACTAAATTCACTACTGTTTAAAATCGTTGAAGGAGATGGAACCATGTCTGGATATGAAATTGGTTGGATTACTTGAATTTCGAATCAGAGTGCAGTCATGTATTCCATGATTTGTATTAGGCTATACATCGTCGATGCAATGGAAATGTTCTCAGTTTATAGCCAACTCAGGGCTGGAGCATTGCACTGTGGTAAATCTAATATTTAGATACTTGTAAGGAATAAGGATCTATATTTTTGCCATTGAAGTTTTGACGACTAAGAAGATGATCTAGGCGACTACACTGATGTTAATTGGATAGGTGCTGTTACTAATCGAAGGTAATTGAGTCACAGGTATGCCATCACACTTTTTTAGAGATGCTGTGAGAGGAAAACAGCGATTGTGGCATTCAACTCAGAGATTAAATATATGGATGCAACACAAGTCTGCAAGGGAGCGATGTGACTTCACTGGTTGCTTGGAGAACTAGCACTCTGATTTAATGGAAGTTTGATATTGATTTACTGTGGAAATCAACGTACCATCGCACTTTTGAAGAATCCTGAGTATCACTTGAGGTCAAAGCATATTAGTACCACTTTGTTCTTGAGGTGGCAGAGTTGTCAATATTCTAAACAACTCTCGAAGAAGACTCAATTGAATCGAATGGAATTTAAGGTGATTGATCCATTGTTAGTTGTATTTGTCTTAATATTGGCACATAACCATTTTGATGCCCAATGAATAAGGTGGCGACATAGATTCTATATATATATTTTAAGGTAATGGGTCTGTATATATAATATTGCTTTTTGAGAAGTTGTGTTATTGTTTTTATCTCCATTTTATTTTGTTTAATGAAATATTCAGAATGGTTACACCATAATATATTTTTTTGTTATTCCTGTCTTTAAATGTATGCATGTCATCACCATGGTTGGAATTTATTTATAAAAAAGGTGATTGGAATTTATTTATTTATTTATTTTTATTTATAAAAAAAAGCCATCTACATTATAAACACTTAAAAGGGGAGGAAGGAGATGTAGTAATGTCACAATGTTGGTCACTTGCATGAACTCTATCTACAATGTCACCTTAAAGGAGGAAAGAAGATGGTGGCTTGATATTTAATATCACAGGCTTTTTATAACTTATGTTTTTTAGTCAGATTGAGATTTAGAGTCCTCCGAGTCAAGAGGAAAGGGAGGTGTTTTTAATCTAATCGTGATCATTAAAATAAAATGAATGGTTTTTTGGTAAAAGAAAATCTCAAATCTCATATTACATGAACAATGGAAGAAGAGTTGCTACAATCATAGAAAAGATAAAGGTGGTTCCTTGTATGAGCAAAATTATAAATAAAAAAGACATAGTACAAAACTAGGAGCATATATGACAACATCTGGAGCATTTATTGAAAGAGCTCTATTGTTGGAATGTGATGAAGGAGGTTCCTTGTATGAGAAAAACCATAAAGAAAAAATACATACTAAAAAACGAGGAGCATATATGACAACATCTGGAGCATTTATTGAAAGAGCTCTATTGTTGGAATATGACAGAGAAACATATGATAGACATCCAAATTTTGGAGAAGAGATATAGGAGACTTCTAGTCTTTGTGTGGATGTTGACTTGGAGATCATAATTGCAAGGTGTCGATGGTAGACATGTTTAAATGGATCTTTTATGACAAACACTCGATCCTTTGACCCTTTGTGGATTTAGGAGGATCCCAAGAGTTGTGACATGATTATGAAATTTGAGATGGTCAAGTCTCAAGAAAGACAACCAAATCAAGGAATAATCTACTTATCATATACCAAAGTTGATTGGTGATCTTGTTTACACATTACTTTACTTGAATAGTGGATTAAAGGTTGCTTCCACAACTAATTGCATGTTGTTAAGCACCATTCTCCAGAATGATGACTTCCAAAATTGATGGCCCATGTCTCATCCTAGGTTACTATGATGTTCATAGGAGTGGACAAAGAACTTTCAGAGAGATTGCTTAGTGGGAAAGCCAATCAACTACTTTGTTTCCCCATGATGAATGTATATGAGCTTGCTATTTTGAAAGTTGTCGACCACCTTGGATTTTGCTTGAAGGATACCAAGCAGTTCTTAGTGCTAAGAGGTAAAAAAATTATTTAGAAAGTGAATTCGAAGCTTAGATTATCCTTATGATATATTCTTCAATTTGGTTGTGATAAGACTTTGAGGAATTCTCATGAGGGATTTTCTTCAAGCCATAGGGTAACCATGAGGTAGTGCTCAAATGTGTGGTAACCTATACTTGCAAAAGTGGAACAGATCCCACCTTGTGTCCTTCAATATTTTAATCCCAAGGGGCTAGCTCAACTAGATGTTGCCAATATTGATGAATAACTGGCTTGTTTTGTGTTAGTAGGTGCATAGTTTGAATCCTCCTTGGTGAGGTGCACCAGTCATACCACTGAGTTTAACTAGGGATTCCATCAACCAATTTGGGGAACCATTCCTTGGGTTTCGATGCAATATTTTCCTTGGAAAAAAAGGAAGAGAAGACCTTGAAGAAGGGTTGTAGCCTTTGCCTTGTTGTTTGAGCAACACCCCCAGAATGAAAGATGATCCAAATCACTTCTCCTAAACTATTCCTAAGCACACTTACAACTCTTGCTAGATCCATATTTCTTTTTGCAACCCCATAGAAATTGACCATAACCCACATTGGATATGGGGAGACCATTTGATAAATATGGACAAGTCCGAGCACGTGGAGATATGGGATTTCATTAGGCCAAAGATCTTGATGACATATAGGATTCCACTGCTTCCCCTTGGATGATCAACTTTGATTTGGAGGCCTTAACAGTTTTAGTAATTTCTCCTAAAATATTCTTAAATTTCTTACTTTTTGCAGATTCCAACAAATGAATGTTTTGTCTATGGACTTTTGAATTGGGATGATTTCTACGTGTTGGGGCCCTAGTCTTGGAACATGTCTTTAATGGATTTACTATTATTTTTTTCTTTTAATTTTTATCTTGAAGCATCCTTCCACCTTCTCCATACCCTCTTGGAAAACTAACAAGAGGACATGATATGGATATTGTCTTCTGTGCTAGCATTGCAACCAAGGAAAATAAAAAAGGTACTTGCATGCTTTGATGTATAATATATCCCCTTGAATTTTTTTTCCTATTGAAAACCAAGGTCATGAAAGTTGAGATTTTCCCCGAGCTATTAGCTAAGATACCAAACCTCATTCCACCATTTTCAATTATGTAAGTGGATAATTTCATTTAAAACCATTACATATCCTTGTTTGATAATGTAATCCCCTAACTTAGGCCTCCATCTAGGAATGCCAACTACTTCTAGGTTTGGGACAAAACAAAGCTGAATAATCTTCCTAATTCCTTGAGTTATTGGATTTGACAAATGAACTAGCAAATCAATTGGATCCTTCTACTTTTTGAAACCTGTTCTTGGTAAATCTTCCCAAAAATCCCTTACCTTTATCCAATCCTTTTTTGCTAGTTTCTATTTGATGTGGGAAAGATATTACTTTAGCCTGATATGGGGAAGGTTATTCCATGGGGTGTCCCAAAATGTAACATCCCTAGAGTGAATTTCCCAAAAGTGGTACATAACATTCAAAGGGATGCTTTGAACTACACTATTCCAAATGTGGGAACTTTAAGGGAGAGGGGAGCAGGATTACGCTTTATGGTCTCCCATTCAAATACTTACATCTTAGTATCTTGTTTTTGATGGAATTTGGTTCCCTAATGAATCTCCATATCAACTTGGTAGTAAGAGCTATATTCATGGGACTCAATTCTCAACCCAAAACCTCCTACCCATAGAAACCATGTGCTGGGGGAGGAGATGCCATTTCTTCTCAATATTAACACCAGTCCAAAGGAAATTTTGAATGGGAGATTAAATTTCATTCAAAATGGATTTAGGGGATAGGAGTATATAACTTAGGAAGACAGGGACAACAAACAACATGGAGGAGGTGGATACACTAGTGGTTATTGGCCCAACCATCCATCTTAGTTCTAATCTTCTGAATGGTATTTTCCAGCTAATCTTTCCATATACTAGGGTTTGAGGGTGGAACCCAAATACATTGGGGGGAATTCCTCTTTGGAGAATCCCAAGGAGAGTATGATTTTAGAATGGGTTTTGATATTGGGATTAAGAAAGAAAAACATATATTTCTCCAAAGTTATTTTTTGGCATGTGGCTAGCTCAAAGTCTCAAGTTTCTTGATTTTCTAGTCTTCCCTTAGAATATCCTCCTCCCATTAGCATAACATCATCCATGAATTGGGAGTGGGTGATAGTGGCTAGTGTTTCAAGACACTTTGTCTATGTGGGAAAGGACAAAGCTCTCTAGTCTAAATGTGATAGATCTAGAACAAAACACAACAGAACATACCAAATTTCCTAGATTGATCAAATTACAAAAGATGTAGAGGGATTGCTTACCTTGCAACCGTAGTGATGTCTCCTTGCTTCATGTATCCCTTGATCTTCAGCTGCAAAAAAAAATACAACAAACAAGTGGAAACACACAAACAATAATAATATGCAATATTGATTAATCTAAACTAGTGGTCAAGGAAACTAATTCGAAAGATCTATAATGCACGGTAAACCTTTATGGAAAGAGTATATATTACTGTATTAATGAAATTAAAGAAGATGAGATTACAACCATTGCCATGACGTTGCAATTTCTTCCAAATGATCTTTTCCTCAAAGATCCAATATTGCCTCCAATGAACGAAAGGGTTTCAAATCTAGCAGAATTTCTTTAGCGTTTAGATACTCTAATCCTTCATCCCCTAACTATGAAGAGGAGGCTTGTATAGATAGGCCAAAAATTATAGAAGGGGTTGAGTATTTGATGGAGAAGGCTAAGGGATCATCCCAAGAAGTTAGGGGATCACATGCCACCTTCACTGACTTATTGGGATAAGCCTCCACGAAGACACTTGTTCTAGAAGGCTCCCAAAGCTTCTCTTTTTCCTTCCTAACTGACAGTGATGCACTTTGTCAACTAGAAACCTGCGTCATTGAAGGGTGACACACGCTGTTCAAAGGAAAACAATTTCAATGACGTGCTTTGTCAATATGCAAAGCACGTAATTAAGGCTCTGATGCAACTTGTCAATGAGCAAGGTGTGTCAATGTGACAACAAAGGAAAAAACCATTCCAATTCCCTTCCTTCATTCAATTTGGCATAAATGATTTAGGAATTAGGACAAGTAAAGAATACATATCTCATGATGGCGAGATTCTAGTGTAATAATGCCCCCCAAAGCATGAAGCTATATGAATAGGATAGGTGAAGTGCTTTGATGTATGGAAGTTTAAGGAAAAGACCATCGGTTGAAATGATGAACAAGGACTTCCGCAACACCACTAACTCTAAGATATGTGTCTCAAACGATTCATAGCATGGTTGTCGACCAATACACTGCAGATCCATGAAAACACTGAATAAAAATATGGCCACTAAGAATACAAACGTGGATCCATACATCCATGAAAAGACTAGATCGTAGCCACGAGAAGGTACACGGTGGATCTACGGGACAAACTAGAAACCTGTGTCATTGAAGGGTGACACACACTGTTCAAAGGAAAACAGTTTCAATGATGCACTTTGTCAATATGCAAAGCGCGTAATTAAGGCTCTGATGCAACTTGTCAATGAGCAAGGTGCGTCAATGTGACAACAAAGGAAAAAACCATTCCAACTCCCTTCCTTCATTCAATTTGGCATAAATGCTTTAGGAATTAGGACAAGTAAAGAATACATATCTCATGATGGTGAGATTCTAGTGTAATAGAATGCCCCCCAAAGCATGAAGCTATATGAATAGGATAGGTGAAGTGCTTTGATGTATGGAAGTTTAAGGAAAAGACCATCGGTTGAAATGATGAACAAGGACTTCCGCAGCACCACTAACTCTAAGATATGTCTCTCAAACGATTCATAGCATGGCTGTCGACCAATACACTGCAGATCCATGAAAACACTGAATAAAAATATGGCCACTAAGAATACAAATGTGGATCCATACATCCATGAAAAGACTAGATCGTAGCCACAAGAAGGTACACGGTGGATCTACGGGACAAAATTGAACATAGCCACAAACCTATACAATGTGGATCTACGTGACAGAATAATGGTTCCATCATGATGTCCATGTGATAACCTACTCAAAAATATCCAACACAACCTAGGTTAGATACATAAGTTAACCCAAGGTCTTCATCTCGAACCTGCAAAAGTACAATTCTAACCATGCGAATAGATGTCCTAGAGTTGAACATGGTAGAAATCACTTAATTACCGGTCATTGAGGTATACCATTAACAAGGGAAATCATCATTAATGTCAATGAATCCCAAGGTACTCTATTACATTCCTCTGAATGTGAATTGATGAGTTGAAGTCGAACATTCAGTGGAATCTCTCAGTCAGAGGTCAATCATGTGAACCTCCTGCTGAAAGTGAGGTAACTTTCCACTAAGGTATGCAAGCCCAAGGTACTTGACTAGTTTCTAGGTTTAATCCTTGGATGATGTGTTGAATTCGACAAGGATAAACCCATCAAAGGAGGGCCATGATGTTTCCCCCATCATTGACACAAAACAATATCAAAGATATTTTGGAGCAGATCAGATTGTAGAGTGATATTTGAGACTGACTCAGAGGTGACTGACACAAAGGAAGGTATAATGACTGTAGAGGTTGACTCGAAAATGGAATTCCCTTGAACATGGAATGGCATGACTTGGCAGCATTGACCTGAGGAGATAAACACCAAGACCTAATACAACAAATGATCGATGCATTTTTTGAATGACCCAAATGAGTATAATGACTCATGGACATGGTATAAATCGAGGACAAAATGATTAACAAAGTGTTTGAATGAAATGCAAACAAGTGCCATGTTCAAGGGTGACTATAAGATTCCACTAATACAGGTAGATACACACTCTTTCCTTATTCCTTGTCATGATTGACGAGTACCTCTTTGTTTATTAACGATCTTGAGGAGTATAACAAATGATTGATATAGCTTGTCCTTTGGACGAGTCCAATCTCACATGTTTTACAAACTTGATAAATGAGGGGTTCGCCCGTATAAGCGTCCTTCAATGTTGAATTTTAACGAGTCCACAGAAGGTAAACTCAATGTCATTTCATGTTTAGAGAGTTTGAAAAGACTAAAGGAAACTCCAAGGTGTACTTTTTTGTAGATTTTAGTTTGAGGGGTTCGAAAAGTATAAACTATCACCCCATAGACGACCTTTCACATCCTTTTACACGCGTGAAAGAGACAAGTTCTCTTGGCAAGCTTTTCATGTTTTGGGAGTTTGAAAAACATTTAAAGAAAACTCCAAGGGGGTTCCTTTTTTGTAACAATTTTACGAGCCCGAAAGAGATAAAAGTAAACTCGGTGACTTATTCTCATTTATTTACGAGCACGAGAAGGAACAAAGACTAACTTGACCCCTTTTGTTCTTAAGTTTAGCGAGCACGATAATGGCATCAAAAAAGCACTCGGAAGCTTTTTCATATTTAACAAGGAACATGAAAAAGTAAAAAATGATCTCCGTCATAGCCAAAAGTCATCAATTTTAACACGTACACTTCACAACAAGTATTAGAGCCAATATGTAGATTAAAACACAAAATTATAGTCAACTTAGTAAAAAACCACTTGGAATATTCCATTTTGGTGTTAAAAAGGGTAAAAAGTAAAATTATTTACCATTGTGTTTTTTACCAAGTTGGGAGTGAGTGAAAAGCTCTTTTTAGCTCAAATTTTCCGTGGAGATTGCAAGAGCGTCAATCAACCATTCAACATCCGGCCAGGTCTAGGTAATCCTACTCCTTTTTATTTTCAATTTCATGTTCAAATTTCTTGTTTTTATGCACATTTGAGTAGTTTTAAGGGTCATTCTATAGGGGGAAAGTGCGTGACTTGGGTGACACACTTCTCCCTTTTTGGAAGTGTGTCATACAACGGTGATGCACATACCAAATGGGGTAAGTGCGCCACTGACTCCTTGTTTCCGGGGTGCGTCGGCGGTAGAGCGACCCCAAAAATTTAGAATGCAAGCCAAAAAATGGATTTTGTTGCCATGAAATGCTTCTTAAATTGAAGTCCATGCAGAATTTACCAATCAAGATGGTGCAATGGAAGGAGAGGGATCATGAATTAAAATATTTCCAGGTGGAAAATGATCCTCATTCAATCAATGCTTTGAGGGAATGTGGTTTGTTAAAATTATTTCAAGTACAAGGAATTAGAGCCCAACTCCAGTTGTTGGATTACTTGATCCAAATGTGGGACCTTGATTAACAATATTTTCAAGTTGGGACACATATTCACATTGGATATCAAGGACATTTATTTTCTGATGGGGTTGTCAAGGTGTCGAGCCCCAGTGTCACTATCCACTCCTAGAGGGAGTGATAGGACTACTGAGGATTTGATTGCACAATTTTGCACTCCCGGGACCCATATGTTAGGTGGGAAGATTCCCATAAAAAATGTGCGAGATCGTCCTTTGAGAACTTTACTGTTCACCATTGAGAGAGTAGCGAGTGCATGGCTCCTACGGTATTCAATTGGTGTGAGGGGCTCCTAGCAAACCTCAAAGAACAATTGACCAAATGTAGGAGGGGAGAAATCAATCAATTTGGCTATGGATTGATTGTGGTTTCCTTCTTCCTAGAGAGGGTCCCCCTTCTTCGTCCACAGGTAGAGATCAATGATCTCGATCCACGAGATCCATGCATGTTGAGGTGGACTGAGGTGATGGCTCAACATGGTGTTGGTGGGCCTATGATCACTTATGGGCCTACCTTCTTCATATGGTTACGTAGTCAACTACTTATGGTAGAGGACTATGCATATGCAGGAGAATATTTCTGAGGGTATCCAGACTTAGTGCTTCCAGAGGGAGAGAACTGGGGTGAACTAGGTAAGAAGAAAACTCCTTTGTTTTTAAATTTTTATGCATTTTATGGTTTTTTCGTTTTTTTGTAGTACTGATACTTTATACTTTGCTACATAGATATTGGGCCTTTGAGACCTGTTGTATCTTTGCCTATTGAAAGGCGAGGAGTAGTCAGGGAGATGGTAGCGGCTAACCGAGAGGATGTAGAGGATTGGATGAGATCGAGGAGAACCTCCAGCAACTGACCGCAGATATTCCCTATATCTCCATAGATGACTTGCCATGGCACTATCAGCGATAGACAACTGGGGTTTTCGGTCGTTTTGGTTGTCTAATCCAGTGGGTGGAAAGGGCCATCATATGCTATCATGAGAACCAATAGTGATAGCATGTATATCCAGTGATGTACTGAAAGCCATGAGCTTCATATTTTTGTCATGATGATATACTGAAAGCTATGAGCTTCAGATTTTTGTATCAATACTTTTTTGTAAAACTTTTAACAGGCTTAATATAAAATATTACCTAGCGATTTGTACAACGTGTCTTAATGATGAATGCAGGTCTCATTTGTGTTGTTTATGTATTGATGGATAATTTACATGTTGTGCTACTTATACATTTTTAATGAAATTCCTAAAGACGTGCAATGTGCCAATCTAATATAAAATTAGCTAATGAATTTGCAACCGTGTTCATACACCTTGGGATATGTTGGTATTGAACAAACTCAAAATACCTCTCCAAGAGACACACTCGTCGGAAAAGACGGAGTAGTGTAGGGTTGCGGAAAACATAGAATCGGTTTAGATGGGAGACCAAAAGTTGGGAATCCAGATAGATGAGAATGTGGTCCACACCAAGGGAAGATGCGTCATTTAACAATCCAATCACCGCGTGATACTCAGTGATTTTATTAGTTGCAGGACCTAGGCAAGTTCCTCCTGAGTTTATCAGTTCACTGACAGGGGAATAGATTACCCAAGCTGCCGAAGCGAGGTTTCAGGTGTGCTACATAGCACCATCTGCGAATCCATAATAGGTTTCCATCTGCACATCTAGGAAGAACATGATATAAGCAGTTATAGTTGGAATGAGACCCTAACACACTAAAAAGAAAATGTTACACCAAATCAAACACAGTCATTATATACAATATATACAGAGTATTGATGCAGGATGACCTAATCATAGTACCATTTTAGGTAGAGCCCATTTTGAGGCTCCCCTAATGGTATTGCGTCGTAATCAACCAACTCATAAGCTCCTTTTTCTAAATACGTTTGAAAATGTGTGGGCCATGCCACATGGAATCAAATTTGCCTACTCCTAGTTTTTCATTTTTTTTGTCATATGTGAAAACCAAGTCACCCTCGTTAAAGATGAGAGGTTGTAGGAATTTATCATACTGGGGTTTGATGCATTTCTTGTGCGCTTCATTGGATAGAGCAGCATCATGGCAAGTCTCATTGAGTCTTGCTAAGTATAAGTATCTCTCTTCCCCAACTGTAGTTTTTGGTAGAATTTCGACGACTAGTTTCAAAGACGGAATCTCGCACTCAATAGGAAATACTGCCTCCAGTCCGTACACCAATTGAAAAGGTGTGAAATCGGTAGCAGTCTTTACGGAGGTTCTATATTCCCAAATGGATGAAAAGAGTATCAAGTGCCCATTTGATCTATGGGACCCTACCATGTGTTGTATCATGGTTTTCAAGACCTTATTGATGGCCTCTACTTGACCATTCACTTGGGGATAGTAGGGGGTTGAGTGTTCATGAGGAAAACCCAAATTGGTGCTCAGTTCAGTCACCATTTTGTTCTGGAAATGTGAGCCATGGTCTATGACAATGGCTTGTGGAACCCCAAACCTAGCAATAACATGATTGAACATGAAGAGTGCAGCTATTTTTTCGTCTTCATTATATGTAGGCATATCCTCGTCCCATTTAGTGAAATAGTCAACAACTACAATAACATAGCCATGCCCCTCGGCCAAGGTAGGCTTACAGTGAATGAAATCTATGCCCCATTTTGCAAAGGGGTTGACGACATAAAATAGGTGTCAAGGGGAAGGATGCGTGCACTTTTTGGAATGGAAAAACTAGCAGGGAGGACACTTCTTAACAGCTTCCATGCAATCTTTAAATATGGATGGCCAAAAGTATCCAACGTGTAAAATATTCTGGGCTGTAGCCATCCCAAAGATGTGACCGCCACATGCCCTTGAGTGGTAGTCATTTAGAACATGCTCAACCTCCTCGTGAGTCAAACATCATCATAAGAAGGAATCAATGCCACGGGGATATAGGGTGTCACCGATGATTAGGTAATATTTGACATGATGGCCGCGGATATGACAATGTTCATCGTGGGATAGGCAAGGTCCAAAGCGTTTTGTTTGGAGATACAATGTGATATCTCCGTACCATCGATCATAAGTACTGATCAGGAACAATGACTCATCGAAAAGAGAGTTAATGGGCTCAGGGTCTTGATCAATACGAGGAAGATCAGAAATTAGCTCCGCGAACACTAATGACTTTTTGGATTTTTCCTTTTCAAACTATAGATCGAATTCTTGAAGAATCACGATCCATTGCGAATATTTTCCTCCTAGTACTTGACGCATTCAGACATGGTACATAGGGTTTGAATCAACGATGATAGTGGTAGTACAGAGTAGAATGTAATGACATAACTTTTGGACGGTGATGAAAACTTCCAGAGCCGACTTCTCCACATGTGAATAATGAGTTTCAGAGTCGATAAGACCCTTACTAAGATAGTAAATCACATGTTCTTGCACGTTCTATCTCCTTGTACTAAAACCATACCAACAGTCGAGGTAGAGGCAGCAAGATAAATGATATAATCCTTGGTGTAATCAGGTGGTTGTAACACGGGTGCATGGGTAATGGCGTGTTTGAGATTGTCAAAGGAACTTTGGGCATAGTCATCCAAGATAAACATGATGTCCTTCTTTAACAAACACATATAACCCTGTGTTTTCTACACATAATTACACACGAAACGACGCAAGTATTTTTCCTTCCCATGCAAACTTTGAAGTTCGGTGATGTTCGTGGGTGGGGGTAGTGCTAGAATAGACTCTACCTTGAGGGGATCAATAAGGATCCCATCTTTTGAGATGATGAAGCCAAGGATATGTCCGGACTCCACACATAGTATGCACTTTTGAGGATTTAAGCAGATGTTATAGCGTCAACATCTGAGGAAAAAACTGTCAGATGATCGATGTGAAAATCATGATGATTTGAATGAGCTGGAAAATTATTGAGGTAGGGTTCCACAAAATACTTAATATCGTGAAAGGCATATGCCATGGCTCGTTAGAATGCGGCGCTATCATTTTTAAGGCCAAAATGCATTTTGCGGTATGCAAATGTACCCATGGGCAGATGAACGCAGTCTTGTACTGGTCTGCCGGGTGGATCTCAATTTGATTGTAGCAATAAAATACATCCATAAATGAAAAGATGTCACTATGGACACAGTTGTTAATGATTTGGTCGATAATGGGGTGGGGTAATTGTCCTTAGGACAAACACTATTTAGATCCCGATAATCAACACAAACTCTAATGGTTCCTTGTTTTTTTGTAATCGGAACAATATTGGAGACCCAATCTGTCAAGGGGATAGGGTAAATGAAACCAGCTTTCAATAGCTTTTTAATTCCTGCTTTGATAGCCGCAGTCATTCGATGGTGCACTGGATGAAGTTTTTGTCGTATAGGTTTTGCGTCGGGATAAGTTTTGATTTCATGCACAACGATAGCAGGATCAATCCCAAGCATTCTTCATAGATCCATGCGAATACGTCGCGGAATTTTTTGTACAAGGCCGTATAAGTTTTGATTTCATTAGAATAATAAGGTTGGCCAATGTGGATATGTTCCACGAGGCCTAGTTTTGCCGAGATGTCAACAGTAGTGGTAGGTGTAATGTTTTCCAAATTCCTTTCGGTTATTGTATCCTGGGTAAGAACAGGAGGTTGAGGGTTGGGAATGACATCCGGTGAAATAATCGTTTGAATCACATTCTCTATTGTGTGTAAAGGCGGGAGGAAAGACGATCGATGGTGATTGTCTTCCCATGGAGGCTCATCCAAGCTCATTATCTCCATGATCGATTCATCAGAGTGAAAAGTATGGAGGAGATGATCTAATGATGGCGAGGATGAGTTCCGCTAAGATGGAAGAGAACCTGAGTCTGATGCCACCAAGTGGTGGTCATCAGGTGAATCAAATGCCAATTGGATGGCCTCATAAATGGATTCAGCTGGGATGTGAGGCATCTAATCTCCAATCGAATTGATATAAAATGGATCGGGAACAATCCAAAGATCTGTTGAGTTGGAAGAAGATGCAGTTATGGAAGAGATCATGTTCACCCTAGCAACGTGTGATGGGGGATTAGGTGTTGGAAAGAATCCCATCAGAGATGAGTCTTTAAGGAGTCCTACCCCCACACTCTCATAGATTTGCGAAGAGTTCCCTAAAAGGGGGACATTATCTGTAGGATGAGTTGCGGTGTTTGGTGTACACAAATCTAATTGGTTGATAGTGACAATTTTCCCATGATGGGGAAATTCCACAATGTGGAAGACGAAAGAAGTGATCGCAGTTATAGCGTAGAACCAATTTTGACCAAGAAATAAGTTGTAATCCAAAGGAACTGCGACTAATTCCACGTTAATGGAAACAATCTTACCTCGCAACTCAATGGCTAAATATTGTAGAAGCCCGTGTGGTTGAAATCCGCGTCCGTCAAATGCTTTTAGGGTGGTAGGGGAACGGTTCCATTTAGAAGAGCCAATGGCTCCCCAATAGGACAACAAAATTACTGAAGTAGAGGCTCCTTCATCTAAAACAATATGATGGATATTTTTCCCGGTGACATTGGTAATGATTTGAAATGCCAATTGGAGGGAAAGCATCGGCTTAAAGTATTCCAATCTAAACATGATGGTGTTAGATAAATTTGGATCCACTGCTCCAATAGAAGATAACAAAGTCTTATGATGATTAGGGCAGTTTTGTAAGACTTCAAGGGTTGACATAGCACATGGTGCTTGGGCTAGATCTTCCACAATCTTATAGTTTTGAGCGGCCTGGGCATTGGGATTGAAAATTGCTTTACGGTTTGTGCTTTTGGGTGGATGCAATATTGCATCTGGTATAATTTTTTCTATGGTCAAAGGACCTTGTGACAGAGGGATAGTGGATGCGTATTTGGAGGATTTTTCGGCATTACCTCCATCAAATTCTTTGTCAGGAATAGAATCGTATGTACATATCCTAGTAGATAAGTTGATCATTTCACTACTCATCATGAGAACATGAGCGGTTGTGGATGGTTCTCCTTGAGGAGGGGTTGGTTGTTGTGCAACCATTTATTGTTGTTGTGTAGGGAAGGGGTCCATTAAAGTTGCGGTTGGAGGGTGTCCTTTGAGGAAATTTTGGACTTCTTCACAATGTGGGAATTCTTTCGTGAAGTGGTCATCACCGCATAGTAATCATGGATAATTAGCCTTCTGTATTGGTTTGGTGTTAGGAGGTTCTGGATTGTTCTTGGGTTCCTATTGGTTAGAATATTTCTTGGATTTAACTTTGTTTTTCTTCTTACCACTAGAATTCTGAGATGAAGCAAATTGGATTTAATTCACCTCCGCAGTGGAAACAGGACTGGGTGAATGGTTGGTGTTATTACCAGCCTGTGACAGGGTTGGGGTTGAAACCATGTGGCTTTGTGATCCAACCGATTGAGTAGCATGTTGGGTATAAACAGAACCAATGATTCCATTGGTATGCGATCTCGTGGGGGGTTTCATTGGGTCATGTGTGGGGCGAGGGGCATTGGGAATTATGCCGTATAATTAGAAGATTGAGCATAGACTAAGTCTAAGTACTGGGCACATGAAATATCTTGTTCTTCCGTAACGACCCCGCCCATAGAGATGTATTTGGCCATGATAGGTAACAATGATTTGGTAAACCAATCAACCAATAATTGATCCGGAATGGGAGCTTTAATGATCTGACGTCTCCTCCTCCATTCGTGAATATGATCGGAAATATGAATAGAGGTAAATTGCTGGAGTAAAGTTAAAAGATCCGTACAGGTTTCATATTGGATTGGTAATTGGAAATGTGTAAGAAAAGACATAGCCAAGGTCGAAAGTAGGCGACATAGTGTGGTGTTAATTCGATGTACCATTTGGTGGCTGTGCTGGTGAGGGTTCATTGGAATAGCCTCAAATGGATGGAATCATCCATTAATGAGTTCGAGGAACACCACAAGTGGTAGGTCATTACATGGTTTTTGGGATCCTCGCCGTGTCTTCTGTCAAACTTGGGTATGTCTGACGGGTGCTTCACAGGAAAGGGTGGCCAATTCATGCCATGTTGAATGGGATCGTTGGTCAAGCGTGGCAGGTCTGGCAGATCTAATGTATCCAGAAATGGTAACTTTCCGTTTGGATGCGGGTACTAGTAATATTGGTAAGGCATTTGAGTACCAGTAGGACCATAGATCGATTGATCGTAAGATACTCCCATAGAGAGTCTACCATATGGAGGGGGTCCTCCCGCATTAGGAGGTGGACCGGATGGAGGTCCTCCCGAATGAGGGGGTTGTTCGGATGGTGGGGTTGGAGGTGGGATAGTGGTGGAGGTGGAGGTGGGACAAGTGGTGGGGGAGGGGGTGTGCTGTCGGTTAGAGGCCTAGTCGGTGGAAAATTATGATGCCCCCATGGGGTGTTTGTGTTTCCAGGGTAAGGTACTCCAGGATAAAGGTTTCCTGGAGGAGTTTTATAAATTTGACCCATTTCTACATTATGATTAACCAGATATGTATAAATCCATGGGGGTTGGTCCCATACAAATGGTCCTCCCGCATGATGTGCCCACGAGGGTTGTCCCATGGCTGGGAGTGAACTCCTAGTCATATTATAAGTCACAAACAAAGGTGGTCCTCAGATTACATTTTTTCCACTAACTAAAGGTTCCCCCCTAGTTAGATTTTGTCCACTGACTAAGGGTTTTCCCCAAGTTGAATTTTGTCCACCAACCAAGGTTTGCCCCATGATTATGCTTTGGCCACTAACCATAGGTTGCCCCGAGGTCATATTTTGACCACTAAATAGGGGGTGAATTCCAACCATACTTTGTTGTGAAGGTTGTGTTCCAGTCACGAAGTTAACAGTGGTCGAAGGTTTCCCTCCCATCATTGGGGTCAAAATAGGTCTAGAACCGACCAAATATGAAATGGGTGGAAAAGATGGTTGGCCTGATTCGTAGAAGGTCATGTTGGGAACATACATTCTTGGTGAGGGAAAAGTAAAATAATGCATAGGGGAATGGTGTTCAGAATTCACTACTTTTGAAGTGGATTGGGAAGGGAAACTATGGCTCCTTACCCGTTCTCCAAGTGTCTGTAAGCGAGCCACGATATCTTGAAGTGGTCCAAAAAAATCCATGTTCAAAGAAAATATGGTAGGGCGTGTAGGTGGTGGTGTTTCCACAATCGGTGGTGAACCAAAATCGGAAATAACATGCCTTAAGGAGGTCCCCCAAAATGAAGTGGTTTGAACAAAAGCAGTCACTATCGGGTCATCTGGAGGTTGAGTGAATATCATGTTGGACACATGGAGCACACTAAGAGGAGGGGTGAATAGTTCGTGTAGATTTTATTACCTTTTCAACTTTAACAATCATTAACAACTTGTTCAATATTATGCAGAGTACGTTATTATTATATCATCATCAACATTATTAACAACTACAGTTCATCATCGCATATCCTCATATCATCATCACATAGGAAGCATTGCAAAACATAGTACACAAGATTTTTACATGGAAACCCAAGTCATGGGAAGAACCACAGAAGCCTTTATAATAATTTACCAGCAACAACTGGAAGGAGGAAACAACCCCCTTTGTTACAAAGATTTCAATTCTCCAGCTACAACTAGAAGGAGGATACAAACCCCTGATTTACAGGCTACAACCTGAAGGAAGCCTTAGCTCCCTAGATTTCCTTGCCCCGTCCTGCCACCTTGATATGAAGAAAGAAACTGAACTACCGAACCACAATCTGTAGTGATCCTGCGGACCTGCTATCCAACACCATCACTGTATATTGTCAACTCAATCATGTCATCACATATTCTTTTATACATCTTGTCCAGTCATTTTAGTCAGATCAATTTAATATCTGTCAAATCAATATTGTCCACAAACTGTCATCAATATTCCATTATCAATTCCACTTAAGCATTCTGCTGTAAGTGGCACACCCAATTTAAAACATATAGACTTATGTTGCTGCTGCTGTTCATGACCTTGTACACAGGTTCCTTTACTCATTTGCACTGATCTCGTCCTCTCACAAGTGCTTCTACTCATTAACACTTATATTTTCCTTTGCTTATTACTCCTGTCATCAACCTGTCAAATCTGAAACCACTCTGTCCTACTATTTATGCCAATCATCAAGAGATCTTTGCACATTCAACTATAGAAGATCCTGATGACTAGGATTGTCATTGATGACAACATTAATGACAAAGGTGAAGTGCGATGACATGACATGAAGCCAAAGAAAGCAAACAAGCAAGATGACATGGCAAGAAAGATTGTGGTGGTCATTTGAAGATGATCTGGGCATTAGGACACCTAATGAGTCAAATGACCCATACTGTGGTCATTTGAAGATGACTTGGACAAGAAAAGACAAGAACAAATGACATGGCAAAGAAGACAATGGGCCAAATGACCAAGTGGAAAAGCAAGGTGCAAATGGAAAACAAGGATGACATGTTGAAGGAAGGAAAAAAAGGCACTTTAAAGTGGTAGTGCGGGCATCTCGAGGTGGGAACCGAGGGCATCTTGAAGCACTATGTAAACCCTCGCTGCGGGCATCCTCTTGGATCCCTCATGGGAATTCATATGGACATATGCGGGCATCCTAAATGAGGACAATTGCGGGCATCTTCAGTGACTATTGCGGGCATAAGAGAAGGCGAAGTCTTGGCACAAAAAATATAAAAATCATTTGATTAAATGCTGGGCAAGTCGACCTCCATAAAATAAGAAAATAAAATGGATTAAAAAAATATATTAATTGTTTTGATTGAACAAGTCAGCCTCCAAATTGCATGGAGAAATCAAGTATAAATAAAAGGTCAAATTCGTTGTTTTAAAGATGTTGAAGCAGTGTGAATTTCAGTGGAGTAGTGAGGTAGATTTTGGTGGTTGAGGAGGACAGTTCAGAGGTAGGAGCAGAAGCAACAAGCACAACATGTAATAATTTTATCTTTGGATTAATTGGGGCTACACTATGCTGAAAATATGCTGAAGACAAGTGTGCTGTTGGTGCTCAAACTAAGATGCTGATGACATGCATTTTTAGGGGCTGCAAATGATGGATAAAATGCTAATTTGCATATGAGAAGAATGATGATCTAGGACATAGATGTTAGTTTATGGACAATTAGATGTTATGAATTGAATATTGATTTAGAAAAGGACAAGATGCTGGCTATGAATTGACAGAGTTGAGATAGGGCTGCAATATGACATGTATAATGAAGATGTGCTTGCATGAAGATGAAGTTATTAAGATGATGTGCTGATGTACATCGGTAATTGTGAAACAAACAAGGGTTGCTTGTTTGTTGATGTATGTAACTTACAAAAAATCTGAAATACTGGTTCATTAGGGGTGTTGTAGAATCCCAGTCAGTAGTGGCTGACTGAATCATTTTGGTGGGTGGTGCCACCTTATGGGTTGTAGCCCATATTGGAGATTGAAGTCCCCATTTATACATAAATTACAAGCTTATATCTTGTCTCTTGCAATGTGTTGAAATGTTTATGTTGATAGTGCATTAATGAATATAATATTGAAGCAAATGTGAATTAATGATTTAAGATTGAAGAAGAAGTTGAAATTGAATTAAGTGTAGGCTCATTGATTCACTCTCCCCCTCTCAGTGAGCCATTATGTCTAACAGATCCTGAACTGATCTTTTGTGTATGTTGCTCAAGACATTTCGCTATAGAATCCCAAACTCAGAAGTGATTGCATATATTCTTGTTGTTCGAATGCCCTAGAGGAGTGAGGTATTCTTTCCCAAATTACATGCTTGATAGACATCAAAAAAACTTTACACTGTAAACTTCATGCTACCTCATCAATTCTTCAGCTGTCAGTACAATTAAAGTCTGAACTTAAACATCTTTGACCACCAAACTGCCTCAGTCATCTCTCATCTAGCCCAAACATTAGAGAGATCAATGTGCTGCTACTCCAATATACTCTTGTGGCTGTAGCCTTTTTACCATTACATACCCGAAATCAGAGAAAGAGAAAAATCACAAAAATAAGAGCTAAAATAATCATGCGACTGCCTCAGATTTGTCCATCCAAATTTCAGAGCTCCTTCATCTCCTTCACAACCAAAATATCCACCTCAAAATCCACTCTTCAAATTAGAGATGTGTCTCTTATTTATACTTTTCTTCTCCACAAAAACTGGAGGCCGACATGTCATTTTATTTTTATTTTCATCATCAAAATAATTAAATAAATCCAAATAAGATTTACTTAAGGTGTCTACCTTCAATTAGGGAGATAAACATTTTGATTTTGATGCCACGTCATTTTCACTTCTTCTAGAATGCCCACAAGGGTCCTTCTTCATACCTTTTGGATGTCCACATAATCCTTTTAAGTATGCTCGCAAGGGCTTCTTTGACATGCCACTGTGATGCCCGCAAGGGCCTTCATAAATGTCCGCAAGGGCTTCTTGAAATTCCCGCAAGGGGCTACTTAAACTCATTCCCGCAACTGCTCCTAAGAATGCTCGCAGGGGCCTTTAAATTGCCAACCTGTGCTCCAACAAAATGCCCGCAATGGTTCAATAAAGAAATGCCCGCAAGGGGCTCTTGAACCATGCCCTTATATGTCTTGCTAAAATTCCTGCAGGGGGGGCTTGCACACTCTTTGAAGATGCCCACAAGGTGTCCTCAATCATGCCCGCATGGGCCTTCTTTTGAGATGCCTGCAACTGCCTTATGATGCCCACAAGGTGTCCTCAATCATGCCCACATGGGCCTTCTTTGAAATTCCCGTGGAGTCCTTACAAGATTCCTGCAAGGGCTCTTTTAAGTGCCAGCTGTGATGCCCACACAACCTCCTTTGGATGCTCGCATGACCTCCTATGAAATGCCCGCAGCTATCTTAATAAAATGCTTGCAAGCTGGCTTCCAAATGCCCACCAAGGAATATTCATATGCCCACAAGGTGTCCTTGTCATCAATCTTTTCCATGTCATCTACGTTGTCCATACCATCAACCTTTGATTTGTTTTCCATGTCATGTTTACTTACTATGTCATCATCCTTGACCTTCATGTCATTGTCCTTGTCCACCTTAATGCTTCTTCCACATCATCTCTTCATCAAGCCATGCCCTTCAATCTTTTTCATGCTTTCCATGTCATTCACCTTTGTCATGTTTGACATATCATCACTCTTTGGCATTTGTCATTAATGTGTTGTCATCATATCCAATCGACAACACAAGGTTTACCTTCAAGTGAGTGATAGAAATATGTGTTGTGTTAAGGAGGTTGTTCCACCACTAATGGTCCCATAGGGTCAGTGATGGGAATATTTACAGGAGGAGAATACTCCTCTCCTGATTCAGTCACTGGAATTCCTTCTTCATGCGAACCAGTTGAGGTGGGTTAGTCCATGTATTCCCTTGTGTTTCCTTCTTCAACGAGAGGATATTCAGGTGGCAAGTTTTGAATTCTATGGGATCTCCTTAAGGGTTGTTCAACCAGAATGGCCGATGAAAGTCTTCTCCTAAGAGTCTTCTAAATAAAAACACACTTCAAGTCCTACTCAAGCTAAATCCGCAAGAAAACTTATATGATAGGTGGGATTAAGAGTTGGATCCTCACAGGAGTGTCAAGGCGTTGCAACTCGTGATATACTACAGGGTCCAACAGTAATAGTCGACCCAATATTTCATAGGACTAACCAGGGAATATTAGGAACATACCCCTGACCATATTACCCCACTACTTGGAAATAAATGCGTAGTAGCTCCTCGAGTGTTGTTCTCGATGTATTGCAATGCAAAGACAGTCAATGGTTGACTCAAATGGTTTTAGGATCCTAGTGGGGTCTCCCGATATATGTAAGGTACATGGGAGCTCCAATCCGTAGTAGTGTTGTCTAATGCACAACCGTTCGATAGGATCCTTCCTATATACCATCGAGTACATGAAGTACCTTTCTATATACCCGTAGGTATGTGAAAGACCGTTCGATATACCGAATAGTATGTGGAAGAACTGCAATCCCCTGGGATACAGTGTAGGAAAACAACGACATCTACTATGTTTAAAGACATCAGAAAACATCTCTAACCTATCACACGAGTTTCTACATATTTTAACTTAGACTACCGCTTGATTTTATCTTGTATGGTTAGGTGGATGCATGGAGTGTATGCTCGAACCAATATGCATGAATAAGCTAAATGAGATGCAACTATTTTTCTTTTCAATGAAAACTATCTAAGGAAAGGAGAGAGATATTTCTTCTTTTGTTGAGATAACCAAAATCTACCCCAAATTACTTTGCTATCCTTTCACTATTTTTCCTAAGTGAAGCCAAAAGACATACGCAAGCGATACTCTTTCAATCAAACACACTGAATCTGAAAACAACACCAAAGCAAAATATTTTTTCTTTTTCTTTTTCAAAGAAGCTATATCTACAAGCCAAAATGAAAAAAATGAACTTCTTACAATTATAATATATCTGATTTTTGAACCAAAGAAGATAAGAGGTAAGGAGAAATCCAAAAAGTATGAGAGTGTTCACTACTTGTTCCAATAGATTTGAAAAGGCCTAATTCCCACTTAATCTTTTTGGAGAGATGAAGATGATTTTTTTTTTTAAACCAAGAAGAAGTTAGCGTGCACAAATTTCAGCTCTTTCAAAGTTTTTCCAAACAACTATTAAAAGCACAAATGCTCTTTTCAACAATCTCAAGCAATGCACTCAAGGTGAAGAGAGTAATTTTTTTTTCCCCTACTAATGCATTCAACAATTGCAAGAATGATGTGACTTCCTATGTCTTAATTAAAAAATATGAGAGATTACCCACTACTGCAATCTTTAAACAAAAATAATTTTTAAGAAATCAATCACCCAAAAAGTGTCACAACTCAAAATCCTTACCAAGTTGCACTAAAATCACAACAACATAGGCTTTAGAATTTAGAGCAAAAAAGATTAGAGATTCTCAAAGAGTCACAAGACTAGCTGCACTTGCGAGGGATTGGAATTACCCAAGAACAAGGAAGAAACCACTTGAATACCTAGGACTCACTAAGAAGTCAAATCAAGCTCTAAAATCCAAAGTAAATCAAGAGAAAAAGCAAACCAATTCTGAGAAAGACTATGCCCGAGACAAACAAAACATAGACCTCAGAAAACCATACAAATCAACTTTTTGTGGGAAATTCAACCCTAAATGCCAAGATTTGTAGGGTGATGCAGGTTGCAGATATGCACCAGAGTGCTAGGGCCTTGATGACATGGTTTGTATAAGGGAGAGAGCGCCGATGACGCTTTATGAACACTGGCAAAGTGCGTCAGTGATGTGATATGCCTTAAGCAAAGGTGCATCAAAATTATAGTGACGCAGGTATAACACTACCCAGGTGCATCAGGAGAGATCCAATATTGAAAAAATAAAAAAATACCAAATCAAAAAGAGGTAACTAGCCGAGTTAAATATCCCTAACAGAGACTGGATCACCCAATAATTCTCAGAAGGACAGATCCAAAAGAAAGAAGCAAATTGAAGGCTTTACGAGGATAAACAAGAAGATGTAAATCAAAACCTAAACAATCCAAAGAATATGGAATATCCCTAGTATGGTTGCCAATTTTTTTCAAGACACTTCATCTATGCTGGCAAGGACAAAGCTCTGACTAGTCTAAATGCGATAGATCTAGAAAAAAAACAACAGAACATATAAACTTTCCTAGATTGATCAAATTACAAAATATGTAGAGGGATTGATTACCTTGCAACTGTAGTGATGTATCCTTGCTTCATGTAGCCCTTGATCTTCAGCTGCAAAACAAAATACAACAAACAAGTGGAAACACACAAACAATAATAATATGCAATATTGATTAATCTAAACTAGTGGTCAAGGAAACTAATTCTAAAGATATATAATGCACGATAAACCTTTATGGAAAGAGTATATATTATTGTATTAATGAAATTAAAGAAGAGTAGATTACAACCATTGCCTTGATGTTTCAATTTATTCCAAATGATCTTTGCCTCAAAGATCCAATATTTCCTCGAATGGATGAAAGGGTTTCAACTCTAGCAGAACTTCTCCAACGTTTAGATACTCTAATCCTTCCTCCCCTAACTATGAAGAGGAGGCTTGTATGTATAGGAAAAAAATGATAGAAGGGGTTGAGGATTTGATGGAGAATGCTAAGTGATCATCCCAAGAATTTAGGGGATTGAATGCCACCTTCACTGATTTATTGGGATAAGCCTTCACGAAGATACTTGCTCTAGAAGGCTCCTAAAGCTTCTCTTTTTCCTTCCTAACTGACAGTGATGAACTTTTTCAACTAGAAACCTGCGTCATTGAAGGGTGATGCACGCTATTCAAAGGAAAACAATGTCAACAACGTGCTTTGTCAATATGCAAAGTGTGTCATCAAGGCTCTGACGCAGCTTGCCAATGAGCAAGGTGCGTCAGTGTGACAACAAAGGAAAAAACCATGCCAACTCCCTTCCTTTAGTCAATTTGGAATCAATGCTTTAGGAATTAGGACAAGTCAAGAATACATATCTTATGATGGTGAGATTTTGTTGTAACAAATAGATTGGAAACAATTTTGATGCCTTTAAGGATCCTAGAGTGTCTAATCTTAGCTAAGGATCTTCCTTGGGTTTCAATGATGAGAATGGAAAGGAAGGGGGAGGGGGTAGGCCTATGTTTAGACCCCTAGAGGCTTGAAAGAAACAAGAAGAACCACCATTAATTAAAAAATCGAAGGAAGTATTTGAGCAACAACTCATAACCAAACATAGCTAAGGCTACTTCAAGGAAACCTCAATTAACTCTATCATAGGATTTTGCAAGATCAAGTTTTATAAGTATGCCATATTTCTTTTGGGATTTCAAGGAGTGGATGGCTTCTTGCATAATCACCAAAAAATACAAGATATACATGCCAATTAAAAATCACCCTATTTCTCAGAGATGACATTAGGGAGTAGAGGTTGAGCCTAAGAGTTATTACCTTGGCGATGACTTTATACACTATAGCGCGAATGGGTATAGGCATGGAATTGGAAGCACCAGCCTTCTTGTGAATCCTTGTAAAAAGAGTTGAATTTAGAGCCCTTAGCATGATAGAAGATTATCTAGATTCCTCCACAGCTTGGAGGAGATAATTTTTAATTATTTCCCAAGATAATTGAGAGAAATAAACATTAGAACTATCATGGTCAAGGAACTTACTTTTTTTCATGGAAAAATAACCTCATGAATTTCTTACTCTAAGATAAGAGTGTACTTGTTTTCATTATACTCTAAAGAGATTTTGTTGGTTATGGAGAACATAATTATGTTTCAAACAACACGGGAGACCTCTTCTCGATCCAAGAGCAAGGATCATGAATAGTTGAAATCAAGTTATGAACAAAGATGCTCATGCCATTCAATAGATGACACTTATTAATATGCAATTTTGGAACAGTGATTGTATATTCTTATGCCAAGGAATTCTTTGTCTAAGAACTTTATGCTTCTATCCCCATCTTTTAGCCATTAAATTTTATATTTTTAGTGACAAAAAATTCTTCTTAGAGAATCTTCGATGAGTGAATTCCACTCTTCCTTGCTTTTCAATTCTACTATTATTCCCTCCTCCTCAATGGTCATTTGGATAATTTCCATTTTTTGTTTTGAAACTTATTTCTCTTTTTCAATTCCTTCTAGCTCAATCGGTTAAGGTGTGGGTCTTGTCAGCAAGGTGACCCGAGTTCAATTCCCCTTAAGGGTAACTTAGTTGGGAGGCGACACCCAAAAACCCAGTCAAGTTGAGGCTGGTTTGGTCCAGACCTGGTGCGATCCTTGGGTGATTTTGACATCTTAGATTCCCCTCGGTCATGGTTTCTAAGTCCATAGGCCACTCCCGCAAGTTAGGGAGTTTCGAGCAAAAAAAACTTCTTTCTCTTTGAAAATGTTTGTGATTATATCTCTATTCTAAATGCTTTTAGCTTTAAGGTCTTGTAATTTTTTGTGAAAAATGAATAATTTAGAACTTGAAACTGAACATTTGTCCCACCAATCCTTAATCCTGGGTAACAAGTCCATGTGAGTGAATCCATGAAGATGGGTAACACTTTTTGGCCAAAAGTGATGGTGAAAATTAGATATTTTACTCATTTATTAAATTGAAGCCCTCGATTTTACTCTGCCTTGTGAATTTCAACCTGCAATAAAAAAAAATTCTAGGGAATTATGTTTTCTTTATAATGATATCTAAAAACAATACTAATATCCTTTAATGTGTCAAAATTGCATTTAATGAAATGTTTGTCCTTGCAAATTTCAAGAAAAGTTAGCAAGTGGCTTGTGTGCACATAAAATAATTTAATGATAAATGTATAATTTTTCGAAAAAAATACGAACATAATCTACACAGAATGCAGTGGGGCGTACATATTTTTTTTAATTTATTTTGGAAAATTATATATTTTTAATTTTTCGAAACTGACCATTGAAAAATTGAATCACATTTTGTACACATTTGTGTTCACATAATTTTTTTTTACTACTTACAAAAATGAAAAACCAGAAATACCCTTTTGAAGATGATGTGTCGATGTGGGGCATATATATTTTAAAAAAAAATTGTTGTGTATTTTTTGTGTTGATTTTTCTTTGAGTTGCTTCAAAGTTGTGGACATGGTTTTAAAGTGTAAGATTTAAAAGAAAATTAAAAAAATATCATATGAACTCAAAAACACATAAACTATATACCAGTGGATGGGCGATTCATTGATGAATCCACTGGAATCAAGTCCGCCACCTAAGGTGCAATTCATGATAGGGTTTATTCATTTCAAAGAGGCTAGTAAAATTAAATCTGCAAAAAAGGGCCGAAGGTTTGTCTTAAAAATCCTTGATCATGGGTTTAATCAGTTTTTTAAATACCTCAATCGAGGGTTTAGTAGTGGTTAAAGAAGTAGCTTGATCAAGCTACTTTCTAAATTTTCATTGGTGAATAGTTTGCTCATGGATTGTGTTATTTTTTTTTTAATAACGACAATAACTCGATCAAATTTTTTTTAAAACCTTGATCGAGGGTTTAGATAACCCTTGATCAAGATCCAAAGCTTGATTGAGGGTTATCTAAACCTTCGATTGAGGTTTTAAAAAATACTCAATTGAGCGCTTGGTTAAGCACTCGATTGACCTTTTAAAAGCTTGATAGAGGGATTAACTAGGGCTTGATCGAGCGTTTGTTTTCTACAATTCACATCCAGGTCTTGCCAAAAAGGTTATCCATATTCATGGGAACACCCATGTGAGAAGACCACATTTGTTCAAAATTCAAAGGAATGTTTTTTTTCCTTGGATACCTCAAGGGTAATATTCCAAAGATCTAAGAGGGCACCTATTAAGATACAAGACCCCAACTTGATGCCTTGGTCAACATACTCTTCATTGACCAATTTTTTTTGAATCTTTCCCATTACAAATCCTTTTTCGTTCTCCTATTACTCTAATTAAACCTACCATTACTAGGTTAGATGTCAATCAACTTAGATGAGATTCAAATATTCTCTAGCAACCAAGAGGAGGTTCATAAAAATTTTCCCTTCTCTTGTTAATAAGTTCCAACAAGATGGTTGAGTGACAATAACTTGAATGGAAGGGAGGTACATTTTGTAATATCCCACTCAAGTAAGGTTCATGAGTTGTTGCATATACTCGGGGGCTATGGTGGTATCTAGTTCGATTTGATCTCAAGCCTAGCCTAGGTCACTCTATCTACTTACCAATCACCTTTATTAATACAAAAAAATCCAACCAAAAGGTTTTAGCACATTTACTACATGTCCATAAACATTCATAAGGTAAAAGGGTGGATCCGAAAGTCTCACCTTTTCTCTCAGTGCTATATAGAACCTATTTGAGAAAACATCTAAAATATCCGAAACTACAAGGTTATATCGTACAATGATACCACCACTTTTACTAGTGGGATCTATGTAGAAACTTGAAAATTTGGGCCAAATATCCCTTCCGAGGATCTCCATTCTAATATTATTATCATTTGTTTCCTAAATGAAAACAATCTCTAGATTTTCTATCGATAGCTTTCTTCAAAAGGCCCTATGATTGGAATTAAGGCATATTCCTTTGGTATTCTAGGTGAAAATTTCATTTATAACCTAAAAGAAAAAATTCCTATAACAAGAAAATACCTAGTAATGAGGGATAATAGGAATCCCAAATAGGTCATTTAGGTTTCAGGTTTTTTCACACAAACATTGTTATTTCTATGTGTATCATTTGCAATCCCAATTTATGCCTCTTCATATATTTTGTCCTCCCCTCCTTCCTGTTATGAACTTAAATAAAATTAATATAAATAATAAATAATAGTAATATACATAATAAATAATAATAATATAAATAATAAATAATAATAATAATAATAATTAATAGACATAATGAAAATATGTGTCTTATCGAAAGACATGTCTATTAATGAAGGGGGACTTTGTCTAGATATATATAATGAGCCCTCAATTGTAATCTGCCATCTCATATTTTGTATTCATATATTCTTATTCAATTATTATGTTATCCATATGTATTTCTTTATGATGTTCCAAATATTTTGGATGTGTGTACTCTGAACCGAATTGGTTCACTACACTTCCCTACTTGCAATCCATTTTTTACCTAGAGTGAGTCCTATGAGGGCCAGGAAGATCTCTCTTGGAGAGGGCATGTAACTCTTCCTCTTCCTTTGAGGCTAGAGAATCCATAAGATGGGAGTGGATGGATGAATTGAAGGTATGAGAGATAGGGGCCATTATATTCCTCCCCATATGAAAATCTATTTTCTCTTTGCGTTGCTCTAATATTCAAATTGAGGATTCTTAGAGGGCTCCAAGGTTTCTTTAGCTATGCCGATTAGAGCCTGACTAATAAGGGGATGCTAGCCTTCCTCAAAATAATCAAGACTTAAAGCATCAAACCTATTTAAAAAAGGTAACCCAGACGATTTTTTTACATGATTAGACTTAGGAAGAAGACTTTCTTGGCACTTCTTTTGACACTTTTGAGACTTGAAATCCCTCTCACTTGCAATGCAATTTTTTGGCTTCAAAGTACATTTTTTGTCCAAATTAGCATATTATTTGCAAGTCCTATAGTTTAAAGGGATGGCCTCATACTCTAAAGCTTGTTGAAATTGGGATCCTGATTTGATAGAAATATTCTTATGAATTGAGTTTCTCAAATCCATATTGATATAGATTTGATAAAAAAAGTCATCTTTCCTTCCCATGTAACCTTGGAGTCTTTGATATAGGATCCCACTTTGTCCCCTCCATTCAACTTGAAAATATACTTATTCCAAAAATGCAACGGCATAAAAGGCAATTACAAACAAACATGAGTAATGATAGGGATGTCGATTCAAGGATCAAACCCAATCAATGACTTATAGGTTTCTCAATCCAACTATTGAAGGTCCTCTCTAAGGGCCACATCCCCATAAATTTCCATATCCAACTTCTCGAGGCTAAGGGTAAGCTGAGAGGTTATGATATGCATATGGTACACATGAATCTCTAGACCAAGTTTTACTTTCTCCAACCATCCTTTTAGGGGGAGTGGGACTAGGTATTTTTAGCCTCTTATGTTAAGAAATTCACTAGATCCACCTTCAAAGGAAGTAAGACTTTCTCTACTAGAGATTCCACGAAACTCTTTGAATCTTCCATAGCTTTTTTGTTCCACTATAGTAAATATTTTCTCCACGACATTGATATCTATATCTCTACAAGCACACACACACACACACATGAGTCATGAGAGCTCTAGGTACATCGAAATGAAAAAAGAAATCATATTGAACTAAACATAATTGTCTCTAGCTATTCATTACTATTGGGATAAAGCAAAAACATCTATCATTATTGTCTACATCAATATAATATTGGACTAGACCAACATACCAATGCCTATACAAAGAATTATCAAATTATTAGGCATGAGCCTTAGTTGGAATAAAATACAAAAATCACAATAACAACATATTTGTTTTAGGGCAATCAACATGGATACTTCCTTAAGAATTCATTAATTCACTGCAACATTAATATTTATTACATATTCATTGTCTTGGATTGTGGGTTATTGGTGCTTAATAAGATCACTCGTTATGAGCCTTCAAACAATTATATACATTCCTAAACTCTTGTTATGCTTGCGTCTTTATCTAAGATAGATTGGAAGGGGAAGTTGTCTAAACTCTAATGATAGGGGTTTGATCTCATCAAACATCTCAAAATTCTTCAACTCTATCCCTTAAGCATTAACTAAATTTCATCAAGCTGTAGAATATCTTCTAATATGAAACAAGATTGTGTTTCTTATTCTTCTTCTTCAATTTAGCTTTTAATTCAACCTCAACCTTAGATAAGTTGGTCAACTTTTACAAAGAAAAAAAATGTTTTTCCATAAAATTCTCAAATCAATATCTTGTATCAAAGGGATTAAATTATGGTTCTTTCCCCTTTGGATTTAACACTCTAGTTTTGTGTTTATAGTGGTTTATATCACTATCCATGGAGGACACTTCCCAAATAAAAATGAAATTGAAAATATGCATTAAAAAACGACGATAATCCCTTCTTCACCTACTTAATTCACCCAAAACCATTCAATCCTTAAGAGCATTAATTAAATTGTTGTCTAATGTCTGGGACACCGTATCTTCAAGATAATAACATAATAACATAAGTTCAACTCTCAATTAACATAAGTTCAACTCTCAATAGAGTTAGCCTTGATCACGTGCATATGAATTTATTAAGTTTGATGACCCATGTTAAAATGAAATTTATTATTATAATATGTAATTGGAATTTATGTCTTTATATATATATATATATATAAACAAAACTTTACCTTAACCCAAACAAAATAGTAAGATATATTTTAAGGATCCAAAAAATAACTTGCAATAAAACATAATGGTTATAATTGTTTAATATTTGTTTCTTAAAGGAATAACTTTGTGGAAAATCATTTATGTACTTTATTATGATTCATGGATGGTAAATAAGGTAAATTATTAGTTTTAATTATAGAGCATAACTCCAAGGAGATGAAGAAAGTCGAACCCATGACTTTTCCAATTTTGGTAGAGAGAGATATCACATCTAACTCATAAACACTTAAGCTAACGCTCAAAACTAAAATAAATTAATATATGAATATAAACTAAAATTATTTTATACAAACCAATATTATAAAAAATATTATTAATTACAAATTAGCATATACAACTATCAAATCTATGGTTGGAATATAAATCAAATCCATGGTTGGAATATAAATCAAAGTTATTATTATTATGGTTATAATGTTATCCTTAGTCTAGGGAATTAGAATTTCTTAAATTACTCACCAACCTATACTATGCATAGCTTTTGATTTTTTTTTTTAAAATTCAACACTAATCTATGCATTTAAGAGTAAAGTTTGTTTTAATGTTTTTGAATATTAAGAACACTGTTTTATATTTAGGATGGCAAGAATTGACTCAGGCCCATTAATGTCCTCTTTATTTCTATGTCAAGGATTGAAACTAAACTTTTTATTAAAATGTTCATGTTTTTGCATTGAAAGTTGTTTTAGGTGGCGAAAATTGAGGTAGGCCCCTTAATGTCTTCTTTATAACTCCAACTAAAGTAGTTATTACAATGATTATGTTTACATGGAAACGTTGAGTTTAGTCTCCAGAAATAATAAAAATTAAATGTATAAAACACTCCTTCAACTAGCTTTTTAAGATAATAGGCATATTCTATTAGTCACCCTTATTATTCCTGGTTAAAGCAGAGAATATTGGAATTGAGTGCGTTTTGATAACTGTGTATTATGGACAAGGGTTTTATGTTATGCTTTTTAATTTTATACATGGTTTTTTTTATTATTATTCCTGGTTTCAGACGTAGACTGCTCTCTTTTACAATTCTGAACTCTTTCATCTATCCTGAAGGCAAGTATTATGGAAGCCTGTGTGCCGTACCGTATGCCCACCCATCTACTACACAGTTAAGCAAGCTTGATAAGAGCTAGTAACTATAATGGAATGCTTTGAATACAGTATATTTCATTGTAAGTAATCAATGGTTACACTAACTCAATACAAGAAGCTTAATGTTTTACAGGTTGTTCGACTCTATTCATAGTACAGATACAGTAAATGCCATAAATAAATAAACAATGTTGGATTGGTGAATATCGTTATTCAATTGCTAGTTCTTTGTTGTAATCAAATAATATGGTTGGGTGCATCTATAGGAATATGTACTTTATTAGTGTCCCTGCAATTTTATTCATTTTTTCAAGTTTGTCCTTTCAAATATTATTGTTGAACATCCAAGTTGTAGAGATTTTGTTACAATACATTAAGTATCAAAGAATTCTAAATGTATGTATATTGCTATATGTCTGGTACTGATGACAAAACTAGAGCTATTGGTTCATGCTGCAGGAGTAGCGAAGGGGGTGGTAACTCGGAGTCATCTGGTGGGGAAAGATGATTTCAAATTTCATTGGATGATTGTGTTTTCATTTTTTCTTTCTTTCTTCAAGTAATGAAATATAATTGAATTATTTGTGATTGACGTCGTGTTCACTTTTTTGCTATGAGGATGTGATATATTAGCTTTCAAACATGTGGAGATTGTAAGGTTGTTTGTTACACCAAAAACTATAGATATTGGTAAACATTTGAAACCAAGCATAGTCCCATGATTCCAATGTGGCGGTTAGTCCACATTATATTCCGAGGTGCGGTGGTTATTCAACCGATACTCCGACACCCCCCTCCAATGTAACTCGGGGGAATTGAACCTAGAACCTTTCTCTGATACCATGCAAGGTTTGTTGTTACACAAAAACCTACATATGTTAGTAAACATTCGAAACCAATAACATAGTCCCATGATCCCAGTGTCGCAGGTAGTCCACATTATATTGTGAGATGCGGCGATTATTCAACCCATACTCTGACAAAGATTGAAACACATAAAAAAAGTGTTGAAATCCTACTGCAATGGCTGCTTTTTAAAAATATGCTATCCTTATGCCAAATGCTGCAAATTGTAAATGAAATAAATAAATCCATATAATAAAAAAATCATGAATAAGATCGATGGAACTATGAAGAGACTGGCAATTGGAGACCAGTTATTATCTTTATTTGTGACTTGAACTTGCATGAGAATATTGCTAAGGCTTTCCTTGTTGGAAGAAAGTGTGCAAGACATATCCGTGACAACGATTATAAAAATTATATGCATTTCTTAGCACTTGAAATCAATAGGTTCAACCTACCTAATTATCAACCAACCTTCATGATTGGGAACAATGATACTCCCATCCTTCTTGATCTTTTAAACATAAACTTTTATAGATTTTATAAAGCTAAATCAAAATAATAGTTTTCAATTGATTGTTTTTAGGTCAGAAATAGTTCAGAAGATTATAAAACCACTTCAGAAGATTATAAAACCACTTTTGAAAATGGTTTTCCTTCCTCCTAAATCCATCATCGACATTAAATTTGAATACTAAGCAATTCGATTCATTCCATTCAGAAGTTACTTCTTTGGACAATACCAAACAACAAGAATGAAAAACTGGAAACCTTAGCTCAGAAGTTACCTTTTAGAAGAAACATTCATGATAAATATGTGCTGGGAAGAGAGCTCAAAAAGTTGCTTTGTGGTTATAAATAAATAAATATGTTAAATTCCATGTGATATATATATTCTTACAAAGTACTCTACAACCCAAAAAATATTCTCCAAAACCTTTTTGTTCCTTTTAAAAGGTTAAAATACCCCCCAAAATCCTTAAATTTTTATATGATAATTAAATAAACTTATTTATAATATAATACTATAAAATTACCTAACTTTAAATAATTTACATTAAATTTCAATTAGAATTCACAAATATATCTTAATAATGCCATTTTAATCTTTTACTCCCGTTAAGATTTAATTTTGAAAACCATTCACTATGTGAAGCTTTGTTGTTCATTAATCTTGTTTTTTTATACTTTAAATCCTTCTTTATAGTGTTTTTCAAGAAGTTGGGATATCTATTTATGTCACATTCTTTTCATTTTGATTTGGTGTTGGGATATCTATTTATGTCACATTCTTTTCATTTTGATTTGGTTATTTACTGTAACAAAAGGTACATGTGTTTACCTTTAGTGCGGTTCCATGCAATCGAGCTCAAGTGCAGTTTATGTGGCTTCCCTCATAATTCATCCTCTTTATCACCATTAATGATTTGACAATGTTTGAATGTGAATATTAAGGACCACATCCATTAATGATTAGATTACTTGCTCTTGTATAGATAATATCATTGTAGTTGTAAACTCTTTTGGTAAGATCTTATTCATTAGACACTATTAAGTTAATAGCAATTATATGCCTTTATGATATCTAGTTGTACAATGATTTCTTTTACACTATTTGAATGACAATAATTGTCCATAGTGTTATTTACTTTTTAACTTTATAATTATTTTGTATAGATAATGTACTATAAAATTAAGAAATTATTTACATGTATGATTAAATATCACGTAGACCATTTCATTGGTCAGTTTGCATACACATGTAGTAATTGCTAATGCTTGTTGACTTGATTGTATAAGTATTAATACATTAATGCTATGCAATTCACCTGATATATTCGTAGCTTCTAGTCCACTCTTTGCTTGAATTTCTTACTATTTCATGACCTCATTTCTAATTGCCCTGGAATACTCTTTCTTAAGCGCACCAATCCATTACAACAACCTTGTTGCCTTGGTTCATCACAACCCAATTTCCATTGTCTGTCCTTTCTCCATAGAATGGAAGGATAATATGTATCTAAGTATTTGATCTCATCAAGTAAGGTTAAGTAGTATTAGAGAAGAAATATATTTCTCCCATAAATTCATTTGTCATTACAAGTTATTCTAGGTTTTACAGAGTAGAGCAAATTTTAATGCATGTTTGGATGAGATTCGAGTAAGAGAAGCACATTGTCAATGCAAATCCCTTTAACAACCTTCTAAAATGCTAAACATGATCTAAAATGTTGGGTAGCACCAACTCCATCAACTCTTCCATCCCTAATGTGAGCACTATTTAATCCATGATGGATGAAACCCTTCAAAAATAATTTTGAGAAGAATAGTGCTTTAGACCACACCTAAAGCATATGTTAAATGCAATTAATATTGATTGGAAGTATGGACCATGACATGATTCCTTTATACAAGGGGAATATGGATGCTAACATACTTATGATTGGTTTAGTGTGATTCAAATGTACTTCGTACCCAACAACTTAAGTCATGCAAAGAAGGTAATGCATGACCACGAAGATGACATTTCCTACCAAATTTTATTGTGAATCACAAATATATGATGTGAATATCATGGTGATCCCATCACCACGTGGGGAAATTTTGTGAAGAAAATGCATGACAAGTTCTATCCACTAAGGTACTTAGAATAATGATACAATCAATGTCATCGCTCGTGTCAACATCATGATCCATTAGTCATTAAGTACACAAACAAGTTCCACTCTAGCATGGCTCATCTGGACACCATAGAGGAGAAATAAAATCTTGTTCTCAAGTACCAAAGTGGTTTCCACTACTGTATTAATGACAAAATTGAATATTTTTTAGTGATCATACTTGGGGATGCACATGGGTTTGTGTAAAATATTGAGTATAACATACACTTGAGAACCATGCAAACTCATATTGATATTGCCAAGACAACTACACAATGCAAGAAGCAATGACAAGCTGTCAAAGAAGTAGAGAAACTATAGTCAAGAACTAGAGAAACTATAGTCAAGGCCACACTACTACATAGTCTAAGAAATATTTTATGCAAACAAAAGAAGTCCACACAAGTCACATCAATGGTGTAAGAAGAAGTGCATTGATGATTAGTGTGACATCCACAAGACAAACTCACACTCTAATGATCAGGTCCATCTACATAAATCTCTCTCACAATATATTATCAATCCCCCAACATAATATTGATGGAAGTATATAACAACTTCTGAATAGAGTCCTTCAACATCATTGCTCTCACAACACACACATGATCAACTTCCCCTAACACAACTAAATTTGGGGTCATTATCTAATTTGAAATAAAAAAATGTAATGTCGATTTCATGTTGGAGCATGAGTTAAATACATGTTGGAGAAATGCTGAGAAGCATTGCTAGTAGTTCCGAATGTGATCTCAGTAAACCGTTGAATAAGTGATTATATCCACATTTTTTTTTCCAATTTAATGGACTTATATGTTAGTTAATTGACATCCCATTGTTATTTTGACATTGGAAACATTGCTTAATCAATGTTGGGATGAATCGTTCACCTTCCATGTGGTAGGTGCCACATCTAAAGAATGACATGTAACATACCACATGGCAAGTGCGATGTCAACTAGTAGAGAATTTGTACCTACCACATGGCACATGCAATGTTAACAAGTATTGACCTGCAACTTACCACACGGCACATTAAAATTCAATACATGTTGTGTGGCACATCAACCTTTGGTGACATGGTACTTGCAATGTGGCAAGTAATAGATTTGTCTTTGGGACATTGGTTAAGTGATGCTTAACCAACATTTGGGATGAAATTTTGATGTTAAATTTATGTTATTAGACCTAGTTAAAGTTGGGGTAATGCAAAAAATGAAACATTTGATGTTATTTAAAAAAAACAAAAAAACTTATGTCATACTAGGAATCTGTGGAAATATATTGACAATGAAGATGATGGCCTGAGATATCACCCACAAAGGTCTAATTTGAATTATAAAGATAATAAATTGTATGATTTTAACAATATCTACGCAAGTACACATGTAAAACAAATTACAAAAACATCTATATTTAAAAGAATGAGTTAGTATGTTGTGTTAGAGGAAATTTAACTTAGTTAAACTAAAATAATAATTGTCATAAGACTGAACAAAAATACCATTCTACACACACATACTAGGCCACTATGAAATCCATTGAGTTTAAACAAGAATGAATTGTAAAATGAACTCAAGTCACAATCTATGTTTTAGTGGGATCCTTTCCATCAAACCCATTTTAATGTCAATCTACAACTCTTATAACGAAAGGGATGCTCAAAATACATTGATAAACTATTTACATTGACTCCTTTTCCATACACAATAAACTTTCTATGATGTCGCCTTTTTTGAAAATATTATATGGATTTATGTCTCTGTCTCTATTAAGTTGCATTCCCAATTTTTGCTGAATATCTATTAGCAATGACGTGGAAATATTTGTTGGTACACATCAATGTGTGTTTCTATGCTTTTCATCTTCCAATTTGTTAGTCTAGCAATTGAGATATAATTGTCTCCTTATCAAACTTCAATACATAGGCTTGGTTTCACTCTTTAAAGTATCTCTCTCATATGGTATCAATTATACAATATAGCTCCTTTTAAACCTTTAGCACAAAAAATGATCGTTCTACTTGAAAATATTTTTTTTTGGCTCACTATTCTCAGCCTCCTTAGTACTTACATTAGTAATCTCTTGTCAAATATTGTTGAACTACATAAATCATTATATAAAGTGAAAGGAATCTCCCATTCATTGATGTTAAAAGAAGAAAATGAAGGTCTTCTCTAAAGCTGTACATAGAACACGTCAACGAATTAAAATTGAAATCCAAACCAACCATTTTCTTCACTTATAAGTATAATAATTTATTTCAAGGATAATATGGAACAATACAAATACAATAACTACTAGGTAGAAAAAATAATGAGCTCTTACAATTGAGTCCTCTATTTGCAAAGAAATTAAAAAACAAATTTGTGAAGTTTGAACTTGTGTGCCATTTAAATCCAGGAAAATTTTAAGAACCCCCCAAAATTTCTATGTATAATAAATGGGCGAATCCCCATGATATATAGGAAAATATGAAGGCTATTTTATCAATGTTATGTTATGCATATATAATTTTTTGGCGAATCTCTCATTGAATTATATAATCATGTAAAATATTAGCGAATCTTTCACTAAATTATAAAACCTTGTAAAATCTTGTTGAATCTTTCACTAAATTATAAAACCTTGTGAAGTCCCGACGAATATTTTGGCATGTTTCTCCTTGGAAAGCCATGCCCCCCTGCATGCCCAAATACATGGCTATAAATGAAGTCCCATTCCCTAGGCATGATACCCCAAAACCCCACAAACAAGTTATTGCCACATCGTTGATCGCAAGAATCACAATCCCCATGTTTATTGGGGAAACTTTGTATCTAAGGTGATGGGATTTAGAACTCTCCTAGATGAAAATGGGTCTCTATAAGACCTGATAGTAAATATCAACTACCCTTCTCATGTGGAAATTAAGCAACTTGCAAAATGATATTCAACCCACCAAATCTAGACAAATGTAACTTCGACTTCGATTTCCATGATCGATAGGAGGTGAAAGACAACCCTAACAACTACAATTTATGGATATCGGGGGTGAATGGGAATTTCCTAGTGATTTTTGTGGGCGAATAGAGGTTTAAATCCATTTTTAGAGGAGTGAAATTGCTTTATTGTGGATCACCTTTTTAAATCCAATGGGGATAACCTCCCATTCAATAAAAACAAATAAATAAATGTGGGATAATCATACCTAATGGGTGTTTAATAAAAAATTATCCCACAAAATTTTTAAAACCCCTAAATTTATCCCATGGGCTAAGATTAGCCCCTAAAATTTTCTATGTTTAAATCCCTCTACAATTATGATCCTCCCTTACTAATTAATTGATCTATTGAATACATTCAAGTGCAATTTGCATGTGATTTCCATGAGTGCCAACAAATAATGTAAAATCTCAAATTGTTCAAGATAGGATGAAATCCAAGTAGGATTAACATTGAAGTAAATGCTTATTTGAAGTGAAATCCAAGAATCATTAACCCATAGTGTGATAAATGGAATACCCCATAAATTCTTCAACTATGGCCTTTGGAACCTTTATCTATCCTTGGGGCAGAAACCTACATACATAGGAGTATTACCCGCCCTAGAGGAGAATCTTGAACTAGGCACTGGAGTGCATGTGGTGGGTATTCCAACACTAGGATGGACTTGTGTTGGAATGTAGGAACTAACCAATGTCATCTAGAAAGAAGAGGCACTAGGAACTTGTGGATTTTGGGTGGGAAGATTTTTCCCACTTACTATAGGTATGAAAGGAGAATTAATGTTTCCCCTAGAGACACTAAGTGTAGTGGGAGTAGGTTCTCACTACTGAGATGAACCACTAGATCTAGAAATAGTGTGTATGTTTTCAATAAATTCAAATGGATCTATGGGAAAAGGTACACCCAATTGTATGAAGACAAGAACATTAGACTTGGTCAAGGGATGATTATAATGGAATGGTGTCCGATTTTCAATAACTTCAATTTCAAGTGAGCCTAAATATTCAGGTTGGTTATGGGCAGTGTTTATCAGGATAGGAAATTATTATTTTTGGTCTATGTTATGGTCATTTAACCATTTGCGGGTCAAAGGTTGTTTGACACTTGTATCCAAAGACCCTCTTAACTGTTAAAAGTAGCATATTGGTTGGCCAATCGCTTTTTATTATTTAAAATTTCAACCATATTTATCTTTTAAACAAGGCAAAACAAACCTAAGGATTTCTGAAAAATAAATCACAAAGAATAAATCACGTAACAAATCTAAAGGCATTAAAAATAAAATAGGGTAGGGATCCTTTTGATAATTAGCCTGGGGATATGAAGTTCCATGAAAAATAAGTGAAGGTAAGAATGAGATGGTTACAATAACTCTCACAAAAAAAGCATCCAAGGTGAAAGTAATCTCATGAAGATAAGCATTCTCCAAGGGAGATGAAATGGGTGTTACATGTCTAATTCAAGTACTACAAGCACTTTCCTCTTGTAGTCACTTATGTGAAACCTAGGAAAAACCACTAAGGTTACCACTTCACAAATCAACAATCTGGGGGAATAGTCATGTGTTAGGTTTCTGTGTATGGTAGGAAATGTAGGATGTATATCCTAGACCTAAAAATCTAATAAAATTAGTGTCACCCCAAGGAATCGCCAATTCTATCCAAGCTCTTGTACATGAATAGCCCACTAGACAAACAAGTGGGGATAATCTATCCACTTTCCTAGATTGACCTAGTTCATGACATGTGTCTAAGCCATATTTTATTGACAAATGATGTTTGTTACTAATGGATTTTATCACTCATTAGTAAAACTAGTTTTTGGTTTCCACATCCTCGGAGAATTGACTCTCCTCCCTGCACTGAGGCTCTACAACCTATGCTTGCTTGTTTTCTATAAGAACAAATCTGGTTTCTTTTAATTACATTGATTTTAGTGTCTGTATTTAGTCAAAGGTATGGTGTGTAACTTGTATGGTATTTTAGATGATTGAAATACTTTGTTGAAATGATAAAGATAATTAAAATGGAAGTATGTGAATGAAGTCTATTTTTCTTTCAATGAAGAGGAGATAACGTTTTCAAAGCTCATGCAAAGAGAAGAATAGTTTTTAAACTTCTTTTTCCAAAATGAAAAAAAGAAACCACACTAACCTATGCTTCCAAAGTGATTTTTAATTGATAATCAAGAATATGACTAATCCAAATGCACATGCAAATTATTTTCAAATCCTTTTTCAATCTAACTAATATTATCTAAAAAAACAAAAAAGACCATGAAAGCATTAAAAAGGACCGTGTCACTCTTAAACTATGCAATAGGAAGCTACACATAAAATGTTTAACTTTAGGATGAAGTTCATGAATTGAATTTTGAAGGATCAAGGCACCACATGCAATCAGATTCAGGATCGAGAGATGTACAAATTTTAGTTTTTAACACTACACTCATGGTTTCTTCGTGGAAGAACAAAGAGTGACCACAAATATCCTTTAAAAAAACCACAACTATATGTGTCTTCTGACTTATAATACTCACAAGCAACAAACAAAATATGTTTTAATATTCCAAGTTTGTGAATTTACTAATTCCTAGTTAATTATTCTGTGTTCTAGTCTAAATTCAAGAGTTACTACATCTTTAAAAATGACAAAAAAAGATAAATAATACCCAATACCCAAGGATGATTATAGAAGAATCATCCCCAATATGGTCACCAATCCTATTAGGATGAGAATCATCCTAAGGTTGATTCTACAAAGCATGGGTCAAGCCGTCCGACAATCGAGAGTGAAAATTATTATGTTGATTCCCTTAAATCAGATGCAAGTTTATATGCTTAAATATGAGAGAGAGGAAAGAAGAGGAGAACCTATTTCTCCCAGTTTTTCAACGTCTTTGAGAAGACACTCCTTTTCTTTATTTTTGCAATGGAATATTCGTACTTACACACATGTCAAGCAACACCCTTCCCTAACTAAACACATTTGCATATTAAAGACAATATAGTATATAAATTCAAATTGTTTAGGTAAAACAAACCATTTTCCAAATACAATCATTAAACATATGAGGAATGACAAGTATTTTTTTGTGGGGGGAAGAAATATGATCTAATTAATTTAGAAAAGAAACTTTACAATATCAATGATTACTTGAATTTGATATGATATGCCTCATTCACCACATATATTAATCCTTTTTCCTTAGTCATATTCCTCTACCCTTCATTGATGGTGATTTGTAGTCTCTTGTGTCAGATGGAGGAATCAATCTGGAGATCCTTGAGTCTCCATTGAATATTCCTTCACATCTCAATAAATACAATATGAGAATCAGATTGCTTTGATTTCACTGAATTCCCTCACTACTTGGCCACTTGATATCACTTTTTTCTATATCCATTTGGACCATTTCTACCCATGTATCTTCCATTTATAGGCTAGTGGGGTGATAATGTTAAGGCCATGAATGCATGTATGTCAGAATAATGGTTGGAAGTTTTCCAGTTCTTTCCAAGTCACAATGGAGAGTGCCTGATTTCCCAAGTATCTCTCAATGGACTGCCAACGAACTTTAAAAAAGTTGTCTACAAACTGTTGATGCACTATCGACGAGTTGTTAATAAACTATCGATGGAATCTCAAGGTTTTTTTGATGTACTACTAGCAAAATATTGATGGAATGTCAATGGAATGTTGATGGTCCATTGACAAACTGCTAAGCATTTTTCTATGCACTGTTAATGGAATGGTGAGAACCTATTGATGGTTTACCGATGGTTTGTTGATGGAGTACCAATGAATCGTCAATGGTCTTCCATCGAACTATTAATGGACTATTGATAGATTACTAATGGTTTGTCAATAATTTTTTAATGGACTACCAGCAGACTTCTATGGGTGCATACAAGCAATGCTTGTGGATAACCATGCAGTTCATTCTAGAGATAATAGTCCTGATTTGTTTCACTGATTATGACTAGGAGTACCTTATATTCATTTTCCTCTCATTAAGGGTGTAAAATTTCCATATAACGCATGTGGGGTAATGGTGGGGGGCGAAGGGACCATTAGAGTAGAAGTGGAGGCCATTCAATGTAAAGTGGACCTGGTCCACTATATTACTACTATTAAATAAGTCCCACTAAGTTAGTAAATAAATGCAATGGGATCTCATTAAAGAAGCTTCACTAGGTGGTTAGGAGGTTAATATTGTCTAATGATTCTATATATAAGGATGGATTCCTCATTATGATATGTGAAGACACATTATTGTATGTGGAGAATTATCTCATTTGGAGGAATCCCCATCGGAGAAAGAAAATAAGGTAGGGACCTTCTGATGATTAACCTAGGGATATGAAGTCCCATGTAAGGGAAGATTTGATTTTCTTTTTTTTTTACATTTAACATGTTTAGAATGCATTAGGCCCTCAATATGAGTAGTTAAGTTCAAAACATATGTCCATTAGGATGCTTGTTCGATGAGATTGATGTCTCTTAAGAGATGACATAGTAACGATGCTAAAATGACGCCAGGAGATACATTAGTTCGGTGCAAAAAACTGTTGAAAAAGTGTGGAATGAGACGTAAAATATAGTAACGGGTTTATAAAATTTGTATCATTTTGACAAGCATATAAAGTAGTTAATTTCTTACATGAATTATTGTCCAGCAAGGTGATGACCCTAGTTCCTAGTACCTATACTATCGTTGTTGACTTCTCTAGCATTGGGCCTATTAGAGGAGGTAATTTTGGTTTCAAAGGAACACATTTTGATTCCACAGGATTCAGAGTGGTAGTAATTGGCATAAGATGATTTGGTACTAACCCCTTGTCCAATTTCCTCAAGGATGTCGGTACGTATGAGGCAGGCGAAGATCTCACCCCTTTCGATGCCTTTGTTTATTATTCCCTTACCTTGTAAGAGTGAGCTTGTTTTTTATTCCCCTACATCGGATTAGAGCCCTTAAGTTTACATTCCTCTTCCAAAATTTCCTAACAAAGAGCCTTGAGGATTGTGCAACATGATGGCCTTGTTGATGACATCTCGCACATTAAAAATGAACATTTTGGTAGTCCAAGGTCTGAGAGTGAATCACCCTACCGAATTTAATATCAAAACACTCATGAAGGACTTCTTTGGTGTCAATATAAACTATAACTCTTGGGACATAGTGATTATGGTTCTCCATAAAATAAGTATCAACTCAGATGGACTGACAGAGAAGATTACCCAAGTTGGTGATAAATTCTTTAGCCTTGAACTCTAGTGGCATCCTAAGGGATTTTACCCATAATGGAATTCTATAATTCTTCTTTAATTGTGGACTAAAACTGGGGTTCCAAGGTTTCAATGAGATATATAGTGAACCCTAGATCCGCACCCCTACTAGAATAGTTTCGACATCTTTCTCAGAAAATAGGTACAAATTATCCATCCTTTTTTGAATAGGTTTAAATTGGTCCCATAACCAATGGTTGGAGACCAAGCATGCCCTATCCAATTGTTAAAGTATTGTTGTGATATCTTCCTACCAAAAAATTGACCTATTAAGGTTTTACCCATTAGGTCCAAGATATTCCCAACCTCGATTTCAATCCCAACCACCATTTTCACTCGATCTACTCGTTTCCAAATCAACTTGTGCTTCTTTTTTTACTTTTCTGCTCTAGGTGATGGTTTCACTTACGACTCTTCCTACCCATGTTCTACAAGACTATTGAGTTCCAGGACTTGTCCTATAAAATTGATACCCTTGGTAGCCTCCTTATAGATAATGTAACTACATTTGTTGGATCCAATCAAATTAGAAACTTGAAATGCTTATAGTGACCTATCCTCTAAAATGCAAGAATTTCAAGCCATCCAGATACCCCATAGTGTGATAAATGGAATACCCCATAAATGCTTCAACTCCTTCCTTTGGAACCTTTATTTGTTCTTAAGGTAGAAACCCACTTCCTACTTGAGACATAGGCATATTACCTCCCCCAAAGGAGAATCTTGAACTAGGAACTAGAGTGCATGTGGTTGGGTATTCCAACACTAGGATGGCCTTGTGTTGGAACATAGGAACTAACCATTGTAATCCTGAAAGAAGAGGCACTAGGAACATGTGGCATTTGGGTGGAAGGATTTTATCCCCTTACTGTAGGTATGAAAGGAGAATTAATGCTCCCCTTAGAGACACTAGGTGTAGTGGGAGCAATGCCCCCCTATTGAGATGAACCACTAGCTCCATAAATAAGTGTTGTACATTTTGGATAAATTCAAATGGATCTATGGGAAAAGGTACACCCAACAGTATGAAGACAAGACCATTAGGTTAGGTGAAGGGATGATTATAATGGATTGATGTCTAATTTTCAATAGCTTCAATTTCAAGTGGGCCTAAATCTTCTAGTTGGTTCTAGGTGGTATTTTTCAAGATAGGGTACTTACTTTTTGGGTCTGTGCTATAGTCATTTAGCATTTGTAGGTCAAAGGTTGTTCAAAACTTGTAGCCGAAGACCCTCTTAATCTGCTAGATTGTTTGGTCAATCACGTTTTCTTATTTAAAGTTTTATCCAAATTTATCTTTTAAACAAGCCCAAACAAACCTAAGATTTCTAAAACACAAATCACAAAGACGCAATCACCTAAGAAATATAAAATAAATAGAAAACAAACATGTTAGAGAACCTTATGATGAATAGGTTGGGGATATGAAGTCCTATGAAGAATAGGTGAAGGTAATAATGAGATAGTTATAATAACTCTCACGCACTGATAATATTGTGAAAATACTCTCGTGAATACAAGTATGCTTCAATGAAAAGGGTGTTATATGGCCACCTCAAATAACACAAGAATTTTCCTCTTGTAGCCACCTATGTGATTGTGAAACCTAGGAAAAGCCACTAAGGTTACCACCTCACAAAACAACAGTCTCGCACTAGTCTCGGGGAATAGTCATGGGTTAGATTTATGTGTATGACTAGGAAATGTAGGACGTACATGCTAGACCTGAAACTCTAATAAAATCAGTGTAACCACAAGGAATTTCCAATTCTATCCAAGCTCATGTACATGCATATCCAACTAGACAAACAAGAGGGGATAATCCATCCAATTTCCTAGATTGAGCTAGTTCTTGACACATGTGTGAGCCATACTTTCTTGACAACTGATGTTTGTTACTAATGGATTTTATCACTCATTAGTAAATCTAGTTTTTAGTTTCCACAACCTTGGTGAATTAAATCTCCACCCTACACCAAGTCTCTACAACCTATGCTTGTTTATTTTCAACTATAAGAACAAATTTGGTTTCTTTTAATTGCATTGCTTTTAGTGTATGTATTTAGTCAAAGGTACATAATGAAACTTGTTTGGTATTTGATATGACATAAATACTTTGTTGAAATAATAAATATAATTAAACTGGAAGTCTATGAATGAAAATTATTTTTCTTTCAATGCATAGGAGATAAAGTTTTCAAAGTTAATGAAAAAGAAGAAGATCTTTTAAACTTTCTTTTTCCAAAATGCAAAAAAAAGAAACCACACTAACCTATGCTTAGAGAGATTTTTTAATTATTGATAATCAAGAATATGACTAATCCAAATGCACATGCAAATTCTTTTTGAATCCTTTTTGAATCTAACTATTCTAATATAACAAAAAAAATGACCATGAAAGCATTAAAAAGGACCGTGTTACTCTTAAACTATGCAATAACAAGTTATGCGTAGAAATGTTTAACTTTAGGATGAAGTGAATTGAATTTTTTAGGATCAGGGCACCATACACAAGCAGATTTATGATCGAGAAATGTACAAATTTTAGCTTTTAACACTACATTCATGGTTGTTCTGTGGAAGAACAATGAGTGGCCATGGATATCCTTTAAAAGAACCACAACCGAGTGTGTCTATTAACTTATAATAATCACGAGTAACAGAAAAAAATAAGTTTTAATAGTCCAAGACCACGAAATTACTAATTCCTAGTTAATTATTCTGTGTTCTAGACTAAATTCAAGAGTTAATACAAATTTTAAAATAACAAAGCTAAATCAAACCCAACACCAAGGATGATTATGGAATAATCATCCCTAGTATGGTTTCCAATCCTCTTGAGATGATAATTCTCCCCTGCGGTTGATTCTCTGTAAGGTGGATCAAACCCTATGACAATCGAGAGTATATATTATTTTGTTCATTCCCTTAAATCAAATGCAACTTTATATGCTTAAATACGAGAGAGGGGAAAGAAGAGGAGAACCTATTTCTCCCAATTCTCCGAGTATTTTAGCATACCATTCCTTTTCTTTATTGTTACAGTCAAATATTCTTACCTAAATAAATGTGAAACAACACCCTTCCCCAAACACATTTGCATATTAAAGACAAGAAAGTATATAGATTCAAATTCTTTAGGGTAAAAAAAATCATTTTCCAAATAAAATCATTAAACATATGAGGAATGACAAGTATTTTTTTGTGGGGCCAGAAAAACACTCTTATTAATTTAGAAAGGAGACTTTAAAATATCAATGATTACTTGAATTTTATCTACTATGCCTCCACCATATCTATTGATCCTTTGTCCTTAGCCACATTCCTCAACATGATTTATTGATGGTGATTTGTAGTGTCTTGTGTCACGTGGATTAATCAATCTGGTGATCCTTGAGTTTCCATTGAAGATTCCTACACATCTCAATAAAGGCTACACATCTCAATAAAGGAAATATGGTAATTAGATTGCTTTCCATTTCACTGAATTCTCTTAATTTATATATCCATTTCTTACCCATGTAGCTTCCATTTATATGATAAGGGGGTGGTAAGGTTGAGGACATGAATTCATGCATGTCACAAAAATGGTTGAAAATTTTCCACTTCTGTCCAAGTCAAAATGGAGAGTGATTGATTTCCCAAGTCTCTCTCGTTGGACTGGCAACAGACTATTGAAAATTTTCTGATGTAATGTCAGTGTACTATCGATGAGTTGTTGATGAATTGTCAATGGAATCCCAATGTTCTTCTAATGTACCATTGACAAAATATTGGTGGGATGTCAATCAAATGTTGATGGTCTACGGACGAACTGCTAACTATTTGTTGAATCACTATTGATGAACCGCTGGCAAATTACAGATGGTTTACGGTTGGTTTGTTGATGTATTATCAATGATTCAAATTGTATACCATTGAACTATCAATGGATCGTTGACAGATTGGTAATGGGTTGTCGATGAATTTATAATGGAATACCAACAGACTTCTCTGGGTGCATACGAATAATGTTTGCAGATAATCATGTAATTCAGTGATATGGAGCTGGTAGTCTTCATTTGTCTTATTCTATCAACGTCCATCTGTTACCTCTGTGTGATGGAGATACTGTGGAGACCTGCGTGTAACTGATAAGTCCAACCTGTGTGGAGACATAGGTATCAATGAGTCCAGCATTATTTTACCTTAACCCTAATTCTTGTTCATGCTTTGTATTTTAAAAATTCGTGGAACAACACCCAAAATCAACGTTGTCGTCTATATTGCTCATCTCAATTCCTCTATGGACGAGAATAAATTCACCTTAGAAAAAGTGAATCAAACTTATAGCCCTGTAAATAATTAATCACAGTTCTCGCAGAATACTGACCAATAAACTCCATGAAATAAAGAACAATAGGGTTTTATGTAGGATTTATGTTTCCCTATGCACAAGTCTAACTGTTTCGAAACCATTAAAGTGGAAAAATATTTGAGTCGCCTCCTACATCTGCGAGTTGAGAACCTTTTACTAGAGTTGCAAGCCATCGTTGGAACTATTACGGTTGAATGCTATTGTTGATTAATAGACTCATGTATTCTCAACAATACACTATTGGAGCAATGTTGACATATCGTGGAGCTGCTGGGCCAACTTGTGAAATAGATGCATGGTTATCGAAACCCTGTCAGTGGTGCATTGAACTGGATGATATCATGTTGGTATCATATTATTAATGTTGCTTCCTAAAACTTGTGAGCTTGCTCAAAATCAACCTAGAGTTGTGGAGACATTGATTCAAAAGGAAAAGATACTTGTGTAGAACCGTGGAGCTGAAGGGCATGCGTTGAATCTACGTGGAATTGGAGCTAACTGGAGACATGCATCAGTTGTAACTGAGTGAAGTGGCAACAATTTTCTATTGTATTTATTATATTTTGTTTCACACGCCATTCATGACTCAAAGGAGGATGGATATTTTGAGTCGAATTGTGGAGCTACTCAAACCCTAAGTTTCAAATTGACCATGGGAGATGTTGGAAGAAGTTGTCATTCATGTCAACAGGGTGAAGAGATCTACCAGTCATTTACATCATGAGCTTATGCGATTTTTGAGTGATGTTGTTTTTTATGTGAAAGTAGTAGTGATGATGATGATGTGGCAATGGTAATGATGATGATGATATGGCAGTAATAGAGGAATATGACAATGGCAATGATGATGATAATATGGGAGTAATAGAGGAAGATTGTTTGAAGAAGATCCTATAGCAGTAATGATGTGTCCTCTTGAAGAAGCCCTAAAGAACCTTGAAGTATCCTTGAAATAAGTGTATATAACTCCAAAGTGGTCCCCTTATGGAGTAGCAGTGAAGCATGTCCCTCATAGGACGAGATAACATGTGGATGCTTCCACATTCCCACTTTGAGTGGTACACAAATGGATCAAGCCCCTAAATCCATTGAATATGCCCCCAAAGAAATGATGTTGTCCACAAGACCATGATGATGAGAAATGTGAATAATCCCCTAAAGTGATGATGATGTGCCCACATGACCATGTGTAGTGTAAAGAAACCCCTAAAAAGATGATGATGTGTCCATAATACCATGATGATGAGAAGTGTGAAGAAGCCCATAAAGTGATGATGATGCGTCCACATTGTTGGGTACGTGTTATATTCTTTGCATGCATGTGTTATATTCTAAAAATATGTGATTTAATCTCGGTTAAGAGATTGGGGTCTATTTACTAATCCGGGTTAACGGATTAGGGTATTGGATGCTGTGGAATACCTATATTGTATTGTGAGTGATTCATAATGAAATAATGAGAAGAATAGGAAGTGTGGCTCTAAGGTTTGCTGGTTTTCCTGGTTAAGGGTTTCCAGGGTAAATCTCTGTGTACTATGTGTGAATGTTGTGATGTAATCTGTGTTTTGCTTAAAAGAATCTGTATGATTTGCTTCTCTACACATGTTTAAAACTTACATGTGGTATCAAAGCTCATTTTTGGTTTCAGGGGGACGCCTCTATTGCTAAGGGTTTGATGCAGTTGATAGATCTTGGGTGTGTGATAAACCTGGATCAGTGGGAGCTTTGCAGCCTTGATTTGTGCATTGAAAGATAATGGCGAGAAGTTCAAGAATTGAGATCGAGAAGTTTAACGAACGGAACTTTGAGCTATGGAAGCTCAAAATGGAGGATCTTCTTGTAGATTGGGATCAGTGGATTGATGTGGATCCGAGTACACAACCCACTGGAACAACGAAAGAATATTGGGAGAAATTAGATAGAAGGGCGAGGAGTACGATTCTATTGTGCTTATCAGACTCTTTGTTATTGAACATATATGGAGAAGATACTGCGGTAAAGCTTTGGATGAAACTAGGGAGTTTGTATCAATCAAAATCCCTTATGAACAAGTTGTTTCTGCAAAAGAAACTCTACCACCTCAGAATGGATGACAATCACACAGTGACAGAGCATCTAAATGTCTACAATACTCTGGTAAGTCAAATAACCTATGTTGGCATTACAATGGCCGAAGAAGATAAATGTATTACATTATTGTGTTCTTATCGGATTCCTGGGACAACCTAATTGTAGCAATAGGGAGTGCTAATCAAGCAACTTTAAAATTTGATAAAATAGTATCATCCCTGCTATTAGAAGAGATGAGGCGGAAAGCCATGGATACTCATAGCATGGATTCCTTGTCTGTGAGAGACCGCCCCCAGGAGAGAAACACAAATAAGAGATCTGTGGGGAGATCCAAATCTAAGGGTAGATCTAAATCCCTAGGAAAATTTATAAGGAAGTGTTGGAAATGCGGTAAAGCTGGGCACTATAAAAAGGATTGCAGATCTAAGAATATAGATAAAGGAAAGGGACCATAGGATACCTCTACCATAGAGGAAAATACTTCATCAGAATAAGGAGGGGATGTGTACCTAGCATCTACTGGTAGTCCTTCAGAACGTGGTATATGGTTGATTGAATCAGGTGCATCATGTCATATGACCCCTCATAGGGAGTGGTTCTGTGAATATGAAGCGTACAATGGAGGAGATGTGTTCTTGGGAGATGACTCACCAGCCAGTATCATTGGGCATGGTAGAGTCAAGTTGAAAATTATGGAAGGATTATAACTCTTCCTCGGGTACTACACATTCCAAATCTAGCGAGAAACTTGATATCTGTCGGAAAGATGGATATTGCAGGTGTAAATACTATGTGTGGAGATGGTGGTTGGAAAATGGTTCGAGGATCAATGTTATTGATGAGGGGAATTCGGTATGGAACTTTGTACAAACTGTTTGGAAGAACCATCATTGGTGAATGTAATAGTTATGTTGTTCCTGAGGGGGGAGATACATAACATAGAACCCTAACTGCATCAGAAGGAAAGACAATACTATGGCATCAAATATTGGGGCATATCGTAGAAAAGGGACTTCGAGAATTACAAGGTAAAAGTATGGTTGAAGGTATGATTGATTGCACTCTAGATTTTGATTTCTGTGAACATTACATATAGGGAAAACATAATCGAGTAAGATTTGCATCTGGTGCTACAAGAGCTAAGGGAATTTTAGAGTTAATATACAGTGATGTGTTTGGGCCTGTGTCTTTTCCATCACTAGGTAGATCTATGTATTATGTTTCATTCATAGATTATTTCTCAAGGAAAACATGGATTGATTTCATTCAAAAGAAATATGAAGTGTTTTCTAAGTTTAAATAATTTAAGGCTCTTGTTAAGAATCAAACATAAAAGAAAATAAAGGTGTTGAGGATAGATAATGGTGGAGAGTTATGTGGGAATGAATTCGAGGAATTATGTAAGAAGTGTGGTATAGAAAGGTAGAAGACTACTCCATATACACCTCAACATAATGGAGTTTCTGAAAGGATGAATAGGACGCTGATGGAAAAGGAAAGAAGTATGCTAAGCAGTGCTGAGATAGGACAAGAATTTCGGGCAGAGGCAGTGGAGACAACATGTTACTTGGTAAATCGATCATCCACATTAGCTTTGGTTGACAAAACTCCACAAGAGGTATGGACTGGTAAGAAACCCTCTATTAAACATCTGAAAGTTTTTGGCTATGATGCTTATGTACATGTTCCAAAGGAGAAAAGGATTAAGCTTGACAATAAAGCTGAAAAATGTATCTTTATTGGTTATAAAGATGATATGCAAGGTTATAAGCTTTGGAATCCTGTAACTAAGAAGACTGGCTACAATCAAGATGTTTTTTTTAGAGAGGTCAAAGAACTTCCCAGAAAGGAAGTGACTCCAATGGAAAGGAACCTGAGAATATAGATTTTGAGTTAGAAGATGAAGAATCTGACTCAAAGGAAGAATATGAATAAGAAGAAGAAGAACCTCATACCCCAGTTTTGAGTAGATCATCTCGAGAAAGAAGGAAACCTGAAAGGTATTCCCCTCCTGATTTTCGGTCTAGTTTTTCTTTATCTATTACTGATGATGATCCTAGAAATGTGAAGGAAGTCGTTGATTCAGAGGATAGAGATCTATGGAAGAAGGCCATACTTGAAGAAATGGAAGCCTTGGACAAAAATGAAGCGTGGGATCTAGTTCAGTTACCTGCTGGAAGAAAAGGTGTTGGCAACAAATGGCTATTTAAAAAGAAGCTAAATGCAGAAGGTAAAGTGGAGAAGTACAAATCCTGCCTGGTAGCAAAGGGATATTCTCAGGTACAGGGAATTGATTTTGGTGAAATATTTTCTCCAGTTGCAAAATTAACTTCCATTAGATTTCTTCTTTATATTGCTACTTCTTTTGATCTTGAAGTGGAGCAGATGGATTTAAAGACAACATTCTTACATGGGGATCTAGAAGAAGAAATCTACATGAAACAACCAGAAGGGTTCACAGTAAAGGGAAAGAAAGAACTGTCATGTAAACTAAATAAGTCCCTTTATGGTTTAAAGCAATCTCCAAGGATGTGGTACCAAAAGTTTGACACATACATACTTGGATTGGGGTTTGTGAGAATCAAGGATGATCACTGTGTATACTCCAAACAAGTTGGTGATCACTCTATTAACATAGTTTTGTATGTTGATGATATGTTGTTGATTGGAAACAAAAAAATATGTCATAAAGGAGGTTAAGTCTTAGCTATCCTCCAAATTTGACATGAAGGATCTCGGTGCTGCAAAATTCATACTAGGAATGGAGATTAAAAGAAATCGTGCAAACAGGAAGATCTGGTTAAATCAAAGAAAATATGTTGAGACAATACTACATAGATTTAAAATGCATGAAAGTAAGCCAGTAAAGGTCCATATACCTGTAGGTGTAAAGTTATCTGTAGAACAGTGTCCCAAGACACAAGAAGATGAAGAAGATATGGCACGAGTTCCATATGCTAGTGTGGTTGGCAATTTGATGTATGCAATGGTCGCTACCAGATCGGACATTGCTCATGCAGTGGGAGTTTTGAGCAGATATATGTCAAAACCAGGTCCAAGGAGCACTGGACAACTGTAAAGAGGGTTTTTAGATATTTGTGTGTCACTACAGATTATGCAATCTGCTACCAAGGAAGACCTGGAGCAGACAGAGTAATAAATGTACATGGATTTGTTGATGCAGACTGGGCTGGAGATATTGATCATAGAATATCTACAAGTGGGTATGTGTTTAACCTATTTGGAGGAGCTATCAGTTGGATGAGAAAGAGACATGATGTAGTTTCTCTCTCAACTACTGAAGTTGAATATATGGTAGCCACTCATGCAAGTAAAGAAGTTGTATGGTTTCAAAGATTATGTTCAGGTGTTGGGTTTGTACAGAAAGTTGTAAGGTTAGATTGTGACAGCCAAAGTGCAATATTCCTGGCAAATAACCCTACTTATCATGCTAAGACAAAGCATATTGATGTGCAATATCACTTTGTGAGAGATATGGTTGAAGACTAGAAGGTGTTGTTGGAGAAGGTTCACACTTTGAAGAATGTTGCAGACTTATTAACAAAGTCTGTCAGTACAGAGAAGTTCTCTTGGTGTAGAGAATCTATGGTCATTGATGCCCTGAACTTGTGAATTTATGAGTACACGACTCATTGTTAGCAGAGAAAACAACAAGTGGGAGAATGTTGGGTATGTTTTATATTCTCTGCATGTATGTGTTATATTCTAAAAATATGTGATTTAATCCCGGTTAAGGGATTGGGGTCTATTTACTAATTGAGTTAACGGATTATGGTATTGGATGCTGCAGAATAACTATATTGTATTGTGAGTTATTCATAATGAATAATGAGAAGAATAGGATGTGTGGCTCCAAGGTTTGTTGGTTTTCTCGGTTAAGGGTTTCCAGGGTAAATCTCTGTGTACTATGTGTGAATGTTGTGGTGTAATCTCTGTTTTGCTTAAAATAATTTGTATGCTTTGCTTCTCTACACAGGTTTAAAAATTACACACATGACCATGTGAAGTGTAAAGAAGACCCTAAAGTAATGATTATATGCCCACATAATCATGAAGTGCTCAAGAATCCCCTTGATGAAGCCATGAAATGGTCATTGACCCATTGAAGAAGCCCCTAAAACGTGGAAGACAAAAATAATAATATGTTAGGGTCGACCTACCATAAAGTGTTTAAAAGGAACTTGGAAAAGTATAAATATAAGTTAGATCATTTCATTTTTATCATCAAAGTTATTCTTCTCTCATGTGCACTTTCAATAATTAGAGCAAAATTTAGAGGATGATCTTATGAAGAGTTTGAAGGATGACCTAGGGTTCTTCTCTTAATTCTTTATCATGATGGAAACTTGCATAACTTTCTCATATAGTATCGGAATCATGAACTTCTTAGCTCATTGGAAAGCTTGTTGTAAGGGCTATGTGATGGCATGATATAGGGTTTCTTTTGGTGAAGGAAAATGTTCATGAATAGGTTTTATCTCTTGTTTATTCATCTTGTGATATTGGCAAAGGTATGGATCTTGCATATGTATTAGGGTTTCTCTCTTTGTGAATCATGGTGAAGATATTGCAGAGATTATGATGACGTTATTGCCATATATTATTTTGATATTGGCATAGAATATGGTGATGATATTGGCATAGATCATAGTGATATTTGCATATATTATGGTGATATTGACATAGATTATGGTGATGATCTTGACATATATCATGGTGATATTTGCATAGATTTTGGTGATACTGGCATAGATTATGGCGATGATATTGGCATAGATCATGGTGATATTGGCATAGATTATGGTGATGTTATTGCCATAGATTATTGCGATGTTAATGGTATGGACTTTGGTGATGTTATTTTCATGATCTAGGGTTCCTCTCTTGGATTGACCTAGGGTTTGAAGATGGTGATCATGGGAAGGGTTTGAAGAAGCAAACAAATGAAGTCTATTGATGATTGCTTCATGAAGGTTTTATTGCATATTTGAAGCACTAGTTTGTTGTAGATTTGAAGGTCATATTGTAGACATGTTTTGTTCTTCTTCATGAAGGATTTAATTGCATATTTGAAGGACACACTTCAGCCCTTTTTATGAATATGTGGAAGAAATATTTTGGTTTTGCAAAAGAGGGTTTTGTTGCATATTTGAAGACTATCTTGTAAGAAGTTGCTTGCATGTTTGGAGGACATATTTGAGGTATGTATAAGTTGACATGTTGATAGTGATAGTGACAGTGATAGTGGAAGTGATAGTGACGATGATAATGATAATGATAGTGGCAGTGACAATATAATGATAGTGTGAAGACATTGATAGGGATAGTGACAGTGTGAAGAGTGTGACAGGGACAATCGGATAGAGACAATGATTGTGATAGTGATAGTGATAGTGATAGGTTGATGCTCCTATTCATATCAGGGTGGTAGTGTGGTGCTAGGGTTTGTTGGTGCCTGTTATATCAAGGATTTGGTGCTTCCTTCCAATTGGTAATGGAGAACCAGGGTGGAAGGATGGGGAAGGACATGAGATCAAAGTATCCTTCAAGTTGCTTCCTAAAACGAGTGAGATTGTGCTCACAAAGGGGGTTGGTTCCTCCTTCTAATTTGCGCTAGAAAAACCAGGGGGTTGGTGCCTCCTTCCAGTTGGTGCTGGTAAAGATAGGGGGTTATATCCTCCTTCTACTAGGTGCTAGAGAAATCAGGGAGTGGGTGATTCATTCCAGTTGGTGCTAGTAAAAAAATTGAATGTAATCTTGTTATTATATAAGAAAACAATTTCGTGGTATTCTCCCATTTGGGTTTTCCTGTAAAAATATCTTGTACACTGTGTATGATTTATGTGATGATGAATGACATTGTTAATGGTTAATGTTACATTATGTGCTTAAGGTTAAAACTAGAAAAAAGTGCTCAATACTGATTCACCCCCCCAGTATTGGTGAGTATTCCGACTTGATAAGTTGTCATAAGGTCTGTAGCATGGGTTTTCAACCTTACTCGTGCAAAAGAGCACCTGCTAAGGGTAATGGAACCCTTAGTAACAGTTTAATGGAAAATAACAAAAAACTAATTAAATGTGAAAACAGTAAGATATTAAACTAGCATGTGCATGTGAAACAAATTTAAACTACAACAAAAAGCATGAAGTAATCATGGGAGACAAGGAAAATAAAAAATATTGATTTCTTTATAAAAATGGGGGAAAACAAGGGTTTGCATAAGCTGTTCACCTCAAATGTTGAGGCTTGTGGAGTTCTACAGCTGTAGGAAGCAATGCACCAAGGATCCACAGGTTCCTTCTCTTTCTCCGAATGCTTAATGGATGGACCCAAGGTTGGCTCAAAGGGAAGAACTGTAGCTCAAATGGTTGAGCTAGAGTTCTAGGATGATTCGGGCAGCATAAGGGTAGGATGGTTGATGGAATGGTAAAATGGGGGGCCTCCATCCCCTTTTATAGACTTAGGTTAGGGGTTTTAGGGTTTTAGTCATCTTTTTCCTCTTTTTTTGATTTTCTTTTTGAGTTTATTCCCTTTTATTTTGATTTGGGAATATTGGACCCTCTTTTGGGGTTTTGGTATGTTTTTGGAGGAATTTAAATAATTTTGAGGAGGAAAAAGTATTTTTGGGTACCCATTTGGGTTTTTTGGGGTTTTGGAGGCTAGGATGATGGGGAAATTGGTCAACAGGGTTATATGTCTAATGGGATGAGCTGTTAAGTGATTTTTTGGTGTTAACAGATTGCCCCCTAATGTGTGAGGGCAGGATCTCATCATATGGCTGATAGACATCATAAGTTATGTCGTTTTCCAAGGGTATGAGCATTGTGATGGAGGAGAGAAGGAACTGGTTGGATACCAGAACACAAGCTCCATACAAACTACAAGAACTACAAATACATTGTCTCAATGATGAATGAGGGATGATCTCAATATATGGACGAGGCGGGCGTTCCCATGCTCATGTTGAGATATATAAATAATAATGAGGCCCGAACAGGGACCTGAACAATACATAGGGAACTACTGTGTACATCATTCTAGTCCAGAGGGGACATAGATCTGGGACATACTCATGGTCGACTCATGAATGATCTGAATAACTGGTGTATGAACATAGTGGCAGCCATACTGACTGTGATATCATAGCAACTGATATTCTATTGAATTTGAACTGGGTACATGGGGAAGCATATAACTGAAGTGCTTCCGAAAACTGTCACTGAGCACAGCCTGGATATCCATGGGAACATTCAACTGGGAGGTTCCAAAGTAGACTCTCCACTGTGCTAGAGTCGGGGGATATCCAGGGTCTTCGATTAATAACTGAAGGGACCAATACCCCGCACGAATCTCAATGGTGTGATCAAGGTGTTGAAGTTGAGCACGTGAGAAACAACCATTCAGAGAGGCACTGATGAATCCTCTCAAAATGGTCCGTAGGCACTCACCACTGATGGTGATGAGTCCAAGGCATGGGGACCTCTTCGTCTATCCTATGGAATAGATTGGTTGATGTCGACAGAGGGAGACCATGCCACTACCAAGGCAATGATGTTTCCTTTATAGGGGCGTGAGGTGTACAACCAAAAGGTGATATTATTGGTGGTGGGACTGACATACTTTGGGGGTGGGGAACAACTGAGGTTGTAGAGTGGGGGGGAACTCAAAATTCCCTTATTCAGAGTAAGATGGCATGGCTGACTTGCAAGCATATGAAACTAAATTTTTAGGGGAAGGGATCATAACTTTAATGGACCAGGAATGATGACGACAATGGGGGAGACTCATGGGGGTAAACTGATGAGTGATATCAGGAGACTCGAAGGGTGGCACATCGAGGTATACTCTGAACAAAGGTGACCATACTGGGGTGGATGCCGTAATGAGGGGACTAGATATGATCTGTCATGGCGCAGAAAGGAACTGTTGGGACCTTCTTCATGTTGTTTGGGAGCTTGAAGAAGAGATAGAAGTGTGCTAAAAAATGGTACTGTCGTGTGGATTTGTACGAACCTAGGACAATTCATCCTCGTGGTTGCTTTCATTTTTAAAGAGTCTGAAAGCAGTAAGAAGACTCCAAGGGGGTTCTTTTTCATGCGTTAGTCTCCAAGGCCCGAAAAATTCATAAAAGGATGCAATGAAGAACTCTTCTAGCCGATGTGACTAGAGTATTCCTTTTTCGTAAATAGTCTACAAGGTCCGGAAAAGGGTTAAACTTATCCCAGGTATACGCCCTTTAAGATAATTTTGGCAAGCATGAAAGGACGCAAGATTGCTCGACGATCTTTTCATTCTTTTAGGAGTCAGAAAAGAGCTTAACAGAAACTCCCTAAATGTCTTTTTCGTAAAGGAATTGTTCGGCCCGAAAAAGGGATAAAATTATACCGAACAAAAGTAATGGCCAAGCAAAGAGGAAGTGTTCAATCGAGGGGCAAGTATGTGAACCAGGAACAACGGTTGGGGGGGGGACACTGATGGGGCCTCCTTGCAGGTTGATGAATGGTGGAAAAATAATGAAATGACTGCAGTATGGATGGAGCGGAGGGATAATGGGTAGGCTGCGATGAAAAAATCGGTAAGAAATGATGGCGACCAATGTGGCGCGCAAATCAAGGAAGCAAGGTGTGTGGAAGAAATGTCAAAAAAGTGTTTGGTGAGAGAGAGAAAGGATCTCAAGCATCATCATGAGTTCAGAAAACAGAATCCGAAGGTATAAAAATCGCCAAAAACTGATAACGGTCGATGTGACATGCAAATCGAGGCGACGAGGGATGTGTGAAAAAGACCCAAAAAATCTGGGGGTGGGGGTGAGAAATGATCTCAAGCATCATCATGAGCGCGGAAAACTGAATCCGACGATATAAAGAATGTCAAAAACTGATAACGACTGATGTGGCACGTAAATTGAGGCGACGATGGACGCTAAAAAAATGCCCGAAAAAGGGACAGTGAAATTGGGAAATGGTCTTGACCACCGCGAAGGTCACGCCGTGCTGAATCCAGTGGTATCAACGGTTTGGAAAACGAACCTCGTATGACCCCGGAATGGCCAAATCAAGAATTGGTCGAATGTCTATAAATAGAAAGTGGACCCATAGTGACATGTATCATTTGTACGGTTGAGTTTGACAGGAGAATTGAGTGAACCAGAGGTATTTTGGCATTTGCAGGAGAACCGACTAGTGGATTTTCATTCCGCGAGTTGCAGGTAACCCTCTTAGCCCTTATCTTTGATGTTATTTTGTTTTTTGGGGGAATTTGGACCTCGGGGGAGATGCATCAGCCACAGTGGAAAGCGTGGGTTCCAAGGTGATTTTCGCGCTCCGAAGCGTAGCATTGGGCAAGGTAGCCGCACTCAGCAAGTGCGGTTGTGGCTCTCACAGCTGTGCTTGCCGAGCGCGGCTGTGGCTCCCACAACCACGCTAGTCGAGCGTGACTATGGCTCCCACGTCCGCGCTCTGGAGTGCGACTAAGGGCCCCACAGTTGCTCTCGGGGAGTGTGCCTTTCGATGAGGAAAGCACGCTCCAAAGTGCACATGTGGGTTCTAGAAGCCCCGAAATGCGTGTTGTGGTTCGTTTGTGTCGATGACCAATCCAGAAGGGATCGATGGAGTATTTTATGTGGTTCTGATGAGATTTCATTGTGTGGTTAACAACATGCCAAGGGTGACATGGAGAGAGCGCGATATGCTGGAGGAACTTTTGGATGTTATCTGGAGGGATCATCATGTGCAGGGGACTTTAGCACTCTACGGACTGCTGAGGTTTTCACAGGTGCCCCTTATGCGTACACTATCTCTGTTGCTAAATATGATGGTCAAGTTTTGGGACTCGGACATTAAGGATTTCATGATCCAGGGTGAGAGACTGGATCTCACCCTATCAGATGTGTACTTTTTGAATGGATTGCTTTGTTTGGGTAGGATGGCGGATACTCGGCCTAGGATATCGAGGGACGTGGATATGGAGGAGATGGTAGAGATGCATTGTTTTTCGGGGTCTTATGTGCATCGGAATGCACTATTGGCGTGTGACTTGGAGGCTCTAGAGACCCGAGCAGTCACGGCATGTGTGGTGTGGGTATTGGGGTCGCAGTCACCCCATCGAGTTTCGGGAGGGCAGATGATGTTGATTGAGTGGGTGTTAGTAGGGACCTACTATGCATGCGGTTAGATGTACCTCGCCGTTGTTGAGAGGGAGCTGAGCAAGGTGAGTCGACTCGGAGGGGAGTTCTGCTATGGTTCTTTCTTATGTTGTTTCTTTTTTGAGTGGGTTCCTACGCTGCGGCCTTGCATGCCAATCCGAGATGGAGGACTGAGGTAGCCGAGGATGGTGCGGTGGGGGGAGATGATGGTACATGGTGGTGGTGAGTTCGTTGGCCGATACTTTACTGCAGAGTTGTTTAGGCAGTGGAGGCAGATACCAGTTGTTATCGAGGACTACCCATATCAAACTATGGACTACCGAGGGGATCCTCAGCTCCTGCGGCCTCCTAGACAAGTCTGGGTACCATATGGTACGTATGCATTTTGGCTTCTAATTAGGATATCATGTTACATTTTTACTTGATAGGTTACGATGAAAGCTAGAGATATTTGATGATGTTGACATTTCTAGTGTTGGTTTTGGCAGATGTGGGACCACGGCCGCCACCAGGGCATCAGGACCGCAGGGGTCGTGTAGTGGGGGAAGCCCCACGGGAGTGAGTGGAGGTACAACGACGTGATGCCGATGTGACATTAGAGTACTTACGGGTAAGCTTTGATCGGTTGCTAGTCGGGGTAGCGGACGAGGGTTGGCAGGATTTAGACCAGGAGCTGTTGGATACTTGCTACAATGCTCCACGGGAGTGGAGAGCTATCTTGAGGTGGGTTATTGTATTAGCAGAGGAGAGGAGGGCTCGAGACCGGTTGGACACTCCTGAGTTTGATGACGAGGATCCAGAGGAACTTGAGGAGGAGCGAGGAGAGGATGAGTCGACAGTAGAGGAAGCAGCTGCAGGTGGCGACGAGGACACATATCAGGGGGAGGAATCTGGTTAGACAGTTCGTGGGTTGCCCCCAATGTTGATGAGCATGTGGGGATGTTTTTTATATATATGGCTGATATCATATGGAGAGGATGCCATTGGGGCTCGTCGATGTATTTTTTGTATAGTTGGGTGCTGAGGGCACTCATGACGTTTTATGACGATATGATATATATACATGCACATGGATGCATTTTTTGATGATAGAGCCTTGTATGCACGTGGATGCACATTTTAGCGTTGTTTGTTTTTGCTACACATGGGTGCAATTGTTATGTTGTTTATATGCACGTGGATGTAGTTTTATGGTGATGATATGCATGTGGATGCAGTATTATGATGGATTCTTTTTTTTTTTTTATGGTTTTTAGATGCCTATATGATGTTATGATGATGTATGGTTAACATGCCACATGGTTTGGTTGATGTGCCAGTCTAGAATGTTGTTAGCCATTTGATTTGCCACACTATTTTGATTTCTTGGGACATGAGTGAATGTAATGGATTCAAATTGTTGTTAGAAAAACAGGATCACAGAGCAATAACAATAAACAAAAATGCAAATATAACCACACACACATTACAAGAGAGACACATATATATTGTGGTTCACCCAACTTGGGCTACGTCCACACTGAATTTGCCAGTTCCTATTATTATTACCGTCTAGCAAGGTGAAGGGATACAACCTGCAGCACAGCCGCTACACTTCCTCTTCACTGTCTCACAGTCGCTCTCCTGATATTAGAGATCTTTACAATGCATAAAACCTAATACATCTTACCTAGCCGTAATACAATGTCTTTCTTTTATAGGGGAAATACAATGGGAAAATACCATGGGTTACCCAAAACCATGGGCCCGAAAACTGCTGGCAAAAACAACCCCAAATTTTTTTCTCAAGGGTGTTGCCCCCGAACCCCTAAAAATGCAGAATGGGTGTACAGTCCTCCGAGGTGCATGGCTAAGACAATATCATCTATGAGATTGGAAGATCTAGCTCCACAACCAATAATCTCCCACTTGGAGACTGATCACAGCAACTCCGCCACTGCTGCACATGCTGGACTTGGACTTGGAAAATTTCTCCTCTTCACCTTCATGCTAGAAGGCCAACTGAAACCGAGCAAGAACTCAGTTTCTCTCTGGTCACTACCTTTGTGAACATGTATGCAGGATTCTGGCTAGTATGTATCTTTTCCAGCTTCAACAGTTCATCCTCCAGAACAGAGCGTATGAAATGGTACTTGAGCTGTATATGTTTAGTCTTGGAATGGAATGTTGAGTTCTTTGAAAGATGAATGGCACTCTAGCTATCACTATACAACCTGCTATCCTTCTGTTTCTTACCCACTTCCTCCATAAACCTCTTCAACCAAATCATCTCTTTACTAGCCTCTATAATAGCAACATACTCTGCTTCCGTTGTTGAAAGTGCAACAACCTTCTGCAGTTTCGAAATCCAGCTTACTGTTGTTCCACCTACAGTAAACACATACCCTGTGGTGCTCCTCCTTCTATCCTTGTCACTTGCCATATCTGCATCAACATATCCTTGTAGAACAGTGTCTGAACCTCCAAAACATAATTCCTGAGTGGTAGTACCTCTCAAATACCTGAGAATCCATTGTACTTCCTTCCAATGTTCTTTACCTGGATTATTCATATATCTGCTCACAACTCCCACTGCATGTGCAATATCTGGTCTTGTGCACACCATAACATACATCAAGCTGCCAACTGCTGATTGATAGGGAATCTTGGACATCTAATCAGTCTCTTCCTGTGTCTTGGGACACATTTCTTTACTTAGACTGAAATGGCTGGCCAAAGGTGTACTTACTGGTTTTTCATTCTGCATTATGAACCTCTCCAACACCTTTTGTATGTACTCACTCTGAGACAATGTCAATTTGCGATTTTTCCTGTCTCTTGTTATTCTCATACCAAGGATTTGCTTTGCAGCACCCAAATCCTTCATCGCAAATGAATTAGTTAGCTTCCTTTTGAGTACATTTATATCCTGCATGTTAGACCCTGCAACAACCATGTCATCCACATACAATAACAAGATAATATATCTTTCATTGTCTAGCTTCTTGAAGTAAACACAGTGGTCAGAATGACAACTACTATAACCTTGTTCTGTCATAAACCTGTCAAATTTTAAATTCCACTGCCTTGGAGCTTGCTTCAAGCCATACAGACTCTTTTTCAACCTGCATACCAAGTTCTCCTTACCTTTGACCTCATACCCTTGTGGCTGCTGCATATATATCTCTTCCTCCAACTCCCCATGGAGAAAGGCTATTTTTACATCTAACTATTCAAGATGCAAATCTTCTACCGCCACTAGAATTAAGATAGTCCTAATTGAAGTCATCTTAACAACAGGAGAAAATATTTCTTCAAAATCTATGCCTTTCTTCTATGCAAACCCCTTTACAACAAGTCTGGCCTTGTATCGCTTCTTACCTCCTTCTTCTTCCTTCAACCTGTAAATCCATTTGTTCCGCAAAGCTCTTTTACCAGCAGGAAATTGAACCAGATCCCAAGTCTGGTTTCCTACCAATGAGTCCATCTCCTCATTCATGCCTTTCTCCCACTTCTTTGCCTGCATTGCTTCTTCATAACATTCTGGTTCACCAACATCAGTCATCAATAAATAATACATTGAAGGAGAGTATCGTTCAGGGAGTCTACTTAACCTAGTAGATCTTCTTGCAGTTGCAGGAGTTTCAGGCACTTGCTGCTGTTCTTGATTTTCTGGCACCTTTGGAACTTCATTTTCTGTAATTTCATCAGGTACTGTGTACTCTGTGTTTTCCTTTTTCTGTTTCTTTCCCTGCAACTGATCTTTATACATGACCTTTTCATTGAATATGACATATCTACTTCTAATGATTTTGTGATTTTCATAATCCCATAAACGATAACCAAAATTATCAACCCCATATCCAATAAAGGTACATTTCTTGGATTTAGCTTCAAGTTTTGTTCTATTTTCTTTATCAATATGGACAAATGCTTCACAACCAAACGTTCTCAGAAATGAGTAGTTTACCTTTTTATCTGTCCATGCCTCCTCTGGAATACCACCATCCAAAGCACTTGAAGGTCCTCTGTTTATTAAATAAATAGCAGTATTTACAGCATCCGCCCAAAACTGTAAGGGCAACCCTGCATGCAGTCTCATACACCTTGCATGCTCCATGATTGTTCTGTTCATCCTTTCTGACACACCATTTTCTTGTGGTGTTCCTGGGACTGTCTTCTCTCTACGAATCCCATGGTATGAACAACAACTATCAAACTCCTTGCCGCAGTACTCACCTCCATTATTAGATCTGAGACACTTCAATCTTTTTCTTGTTTCATTTTCAACCAAAGCTTTCCACTTCTTAAAAGTAGCAAACACATCAGATTTCTATCGAATGCAATAAACCCAAGTTTTCCTAGTTGCATCATCAATGAATGTAACATAATAATGAGAGCCACCAAGAGATTGTACCTGAGCTGGTCCCCATACATTTGTATGCACTAGCTCTAACTTTTCATTCTTCTTCTGTTTCCCAACCCTGAGAAATCCGAATCTCTTCTGTTTTCCATAAACACAATTCTCACAGAATTCCAAACTTACCTGCTTCAAATCAGGAAACAACTTCCTGGAGTGGAGACTCTGCATCCCCTTCTCACTCATGTGGCCAAGCCTATGATGCCACAATGCTGTATCTGTTCCCGTGGAAGCTAAAGAGATAGAATGGTCAGTATTATGAGGACATAAATACAACGTACCTACCCTGTCTTCTTTTGCTATCACCATTGATCCTTTAGTGATCTTCCACCAATTTTCTCCAAATGTAGATAGACAGCTGCCATCTCCCAACTGCCTTGTTGAGATCAGATCTCTTTTCATAGCAAGATTATGCCTAACATCTTTTAACAGCCAGTCAGTTCCATTCTTAACTTTTATCCATACCTTACCCATTCCAACAATTTTACATGGCTCATCATCACCCAATAAAACATGTCCAAAATCGCCTGGAACATAATCATGAAAGTATTTCCTATGGGGTGTAGCATGACATGAAGCCCCTGAATCTACTACCCAATAATCACTAGTATTATCTAATGCAAGAATCAAAGCATCTTGTAATACATCACCTGCTACATTTTCTTCTTAGGTAGTTTCCTTTTGTGCATCTCCTTTCTTCTTTAGAGATCTGCAGTCGTTCTTCAGATGTCCTTTCTTTCCACAGTTCCAGCACTCTATTTTTCCCAGTCTGGACTTGGATCTGTCCGTTTTAGACTTCCCACGATTACCTTGGCTATTTCCTCTCTCCTTTTGTCTTCCCTTGGTCTCCATGGTCAACGCATTACTTGATGGACCTCACCTGTGCTTTTTCTTTGCATTTTCTCGCTAAGAATAACACCAATAACATCATCAAATTTCAAGGTGTTTGAACCAGAGACAGAGTTACTTACAGCCATGACGAAGCTATTCCAGCTTTATGGCAATGAACACAAAATTAGAAGAGCCCTAACCTCATCATCAAAGTTCACACTTACAAAATTTAGTTGATTTGTAAAAGTATTAAACTCATTTAAATGATCAGTAACAGATCCACCTTCAGACACCTTCATATTAAATAAACACTTCATTAGAAATACCTTGTTGGAGGCCGAGGGTTTTTCATACATCTTACCCAATGCGCTCATCAAACCCTCCGTTGTCGTTTCTTTTGAGATATTGAAAGTCACCGATGAAGCCAGGCTCAACCGTATTGTTCCCAGAGCCTTTCTATCAAGAACCTCCCATTCTTCGTCCTTCATAGACGCCGGCTGCTTTGCTCTTCCTCCCAACGGTAGGAATAGATCCTTCTGGTATAGATAGTCCTCCATTTGCATCTTCCATAACTAGAAGTTTTGGCCGTTAAACTTCCCGACCTTAAACTTTCCTTCTTCCACCATTGCTCCCACTTGAACCAGAAACCCTAGCTTCCTACGGGTTTATCTGCCAAATAGACCTTTGTCTCTGATACCAATTGTTAGAAAAACAAGATTGCAGAGCAATAACAATAAACAGAAATGAAAATATAATTACTCACACATTACAAGAGAGACACAGATATATCGTGGTTCAACCAACTTGGGCTACGTCCACACTGAATTTGCCAGTCATTATTATTATTACCGTCCAACAAGGTGAAGGGATACAACCTGCAGCACAGCCGCTGCACTTCCTCTTCACTATCTCACAGTCTCTCTCCTAATCTTAGAGATATTTACAATGCATAAAACCTAATACATCTTACCTAGCCATATTACAATGTATTTCTTTTATAGGGGAAATACATTTTGGGTATGTTATATCTCTTCACATGGTCGCTGCGTGTACAAGATTTTTTTGGGTTGTTTTTGTTTTTTCGCGATTTCGACCCATTGTACTCTATCTAATCCTAGTAAAAGGGATTAGGGTTGTAACCTAATTTTGGGTAAACGAATTAGGGTTTTAGATGCTGCGGAATACCATATATTGTATTGTAAATGGTTGAATAAACATATAATGAAAAGGAGCAGTGCGGCTCTAAGTTTTGTTGGTTTTTTCCCGGTTAAGGGTTTCCAGGTGAAAATCTCTGTGTTATGTGCGTGCCATTGTGTATTTTCTGTTAATGCTTAAGAATCAATATAAGTTTGTACTTCACTGTTAAGGTTTAAAACTTACATTTGGTATCAGATCATTTTTGGGTTCAGAGGGACGCCTTTGTTTCCAAGGGTTTGGCTCGATCTTGGATTTGTGATAAACCTGGTTTCAGTGGGAGCTTTGCAGTGGTGATTTATTTTAAAGAATGGCGAGCAGTTCTAGATTCAAGATTGAGAAATTTAATGGCCAGAGCATTGAGCTATGGAAGTTCAAGATGGAAGATCTTCTGGTAGATAGAGAACAATGGATCGCAGTAGATCCAGGTACCATGCCCATTGGTGCGGTAAAAAAAGAATGGGATAAGCTGGAAAGAAAAGCAAGGAGCACCATTCATCTTTGCCTCGCAGATTCGGTATTGGTGAACGTATCTGGAGAAGACAGTGCAAGGAAGCTATGGGATAAACTGGGAAATCTGTATCAGTCAAAGTCCCTGGTAAATAAGTTATTTTTGCAAAAGAAATTGTACCTTCTAAGGATGACTGATGGAGACTCTGTGTCAGAGCATCTAAACGCCTTCAATACTCTGGTAAGTCAATTGACATCTGTTGGTATTATGATTACTGATGATGAAAAATGTATTAGTCTGTTGTGCTCTTTTCTAGATTCATGGGATAATCTGGTTATAGCTATTGGGAGTAATGCAACCACGCTAAACTTTGATGATGTGGTTGCATCCCTGCTATCGGAGGAAATGAGGCGGAGATCCATGGATAGTTCAACCAAGGATGCCTTATTTGTAAGAGGTCGCCTTGGAGACAGATCTAAAAATAAGTCTTCAGGTGGTAGATCTAAATCTAGAGGGAGATCTAAATCTCCATGACCTTCTGTAAGAAAATGCTGGAAGTGCGGTAAAATTGGGCATTACAAGAAGGATTGTAAATCCAAAAATACTAATAAAAGTAGAGGACCTAATGATGCTCCATCCGCAGATGGGAAAGAATCTACAGAGGAAGGAGGAGATGTGTATCTGGCATCTTCAAGTACACATGCAGAGCATGATTTGTGGTTGATTGACTTAGGTGCGTCTTATCATATGACTCCTCATAGGGAGTGGTTTTCTGAATACGAAAAGTATGATGGAGGAGATGTATTTCTGGGAGACAAATCAGTGGCGAAAATCATAGGTCGAGGAAAGATCAAGCTATTGCTCAAAGATGGAAGGGTTAAAACTCTTCCCGGGGTTCTGCACATTCCAAAGATGGCTAGAAAACTTATATCTGTAAGTAAAATGGATGATGCAGGTGTGAAAACTTTATTTGAAAAGAACACATGAAAGATGGTTCGAGAATCACTGGTGCTGATGAGGGGTGTTCGGATTAGAACTCTATACAAGTTCTTGGGAAGCACCTTTAAAAATGGATGTAACAGCACTATTGTTCCAGAGGGTAAAAATGAAGGAGACAGAGTCCTTACTGCCTCTAGTGAGAAGACATCACTATGGCATCGAAGGCTAGGACATATTGGAGAGAAGGGTCTTCGACTATTACAAGGTAAAAGTATGGCTGAAGGCATGTCTGATTTCACATTAGATTTTGATTTCTGTGAACATTGCTTATATGGTAAACAGAATCGGGTAAGATTCTCATCTAGTGTTGTAAGAGCTAAAGGAATCTTAGAGTTAATACACAGTGATGTTTTTGGACCTGTGCCTGTTCCATCACTTGGTAAATCTGTGTATTATGTTTCATTTATAGATGATTTCTCAAGGAAAACTTGGATTTATTTCCTGCGTAAGAAATCTGAGGTTTTTAAAAGATTCAAAGAATTTAAGGCTCTTGTCGAGAATCAAACTGAAAAGAAAATAAAAGTACTTAGAATAGATAACGGTGGAGAATTCTGTGAAAGTGAATTTGAGGAGTTCTGTAAAACATGTGGAATAGCAAGGCAAAAGACTACTCCATACGCACCTCAATAGAATGGGGTTGCAGAAAGGATGAACAAGACACTGATGGAAAAGGCAAGGAGTATGCTCAGTGGTGCAGGGCTAACACAACAATTCTGGGCAGAAGCTGTTGACACTGTGTGTTACTTAGTGAATAGGACACCCACATCAACGTTGGTTGACAAGACACCTCATGAGGTTTGGATCGGTAAGAAACCCTCTCTCTCTCATCTCAGAGTGTTTGGGTGTGATGCTTTTGTACATGTTCCAAAGGAGAAAAGGAGCAAGTTGGATAATAAAGCGGAAAAATGTATCTTCATTGGTTACAAGGATGGAGTGAAAGGTTACAAGCTGTGGAACCCAGTAAAAAGGCAAACAGTTTACAGTCGATATGTGATCTTCAGAGAAGTTGAAAGCACTTCCAAGATTGAGGATGTACCAAATGAAAAGGATTTCAGAGAAGCTACACTTTGATATCAAGGATGAAAGATGTGATTCTTTTGAGGAACCAGATTCGTCTGAATCAGATGAGGAGGCAGAATCGTCTGAATCAGATGAAGAGGCGGATCCACAGACTCCGGTATTGAGGAGATCTGACTGAGCAAGAAGGCAAGTTGAAAGGTACAGTCCCCCTGATTTTCGTTCTAATTTTGTGTTATCTATTACTGATGATGATCCTAGAACTGCTAAAGAGGCAATGGATTCAGAAGATAGTAAACTATGGAAGAAGACCATGATAGAAGAAATGGATGCCTTGGACAAAAATGAGGCATGGGATCTGGTTGAGTTGCCAGAAGGAAGAAAGCCTGTTGGAAGCAAATGGGTATTCAAGAAGAAGTTAAATGCAGCAGGTAAAGTGGAGAAGTACAAGGCTCGACTAGTAGCGAAAGGTTATTCCCAAATTGAGGGCATCGATTTTGGTGAGATTTTTTCACCTGCTGCAAAATTGACTTCTATTAGATTTATTCTATCTATTTCTGCTGCTTTTGACCTTGAAGTAGAACAGATGGATGTAAAGACAGCTTTCCTACATGGAAATCTTAATGAAGAGATCTATATGAAGCAACCAGAATGGTTTGTGGTGAAAGGAAGAAAGGAGCTTGTCTGTAAGCTGAAAAAATCTCTCTATGGATTGAAACAATCTCCAAGAATGTGGTATAAAAAATTTGATACTTATATACTGGGACTTGGTTTCTCAAGAACCAAAGCTAATCACTGTGTTTATTTTAAGCTAACTGGTGATCATTTTATTTATGTAATATTGTATGTTGATGATATGTTGCTAATTGGAAACAACAAGGAAATCATCAAGGATGTCAAAAATCAGCTGTCATCTGAATTTGACATGAAAGATCTTGGTGCTGCAAATTTTATTTTGGGCATGGAAATAAAAAGAGATCGTGAAAACAGGAAACTCTGGTTAAATCAGAGGAAATATGTTGAAACGATATTGAAAAGATTTAATATGCAGGAAAGAAAACCAGTGAAGGTGTCCATTCCTGTAGGTGTAAGGTTATCTACAGAACAGTGTCCCACGACACAAGAAGAGGTAGAGGACATGTCTCATGTTCCCTATGCTAATGCAGTTGGCAGTCTGATGTATGCCATGGTCTATACTAGACCAGATATAGCCCATGCAGTGGGAGTTTTGAGTAGATCCATGTCAAAACCATGAAAGGAACATTAGACTGCAGTAAAGAGGGTCTTCAGGTATTTGCGTGGCACTACAGATTTTGCAATCTGCTACCAAGGAAGACCCGGTCTAAACAGAGAGATAGATATACAAGGATTTGCTGATGCTGACTGGGCTGGAGATCTTGATCATAGAAGATCTACAAGTGGCTACGTTTTTAATCTATTTGGAGGAGCAATCAGTTGGATGAGTAGAAGACAAGCTGTAGTTGCACTCTCAACTACAGAAGCTGAATACATGGCAGCTACCCATGCAATTAAGGAAGTTGTATGGTTGCAAAGATTGTGTTCAGGTATTGGTTTTGTTCAGAATGTAGTAAAGATTGGCTGTGATAGCTCAAGTGCAATATTTCTGGCAAAGAACCCTGCTTATCACTCGAGGACAAAGCACATTGATGTGCAGTACCATTTCGTCAGAGACATGGTTGAACAAAACAAAGTGTTGTTGGAGAAGGTTGACACTTTGGTAAATGTTACAGACTCTTTGACAAAGTCTGTGAGTACTCAGAAGTTCTCTTGGTGTAAAGAGAACATGGGCATTGTTTCCCTAAATTGTTGAAGTCATAAATTTCTCCTGTATGTGAAGAGAACAACAAGTGGGAGAATGTTGGGTATGTTATATCTCTTCACATGGTCGCTGCGTGTACAACATGGTTGCTGCGTGTACAAATTTTTTTTGGGTTGTTTTTTCTTTTTCGCGATTTCGACCCATTGTACTCTATCTAATCCCGGTAAAAGGGATTAGGGTTGTAACCTAATTTCGGGTAAACGAATTAGGGTTTTAGATGCTGCGGAATACCATATATTGTATTGTAAATGGTTGAATAAACATATAATGAAAAGGAGCAGTGCGGCTCTAAGTTTTGCTGGTTTTTTCCTGGTTAAGGGTTTCCAGGTGAAAATCTCTGTGTTATGTGCGTGCCATTGTGTATTTTCTGTTAATGCTTAAGAATCAATATAAGTTTGTACTTCACTGTTAAGGTTTAAAACTTACAATACAATGGGAAAATACAACGGATTACCCAAAACCATGGGCCCGAAAGCTGTTGGCAAAACCAGCCCCTAAAAATGCAGAATGGGTGTACAGTCCTCTGGGGTGCACGGCTAAGACAATATCATCTATGAGATTGGAAGATCTAGCTCCACAACCAATAATTGTCTGATCGTTTGCTTAGTGCACAAGAAATTTCTAAAGAGGCAAGGATCGCGTACCTCGTAACAACTATTGAGTTGGGCGACAAGAAGCTGGGAGTCTAGGAACACACGAAGGTGACTTATACCCATCTGGAGGGCAGCAGTCAGGAGATTGGTCACAGCATCGTACTCAACCTGGTTATTAGTAGTAGCACCTATGCACACTCCATCGAGATGAATCAACTCATGTGAGGGGGAACAGAGTACCCAAGCTGCGAAGGCGAGATTTGGAGACTAGTGACTTGCACCGTCATCAAAGCCAACATAGTAAAGTGGAACAGGTTCCATATGTGGTAATGCAAGGAAAAAAATTGTAAGGTATTGGATGATGAAAGCGAAAAAAGAAACAAAACTATGCAACAGGGACTAGTGGGTCCCAAAAAGTGTTATGGGTAGAATATTTTGAGGTACAACCCATTCCAAGGGTTGCGCTGGGGGTTTCCTTCAGAATCGGTGAGGATGTATGCCCCATGTCCTAGGCAGGTGTGGACAATATATGGACCTTGCCACATGGATTTGATTTTTCCTTTCTTAGTATTATTTTGTGCTTATTCATAGATGAGGAAAAGGTCTCCTTCCAGGAAATTGCGTGGGTGAACATGTTTATCGTATCCTTCTTTGGAGCGGTTCTTGGAGGGCTCGATGGTTTGGAGGGATGTTCGGCGATCCTTGTTGGCCTATTCCAAAAGTATTAGGCGTTGTTCGAGTGGGGAGGTATTGGGTAGGATTTCGACAACGATATGGAGGGCGGGAATATGACACTCAATGGGAAGGACAAATTCGACACCATGGACTAGGTGAAAAGGGGTGAAACCCGTAGTGGTCTTAGTGTATGTGCGATAATCCCAGAGTGCGGGAAATAACATGTGATGCCATTTGGACTTATGACGATCTATGGTACATTGAAGAATGGTCTTCAGTATTTTTTTGATAGCCTCTACTTGGCCATTCCCTTGAGGGTAATAGGCAGAGGCGTATTGATGTTTGAATTTCAGAACGATAGACAATTCCTTCCAAACAGAGTCTTTGAATTGTTTTCCATGGTCGGAAACGAGTTGTTGTGGGACCCCGAAACGGGTAATGACATGATTGAAAAAGAAACGAGCTGTAGTGTCAGCCTTGCAGTTGAATGTAGGCATGGCCTCAACCCACTTAGTAAAATAATCTACAGCTACAATGATGTATTTGTGGCCGCCTGCCGAGGGGGGGTTACATTCCCTAAAATCAATGGCCCACTTACATAAAGGGCCAACGGTGACAATTGGATGGAGGGGGGCAGGGGGGGGGGGGTTCTCTCCTTAGCGGCAAAGAGCTGGTAGTTACATAATTTTTTGACTGTCGTGATGCAGTCGGTAAAGAGGGAGGGCCAAAAATATTCGGCGCGAATAAATTTTTGGGCAGTGGCTATCCCTGAGAAGTGACCACCACAAGCTCCGCTGTGACAATCATTAAGAACTTGTTCAGCCTCATATCGGGTGAGGCAGCGATGGAGAATGGTGTCGACACCGGGACGGTATAACACATCTCCTAGGAGAAGATATTGTGAGACGTGATGGCGAATGAGTCGTCGCTTGTCGTGATCGAGGTAGGGTCGGAACTTCTGAGTGCGGAGGTATACTAGGATATCACCGTACCAAGGGTCGTCTGAAGAGTTGATAAATAAATGGTCGTTAGGAAGATTGGTTTTGATGGGGGCTGAACTGGATGATGATGGTAAGTCCGACATGAGTTGCGCTAATGCGAGGGCTTTGACGCTTTTGGGTGTTGTAAATGTGAGGTCATACTCTTGGAGGATAACAACCCACTTAGCCACACGGCCTTGTAGGAGGCGGCGACTCAAAAGGTAAACCATAGGATTGGAGTCGGCCACAATGGTTATCTGGTTGAGTAATATATAGTGGTGAACCTTTTGCATGGAGAAGATGATAGTGAGGGCCAACTTCTCTTTTTGGGGATAACGCAACTATGGGCCAGATAGGTTCTGACTCACATAGTAGATTATATGTTCTTTCCGCGCACTATCTTCTTGAACTAGCACCCCTGAGACGGCGTATTCGAACGCTGAAACATACAGGATAAAATCCTTTGAGAAATTCGGGGGGAAGATGAGTGGGGCATTAGTTAAGGCTGTTTTAAGGGTTGAAAAGGCTACTTGTGCTTGTTCGTCCCAAATAAACGGGATGCGGGTACAAAGTAAGCGAAGAAAGTCATGAACCGTCATTTCATATTCAGGGACAAAGCGGCAGATAAAGTTGGCTCTCCCCTGCAAACTTTGTAACTGACATATGGTGCGGGGGGTAGGGAGGTCCAAGATGGCTTGAAATTTTAAAGGGTCAATGGTTATCCCTTCATGTGAAACGATGAATCCCAAAAATCGGCTCGCAGGAATGCAAAAGACACACTTGAGTGGGTTCAAGCAGATCCTGTACTTGCGACAACATAGGAAGACTTGTCGGAGGTCATTTAGGTGGTTAGATCGTTTCTTTGAGCATGCCGTGAGGTCGGCCAGGTAAACTAGGATAATATGGGCCAAGTCATGGAAACAATATTTCATGGCCCGTTGGAATGTGGTGCTTGCGTTTTTAAGACCAAACGGTATGACCCGATAGGAAAAGGTGACCCATGGGGTAGTGAAAGCATTTTTGTATTGGTCTTCTTTCCGGATATGGATTTGATTGTATCCGGAGAAACCATCCATGAAAGAGAGAACCTAATGTCCCACACAAGCGTCAATGAGTTGGTCAATGAAGGGTGTGGGAAATTGTCTTTGGGACAAGCATGGTTGAGGTCGCGAAAATCGGTGCAGACATGGAGAGTGCCCTATTTTTTGTTGACTAGTACAGTGTTGGAAACCCAGGTAGTGTAAGCGATGGGATACATGAATCCGGATTTCCGTAGTTTCTCAATCTTGGCTTTGACTACAAGGAGTTTGGATGGATGAATGGGTCTCTGATTCTGTCGGATAGGTCGGACATCTGGCCAAGTGTCGATGTGGTGTTCGAAAATGGTAGGGTCTAAACCAGGCATCTCGGTGTAGGACGAAGCGAAGATGTCACGAAACTCTTGGAAGAGCTTTTTATACTCCCCGATTTGGTACTTCGTATAGGAAGCACCTAAGGTAATGAGTTTGGGTTGGCTGCCCGGGCGAGAGATATCAACTTATATGATGGGTGAAATGTTTTCCATGTTCCCTTCTTCAAAGGCATTGGGGGCTGGGATAGGGTTCTTAAACCAGTCCACCTTATCAGGGAGCAAGTCCTTGGTCTCGATTTCTATTTGGTTGGCCGCCGTAGAGGTAGACTCCTCAAGGATGAAGTATGACCGATGGTGCATATCATCCCAAGGGTAATTAGGTGCGATGAGTGCCTCAAGTATCTCCTCATCGCTTTGAAAGTAGTGCATGGATAAATCAGTCAAAGAGGGGTTATATGCTAGGCATGATATGTGTCCATCTATTGTGGATATCATGTAGATGGTATTAATCTCTTCCGAGGAGGAAGATGTTGGGGGATGAATTTCCTCAATGGTGGTAATGGATGTTTCTAGATCAGAATGAGTTAGTTCGTAGAGAACCAATCTGTATTCTGGGAGATTCGGGCAATGGTACGAGTAATGGCCGTATATTCCACATATGGCACATGCATGGTTGGTGCACAGTGCCTTGTTGCACTGGTGGGATGGTGGATTTAGCTCCACTACAGGAATGTTTGGATCGTCGTCCAAAGTCTTCATGTGTTCTTGAAGATTGGGCAGATGTGGGAAGTTATGGGTAGCGTGACCCAAATCATCGCATAGTGAGCACTTTTGTGGTGTGCATAGTAGTGGTTGGGGAACCAAGGGTTTTCTTGTTGGTGGGGATGTATAGGTTTGTGGGCCTCTGCCCCCAACATTTCTAGGTGGTGGAGGGGAAGGGTTCATTATAGAGGTGGACGCCATACCGGGAGGTGGGCAGTTAGGTATGTTCGAAACACCGGGAGGTGGACGGTTAGAGGTGTTGATAGGTTGGACAGGTTGGAGAACAACCTATGGTGTTGGGGGAGGGGTGGGGGCAGGTAAATACCACACAGGTAGACCTAGGGTTAACCAGGGAAGGTTTAGAGTGGCCATAACTAGGGTACTGATTACTTCACAAGGTGGGAATAAGAAAGGAATCGTATGGATGGGGGTTTCTCCAACATGGCTAGGGATAGTTGGAGGTTGAGGTATCAACGGTGGCTATGGGTTGGGCACTGTTTGGTTGGATGAAATGATGCATATATCAGACACCTTTGTTATTGGGGGTGGAATGGTCCAAAAAGTAGATGTCATGGGAGTTTCATAGTATATTCCAGGTTCAATCAAAGATAGTGATGAAGGAGGTGTACTCGGAACAGGTTGTTCAACCATGGGGAGGACATTTCCCGGGGTGGCTGGGGCATTTGGGTCATAGTACGTAAGTTGGTCAACCTTAATGATCCATCCCTCGTGGGGGAACATCATAATATAGAAAACCGATAAAGCAACAACTTTCATGGCGTACATATAACTCTGTCTGAGCAGGAGGTTATAGTCAAGTTGTGCATTGATCACTTCAATTTCAATGAGTATGGTTTTCCCAACTAACTAAACCGGGACTTTAGCCAAAAGACCCTGAGTTTGAGCGGAGCGGCCTTCATAGGATCGTATGGTGGTTGTAATGTAGGAGATCTGAGTTTTTTCCATACGAATGTGGACATGACGTAGGTGGAGGCACCTTCATCGAGGATGCGTCGATGAAGAAACAAGATTTTGGATGGAGACCGAAACTTGAAATGCTAATGTGGACGGCATGCGAGGCTTGGATTGGTCCAAATCGAAATCCATCATTCGTGAGTCGGAGGGGTTTATGGCCCCAATAGCGGATAATAAAGTCTTGCATTGGGTAGGACAGGTATTTAATACCTCAAGAGCTGACATAGCAATGGGGGATTGGGAAATATCATCCATGATATTATAGTTGGGAGCGACGCGCACGTTGGGATTATTGTTGATGTGGCGTAGGGGGAAACATGGAACTTTAGGGGTCCCATCGCCCTGTGCCGGGGGCATGCATAATGACTAATCTGTGGGAAGAGCATTAGCAGTCGTATCAGAGGGGATGGTTTCGGGGGTGGGGCCGTATTGGTTTCAACGCGTTTGGAGATTGATGTCGGCCGATGACATCTTAAGGAGATGATGGGTTCCCGAATCCATCGGTTGGCTAGTGTACGCAGCATATGTGATCTATTGTGGTGGGGGTGTGGCTCCTTGAGGAGGGACCAACGGTTGGGTATTTACCACTCCTTGCGTGGGAAAAGGATTTTGCAACACCATGGGAGGTGGCTGGGGGTTGGGTTGTGCCGGTGGAGCAGCCTGTCCTTGGCGTTGGGCCTCATCTGTCCAAAGTTGATAGGAGTGTTCCAAATGTGGACATGTGTGTGTTAGTGTCCGTAGACCCCACAAATAGAAAAAGGATGATTCGTTCGTAGATTGGGATTTTTCCCCTTACGAGAAGGTCTGTCAGGGTTTTGGTTGGCTGGGGTGGCATTGTTGTTATTTGGGGGGTTTGGTTGTTGAACGCCTTGGTCTTGGGGTTGGTTGTTTCCATGGTTACGTCCTCTCCCCTTGTTTTGCTGGCCTTGCTGGTTTTGTTGAGCAGGCCGGTTTTGTTGTGGGTTCTGTTGGGCATAAAATTGCCCTTAGGGGTTGGGAGGATTTTGTTGCTGAGCAGGTGGTGGGGCTGCCTGCTGAGGGTAGTAAGTAGGGGGTGCTTGTGGTTGAGCCAGTGGTGGATGGTAAGTTGAAGGAGCTTGTGGTTGCGCAACTGGGGCTTGCGGAGGATAATAAGTCGACTGGACTTGGGGTTGTGAGTGTGTGGGAGGATCCTGTTGATGATAATAATTGGAAGGTACCATAGGAGGGTTGTGAGGTGGAGGTGCATGGCCATAACACTGTGGTGGACATGATGGTCCATGGATATGAGGGGGTCGAGTGATGGGGGCGTATGATGTTGTTGCACCTAAGTGGGGGCTATAGCCGTGTAAGGTTGAGTATGCAATGCCACGTTCCCAATAATGCCGTCGACAGCATGGGATGCCCCCAGTGCATCGCTCTGGAAGGATTCAGCGTGGGGAGAATCCGGTAAAATGGAGTACAAATAGCCAGACTGGGCGTAGATAAGATCGAACTGTTGGGCTTTAAGGATAGCCTCTTCCTCAGATTGAGGTCGTTTGGATGCCACATCCTTAGCGATGGTTGGTATGAGGGGTTTTAGGAACCATTCTAGAAAGATACGGTCATCTAACTTGATCTTACACAAACTACGGCGTTTGCACCATTCATGGATGTGGTCCGTGATATGGGTGGCTATATTTTTTCTGCAAGATAAGAGGATCTCAACACCAGCATCGTCACGAATGGGTAATTGGAAGAATTGCAGGAAAGTGGAGGCAAGGGACGTGAATGTGAAATGAGTCCCATGAGGTTGGTCAATATACCGCTTAGCTGCAGCGCTAGTGAGGGTTCACTGCAATAATCACAGGCAGATGGAATCATCCACGATGGAGTTAGAGGAACACCATAAGTGGAAGGACATGATATGGTTCTAGGAGTCTTCTCCTCCCTTCCCCTCAAATTTGGGTATGTCTGATGAGAGTTTGGTGGGCATAGGAGGTCATGTAGGATCATGTCGTATGGGGTTGTTAGTCAATCTGGCCAAGTCTGGGAGGTTGATACTGGCCATGAATGGAAAACTAGCAGAAAGATGTGACGTGGGTGTCGGGGCAAGTGTGTTAGCCGTGGCGGGAATGGTGGGGCCACTACCCCCAATGTTTGAAACGATGGTGTGAGACATAGCGGACATGTTGGGGTCGTTGCCCCCTATGTGTGGAGCAACGATGTGTGTCATGATTGGGATCGTGGGACCTCCAGTCATAGGTGGGGGAATCGTGTAGGACAGGCCTGTGCCCCCGATTGTACCACTAGCCATCAATGGGGTCGTATTGGTAACTAACCCACTAGCCATAGGGATGGACATAGTGATAGGAATGGTAGGTGTAGGGCCTGTAGATGGTATAGCGGGGATAGACACTGAAGTGGTAGTTGGGATAGTGGTGGGGCCACCACCAACCATCCTGCCGAAAAAGGGGTTTGAAGTCATACCAACCGTGGGGCTAGATGGGGTTGTGAACGTAGTGTACTCTAGTTCGGAATCGGATGTGGTATAAGGGGCGTCACGATCAAGTGATGAGGCTCTATGTTTGTGGTGAGGAGATCCAAGTAGACCATGTTGCGGGGGTTGGCGCCGAGACAATCTTGAAGGATCAATGGTGAAAATGAGAATAAAACGGGTAAGTTGTGGTGAGTGAGAAGCTCAAAAATCCTGGTGCAGCCGTGTGTGCACAAGGAGAGGGTAAAAAATAAGGCACTCAGGCCAACAACAAACTCAAAACGCTTGTTTTAATAGTTGTGCTACAACAAACATAGCGACGATCAAAGTAGTCAGAATACCAATAGAAGAGGCTCCTAAGAAGTAAAAAAGGTATACTCACCAGACTCAGGGGAGGTGTAGTAGCATGCAAACATCTATCTAAAAAGGAACGATGGTTCAAACAAATCGTATCCTCTGCAAGGTGATGAAATCCAAGTCAGAAAATATGAGAAGTAGAACCAAATGGCTGAGGATATCCCCCTACCAGGAGGGACTCCGGCTAAAGAATCCTAGAAGAATGGCCACTAAGATACCCCGTTCATGGTACATCCGGAAAGGTAAATCCACAGCTTCAGTTCTATCGTTGCTGTACTCCCAATAGGGTAGTACAACAAGAACAATGAGTAGGTAGCCTTTGGTTACTGAATGGAGTACGGTATTCCACTCAAGCCTCCGAAACCAGTCTTGCTACTTGCCCTCCTAGGGGAGAGGCCCTCTGACAAATCGGTCGTAACCGTACCAAAAAATAATAAGGGATTTTGGAACCCTAGATGACAACTATGTCTCAAGTGTAAATGATAGAGGGGTGTTGTTTGGATGCCTATCCCCAATTTCCTACCTAACTACAATATTCATTTTGTGTTCCCCAAGTAGGGTTAAATGTTGGTTGAGTTAAGTAAATTTTTATGGCTCACTTGAGTTAATTGTGATTGAGTGTGTGCACATGTGGCATTGGCAGCTAACTAGGAATATAAAAGCTGAAATGTAAATGTTGAACAATAAAGATATTGAAATAATTTTATTTTTATTTTTAAGAAAAAAAACAAGCAGCTAATAAATATAGACCATTCAACAGTGATGGATGTTGCTGGGTATAGATGATTGTAAGCAGGTTTTGCAGAAAAAATGGGAAAAAATTTTGAACTTTGAGCGCGGCTTTCGGGCCGGTCTATGTGGTGCAGAGCATGGGTTTCGGGCTGACAGAAGCGGCCTGGGGCACGGTTAGTCCGTCGGACTCTGCGGAATGGAGCGCGGGGTGCAGAAAGGAATGCGCGATCAGGGGCGCAGGATGCGGGCTAACAGCTGCGTGGTGCAGTGTGACAGGCGAGGCGGAAGCTATGCTATGCAGCGCATAGAGCGGGGGTGGGAGTTGCGGTGTGTAGCACGCAGAGCGGGGTGGGAGTTGCGATGTGCAGTGTGTAGAGCGAGGTGGGATTCGACGGTCAGGGATGCATGGAGTGAAAAGAAGGTCGCGGTCGGGGCTGCAAGCAGGGAGTCACACGATGGGCTGGGTAACCGATCCAAATAGGCACTGGGGGCTATGACTGAGGGTTAAAAAGCCGAGATGGGGTTGCGACCAAGGGCCGAAAATCCGAGATGGGGTTGCGACTGAGGGCCGAAAAGCTGAGATGTGGCCACGGCTGAGGGCCGAAAAGCCGAGATGGGGCCATGGTTGAGGGCCGAAAATCCGAGATGGGGCCGTGGCTGAGGGCCGAAAAGCTACGATTTTCTGCACATAAATCAATGCAAAAAGATTACAGCCGAACAGAAAAGATCACATGCCTGTAACTAAGTAAATGAGAGAAAAACTGAAAATAAACAAAGATAAAAAACTACTAAACCAGAATTTCAGATAGCAGAGTCGCCAATCTGTAGCATGGGTTTTCACCCTTACTCATGCAAAAGAGCACCTACTAAGGGTAATGGAACCCTTAGCAGCAGTTTAATGGAAAATAACAGAAAACTAATTAAATGTGAAAACAATAAAATATTAAACTAGCATGTGCATGTGAAACAAGTTTAAACTACAACAAAAAGCATGAAGTAATCATGGGAGACAAGGAAAATAAAAAATATTGATTTCTTTATAAAAATGGGGGAAAATAGGGGTTTGCATAAGCTGTTCACCTCAAATGTGAGTTCTGCATCTATAGGAAGCAATGCACCAAGGCTCCACAGGTTCCTTCTCTTTCTCTGAATGCGTAATGGATGGGCCCAAGGTTGGCTCAAAGGGAAGAACTGTCGCTCAAATGGTTGAGCTAGAGTTCTAGGATGATTCGGGCAGCATAAGGGTAGGATGGTTGATGGAAAGGTAAAATGGGGGGCCTCCATCCCCTTTTATAGACTTAGGTTAGGGTTTTTAGGGTTTTAGTCACCTTTTTCCTCTTTTTTTTAAATTTTCTTTTTGAGTTTATTCCCTTTTATTTTGATTTGGGAATATTGGACCCTCTTTTGGGGTTTTGGTATGTTTTTGGAGGAATTTAAATAATTTTGAGAAGGAAAAAGTATTTTTGGGTACCCATTTGGGTTTTTTTGGGTTTTGGAGGCTAGGATGATGGGGAAATTGGTCAACAAGGTTATATGTCTAAGGGGATGAGCTGGTGAGTGATTTTTTGGTGTTAACAAGGACCATAGATGGAAGGCAGATTGAAAATGAAACACGATGGGAAAATCCCATAATATACCATCCATATTAGAGGATCACCTACAATAATTAATCTTGTTGGAAACTCCACATACGCTCTCAGGTTCCCATCAAATTCTAATCTCACAAGCCTTGTTAACAGTTGTATGTGCATTTATAGATGATATATTGTTTTTTATATGTGAGTTTGTGATAATTTTCCAATTCAATTACTAACAATAATGAAAAGAACTCAAAATTCCAGTTTCCCTTTGAAATTAATTAATGTGACCAGAGGACATAGAGAAATATATACTCAACAAAATGCAAGGATTCAAAAATTAACAGATACTTTTGAGACAAAAAAAGGATCATTTATAGAAATAAAAATATTGAGTCAAGCAAACATTGATAGAAAGTATCCAGAGGTGTCACATGTATTAGTTTTCCACCTACTACAGTTAGTACTAGAAATTTTATTCGAAGAAGATAAGATGGTGCAGTGAGCAACACCTTTTTATATTGAGTTTAGAACACACTAGAGTGCAGAAGTCTCATCGCCAACTACCTCTTGTTATACATGTAAAATTTGGCAATGCCACCAATTGTATGCAGATCCATATGCTTGAGTAGCATTGTTTTCCCTCTAATTTTTCTATGTCTATATAGCTATTACATTGATTAATTGTAGAGATTCCAAATTGTAGCTAATTGTGGAGCTTGAAGATTGTAAATTATTCTAGAGATTGCAATTGTTTTGAGATCGCATTGGATTGTGATGCCAAGTTTGTAAACTACAGTATAGCTTGTATTGCAAGGCTTGTTGCAGAGATTGTTATTACAAAGATCAAGAAAAAATAAATTGTTTCCCAAGGAGAAGATGGTAGAAAAAATATGTTGATTTATTTTTTATTTTTTTATAGAGGCATGCGTAATTCAATAGCCTTTACACCACATGGGATCATTCAAGTCTAGATAGCAGTTGAAGAGGAATGCTCTCAGCCTACTTGTGATTACATAGACTTAGATTTCTGCAAAGGTAAACCATTAATCAATGCAACATTCTACCTAAATTGCAATCTGTCATATTTGTAAGTTCACTTGTACTTGCAATTATTTTCTATGAGTTGAGTTGAATTGTAATCAGGTGCACTTTTAGTAGATCCAATACCCTGTCATTTTATATGTTGGAGTCTTAGTTGTTGAGTCTTGTGTGAAAGGGTGGAGTTGCAAGAAGCCCTCTAAATTCTTAGACAATCTTTCAAATGGATCATATTAGAATATTTATAGAGTTATTTAAAACTATAATACTCACCACTGTTGCTTACACGGTCTCAATCAACAAGAAAAGCCTACAATATGTACTTATTTACAAGAATCGCAAGAGACAGTTGAATTTCTTCATCTTGAATCACAACTCCAACATGGGGAAATACAATAAAAGATTCAACATTTTGAACCTATTTATGTTCATAACAATCAACAACCTACACATTCAGTTTCATATATTCCAATGATTGATGTGTTAGTTTTTCATCATTTAATTCAATATGATCTAGGATCTTAACTGAGAGAACAACATGTACAGCATATCAAACACAAGAGACAAGAGACACAAAGCATTTCATTGGGGAAAACCAAGAAGGTGAAAAACCCCGCAACTTCCTCAGAGATAGAATGAGCACCAATACAAAACCTCAAAACAAGAGATAGTCTCCTAGCAGCTTCTCCTCCTCCACTTGTGCGCACTCCTCCTCTCTATCACTAATGTGAAGTAGTGAGTGAATAATGTATAAATAGAGAGGTGCTCCTCTCTATTTATACTTTACCTTTACTTTCCTTTTACTCTAACTGGGCCGACCTCCCTTAGGAGAGTCTAATAACCCATTACCACTTGTCATTGGGCCGACCTCCCTTAGGAGAGTCTAATAACCCATTACCACTTGTCACTAGGCCGACCCCACTAAGGTGGTCTAATAACCCTTTAACTCATACTATGCCAACCCCTCTAAGGTGGTCTAATAACCCATCAAATATAAGTTACAACACTTACAATATAACTTACGACACTTGCAAATACAAATGACGACACTTCCAATCGGAGGAATAATACATCTCCGTTGGGGATACAATAAAGTATAACTGTAATACATACAATATACAAGTGAATATCTTTTGAAGTTACAAATACATCAACATGATGCCACTTTAAAACAAAATGAAGATGAATTTTTTGATACACAAGTTATGCTTGCACTTTCCAATCCCATCATCATACCTTGGGAATAAATCAGTCACAACAAGCATATAACCGGGTTTGGATATGATAAGGAAGTGACTTTTCACATTCTTGATTATTCCAAACCTATCCAGTTCAAGAGTGCTAGATTTCGCCAAGAAATTTCATCTTCACTTGCTTCATATATGCATTAGATTTTAAAATGCCAACATTGTCATAGAGTTGATCACATGGAAGATCAATGTTTTGATCTCCATCCTTGTAAGCATTATGGAAAGAATACTCCTTCTTCAAAGAAATGCTTCATGTTGAAGATTAAACATGCAAGAGAGGAGATTCACTATGGGTGGATTTCTTCTTGGAAATGGTCATCAACATCCAAGAAGGTATATATTTCGTGTCAAAGAGTTCGATATTGAGTACTGAGACATATTGAAGTTGAGATATTTTATTCCCCTCACCTTTTTATTGATAGGGGGGATTGAATGACAGTAAAAAAACAAGCAAGTGAGAACAAGAGAGACAGAAAAAGCAAGTTTGAACCAGAGCTAGAGCCATAGCCAAAACCTTGTTCCAGTTTCTAGAGCTTCAAGCCATAGCCACTTAGCTAGATTCAGAGTTGCAACCAGAGGTAGAGTCAGATCCATTTTCCACATGAGCATGATTTGGTTTGTGGTCTTCATAAAACAACCATTTAGTAAGAGACATCTGCTTCTGTTAGACATCAGTTTGTGGAGGTCCTTAAACCACCATTTTTCAGAGGGTATTGTTAAGCCTTCGAGCCAAGTTCCAGAGGGAATTGTTGAGCAAATACCAGAGTGAGAACCAAGTTATAGAGGGAACCACCAAGCTAGTACCAGAGTGGGAACCAAGTGTTGGGATTTTCCTATACTCCATCATAGTCCTAACAACATTTTCGATTTTTTCATTTTCATTCATGCATGCATTTTGCATGCGGTCATGAAATTGCATGCATCCTAGTGATTAGTCGCAGCACCTAGCCCTCAGTTAGCTAGCCCCGGGAGCTTCTTTCTGATATGTTTTATCCCTCCCAGTGCTTAGTGTGCCCTCCTTTCACCTACCACTTGTTAAAGGCGCTCGCTCTCACCTACCACTCAGTTTCACTTCAGTTAGTTGAGTTATCTTTAGATCCTTACTTGATTTAAGGCTAGATTGACTCCTCAACTGACTGTATCACTCCGATGGACCTCCAGTGAGACTAGAATACCTATTCTGACTCCAGTTAGCTCCTCATGCGCCCTCCATTAAGCCTCCTTCATTCAGTTAGTGCCTCCATGTGCCAGTTACACCTACCACACTCAGTTAGACTCAGTTTGACATCTGGTTGACAATTACTTGTGCATTGATGACTCCACTGATGATGATCAGGACTCCTAGTTGTGCTTTGATGACACTCTACTTATCTAAATGATCAGTGCATGTAGGCTAATTTGAATTGCCACCTTGGAATTCGAATCCTCTCCACCATTGTATTATTTATTGTTCATATTATGATTAATGAATTAGTGTGTGATGTTATTCTTCTTCTATCTGAGTTCTACTATATCATAATTATGTTGCTCCTTTACCCTACATAACCACTCTTCTTCTATTTTCCTACTTAATCTTAATATTTCTTGTGAGGTATACATCAGCTCTTATATCTGCTGTGAGAATTTTCACTTGGTATAAGAGCATGTTGAGAGTATAGTCTATCTCCATTCCTGAGAGTTTTTTGAAGGTTATTATCAAGATTTCGAGTGCAGCAGTTGTAGCAGTTTTCTACAGTTTTGCAGCAGTTGTAGCAGTTTTCTACAGTTTTGCAGCAGTAGCAGTTGCATATATTTTCTATTGTTTTTTGCAGGTCTTCTGCAATAGCTTCCATGAATCTAGAAGGAATTCCTCCTCTTTCTCCATTCAACTATGATGAGTGGAAACCAAAGATGATAGCATATTTGAAGAGACATGATCTTTTTAATTATTGTCTTGAAAGAGAGTTCGAATCCTATGAAGAGGAGAATGATTGGTTAAATGAAGGTGACAGATCCTATTGAGCAATGTTGATTTTTATGTCTTGTTGTATGGTAATCCACTTCCATGATTCTACTAAATCTCCAAAAGAGCTATGGGCCCATCTGGATGAAAGATTTGGCAAACAGAATGAAGGGATTGGTACAAACCATTTCGAGAGCAACCCCAGTGATGCATTCTCCCTCAGTTGATGGTCTCTCTGATCATGAATCAATATCAAAGATATCTCATAATGAAGTTGTCAACAAAGAAGAAGAACTTGCTGATTCTACACTCATGCTCTCAATATCTTCTATTTTGAATTATGTGCCAGCTCACACTCTAGAAACTGCAGAGGTTCTTAAATCCTCTCTTGCACAAGAGTCTGTTGGTTTGCATAATGATGATCTCATGAATGTTTCAGAGGCTAAATCAACAATTGGAGGTAATGCATTCGCTCTCCTTGATCACTCACCTCTTATGTACTACTATATGATCATTTGTACATGCTCTCAGAAGTTTATTGAAGATGTAGGGCATTGCCATTCACCTATGATAATTTCTCATGCATTTCATGGTTTTGATATCACCTCTAATGGTTCAAAAGAGATCTCAAGAAACCATTTTTCAAGTCTTGGATCTGATTTGGATTCCAAGCAATCACTGACATATGATGGTTCTTTTTGGCATGATCTCACCTATGATGGTTCAAAGGAGAAAACAAAAGACTATCTACACATTCATGGATTTGATCCTACCTCAGCTGATTCGAATCACAGGTTCTAGGATCATCCTCATACCTCTGGATTGTTCTCATCACATTCAATCTGAAGAGAAAGTACAAGCACATGCTTTTTGAGCATGATCCACTTCTTCCCAAGAATAAGATACCTCCAGACATATGACCAAGCATCACACCTGCTTGAGTTTGGAGCATTTATTTTAGTGTGCCCTATAGTGTATTTTGAGGGGGGGTTATTTTTCCCATGAGGTTTTTCCCCCTTTCTTTATCATTTATTTGATTGTATTGGGTGACCTTTGGTCTCAGTTACCAGGGCCTAGGATCGATTAAGGGGGGGTGTTGGGATTTTCCTATACTCCATCCTAGTCCTAACAACACTTTCCATTTTTGCATTTTCAGTCATGCATGCATGTTGCATGCAGTCATAAAATTACATGTAGGCATGCAATTGCATGCATCCCAGTCATCAGTCCCAACATCTAGCCCTCGGTTAGCTAGCCTCGAGAGCTTCTTTCTGATTTGTTTTATCCCTCCTAATGCTTAGTGCGCCCTCCTTTCACCTACCACTTGTGAAAGGCGCCCTCTCTCACCTACCACTCAGTTGCACTTCAGTTAGTTGAGTTATCTTTAGACCCTTTCTTGATTTAAGGCTAGACTGACTCCTCAACTGACTGTATCACTCCGATGGACCTCCAGTGAGACTAGACTGCCTATTCTGACTCCAGTTAGCTCCTCATGCACCCTCCACTAAGCCTCCTTCATTCAGTTAGTGCCTCCATGTGCCAGTTACACCTACCACACTCAATTAGACTCAGTTTGACATCTGGTTGACAGTTACTTGTGCATTGATGACTTCACTGATGATGATCAGGACTCCTAGTTGTGCTTTGATGACACTCTACTGATCTAAATGATCAGTCCATGTAGGCTAATCTGAATTTCCACCTTGGCATTCAAATCCTCTCCACCATTGTATTATGTATTGTTCATATTATGATTAATGAATTAGTGTGTGAGGTTATTCTGCTTCTATCCGAGTTCTACTGTATCATAATTATGTTGCTCCTTTACACTGCATTGACCACTCTTCTTCTATTTTCCTGCTTAATCTTAATCTTTCTTGTGAAGTATGCATCATCTCTTAGATATTTTGTGAGGATTTTCACACGAAGTTCCAGAGTTTGTGGTTATCCAAAAACCACCCTTTTTGTAGAAGACATATGCTTCTGCTAGCTTTTGATTCAGAGAGAACTTTCAACCATTTGTACCTCCAAATTTCATCTCTTTTCTTGGACTCATATACACCCCTTCTAATTAAGGGGGGGAATGTTGGAATCCTAAAACTTTGGGTTAGGCATAATTTGTATTATTTTGAACAATTCACATCAAGTGTCATAGGTAAATAGGAAGAGTCATGTTGGAGTCCAAGAGATAGTTTGGAAGATGAAACCAACTGTCACATCCACTATATTTATATGTGTCTCATCTTATTGAAAAATATGCATCCACCCATGCAAGAAAATAAGTAGTTTGATTGCAGATACCGTGTTCAAGTATTGGGTTTGAGCAACAAGCTGTGATGATAGATTGTGACAATAAAAGTGTAATATTCATGTCAAAGAACCCTACTTATCCTTCAAAGAGAAATAATATTTGTGTATGTAGACACTTTGAAGAATATTGCAAATTCTTTGACAAAGTATGAGTACTGAGAATTTCTCTTGGTGTAGAGAGGAAATTACTACCCTGGTTCAATAAACTAATAGCTATTATCTCATGTTTCTAAAAAGAAGACAACAAGTGGGAGAATGTTGGGATGCTATATTCTTTGCAGTGGAAAATCGGTGAAATATGTGCAATAAGTCGATTGGCTAGTTGAGGTCAACTGACTAGAATCATGATCTAATAGTGGTCGACTACAACTGATTAGATTCATGTTTGACCAATGGTCCACTAGAGTCAACCTGATTGTAACAAAAAAAGCAAGATTTACAGAAGTTCATCCAATCATCTTAGGCCTCTGGTAACTAATTCAGGTATCACTAATTAGGGATTTTGAATGTTGTAAATACCTATAAATATGGTATGGCGTAAGATTTCATTAAGTGATTATGAGTGTTCAGTAGTGCTTGATGCATGAGGATCAGTTGAGAGTTGTTGATCATTGATCAAGATATTGATTATTCGGTAATGAATAAGAGAACAATTTAGCTCAAAGGTTTGTATGTTTTCCCGGTCAAGGGTTTCCACGGTAAAATATCTGTGTACTATGTTTGTATGTCATTGTTTACTTGCATGCATTTCTCACTTATATAATTTGTGGGCCCAACAAGGGGATCCTTAAGTCATTGTCCCTTCATTCCTACATGAAGATACACTTGTTGGAGTATGATACTACTTTCGTAATCAATGTCCAAATAATGGGAGGGGCATGAAGTATGGATCCCCCACATTTACCTTAAATAAAATTTCAATCATCTTAGCATTGAGGTTGGCCTTAGATCATCCTTCCCATCTTTCTTTCTCAGGACTTGAAAGCATTCAATATTTGCAAGTTCTAAAATCAATGAAAAGATCTGTTGAGTGAGTCTAGAAAGTGTGAAGTTTCAGAGAGGAATTTGATTGAACATTTATCTTAGTATAATTAAGGAGTCCTAGACCAGTATCACTTAGCAAAAAAAATTCTCATTTAGAAAAACTAAAACTTGTTGAACTATTATGGTTTACGCCTCATTATCGATTGCATATCCTAGATCCCATGCATGTTCTAATTCATTTTTCCTTTGAGGTTATAGATGATCCCCCCAAACATCTATCACCACTAAAATCAAGGTCATTGTCACAATGGTTGTGTCTGATACCAAGAATGAAAATAATGTGGGATTTGATACACTTGTGTCTACACGAGGAATGCAAAGAAAAACATACATGTTCAACCACTACCTCCAAATTACTTTATGATAACTTCAAGAGTTAGACACATGAAAATTAACCCTTGGTCATTGCTAACAAAACTCTTCATACTTCACCAACAAATCAAACCTATTTAAATATAATCATAACTACCTCCAAGTTACTTTATGACAACTTCAAGAGTAGACACATGAAAATTAACCCTTGGTCATTGCTAACAAAACTCTTCATACTTCACCAACAAATCAAACCTATTTAAATATAATCATAACTGATACTACATATTAAATATTATTACATCAAGATTTACTAAATATTATAGTAACATTATATAGCACTATGTAATAAACAAACATTAAATTTACAATAACTCAATACTTATGTTAACCCTTATATTCAAATCAACACATTAAATTACTTGATTAAATATGCTACTAAATCCACTTTGTACAATCTTAAAGTCAAATCAGCAAGTTAGATTACTAAGTATTGTACAATCAATTCACAAACCTTAAAATAATATCTTATAAAAAGACACTAAAAGTCTTTATTGTTCTATTTTTGTTTTTATTTTTTAAAAGTTTTAATTCAATATTACAAGATGAAATAATTTTTTTGGTTGTATAGTAAAACTTAAAACTGTTTATGATTAATTAAGAGTTTATATTCTTTATTAGTTGGTCCAAATGATATGTTTTTCCTTAAATAACAATGATGAGTAATTCCTATTTCCATAAGTTTGTTAACCACAGGAAGATGAGTAATACTATGTGGGAATTGTCCAAAGGAGAAGGGGAGACTATAAGGGGGTTCAACAATTTGGCATTGTGAAGCAGTAAAATTATTTGAAGAGATTTATGTTGAACCATATCTGAATAATCTACCATATATCGTCCAAGCCGTCTCAAAGTTTCCCAACTGGATCAAGGAAGAAGATAGTGATTTTCTTTTCTCTCTTGTGTCTATGGAGGAGTTGCAGGATTCCCTAGGGAAATATAAAAAGAATGAATCCCAGGGCCGGACGGGTGGACTTCATTATTTTTCAATATTTTTTCGATTTATCGAGAGAGGATCTTCTGAGAGTCATTGAGTACAATAGAACTTCGAGTAAGATGTTATCCTATATAAACTCTACATTTATAGTTTTTATCCCAAGGTGGATTCTCTGGTCTCTTTTGGGTATTTTCTTCCGATTTCCCTCAGCAACTCTCTGTACAAAATAATTTCAAATATTATAGCAGAAAGAATTAAACCTTTTTTTGCTTCTCATATTTCTTCGGAGCAATTTGGATTTTTAACTGACAGCAGAATCCATGAAGTGGTAGGTAGTGCACATGAGTGTATCCACTCTATTGAGTGCATAAAGAGTTCAGCTAAGGTACTCAAGATCGACTTGTCAAAATCCTATGATAGAACTTGTTGGATGTATATCATGTTGGTTCTTATCCAAGCCAGTTTCTCACTACAATTTGTCAACTGGATCTGGTCCTATATTTCGACTATTAATTTCACCCTTTTGATCAACAGAGCAGCCTCAAAGTTTTTCATTCCATCTATAGGATTACACCAGGGGTTTCCTCTATCCCCTTAACTTTTTCTACTAGTAATAGATGGTCTAAGTAGGTTTTTGAACAAGGCTCTCTACAACAAGAGAATACAAGGTATACGATTTGAAGAGGTCACGATCACTCACATCTTTTTTGTGGATGATGCACTTTTATTTTTAGGAAATTCTGAAGAGGAGAATCGTGCAGTAAAAGAAATATTAGGGAATTTCAGTTCTGCAACATGGATGATTATTAATCTTGGTAAGCCGGCTTGGTACTATAATGAACTGGAGGATGTACAATCGCATTATTTCCAGACAATTATTCGTATGGAAAAGTTCCCCTTGAGTGAGGGTTTCAAGTATTTAGGTTTTCACTTGAAACCTAATAATTATTGTAATTCGGATTGGAATTGGTTGCTCTCAAAGGTTGAAAGGAGAATACATTTTTGGTGTAATAGGTTTATATCCAGGTGTGGAAAATCTGTGTTGATCCAATCTGTGCTTAATGCAATACCTGTTTATTGGATGGTAATAGTTAAAATCCCTAAAGGAGTTTTGAATACTTTGAGGAAATTATTCTTCAGGTTCTTATGGAAAGGAAATTCTACCCAAGGGATTCACTAGTCTTCTTGGTCCTCTATTGCAAAACTGAAAGAGGAGGGAGGATAGGGAATGAAGGAATTACATACTTTTGAAACAGATTTGGAAGCTAAATTTGTTTGGCAATTTATCTCCAAAGAAGGTAAGTGGCAGTCTATCTTAAAAATGAAATATTTGGGAAATATGTCTATCATTGAGTGGATCAGGGATCCTTGAAAATCTAACTAGGGAGGCTCGTTGTTTTGGAAGGCCATTATGGGTTCTTATCCGGTCATTGGAGATCAATTGGCCCAGGATTCCGGTAATTGAAGAGATGTATGTTGGGTCTAGGAAATGCCCCTTTTTAGCCATCCTTATTACATAATTTTTCCTTGATTACATCCTATTTTCATAAGCTCTATCTATGCCTTTTCTCCAGATCGACCAATAACATTGATAGGTATAATTTGTTATTGCTTTATTTCTTTTATGCCTAAGATTGTTAAGATTCTGGATCCTAGTCCTTGATTTATGTTGATCTGTGTGATTTCATTTAGTCAAGGTCTAAAGCGCAGGTGTATCAGCCAAATGGCGCCAGCTGTTACTCTTCAAAGCCCGACTCCTCATAACTCCAAGGGACAGCGCATTCCTCCATGAGAATCTGTAACAGGCCTCCACTGGAACAGAACCCAGCTGCAATAGACAGATTGCATTCCAGCTTGCTAAATCCGTTGGTCCATTGATTACTGGAGTAACAACTACTTCATGATTAACAGCCTTGTTTAATACGGTTGTAACAGTTAGCTCTAACTCCGCAGCTTGAAGATTATAGATCTTCATTACTGCACTATTTTAGTGGATTGTGATCTGTACTTCCAAGGTATAAATATGAGAAGGCTCCTATAGCCTAGGGTTGGACAATTACCATTTTGTATAAGCTGTAACAGAGCACTAAGACTGTGAATTTCCATCATTAATATGAGAGAAGAATTCTTCATTTCTGTGTCTTAATTTGTTGTGATTCTCGGCATCTCTGTTAGAAGGCCAGGGCCCGCCTTCTCACATAGATAGCTGGTTTAAGTAGGTAGGTTAATTTAGCTTTCTTTCTGTGTGTGGTGTGGAATTATTGTAGATGTTACTATTAGCTGCAACAGAGGTTAGCTTTCCTTTTGGTAGTTCACAATTGCATCTTGAATAGCTACAACAAAGTGGTGTGACAGTCGACTATGTAGGATAATTCAGTTTAATGCATGTGTGTTTGAATCAGCTGTAACAACCAAGCTCCATTCCAATATCCTTAAGTTGTTTATGCTTTCTAGGATTTCCAGTAATTATCAGTTAGAGTTCAAGCTTATATTTAGCTTCTGGTTGCTATTGTATCTTCAGTTGGTTTATTAAGATAGACAGATTGTGATTGAGTAACAGTAGCTACTGGATGGATCATTTTGGTAAAGATTGAATATGGTAGTTTGATAATTATAGGATTTAGCTTCTTGCAAAAGTAATCTAGTTTATTTCTATTCTTAATTCTATAACTGCTAGGTCGATTTCTGTAGGAAGGTAGTTGCAATTGAATTCCTAAATGTATGAGTTAGATTAGTTTTTTCTCTGGAATGAGTTTGGCTGGATAGTCTGGTAGGATCATTATCCCCATTTAGTTAATCGACTGCTTGACATGTTTATGCATAGATTATGCTTATTGCCATTGAAATAAAAGACCTCCCTGGGTTTGACAATTTATATTGACCATCCTGTGTGTTAGCTTTTAATTGACATATAGCGTGACCAACAATGTACAGACTGGAAAGGACAATATTGTGGGTGTTAAAGACCTACAAAATATCCCAAAAGCACTAATTGAACATCTCGTTGCTCAGGGATTCACAACCTTATATGATGTTGCTGGAAGAGGTAGGGTGGACAACCATGTTGAGAATTGGAACACTGCAACAGAACTGGAAATACCTGGTAGGTGGACTGAACAATGGAATAGATGTATTGTGGATTTGAATAAAGGTTTTATCCGTCTGAAAAATAGTCCATATTTTTTGAAATGGTGCAGAAACGAGGAAGGAGGTAAGTTTGTAGTCAACATAGCCTACAATTTGTTTTGGAAGAGCCTTCATCCACTAGGATGTTGGTGGTGGAAAATTCTATGGCATGTACATGATCCCCACAAATGCATAATATTTATGTGGTTAATTCTGAATGGGAAGGTATTGACTTGGGATAATCTGAGGAAAAGAAACTTGTATGGCCCAGGTTGGTGCAACCTTTGTAGGAGTGAAGATGAAAATATTGGTCACTTATTTCTATATTTCCCTTTCTCAAAACAAATCTATCTAGGCCTTGGGGAAACCCTTAGTTTGGAACATTTGTGGGAAGCAGATTCTGTTGATGCTAATTTAAAATCATGGTTCGAGATTCCAGAACTAAAACCTTTGAGATGTATTCCCTTCCTAGTGTTGTTGTTCCTTTGGATAATCAGAAATGCTACAATTTTTTAGGATATTCATTATCCAACCTTCTTTGTCATCTCCTAGGTACTGTCTACTTATAGGTTTTTCATTGATCAGAATAAGAAGACTAAGGTTAGGATCATGAAAGAGATTAAGCTTGGCGAGGAGGAGATTTATGGTTTTTTCGATGGAGACCGTGAGGATGATGAAAGAATCTGTGGATTGGGAGGATTTTTGGTCCTTTCTAAGAATGTTTCAATAGAGTTCAAAGATAATGGTGGTACAGGTACAAATAACCGAGCTGAAGGGATAGCATTGAGATCTTTATTACAGATTGAAAAAGAGGAACAAGTGAATAAATTGAAGATCTATGGAGATTCAGAGCTTTGGATTAAATACATGAGGAAAGAACATTGTATCAAAAATCTGCATTTGCAAAACATTGGACAAAATCTGGACTTGATAGCATCATCTTTCAGCGTAATCGATTTCAACCATGTTTTTAGGGAACAAAATGAGGCAGCATATGCCTTATCCAAAGAAGGATTACCTATTGAATCTGGTGTATGTATGGTCACTGTTAAAAAGAATGGTCTATAGGAACATAAAAGGAAGATACTAGAATTATGGACAGATAGCGGATCTCTTAAGTTTTAACTACAGTTTGTTTTTGAACTTTTTGTTTTTGTAAAATTTTGTAATTAAATAATTGGCTATCTTAACTGTAATGAGGTCTTATGAAGCAATTTTGAAAATTTCTAAATTGTGCAAAAACACCTGAGGAATGTATTCTCAAATTCATTATGAATAAAAAGAATATGATTTTTTTCCGTGAAAAAAAAAGAATTAACTAATATTTACTACGAAGGATGATTACATAAATTTGATCATATTTGAAAATAAATTCTTTCAAAAATTATGATAACTATGTACTATATACTGAATAAGATATCATTAAATTTTTTATTTATATATATTAAGTTAAAATAATATTGAAGAATATATAAAGCAATCCTAGTGAAAACACATAAAAAGGAATTTAAATAATTTATTATTACTATGCATGTAGAGTGAAAACACATGAAAAGGAATTTAAATAATTAATTATTAGTATGCATCTATAAATATTCGATTTATGTGGTCAAAATTGTGAGATGAACCATTCTGTTATGTACAATTTCAATGATTGAGTTTAATATGTAAAAGTTTAGAAATGCTTTTAAAATAAAATAAAATATTATAGGTTATGAAAAAAATAAGATACATCTCGAAAAAATTGTATTTAATCATTTTAAAGTTAAAATGAAAACAACGTATAACTACTATATTATTGCCAAGCCACTATTGAAGAAAATATCTATAAAGGAAGAATAGTACTTACGAGAGCACTAGTTTAATATTTTTATATAAAAGTTCGATCATTTTCATAGAGTATTTAAATGTTTGGTCAAATGAAATGGTGATATTTATTTTTAATATTATTTTTTAAAATTAATGATGTTTTAGACTTTACAATAAGAGTGTGGTAGGGATAACATATGTTTATTTTATATTATGGTAAAGGAGTAGTTTAAATATCCCGTGTTTTTTATTTTATTTTTTATATTTTTTGGTTTTTTTTTTCATATGTGGTTGGAAATTTTTAAAAAATATTAGAATCATATATATTAGTTTTGAAAATTGCATAATCTGAGGTTATAGGGATACTTGAAGGTGCTAAATCTATTTATGCATTCAAAAACACAATTTAAACGCTTCCAAATTTGGATTTTACTATATTTTTTTTACTTGATTCTCATAAAAAACCACCAAAAAGTCCAAAACTTAGAATAAATAGGCTACTCCTTATTGTAAATACAATTATTATGTTGAGAGGTGCTTTCTACATCCCACTATAAGTGAGACGTGTAATTCCTTAATGTGTTGAACATGGAGTTGACAAGTGACATTAAAAAAATACATTTCAATGTTGTCCATAAATAAATATTTCAGTGTCCCACCTTAATTAAAATATTAACTTTATATAAAATACCAATACAATAAAATGATTTGGTGCATTGATTTCAACTATACATTGAAAAACAATTTGATTAATTAATTTTTAATGATTTTATGCATTGGTTTGAGTGATAGTACACTTGAAAATGAACAAGTTGTATAGAGTATGTTAAAGGTGAGGGTGAACTACATTACAAATTGAGATCAAACAACATGGAAAAAAATACAAATAGAAACAATGAAAACAAAATGCCAAAAAACTTCACATAATAAATAATGTGATTAGAATAGTGGAAAAATATGAATAGAATGAATCCAAATAGAATTAGCATTTATTGCTAGAGGCAAATATGTGCTGAACACATATTAACAAAGGAAATTATATAATAAGAGATATTATCAGACTCTACTATAATTTTACAAGTTGTTGCATTAGGGATCAAATCCATCGAGGTGCAAATCTATTTTTAGAGTACAAAGATTTGTACCTCAATGAATTTGATCCCTCTTGGTGCTTAATAGATATGGAGTTAAAACAGATCTATGTAAGTTTTTTTTCACAATAAAGATAGATTTTATATCATAAAAATTTGTGGTGAAATTGAACAACCTTGTAATACAAAATTCATAGATATTTTCTGTAATTTGATAATAAAAAAATACTATATTACCCAAACATACCCTAAAGATGTTTGTCTATTACAACTTTTGAATGCTTGACATGTATACTATCATAAATATTGGAATGAAAACAAAATTACTTAAGAAAACATAATAGATTTAGAAAGAAAACTTAAAATATATGCCCTAAGGGGCTTCAAAAGTCTCCAAAGCTACATCCTCATATGAATTTCCACTTCAATTTTAACTACATGTCCAGCTCCACCTATAGTATCCACTAGTTATTGTTTTGGAATGTGTAGGATGGTTGTATCATCCTCAATGCTCACATAACACCCTTGGAGAGGGGTCCCCAAAGGTTTTAAAATCTAAAGGAGGAGATGAGATGACCTATAAGGGGAGATTTAAGTGGGTAAATATCATTTCAACCAAAGATTTCAAAGGAACAATTTATGACACTAGTTCCAAATATTTTCTATGATTAATTTGCATAAATGCAATTACCCATTTCTCCATTTGCGTGCCATTTGCTTGAGTTCTAGAAGATGAGTTGTTTTTTCCACTACATACAAGTCTTTATATCCAATTATATGCCTTGAGTTTCTTCTCATATTCTTCTTGCCAATAATTCTACCTGATGATGGAATTTATAATGATACACTACACTTTATCCACCTCACATTCACATATTTTAACTCCATGTTAAACTTCCTAAGTCTAACAATATAAGATGTAACACTTCTATCTACAATATAAATTGGTCATTACTATTGTTAAATTGTGTAGAGATCTCTTGGCTTAAGATTGAAGTATATCGCCATCAACTTTGTCCTCGAATAGAAAAAAAAATCTTGTCGACCCAACACACCTGTACTGCTATTTAGTAGAATAAGAGCAACAAATCCAACAATGGAGTCTTCTAGAATGCTTGAGCTTGCATCCAACCCTCCTATATTGTTATTCTCAAACAATAAACCAAGAGTTGAGGAGGTATAAATAACATTGTACTAGACCAAAGCTATAGTAAACTCACATGAAAAATTCAAGAAATTTTTATATGAAACATAAATGCACACACTAGATGGAAGTGAGTGAGGTGTACATGATAGGGGAGCCTTAAATCATTGTCCCTTCCTTCCTACATGGAGATACCCTTGTTGGAATATGATACTACTTTCATAATCAATGGCCAAATATTTGGAGGGTCATGAAGTATGGATCCCCCACATTTACTTTATATAGACTTTCAATCACCCTAGAACCATGGTTTTCCTTAGCATCGACTTCTCCATTTTTATTTCTTAGGACTTGAGACAATTCAAGATTTGCAAAGTCTGAGATCGATTAAAATATACATTGAGTGAGTTTGGAAACTGTGAAATTTCGAAGAGGAGTTCGATGGAACCTTGATCTTCATATAATCAAGGAGTCTCTGATTTGGAAAAAACATTTATCCATTAGAAAAACAAATACTTGATGAATTATTATATCATATGCCTCAATAGCCTAGAATCCATGCATATTCTAATTCATTTTCCCTTCAACGTCATATATAACATCCCCCACACCTATCACCCCTAAAATCAAGGTCATAGTCGCAATGGTTAGTGTTGATATTAAGGATGAAAAAAGAGTGGGATTTGATACACTCACGTATACATGAGGAGTGCACAACAAAATTCACATGTTCAACAACTACCTCTAAGTGCATTTATGAAAACTTCAAAGATTAGACACTCTCATGAGAATTAAGGCTTGGTCGTTGCTAAAAAAAATTCATACCTCAGTAGTAAATCCAACCATATTAAATATAAACATAATTAATAATACATATTAAATATTACCATAACAGTATTTACTTAATATTATAATAACATTATATAATAATAAATAATAAACAAACATTAAATTCACAATAACTCACTCAATATTGTTGGATTGAATGTTGTCATTGATGTCAAACAAGAGATTGTTGGACTCAATGTTGTCACTGATGTCAAACGGGATATTGTTGGAGTGAATGTTGAGGTTGTCTATGAGAATCTTTGAAGCTAGTTTGAATAAGTATATATAACAAGGTTGTACAATGACGTAGTGACAAGACACCAACAACAGTTACCCGCAAAAGTGTGCAGTGGTACACATGTGGAAGAAGATGCAGATAGTCAGAGCGTGCAAACATTCAACATGTTGAAGTGTTCATGTCGAAGTACACAAATAATAACAAGAAAGAAATGCGTCAAAGTGTGCACATCAAATTATGATTTTCGAAGTGCGCAACACATTTGATTAGTCGATGAAGTATTGATGAAGGATGGGCTACAAGCCCCTCATTGTGGTGCAAAGCCTTATCCTTCGGATAGTCATTGTGTTCAATTGATTAAATTAAGGTAATGAAGCAAACATTTCGGTCCTCATGTGGACATAAGAAAAAATATAAATAGACCAGGACTAATGCATCTTGTGTGATATTTCAAATTCAGATTCACAGTTGGATAAGTTTGCAAGGTACACACAAAAGAAAAGTTTGGAAATTAGGTAAGTAAGTGCGAAGCTATGCAAGAGGAAATGAAGTAATATTAGATTGAATATGATTGATAATGAAGATGACAAGGTAGTTTCTAGGTACAACATACAATGAGCATCATCTGATGAATCAAGCCATGAATGAAGAAGTAAAAATCATGGCTGAAGTGTGCAGTAAGAAGAAGCAGTTGCAGGATTCTTTGAAACATATCTGAAGGATCCCTGAAGACAAATTGTGCATCAGTCTTAACTATTGTCACTTAGTGGAGGTTGATATATTCATTGGACAAGTTGTTCCTTGTCTACAAGCTGGGTCTTGCATTGAGGATTGGATTCCTCACGAAAGGTTAATGGATTATGTCAGCAAGCTGGGTCTTGCACGAGGGTGGATCCCTCACCTCTTAGTTGGTGTTGAGAACCCGAATATTGGTGTCTTCCGAAATTGATGTACTAGTGATCTAATAAATATTAAAAAAATATTCTTGGTGTCTTTTACTTGTGATGATCATTGTTTACTTAGAGAAACATTTATTATACATGATAATTGTGACATGCTAAATAATGGAATGATTGAATTAAATATGTGATGCACTGATTCACCCCCACCCTTTTAGTGCACTTTATTAGTTCAACAATTGGTATCAGAGCAGGTTCCTTCACACAAGTCTAATAAACTTGAAGGAGATCCTTGAGAACACAATGGATGGGAAACCAATGCCGACTACAACCGAATATATGAAAAGATACTTAAAAATAAAAGGACCAGGTGTTTGGGATACAATTGCGTGCAAACCTACAACTGTAAGAAACAAATCAAAGAATTTGGAAAAAAGGGAAGCCAAGAAAAATGAGTCAACAACAATGATGGGCATCTTCAATAGCCTATCAAATCAAGTCAAAGAAAAAATGGGATAGTGCACATCTGCTAAATAATTATGGCTCAAACTGGAGAATCTTTGTAAGGATGAAGTCAATTGCTTAGAAGATAATTTGTGTAAAGACCAAATGCAAGACTCATAATTAGCAGAAGTTGAACTTGATCATGATATTAATGAAGGTATGTATTCTCCTAGACATTCAGGTTGCATTAATTCAAGTAGTGAGGATAATTGCTATGTTATAGATGAAGAACAAGATATAGAAAATATTAAGATATATGTTTTAATAGCACTAGAAGAGGTCAAAGGGTCATAATGTGAGTCATATGTTGAGGTGTCAAGGGATGACTTGGATATTCTTGAAAGTAAAATTATGTGTATTTTAAAGGAAATGGAAAGAGCTCAGAAGAAAAATGATTTGTTACAACAAGTGCTTAAGGAGTCTAAAAGAAAGGAACAAGAAGAGCATGAAGAAGTTACTAAAGAAATGATTGACTTGAAGAGTCAAGTATTGATGTATATGTAACTTCGGAATGTATTTCACCTATGTATATTGTACTCCTATAGAGATGTTATTATTCCTCTATACGGAAGTGTCGTCATTTGTATTGACAAGTGTCGCAAGTGTCGTAACTTGCAGTGATGGGTTATTAGACCACCAAGTGTGGGGTCGGCCCTGATTAGTACAACCATGGGTTATTAGACTGAGTTAGACAAGTAGGCCCTGCTAGGTTATTAGGCAGGTCAGGTCATGTATAAATAGAATGCGGGAGGCACTCTATTTGATCATCTCATTATTCACTTCTACACTACTCGGAAAGTGGCGCACTAGTGGAGGAGGAGGTTCAGCTGCTAGGAGGACTATCTCTGTGTACTTGGGTTGTACCATTGCTCTTTCTATCTCTGAGGAAGTTGTGGGGTTTTTCACCTTTATGGTTTTCCCCAGTGAAACTCTGTGTGTCTATTGTCTCATGTGATTGCTTGGTGTGATTGATATGCTGTACATGTTATTCTCTCAGAAAAGATCCTAGAGTATATTGAATTAATGCTAAAAAATTGACATGGTATCAGAGCTAACCTGAGAAGAAGACACTGTGCAGTTGCGAAAACCAGGGTTTCTTGTTTATTGGGTTTCTCTCCACAGATCTTGAAATATAGTAGGGTATTTTGACTCTCCTCAGCAAGGTGCATCTTTCTGTCCAATCAAAATTCAATTCTGGGCACTTTCATTTTTTGCCCTAAAAATTAGGGTTTCCACAAAAATAGTTATTTCTAAAATATGAGGACATAGTTGGAAGCTCCTTGGAAATATCAAATTTTAGAGCTTTGGATCGATATTTTTGGTTGGGTGAAGCTCCGGGAAACTCAAACCCTAATTCAGGGTCCTCCCTAGTGAATCCGAGAGATTGAAAAGCATTTCTGAAGGGTGAATCTTTGCAGTTTTTAATTTATGAGTATACTAGTCTGATCAGCTCATCAAGGCGCATCTTTCTATCCTTTCAGAAAGTTGAAATTCACATTTTGAATTTTTAGATTTTCTCTAACAAACCCTAATCCAGCACCAGATCCAGATTTCTGCAAATCAAGTGGTAAGACCTAAATATTTTCTATTTCCATTTGAAGTACTCTTTAAGATGTCTCACCACACCAATCTTGAGGATAAGCTTGAAGGGGCTGATAACTTCCGAGCATGGAAGTATAGGATTGGGTTAATCCTGGAAGAAAATGAATTGGATACTTACATAAGTGAAGAGGTCCCTGTCTTAGAGGGAGAAGAGGCTAAGGCCTTGCATAAGAAGAACTTGGTCAAGGAAAAGAGGATCATTGCTGATTCTATCAAAGACCATCTCATACCACATGTGTCATTTCTAAATACACCCAAGCAGATGTTTGATTCCCTGACCAAGCTATTTGAAGGAAAGAACATAAATCGAAAGATGACTTTGCATAATCAATTGAAAGGGGTAAAGCTTCATAATGGAGAGACCATTCAATCCTATTTCTCTAAGGTCTCTCAGATCAAGGAACAACTTGAAGCTATGGATGAAGTAGTGTATAATGGTGAAATTGTCATGACTACTCTGAATGGCCTACCTAGATCATGGGATTCCTTTATTCAAGGAATTTGTGCAAGAAGGAAGTTGATCTCCTTCAGTAGACTGTGGGAGGAATGTTCACAAGAAGTGGCTACGCTTGTATCCCGAGAAGAAAAGATGGGAAGTGAAGATCAAGCTCTCGCAACTCACACCAAAGAAGCAAGCCCAAGAAGGAGCACTCTCATTACAAGAGATCCTATCACAACCATCAAAAGAATAAGAAGGATCTGAGATGCTTCACATGTAATGAGAGGGGACACTTTGCTGCAAATTGTCCCAAGAAAAAAAGGGACAACAACAACAACAACTTCAACAAGAAGAAAAAGAATAACAAAAGGAGATATCATGCTCATGCTGCTGAGGGTGATGAACCTCCTAAGAAGAAGGATAGATCAGAAAGTGATAACTCATCAAGCGAAGATGAATATGTTCTAATCTCTGCTCTCACATGTCCTATCTCTCATGGTTGTAATGATTGGCTTATTGGCAGTGGGGCTTCCAAACACATGACTGGGTTTAAAGAATCTTTTGTCAACCTATTTGAACATGATTCACCCCATAAGGTGAAACTTGGGGATGACTACCAATATCCAATCAAAGGAAGTGGTGAAGCTTCCTACAACCTAGACTCTGGGAAGTCTTTGAAGATGAAATAGGTTCTATATGTACCTGGGCTAAAGAAGAATCTACTCTCCATATCTGCATTGGATGCAAAAGGCATGAGGGTTGCATTTGTAGATGGCCAAGTACTCATGTGGCCAAAGGGTAAGACCATAGATGATGCAGTAGTGATTGGAGAGCAAGAGGGAGGATTGTACAAATTGAAGGGACAACCTGAACATGCTATGGTACATGAATCCATGGAGCCAAGTGAACTTTGGCATAGAAGGATTGCACATGTGCACTATAGAGCACTACCAATTGCAAGCAAAGCTGTAGAGGGTCTTCCTGAAATCAAGACAAAGCATGATGGTGTTTGCAAAGGATGTGCAAAAGGAAAGAACATTAAGAAGGAATTTCCAAGCAGTGAAAGCAAAGCTAAAGGAATCTTGGAAATTATCCACTATGATGTATGCAGTCTGATGTCATCCAGTTCTCTAAGTGGGTATGTATACTATGTCTCCTTCACTGATGATTTCTCTAGGAAGACTTGGGTTTACTTATTGAAGAACAAAGATGAACTGTTTGATAAGTTCAAGGAATTCAAAGGCTTGATGGAAAATCAATCTGATAAGAAGATCAAGACATTCAGATCCGACAATGGCAGAGAATTCACTTCAAGTGATTTCAAGAAGTTATATAGTGATTCAGGGATTAAGAGGGAGTTGACTGCTCCCTACAATCCACAATAGAATGGAGTTGCAGAAAGGAAGAATAGAACAATCATGGAAGCAGTATGGGAAATGTTGCATGACTAGGATCCACCTATGCATCTATGGGAAGAAGCAGCTAGGACAGCTGTATATGTGCAGAACAGAACACCTCACAAGATATTGGACAACAAGACACCAGAAGAGGTATTCTCTGGTAAGAAACCTGAAGTCAGCCATCTCAGAATATTTGGTTTCCCAGTATACACTCATGTTTCAAAGGAAAAGAGGACAAAGCTAGATCCTTCAGGAAAGAAGGGCATGTTTGTGGGGTATTGTGAAAGCTCGAAGGCTTATAGAATATACTTTCCAGGGCACAAGAAGATTGATGTTAGCAGGGATGTAACATTTGATGAAGACTCAACTTTCATCAAGTCAAGGAAGGCACCTATTGAAGATCATGAAGAACCAAAGGAAACCGGATTTCAAGACACCACCATGAATGAAGCAATTCCAGAAGTAGATCGTGAAGTTGAAGATCCACAAATACCTGTAGATCCACCCTGTGAGAAGAATTCTCACAAGAGGAAACCTGCATGGGCTAGAGAGCTCATTCAAGATGCAAAAAGGTATGGCATTCCAGAAGAAGAACACAGAGCAAGGAAGAGAACTAGATCTCATACCAGCTATGTCACCCTACTCTGTGACATTATGAACAAAGAACCTTCTAGTTATGAAGAAGCAGTGGAAAAGAAAGAATGGAAGGATGCCATGGTTGAGGAATACCAGTTGATCATGAAGAATGATGTTTGGGATGTAGTCCCAAGACCTGAAGGGAATTCTGTGGTGACTTCCAAGTGGATCTACAAGATCAAGCATGCTACAGATGGCAGCATAGAGAAATACAAAGCGAGATTTGTAGCTCGTGACTTCTCCCAGAAAGATGGGATAGATTATGAAGAGACATTTGCTCTTGTAGACAGGTACACTTCCATCAAAACAGTACTTGCACTGGCTGCAGTGATGAAATGGAAGATACACCAGATGGATGTCAAGACAACTTTCTTGAATGGTGTAGTCGAGGAGGAAGTGTATGTGCAGCAGCCACTTGGTTTTGAGATACATGACAGAGAGTCATATGTGTGCAGGTTAAAGAAAGCCTTGTATGGCTTGAAGCAATCTCCTAGAACTTGGTACAGTAGGATAGATAGATTTCTATCTAGTTTGGGCTTTAGTAAGAGCAAAGCGGATTCCAACCTTTACTGCAAAGTTGAGGAAGGAAATCCTGTGATACTACTCTTGTATGTGGATGACCTGTTTGTAACAGGTGATGATAGATTGATTGCTGACACAAAGAGGAAGCTTGCTGCCGAGTTTGAGATGAAGGAATTGGGGATGATGCACTATTTTCTAGGCATGGAGGTGTGGCAGAGTGCAGATGGAATCTTCCTTGGACAAGGGAAGTATGCAGTAGAGATCCTGAAGAGGTTCGGGATGATGGAATGCAAGGCCATGGCCACACCTATGGAATCGAACCTGAAGCTTCTGTGTGATGCTTCATCTGATACGGTTGATGTCACTGTGTATCATCAGATGATTGGGTCCTTGATGTACCTGATGAACACGAGACCAGATATTTGCTTTGCGGTGAACACATTGAGCCAGTTCCTGACGGATCCCAGAGGTGTTCACCTGGTTGCTTTAAAGCATATTCTGAGGTACCTGAAGGGTACAATTTATTATGGGCTCAAGTATGATGCGAATCAAAAGTTTAACCTGCAGGGTTATGTTGATTCAGATTGGGCAGGCAGTGTTGCAGATAGGAAGAGAACTTTAGGGTGCTGCTTCAGTATGGGATCAAGTGTGATCTCTTGGTTTAGCAGGAAGCAGTCCTGCGTAGCACTGAGTACAGCCAAAGCAGAGTATGTTGCAGCTTGTTCGGCTAGTTGTGAGGCAATATGGCTGAGGAAGCTACTATTTGAGTTATTTGATCTCCCGTTGGATGCTACTGGTATCTTTTGTGACAACCAGAGTTGTGTGAAGCTGTCTAAGAACCTGGTGTTCCACGACAGGTCGAAGCACATAGAGATCAAATATCACTATATCAGGGATATGGTGCAGAGAGGAGCAGTGAAGCTCCTGTATGTTGTGACGGATGAGCAGGTTGTAGATGTGTTTACGAAACCACTAGCCAGAGTGAAGTTTGAGTACTTCAGAGAGAGGCTTGGTGTTCTTCAGATTGATGACACTTCGAGGAAGAAGTGATGGACACATTTGCAGGAGCCATTCCAAGCATGGAGAGAGGAGGATCCTTCCCATGGCCATGGATGTAAGCGCTGGATGATGAGCATCAAGACGATGCTCCAGTTACTGTTCTGTATATGCATCATGTTGGATGCTTGTTATGATCAGTTGGATCATGTATATGTATATGCATCATGTTGGATGCTTGTTATGATCAGTTGGATCATGTATATGTATATGCATCATGTTGGATGCTTGTTATGATCAGTTGGATCATGTATATGTATATGCATCATGTTGGATGCTTGTTATGATCAGATGGATCATGTATATGTATATGCATCATGTTGGATGCTTGTGATGATCAGGTAGATCATGTATGATGATATCTATTAGGTAGATACTGTGTATGCATTGTATGATTAGGATGATCATGGATGATAAGCTTCAGGATGTTGCTCCAGATGATATGCATCAGGATGATGCTATAACGATGATCAGGATGATCATGCGATGATGACATGCATCAAGACGATGCAGTGATGATGATCAAGATGATCATGTGATGATGTACATCAAGATGTTGTATGGTGAGTATCAAGTTGATACTCTGTGGCCATGGACAAGTTGTGAAGATAAGCATATAATATGGCCCTGGGAGGTTTGCAGATACTCTTTCAAGGTTTTGCCTATGGCATATAATATGGCCCTAGGATATCTGGAAAATGCTCTTTCAAGGTTTTGCTTGGGATGACATGTAATATGGCCCTGGGAGATCTGATAGGTTGGGCTGTGTGCCCGTAATAAGTCCTAGGATGCTCTTGCGAGGTTTTGTCCTATGGCATATAATATGTCCCTGGGAGATCTGATAGGTTGGGTTGTGTGCCCGTAATAAGTCCTGGGATGCTCTTGCGAGGTTTTTCCATGACCACATGTAATATGGCCCTGGGAGATCCGATAGGTTGGGTTGTGTGCCCGTAATAAGTCCTGGGATGATCTTGTGAGGTTTTGTAGTGACCACATGTAATATGTCCTTGGGAGATCCTATAGGTAGAGTTGTGTGCTCGTAATAGCCTAGGATGCTCTTGTGAGTTTTTGTGGTGAGGTCACATATAATATGTCCCTGGGAGATCCTATAGGTAGAGTTGTGTGCTTGTAACATCCTGGGATGCTCTTGCGATGTTTTGTGAAGCATGTAATAAGTCCTGAGGATTCCACAGTATGGCCAGTGATGAAGACCTACAGGTGGTGGGCCTACATCCAGTATGAAAAAGGACTGGCTCTATAGAACTTTCTATGACGAGTATATTGGAGATTGATTGAGATAGCAACAGTAGTGACGATGACAATGATGATGATTCGATGACGATGATCCAGAGAAGAAGACTTGTGCTAGCAGATCTGTGTCAAGAAATACCTTCCTAGTTAAGAGGGCGTGTTGATGTATATGTAACTTCGGAATGTATTTCACCTATGTATATTGTACTCCCATAGAGATGTTATTATTCCTCTATACGGAAGTGTCGTCATTTGTATTGACAAGTGTCGTAACTTGTAGTGATGGGTTATTAGACCACCAAGTGTGGGTTTAGTCCTGATTAGTATAACCATGGGTTATTAGACTGAGTTAGACAAGTCGACTTTGCTAGTTTAATAGGCATGTCAGGTCATGTATAAATAGAGTGCGGGAGGCACTCTATTTGATCATCTCATTATTCACTTCTACACTACTCGGAAAGTGGCGCACTAGTGGAGGAGGAGGTTCAGCTGCTAGGAGGACTATCTCTGTGTACTTGGGTTGTATCATTGCTCTTTCTATCTCTGAGGAAGTTGTGGGATTTTTCACCTTTATGGTTTTCCCCAGTGAAACTCTATGTGTCTATTGTCTCATGTGATTGCTTGGTGTGATTGATATGCATTTTTATACTTGATATGTTGTACATGTTATTCTCTCAGTAAAGATCCTAGAGTATGTTGAATTAATGGTCAAAAATTAACATCAAGGTGCACAAGTCTTAAGGACCAAAGAAGATTAAATCATAAACTTGAAAGAAGAAATTGCTCGTCTAACAAAATATAATAGGTAGAAGTTAAATGAAAAAAACTCAGAAGCTTTGGAAGATTCAAGAAAATCAATTAGTGGGTTGGAATTCTAGCTTAAGGAATGCAAAGGAAGAGAGGAAGTTCTGAGAAGTTAGATAACGAAGGAAGAAGGTACATGTCGCAATATCAAGTTAAAAGTAGAAGAATTCAAAAGAAGAATTGAGGAAGAAAATGTCAACGATAAGAATAAATCATCAATCCTTGACGAGATATTAAACAACCAAAGGTCACCAAATGAAAAAACCAGTCTTGGATACAACAAGACATTTGAAAAGGATAGGGATGATAAGAGCATGTTGAGATGGAAAAAAGGAACAGTCGAAGTCACAGAACTTGAACATGCTAGGAATTCAGTGAAAAAGGAAAACTATGAAGAAATAAATCATAAGGAACTACAACAGGAAAGCATGTCCCTTCAAGATAACCTAGAAAATAATAGGTCATCAAAGCAGGTTCAGTCTAGGTGTGGGAATTTATTTAGAAGATATTGATTTTCTTGTTATGAATATGGACATAGAGCATTGGAATGTATGAATTATGGTAGAAAAAAGTTCAACAATACAATTAGGTGTCTAAGGTGCAACCATTATGGACACATTGCAAAATATTGTCATACCATAAGATGTTATGTATGCGATGGTTTTGGACACAGAGCACCAGACTATCGAATCTCTTCAGGACATTAAAAAAATACCATACCTCATACTACAAGAAATAAAATTGATAATTTCTGGATGAAAAGAAGAAGTGAAAATGTGCAACATCAAAAGATACATTCAGATAAGTCTACATACTCTCAAAAGTGGATAAGAAAAAATCCAATGGTATGTATTGTTGAAGCATATGATAGTAGTAGAAATGAAACAAACGATTGTTGCATTTCATGCTAATCTCTGGAATACAAAGATCTTTGATTTCAAAAGAAGATTATATACAATGCACAATGAGCCTAGAAGATGAAAGGAAAATCAAAGTCAAAAGACATTTGAAGACTATCATGGATCCATCCACATTGCTACCAAGCTAATTAAAATTGATATAGGAGTTGCTATATAAGAAAGTACATACATTTCAATTGGCAAGTCTATTAACAATACAAAATAAGTTGCATTACAAGAATGAATTTATCCATAATGGTCAAATTTTATTAAGAACTTCTTTTGCAGAAGTCAAACTAACAGAAGTATAAAATCTTCCATATTTGGCAAGACTATCAAGTGGCATTGGTTTACAAAATTATTGGTTCCTTCTCATTTACAACTTTAAACTTTGGAGAACTATTCAAAATTACAACAACACTAGTGGTGAATTTACTAACATTTGAAGCTCAAGTCATGTCCAGAATTTGGCAGTGAAAGGCGCAATTTAGTATCCAACGACAATCATTCTTTGAAATTTGCAGTGCTAGGCATTATCCGAAGTTGTTTCAATAGAACTAGAATTTGTTCTTGCTGCTCTTCCAACTGATCAATTCGTTTCTTTAGCATTTATCTGATTAATTTGTGTCTGAGCATACCACTCTCTAATATCAACTTCTTTTACTTGAGACATTTCTCCAATTAATCAGACACAAATGTTGGTCTGAATGAATTTGAGATGCCCAATTAATTTGTGTCTGATGAAAAGGGGGGAGATTGTTGGTCTGAATGTTGTCATTGATGTCAAATTAGAAATTGTTGGACTTAATGTTGTCATTGATGTCAAATGGGAGATTGGTGGACTTAATATTGTCATTGATGTCAAACAGGAGAGTGTTGGATTGAATGTTGAGGTTGTCTATGAGAATATTTGAAACCAATTTGAAGAAGTACATATAACAAGGATGTACAATGTCAACGCAGTAACAAGACACCAACAATAGTTACCAACATAAGTGTGCAATGGTACACATGTTGAAGCAGATGCAGATAGTTGGAGTGTGCAAATAGTCGATATGTCGAAGTGAGTTGTGTGTTGAAGTGTTCATGTCAAAGTACAAATATAATAACAAGCAAGCATTGCATCGAAGTATGCACATCAAATTATGCTTATCGAAGTGCGCAACACATTTGATAAGATGAAAAGGTATTGAAGAAGGATGGGGTACAAGCCCCTTGTTGTGGTGCGAAGCCTTATTCTTTGGATAGTCATTGTGGTCAATTGATTAAATTAAGGTAATGAAGAAAATATGTTGGTGTGGACATAAGAAAAGCTATAAATAGACAAGGACCAATGCACCTTGTGTGAGATGTGTGTGCGATTGTGGATAATCTGAAGTTTTAAATTTTAGGGTTTTGAAAGAGAGTCAATGGTTAGTTTATTTAGAGAATAAGCATAATTAAAGTAAGTACATAATCAAGTTGCACATCGCAGTTGAATAATTCGTAGTCTGGAAGAAGAGAAAGATCGTAGTAGAGATTGAGGCAATATAGAATCATGTTGCACATCAAAATTGGATAAGTTGCAGTCCAAAAAATGTGGAAGATTGCAAGAGAGATTGAGGCAAGTCGCACGTCGCAGTTGGATAAGTTGAAGTAATTTATAGTCTAGAATAAGTGAAAGATCGCAGCTGAATTTGAAGCCAATACACAATCAAGTCACATGTTGCAGTTGGATAAGTTTGCAAGGTACATACTAAAGCAAATTTTGGAAAGTCTGTAAATAAGTGAGAAGTTATGCAAGAGGCAATGAAGTAATCTGAGATTGAATATGATTGATAATGAATATGGCAAGATAGTTTCCATATACACCATACAATGAGCATCATCCGATGAATCGAGCAATGAATGAATAAGTACAAAGCATGGTTGAAGCGCACAGTAAGAAAAAGTAGCTGCATGATTCTTTGAAACATATATGAAGGATCCCTGAAAATGAATTGTGCATCAGTCTTAACTGGTGTCACTCAATGGATGTTGGTATTTTCACTGGACAAGTTGTTCCTTGTCTGCAAGATGGGTCTTGCACTGAGGATTGGATTCCTCATGACAGGTTGGATTCTGTCAGTAGGTTGGGTTTTGCCCGAGGGTTGGATCCCTCACCTCTTAATTGGTGTTGAGAACCCGAAGATTGGTGTCTTCTGAAACTGATGTACTTATGATCTAATAAATATTCAAAAAATATTCTTGGTGTCTTTTACTTGTGATGATCATTGTTTACTTAGAACGACATTTATTATACAAGATAACCGTGACATGCTAAATAATGAAATGATTAAATTAAATATGTGATGCACTGATTCACCCCCTCTCAGTGCACTTGATTAGCTCAACAAATACTTATACTAACCTTGTAATTAACATATTAAATTACAAAATTAATTATGTTACTAAATCTACCTTGTACAATCTTAGATTCAAGCCAACATGTTGGATTACTAAATTAAGTTTGTTACAATCAATTCAACATATCATATTACTAAATTAGGCATGTTACTAAATGCACTATGTGTTTTATGTTCCCTCCCTCATTATTCATTCACGAAATTCAACATGTAAGGTGAAAGATAATTGTTACTTTATACATAAAGCATATGTTTTTAAATATGTAATATTTATTTTATGGATTTATGAAATTTCACCTTTTAGGCGGTGAGGTTAAGGACATATAATTTATATTTAGATCTTACAATTTTTCTGTAAAAGTGTTTACACATATCGTTGTAAAAAAACAAAACAAGTATTATACGTATAAAAAAGTGATATAAAATCAATTTATGATAATAGTTTGTTATTGACATCTCACTTATAATAATAAGATAAAAATATTCACCAACCATGACAAGTTTGTGTTAATAGCAATGATAAATTACACATCGAAGGATACTGTAATTGTTCACTTTCTATTAGTCATATTCATAATCCTTTGAATATCATTCTTTAAACTTTGTGTTGTGTTGTGTACTTACCATGTCAAGCCATTTAGAAAAACATGAAAATCCTTCATATCATCTTAATGATGACTTGTATGTGTTAAATCTCATGCTTTGAGTGTCCTTTCCATGACCCAAACATATAGTTTTGGGTTTTGCTTGAATGTTTTATCTTATTATTGAAGAATATCCTTAGCTTAAACGTTAGTTATTTAACTTTTTTTTACAGATTTGTTCTTGGCTTTTTTATTTGGATCTCATTCTAATTGATTAAACTATTTCTAGGTTTGTAAGTTGAATGGTGTCCAAGCTAATTCAAGAAATTCACAAGAATCTCTAATTATATTAGGGCGTGCTTTCCTAGTTAAACCTATGATTTCCTATGAATAGTTCCAGACTAGAATATCAACAACCACAGTATGACCATGATCTGAATTTTAAGGAGCATATGGTCTAAATTAATATGTATAAGTTATAAAAGAATTAAATGGAGAGGCCACCCTCTCCCATTCATCATAAAAGCATTAAATGGAGAGGTCACCCTCTCCCATCCATGGGTTTGGAATCTTCCATGCATCCCACAATTTAGAATACATCCATCCATGGTATTTGGTAGCCCATGGTTTTGTTCCATGGTATGGCTTCAAGACACATTGTAATAATATTATATAAATGGCTTTATGCCTTCTCAATAAAGCAAGCTATTATTTTTGGATCCTACCTTTCTCTTATTATATTGAGTTATTATTGGGTTATTGGTTCTGAGTGCATTTCTTAGTATAGTTTGAGAGGTGAAGCTCAAAGAACCCTCTTTGAGCCTCACCCCTCCATGTGGCATATTTACTATATGTTTCTCTATCTAGGCTATTCACAACCCAAATCTCGTTGTTGTGTATTTCTCACAGCCGGTCCATTGTCTACTTCAACTTTGAGGCTATCTCTTCTCCTTCTCTCTTGACATTCAAGCCTTCCGGTCTCATCCCAAGATCCAGATCAGACCATTTGGAAAGAGAATGGATTCTTCTTTTGGTATACTATATAGTCACACCATCCATGCATTCACAAATCTATTTATATTACTTTTGATCTTTGTTTAGGGTCTCTCTTTAACATATCCAAATTATGTCAAACCAAAATGTCACTTGTTAATTTATGATCTCTTATCACAACCTATAACACTTTTAGGCATGCTTGGATCTTTCTTCTTCATCAACTCTTTTCCCATTGAATCATACAATAACTACTAGTGTATCCTCCTTACTGTCTCCTCCTTACTACTTCAAGTCTCTCTTTATTATTGGATCAGTTCGTTAGATTTTGTGGTATCATGGCTCCATCCCTCTGCACTTCAAATAGCCTTCATCATACCCTAAAAGGAAGCTTCAACATAACACGTGAGGGGGGAGGTACCATTATTACTAGGGCATGCAATTCATACACATTTCGTGGATTATTAAATTAGATAGTTTGAATTTCTATTATTTGATTTGTTCCCTAATTTTTTTTATACATTGGATATTGGATTGTCCTTGCTTTTTCTTCTAGGGAAAATTCAACAACTTCAGGTACATATCGGTATTCTAACCCCAATAGTGAAACATGGACTAAGCATCGATTTTGCATCCTTAGCCTTTCAATATTTTTAATAAAAGAAAACACCTAATTTTTTAAGATACAAAAAAGGTTAGTATATGTGACATCCTTTTCAGTGTCTCATCTACATCATTTCTTTGCATCAAAATTGTGTATCATGATTTTATTTTTACATCTTATTTTGTGTTCTAATTTTCTTTTTTATCTTATCTTTTTGTCTTTTTTGTCTTACTTGCATCTCAAGGGTGTCTCCTTGTGCCAAAAAGAGGACAAAAATGAATGATAAAGGAAACAAAATAATGCAACAAGGAAATTAAAAATAACATAAAAATGATATAAAGAAGGTAAAAAAAAATGTCGTGCATTCCATTTTCAAGTACTTGTGTCATGCTTTATATAGTTTGTATCTCACTTTGTCCCATTGCATCTTATTAATCCCAATGACTTCTCCAGTCTTAGAACTTGGGACCCCTCCTATTTTGAAAACTTGCCTCATAATGATGCATCCTTTGTTTTGCAACTGAGTTGTATTTATTTTGGCTTACATCACTTACTTGATATTGGAGATTTAAAGGATATATATTACAATCATGATTTGTAAATCTTTGATGCTAACATTTCTCATGTCAAAAACTCAAACTTTATAGGGCATGCAACTACACCATAAAGTTAAAACATCACAATGATGCACTTTAGCACATTCTTACTAATGTTAAAACTTTATAATGATTATGACCATAGCTCATGAGCACGCGAGTTTAGACCTCACACAACCATATCACATAAGTTCAATAAATGTTCTTGACCATATTCTTTTCAAAAATTCAAAAACAAAATTGAATCCACCACATTGCATGACTACACAACCATATCACATAAGTTCAATAAATGTTCCTGACCATATTCTTTTCAAAAATTCAAAAACAAAATTGAATCCACCACATTGCATGATTGGGAAAGTTGAGATCCTTGTGGTGGTTATGCAACCCACCACATTCTTTTAAAATAAATATTCCTGATGGTTGTAAAACCATACCACACTCTCCAAGTGTTTCAAGTCATACAACCTATCACACTCTCCCAAAAATTCAAGTTATGTGACTAATCACGGTCTCCCAAAAGTTCAAGTCATGTGACATATTGCACTCTCTTAAAAGTTCAAGTCATGCAACTTGTTGCATAGCTTCCAAAGTTCAACCTACGTGCAAATGTGACCATATCACACAAGCCTAATTTTAATTCCACGCAATTACACCATAACAAATTCTTACTCAAGTTCGAAAGTTTGCAATGAATGCGAGCATCTAGCATGGCTCCAAAAGTTGGGCATCACGATTATTTCTCTAAAGAGTCCTCTTAAACAAAGTTGGAGTTTTACAATCATGTGACTATGTCACATAACTCAACAAGTTCAACTAATGAGGCCCACCATGTGTGTAATACCTCATCTTTTATTTGAGGATGTAAAAGTGTATGTAATGATTGAACGGTTAGATGCTAGACATTTATGCCGAGGAAAACCAAAGATATTGTAATGATGAACATTGATTGATACTATTTAAAAGGGATGGTTGAAAATGAAGAGGGACGAAGAAGAGATGAGGGACTATGATTCCACAAGTATGTAAAGTGAAATGGGACTAAGGGGAGAGAACCTTAGTGAATTATCTAACCTATGTACTTAGCCTTGATTATAAACCTTAAATAGCTAATTCAAACCCATGATTAGGAAACTTAACCTAATTAACCTTTTTATATTAATCTAATCTTGGCATTAAAGGGTGGAATATGGGATCATCACAAGGGCCACATGGAAGTTCCATAACATGACATATAATGTTGCAATTTTGTCTTAGAGGGATTTATTTTGGATTCATCATTCTTGCAATCATTCTTCCATCATGCTTGTTGGTCTGAATTTGGGAGTAAAGAAAATAGATAGTTATGTAGTTAATTGTACTTCCACATGTTGATGTAAATTTCCATGGGGAATCAATGCTAATGATTATAGTGTCATTGTGAGAGAAAACCTAGCCTGTATATGAGAATCCCTAGAGTCTCAAAATTGAGATTCCTTGGCCATACTATGCTAGAGAACTAGAAGGGAGACGAGATAGCTTGAGAGACTGCTTGCAAAGAAAAGGATCACATCCTTGGTCTTGTGTAAGTTGAAAGGGGGAGGAGCTGTGTTGGTTGATTGGGATAGTTTTAGAGGGGGTTTTGGCACTAGAGTGTTTTCTAGGTTGTGGGATAAGTAGAAAGCCTTAGGAGATTTACCCTTGTGGAATGATAGCCTCAGCTCGAGGGTGGCCTATGTCATGGAAACCTTAAAGTGTGACAAAGATCCTAAGGCTAGTTGGAATGTCCTTCATTTGTATCTAGTTGGACGATTAATTTATCAAAAGATAAGTACTATGAATGCATTACAAAATTACATTTATTTTATGCTATGTTTACATTTTATTATTGGCTAGATTTATCTATTTGTGTTCTTGGAATTAAATTGCATATTGTTGGAAGAGATTATAATAGAGTTGCATGTGTTGAGGTTGAATTTAAGTTTGAAAGGTTGTTGTAGCTTTGTTTTCCACAATTGAAATTATATATCCAACCAAAGAATTTGACATTAGTTTTAGAGGAGAAATTTTATGGTGGAGGTGAGGTACCCTGTGGCCTCAATAGTGCAAAATGGATACTGGGTACATGACAAAGTGGATTTGAAAGTTCTTAATTTTTCTATAGCCACAGTATTATCGTGTGCTCCTAAAAGTTTAAACCTAATTTATTTGTGACCATGTTGCATCCTTGATGAACTTCCAAGCTCGGTTATGTGCACAACTATGTCATAATCACTTCAAACTTTGAATCATTAAGAGGGATGAAGGTTGATCATTTCATGACCAAACAACTTTGAAATTTTTAATCAACGTGCCAAGCCAATTACCGAGGACACTTATCAGTAGTTAGGTGGTTCAATTCCCCTTTCCTTTCCTTTTGCACATTTTCATAAACAAATAGTTAGAAAAATGGTGTATTTGTATTAATATAGTAGATTGGGTTGGGCGTTTTCAATACCCAATTGGGTTCTAATTGGGTTCTAAAATTGGGTTCTAATTTCTTTAAATCACCACTTTTTAACTCATATACTATCAAACCAAAACTTGTGCCCATGAGAATTTGGTATATAGGATTCTTCTAGAACCTCCATCTTGTGGTTACCATAGGTTTCAAACCTTGGCACCTTGGGCAATAGTTTTATAATGGAAGGGTCATTCCATTAATGTCTTGCATAGTTGTATAGTTTCTCTTTTAAATGCTCAATTCACATTAAGATAATTCTATCTTTCGATATCCTAGATGTTACTTTCCTAGGGCAAAGTGATTTTCCAACATAAACTTCTTCCCTTGGAAATTCCCATTTATGAATCATGACAGTGATAAGAAGTGTAAGTGGGTTTTCCCACATAGGTTGTATACTAGTACCCCAAAGGAAGCCCCATTGCTAGTATCATTTGTTATGTTGACTCTTAAAACAAGATGGGAGAGTATGTATCTTTTAGTGACTAGGATGTAATGGAAGAGTATGTATATCTCATAGTATACATGGCATCCAAATCTACACATATTTTTCCCAAATTAATTCCTAATAAATTTGTGGTTCAAGAGATTACGTATTAGACTTTATCACATGGACTTGCAGTCTTGCAGCATTACTCATAAGAGATATGAAATATCCTTGGCTGACATTGCCACTACTCATAGGATCCTACATTGTATGTACCACCAATGAAGTATATTAAAATCAGAGGCACTAGCATCTTATCATTTTGGTGAAGAAAGATTCAAAATACATGCTCCTCTAGGCATAGTTGCAAGCCATTGTTTGACATTAACATATAATTGGCCTTATCATAATGAAATATGATCAAAGGAGAAAGTATTCATAAGAGTTAGATTTGAGGGAGAAGTTGAAAGAAACAAAAAATAAGAGAAAATGAATGCCACATAGTTGTTAGGATAATTAATACTCCATCCTTGTCCTACTTGGAATTATTTTCATTGACCTAGCAGTTGATGATGTCATTTCCCCCTTAGTAGTGTGGATATGTCATCTAGGTACCAGTATCCACCTAATGTGCCCCACATGCATGATTTTAGGACCACTAGAGGCAGTTCCCTACATTTTAGGATCGAACTCAGTGATCTGGTTCAGTACACTAAGTTAGCTAACTCTTGTGGGGGATTTATGCTCTGATTGCCACTGTTTGTGGCCTCATGTGCCATTTGTTGAGTGATTTGCATGAAAAACTCACTAATGCACCCCTTTTGGTCAATTAACTGACTATGTCATCAGTTAACTGAGTTTTGGTTCAATTGAGTTGAGTTTGGGTCTTCCGGAGCACTCCAGTGGTGACAATTCCTATGCTGGACAGACTGCGACTCGAATTCTCCTAGGAGATTCAAATTCTCTCCATTGTAGCATCATTGTTGACTATACTGATTATGGAATGATTACACACTATTCTGTTTCTATCTTAGTTCTCACACATGATTAACTGTCTGCTCATTTGTATTGCAATTTTCACTGTAATTCATCTTTTCTGCTCATTCTTTCTCGGTGAGGTATACTCAGATCCATGATTTGCTATGATTTATAATTTCACATGGTATCAGAGCTCAATGAGTGTAGTTTGAGCATCTTTTTTCAGTAGTGCACTAGAATCCTCTGGATTTCCACAACAAATCCCAGTGCCATTGCATTGAATTCATTGGAGAAATCATTTAAGGTCTAGCCAAGTGTGAAGGATATGGAAAAATGTGCCTATTTTCCTAAAGTAGTGTTCAATAGTAGTTTATCTCCAAAAATTGAGATTTTTTTGCAGGATTATGAAGGTTTCAATGCAACAGCAGCAACAGTTCAGTTTGTACTCGCTCCAGTAGTTCATATGGAGAATTTGAATGTTCCTCTGTCTCCAAGGATCCTAACACCCTTCAATTATCTTGATTGGAGGGATGATATGCAGATGGTATTGCGTAACAAGTCACTATACAGGGTCACTATGAGAAAGGAGGTCGAACCTCAAGCAGTTGTTGAGAAGGCCAAGTATCTAAATAGATTGGATGAAGCATTTGGTTTCATGTGTATTCATATTTCCAAATATCTACTCTTCTACCTTGATGGATTGAAGACTCCAAGATAGGTTTGGTTGAAGCTAGAGACCCTCTTCGAAAAACAAGATGAGCTAAGGGGCCATATTCTAGAGAATGAGTTAATTGCTCTTCAACCTAGCAGTTTTGAAACTATACATCAATTCTTTTATAAATTCAAATCTTTGGTCATGTAATGCAAACAATGTGGTATTGAGAAGAAGGATGAGCCGTTGGTGCTATCCATTCTAATCAAGCTTGGTCTAGATTTTTCCATTTTTGTTTCTACATTCCATTCAGGGAGATTGTCAATCCCCAACTGGAAAATTCCCTCCTTAGATGCATTCACCAAATCTCTCATCCAAGAACAAGACAAACCGATTCAGATGGGCGCTTTGCAAGCCTCCAAAAATTAGGATCTTATGGCCGAAGAGTAAAAAAGTGTGAATGCCAAAGGGAAGAACAAACGTAAAGGGAAGAAGCAATTTGAGACCAAGCAGAATCTGAAGTCTAATCCATTGGAAGGATCCTATAGCTCAAAGAAGGATAAGCAACAGAGGTTTGAGAATACCAAGTGTTCCTATTGCAATAAAGGAAACCATCCATAGAGTTCATGCATGAAGAAGAAGATAGATCAAATGACCAAACTTCTTGAACAACACAACATTTCCCTCCCAGAAGACGCAATGGAGTCTGATTCTGGAAGCGAGAGTGAGGATCATGAGAGATGCCATGCACCGAAGGCTGGATTCTCAAGATCACAAGCTTGCCTCATAGATTCTGGAGCCTCCAACCACATGGTTGCCTCTATAGAGTCTTTCTCTTCTTTAGATCTCATTGATGATCCTAGTATTCACATGGGGGGTGATTCTCAGATCTCTGCTGCAGGGAAGGGCACAATAAAACTAGAGCATGGAAATTTTAAAAATGTTCTATTTGTGCCTTCTTTGTCAACAAATTTGTTATCGGTTTATCAGATGACACACACAGGTTTACTGAAGAAAGTTTTCTTTAGTCCTGAGGCAGTTCCCTACATTTTAGGAGCTAAATCAGTGATCTAGTTCAGTCCACCTGATTTACATGACTCTTGTGATGGGTTTATGCTCCGATTGTCACTGTTTGTGGCCTCATGTGCCCTTTTCTGAGTGATTTGCATGACAAAATCACTAATGCGCCCCTTTTGGTTAGTTAATTGGCTGTGTCTTCTAAGGATGATGCTCAAAATATTACAAGATGTTGATGAACCCATGTATATCAAAGGTTGATGCTCAAAAGATTACAAGACCTTCAAGACTATATGTTGCGGCTCCACATTTTTTAAGAGAAATTAAAAGTGAAGAACAAACAACAAGAAGGAACCCAACTCGGTTTCAACAAGTTGAGGAAATGGCACAAAGAATTAAAATATCATCTTGAAGATCTACCATGGATGAATAAAAAATGAATTGAAGGCACATTAGCGACAATAGAAAATTGGAAATCAAGTTGGAGAGGAACATTGAAGGATCCTAGAACAAGGTTCGCCAATTCTTCCAAGTAGTTGAAAGAATCATATAGAGATGCCATATGCCTTATGGTGGTGAAATAGATGCACCCAAACTAGTACATTAATACATGGAAAATTTGGATGATGATACTAATCTAGAGAGGGTAGTCATAGGAACTTCCCCTAATGTGACAAAGGAAAGGTTGATGGACTATATATCGACTCTTTTCAAATAAATAAATTTGATTAATTCATTTATTAATACTTGCAGAATGGACTGGAGCCAACTTTCTAGAGAGTTAATTATTTATGAGGTGGATTTTGAACAATATACTTTTCCATATTCTATAGGATTATTGGTAGCATATGAAATTTAGACCCAATATTTCCAAGATAAGGCCAAGGAAAGAATTCAATTTTGTAAAATAATATAAGGAATTTTTTTTATTTTTGAAATCAAAAGGCCAAGAGAAACAAGAGGGGAGTAGTTACTTGTAGGTAAGACTATACATGCAACCTTGGAGAAGAAGAATAGGTTTTTGCTTGTGAAGTTTTGTAAACTTATTGAGAAAATTAATTTGGAGAAGCAATTACTAGCCAAGTTGTTGAAGGAGGAACTATGATTCTAATGATGTAATGTGTATAAAACATTTTCTAATTTCTTATTGTTTGTTGACATGGTGGAATTGCCTTGTGCAACCAGTAGGGATTCTCCCTAACATAAGGTCCCACTTAGACCCCACATTATTTGGAAAAGGGAATCTGTCTAGTTTATGGCTTGACAATCCTTATAGTTTTTTACTTTAAGTGATATCCCCCCTTTAATGTGCAGAAAAATGAAGAGTGTCTATTCTGGGATGTATGGTATTTTCCATCAATGTGAATGGAAAATTTCCTGGTGGAATTATACACCAATCATATTCAAGTTCCTTTTGCCTTGGAAACAACTTTGAGCAATATATAAATCCCCAAAAAAGCTTGCACTTAAATTTCCTCTTCTATAATTGGTTGTACTTCTATAATAATGTTTAGTAAATAGTTACTTAATTAATAATGCAAAAGCACAAGTAACCTACCATTGATTAAAAATAGTTTGTAATTAAATAAATGGCTACAATTATATCCATAAGCTGTAGACAAATGTATAATAGGTCAAAATAAATTAGTTGCATCATTAATTAGGGAATAGTCTCTACATTAAGAAACACTCTCACAACAATTTCAATAACAATAAGGAAATAGAAAAAGTCTTGCACTCATTATAGCATTATAATTTTAGCTCCTCCCTCAATGATTTGGACATCAATGGATTCTCCTCATTAATTTTCCAAATAAGTGTACAAAATTGCACAAGAAAAAAACCCATTTTCCTTCTACATGATTACATATATAGTATTCCTTGCATGTAAATTATCCCCTCCTATGTCTCTTGGCCTTGTGATTTCCAAAGTGAAAAATTTCCATTTCTTCCTTTACAAAAATTAAATTCTTCCTTTAGTTATACCTTGCAAGTATTGGGTTCAAACTTCATAAGCTGCCAATAATCCTATAGAGCATGGAAAAGTCAACTACTCAAGAGTTACCTCATACATAATTATCTCTTTAGACATTGTCTCTAATCCCTTTTTCAAGGTAGTAATAAATTAATTATTAAAGTTTATTTCTTTTGAAGGACTTGATATATATTCCATTAACCTTGTCTTAGTCACATTAATAGTAGTTTCTACAACCACCCTCCCGAGCTTGATATCATTCTCCAAGTCTTCCATGCATTGTTGTATTGGTTTGGATGATTCTATTTCACCAATAGAAGGTTGATGACATCTTTGGATTACGCTTTGAACTACTTGGAATAGTTGAATATGTTTGTTCCAATATCCTTCAATATTATTATCTAATTTATTGTAGCTTGAATTCTAGTTTGCTAGTTCCAATGTGCAATTGATCTATTTCTTTCTCATCTATGGAAAGTCTTCAAGAGCATCCTTTTCTCCCTCTTTCCATTTCCTTTATGTTTGAAACCAATTTGAGTTCCTTCTTAATGTTCTTTCTTCTCTTTCAAACTATAAAAAAAATGGTGAAGTTAACAACCCTATTCTTGTAAATCTTACAATTTTCTAAACAACAACCTCTATGTTGCATTGAATTAATTTTGTACCTTCATAACACATGCCATGAACTCTATTAGGATCATTTTTTTAGCTTGATAGTATTTTATTTGATGTTCCAACATTTCTATCTTTCTTTTTTATTCGTGTAGTTGATTCACCATTCTAGTTGTGTAACTTGTCTCCATAGCCTAGAAAAAAATAAACTCCTAATGATATTGTGGCTATGGCGTAAAAGTCTATCCCTTTAATGACTAGGAATTTAGTTGTTACAATGAATTATTCATCTTGTGATATCTTCAATTTTTTGTATGTTTATTTCACTACCTATGTTATTTTCTTCTCAATGATGAAGGAATCTACGAAATCCACATGTTCCATATCTACTGGTGAAGGTCTCTCTAAACTTAGTCCAGGAAAAGGGAGATGTCCCTCTGTCACCAACTACATATCTAGTAAATATGTTAGGCTCTTGACACTTTATTCTTGTGTCTATGTCACTCCATCTTTCTATTGTGTAGCATTCTCTTACTCTTCTTCTCTCTTCCTTTCATGTTCCCTATCATTCTTTGCCTTAGCTTTGATTGTTGCATCTTAGTCTTCTTTACAAAGTTGTTCTTGATCACTTGTGTATTCCCTGGCCTCCTTAGTTTTCTTTTGTCCTTCCTCTTCTCTTCATTGTTCATCTTTCTTTACTTTATTCATTTTCATCTTAGATATATGACCGATGGGCCTAGATTTTTCCATTTTATCATTTACCTTTTTTCTTCATTTTTAAAACCTTTTATTGTTATCCATATTCACTTTCATCACCTACCATACTCTTTTGAATTTTATTGCGATGGTAAACTTTTACCTATCAAAGGAAAATTTTTAATTTGGTAAATTGTTGAGCATTTTGGATGGATTTGTGTATACTAACATGCAGAATGAGATATTCTACAGAACACGTCATCAAGTGCTTTGTTCCAGAATAGCTTATCGAGCTCTATTGCAAATTTCCTTCTTTTCTATGGATCCAGTATTACAAGTCCTCGGTGGGTCAAGGCATGAATTCCTTTTTACTACATAACTAGAATTATTGCAAATGACTAAATCATTGTTGTCGTGGAACCACGATTGCTACTACTCCTTCCACCTCATCACTACTACAAATTCCATTCCAAATGGCATCTCATTGTCATGATTGTTGTGGATCTCGTTACAACCGTGTACTCCGTCTTTGTTGCGCATCTTGTTATTGGAACACATTCTTCCATAACAATGCCAACATGATTATCAATGATCGTTTCAACAACAAGAGGGATATTATCATCATATTCCTCAAGATTTATCAACAGGTTCATGATAGAGATTCCTACTTCAAGAGTTGTTGAACACTTTGTAAAGGGGCAAACTGCTTAAATTATGTTGAATTAATTATGTCCTATGTTTTTCACTTCTTGTATGTTTTGTTACAGCAACGGATTGAGAATATTCGATTCTCAAGCATGTTTCCCTTAATTGTATTAATTAAACTGTTATGGGTTTTCTCCTATTTAAGAAGAGACTTCCTCCTTGCATGAAGATGAGGAGGAGAGAAAGAATTATAGGTTGGAATACTGGCTAATTATAACACTTTGCTTTCCACTGTTCAATAAAATATTTTGTATTTCATGATTTTTTCAAATTCTTATTGTTGTGAGTTTGGAGCCTAATTGTTAAATTCCTACCAGCCTTGCTCGATAGAGGAAGGGCCCACTCTAGAAAAGCAGGTGTCGGTTATTGTTTCCTGTAATTAGTTTAGTTTTTTTATTGATTTGTAGTAAGTGTGTTATTATCCTTCTGTATATTTGCTACAAAACTATAATAATTTACTGCTACAAAATTGTCAATAACTTATTGTAAAATTGATTGATTGTTACAAAACTGTGAATATATCAATGAATGTGTATGCTACTACTTCTGTGGTTGATGATAAGTGTGTGATTGAATGCTCCTTAGTTCATGGTTGACTTTGTTGTTTTCTTGCAATTTAATTCAATTTTATTTTATTAGAAGTAGAATTGGATTTTTGGATAGATCATAGAGACATGATAGAACTCAGAATTATAATCACCACTGAAGATATGCATATATTTTGCATCATACTTCACAAGCATACCAACCTCGGATTGATCATTACATTTACTGGCAATCTAGATGCCATGTTTGAATTAACAAGGTATATAACAAGCTTGCCATTTTTGACATCTACACCATAGGAATCATCGACAGTCCACCTTGTAGGATCTCATATGAAGTGTTTTCTACATTTATGCATATAGATGCATGAATAGAGCTAGAAATCCAAGAGCATGGCACCATGATGCTATAAGAACCAAACCAAATACTAACATAAAGGCAAGAACATTTAGGAGAGGAGGAAGAACATGGATTAGTTCTAAATCTTAGCCAATTGTGGAAAAAAATTGATTCCAATCATGGTGTTGCAAAAGCTGGTTCCTCATTGAGGCAATTCTCTTTTTGTTTACATCAAAAACTGTTTAGACATAGGATTTGATTAGTGGATAGGGAGCTCCTAAATACCAGGAGAATCTAATTCAAAAACCTGGACACTTTATCTCTTCTAAATAATCAATAACATTTACGAAACCTAATGGTTGGAAACTACATCCTTTACACAATATCGTCAATCATGTGAGTGAAGCTTTAACGAGCCGCTGCTTGTGACTTTTGAACTCCCTATCCAATAACCTGATGGAATTTTTCAAATGAAGAACATTCCACCTGCTACCATAGCGATTTTTCATGGTATTTATAGCAAAGATACCAATACCTTTCTCTTTGAGTTTGATATACTTTGTTTTAGTTATGATTACTCTTCTGATGCTCAAATGCTCAAACTATTTCTTACCACTCTCAAGGAAATATCATTTCAGTGGTTCATGGGACTCGAAGGAAATAATATTCGAACATGGGAAGATATGCATCAAAAATTTCTAAGTAAACATTAATTTTATTGTAAACAAAGAGATTTATGAGATGTGTTGGAGCCTAATCCTTGGTGTTAGGAATATCATTGTGAAAAGAAGACTAAGAGTTTTTAAGAGTACAAGAACCCACTTAGGAAGTTGAACCAAAGAAACATTCTCACTGTATAAATATGCATTCAATTAATGAGAATTGGTGTGTTTAATGCATATATTCTCCTGTCTTGTGTGCATAATTGCCTCTCTTCCCAAATGATCATCCAACAGTGGTATCAGATCCCATTTAGACATGTAGCCTATGCCAATCCACCATATTCTTTTGTCCACCAGCTGCTCTCCAGTCCTGCTAGTCTACCATGCGTTTCACCACTGGAAACCCTAATTTCAAGCAAATTCTCTATACCTGAGCGTTTTCTATAAAATCTTAATTCGAGCACATTGAGCATGCATGGAGACCTGCTTTATCTGCCATGATGCCATCCCTCTTCCTATGCTTCTCCTCATAACTGTCCACTCTGACTAAGCATATTCTTTGTCCTCCTTAGACCCGCCAAGGCATTTTTCTGGTGTGCATTTCTTCCTACGATCTTTGTGAGTCTCTTAGCACTATCTACCCGTGTGAGATCTAGTCTTACCAACCCTAATTCTTCACTGCTTTGGTATCACTTTATTTATTAATTGTTTTTGCGTTGATAAAATTCCACTGGAGCTTCTGAAGACAACTATAGTGTGAATCATTGATGAAATCTCGTGGTGAGCCTGTTGGTGAGACTCCCATCGTGGAGAGTTGTGGGCTCTGTCTATCGAAATCTACAACCTTAGTCTTGAGTCTTTCCTTTTGTGGGTTCTCTCTCCTGTGATAGACCACTGTGAAGAAAACTCCAAATGCTAGCTACGTGTGCTGTGGTAAAGATGGCGACCATCGCATGAAGCTTGAAGACTATTGTTTGAGCTCGTTGGTGAAGCGCATTGAATACATTGAAGGTGAAAAGCTCGTGAAGATCCAAAATTTTGTGCACATCACTCAATCTGGAGCTGATGCATTCTTTGAGAATTGTGCATGGAATTATTTAAACTATGTACTCTCTCTTAGGGCATGAAAGAGCGGTGGCCTCTTACTTAGGACGTGAAAACCATCCATTGTGCGTGGGCCCTCTATTCCTTGTTGCTACGAACTCATAGTGAAGTCTGGAGCTGTGCATCTTAGTGAAAGATCCCTTGGTGGTGAGAACCAGTTAGAAGACTGTACAATGACTTGAGTTGTGGCCTTCCTTTGCTGCATTGTTGTTTTTTTGAAGAGATCTCTCTGAAACCCTAATGTGGTTGGAGATGTGACCTTTTGCGTGAGGAATGGTTGGACTGCTACCGAGAGCTGGAGGATGTCTATTTCTCATATCAATGCTTTCAACGAGTGCACGGTAATTATTTTTCATTTTTATTTGTTGCCATATGCATATATATGTGAGTTGGAAACCATACACTTATCATGATCATGTTTGAATGTAAACATTGATGTAAATCTGCCCTTGTGTGAGTGGTATGGACTCGTTCATGAGCTTGGAAAAGTCTGGAGTGTTGTGTAAGAGGAGTTGGGACTGGATTTGTCAAAACTGGAGGTGAAGATGCATTGAAGAGTTGCGACCTATTTCCTTGAAGAGTTGCTTTGAACCTTAAAGACTGGTTTCTAATATCGTTTCCAACCTGTTATGATTTCATGAGCTGAGCTCCATTTCTTTTGTGATCAGAAAAATACATTATTTCCATGGTTGATTTCTCTCAGTTTTTTTTGAAGTAAAGGATGAGTGCAAAAATCAAATATTGAATCTGAAGGAATTCTATTGGAGCAACAAGATTTGATTCATCATCGAGGTTACATGTTCATATTGTGACTTCCAATTTGGAACCATTATTATGTTTGCATAAGTTTATTATGATGCGATGTAATTAATAAAGCAAAGTATTATATATGCCATGCGGGTTGTGCCACTCTCCACCATATCAGAATCTTAGTATGGTATGTACTAGCTGATTGAAGTGAAGGCACCCAACAGTGTAAGAGGAAGAAGAGAGAATTGTGTTTCCTTTGTAAGTGGATGAGCTCCAACACTTTGAACTATTGCAGAATCTGATCTCCAGATTGATTGAGAGGTTCTTTGGAGAACTAAGAACATATTTGGACTGCATTACCAAATAACTCAACTTGCAAAAAAAACGATTATTGCTACTTGAAGTGTTTCTTCCTTGTATGCTTGAAGACTATTGGAGCATTGACATTGTGAAAGTTGCAAGAGATTCTAGAGAAGGTTTGAAACTCGCAAGTTTGCATTTGTTGCTACAACTTCTCCAAAAAGAAGAAATAGTAGATTCATCAATTCAACACTTAGAAGTGTAACTTGCAACTGTTGCTTGTTTGTACGTTCTAATGCATTTTTTGGTACTTGCATGTGTGTTTTTGTACAGTATCAAAATTGAAGGAAAAGTTGAATTGCATTGTATTTGGGTTTCATTCTTGACTGAGACCAACACCCTTCACCTTTTGAATCTAAATATGTTGAATCTTATTTGTAAAGGGCGGAGTTGCAATAAGCCCTCAAATTGATTGAGTCATTTTTACTTGGTTCTTCCTGCACAAGGAGGCCTCAAACAATCCTCACAATGTATCAAACTAAATAAAAATTAGAGTTGTTGAAAACTCTAGTACTTACAGTTGTAGATGAATTAATCAAAATCAGAAAATAAACTCTCCAGAATGTCATCAATCAACTGCAGGATGTGAAATCCAAAGAGGATGATGTACAACAAAAGAATCAACATTTTGAACTAGAGTTTGTTCAGAATAATCCTCTCTTTGAAGATGATTGCTATCAGCTACCAGTATACAATGAAATCATGTCAGAAGATGTACAACCTATTGAGAGTTCCATATGCCAACATTGTCATCGAGTTGGCCATATGAAAGATTGGTGTTTTGATCTTCATCATTGTCAGCATTGTAGGAAGCGTAACCATTCTTCATATAAGTGTGTGAAGCTGAAGAAACTCGCAAGAGTGAAACTTGTAGAAAAATATTGTACCGCTTCTTATCTTCCACCTGAAAAGGGGGAACATGATATCAGGATTCACGTTTTGAAGCCTTATCATTCTGACAACAAACACTCATGTCCTTCCTCAAGTAAGATAGATCAAGTAATCCTGAGCCACAACCATTTTGGGAGACATGATTTAGAGATGTAGCAAGAATACATAAGAGAACTTTGCTCTAGAGTACTCATGTGTTATGTGTATAGTTTTGACACCATGAGACTCTCCACTCACATTGTTCTTGACAGGGGGGGATGAAGACCATTAGAAATGAGCGATCCAGAACAATCGAGCCTGAACCGCCATGTTCAACTAAGCTCCAGAGTTTGTGGTCAACCTAAAGCCACACATTTAGCAGAATAATTTAGCTTCTGCTAGACATCAGATGGTGGTCCCCAAACCACCACTCTAGAGAACCTATGAGCCTTTGTTCCAAGTTTGAGAGTTTTTGGTCAGCATTAAACCACCCAGTTGGTCGAAGATTTCAGCTTCTGCTAGCCCCTTTGGCTAGTGGTCAACCAAAATCACGTCTTTAGAGAGCACTTGTATTTACCAGGATATGTTAGCTTATGCTAACATGCTTGGCCATTTGGATTGTCAAGTTGGAAATGTTCCGCAGGTGGTAGTTGTCCACTTCTAGTTATTTATATCTCTTTTCTTAAACTCACATACACCCATTCGGATTAAGAGGGGATTTGTTGGAGCCTAATCCTTGGTTTGAGGAATATTATTGTGAAAAGAAGACTAAGTCTTTGGGATTCCAAGAGTCCACTTGGGAAGTTGAACCCAAGGGACATTCTCATTCTATAAATATGCATTCAATTAATGAGAATTGGTGTGCTTAACGCCTGTATTCTTTTATCTTGTGTGCATAATTTCCTATCTTCCCAAATAATCATCTAACAAGATGGAATATTTAAAATGACAGAAAAAGGAAGAAGAAATTTTAGAGGTTTTTGTCAAAAGATTCTAGTATAACTTGCAAAGACCAAAAAAACATAAACTAGATCCATAAATCTTCGAACCATCCTCATTCATGGGATTTAGGATGATTTCATGTATGTACTAAATTTAAGGGGGGTAGGGGATGTTTCTATATTAACATATGATGAAATTTTTGGATTGTGCAAATAATATTCAAAAGGGAATGGAAATCATGGTAAGGGCCCCATAGATCATTCTCAAGTCTTAAAATCAACTAGAGGGGGAGTCACCCAAGCAGAAATCAATAATCTGTTGGATAATTTTAAAATTGATATTCTTATTTCCTTTAGCTCACAAATTTATATCTTACAGGCCAAAAATAAGTAGGAAGAGGTACATATCTAACTTTATTTATATTATGAAGCGCAAGAAGAATCGCCCACTAAGGGTTTTCCATTAAACAATTTTGACACCTGCAACATTTGTGAACAACATCATGCTAGTAGTAGATACCCTACCATAGATTAAAGCGGTATATCAATAGATTAACAAGGTTACATATCATATTTGTTTCATTTCAGAGAAGCGAACTTGGTATCCTCATCCCCAAGGTATGGTCCAAGACCCTTCTCTGCTTTACAATACTTTTTGGACTAACCAACAAATGCAATACACCTTTCCACTCTAGTATCATTCCATGCCATGGCCACCTCAACCAACCCAAGGCTATCATTGGAAACATGTTTGGAGGGGATTTTCTTATGGAACTCGATAACAACAGTCCCAATTACCTCAGCAGCAACATCGACAACAATTTCAATTGCCTCCTAGCAATCCTCTGCCAAGACCTCAATTATTTGAACCCAACCAACTTCTAACCCAAATAATGAAACAACTCAATCCTCTTACAACATTGAGTTGATAGATTTACTACTTGGGTCTTCTACCTTGATGGTTTTTAAGGTGTACATTTAAGATCAATGAAAGTCCTAAATCATTCTACATCTCCAATCATCATAAAGGATGATTCAGAACAAGCATCATAAATCAAGTTGGCACCTCTCCATCTGTGATGATAGTTCAAAAGATGACACTTTGAGTATCGTCTTTTGAGCTATCATCATGAGTGGAGAAGTGTCGATTTGAGTTATTACAACAAGGACAAGATATTGTGGGTAAAGCTTATGCACATGATCAATTTGATTCACCTAGCACACCACAAACCACTCCTACAAAATATTCATAACAACAATAGTTTGGGGTCATACAAATTCCTTCCTATCCGGAGAGGTTAAGTCTATATAGAACCTTGACTCGGCTTGAGTTTGAATTTCTAAGGGAACTTAGGAATGTGTGTGTTAATATACCATTATTCCAAGAAATAAAGTGCATTCCCTTTTATGCTAAATTTGTTCAAGAATTATGCCTAAAGAAACTTGGTAGGAAGGAGGATCCTCGAATGATCCATGTGGTTGGCCAGTTAGTTGATTTAATGCTTGGAAGGTTTTTACTACCAAATATATTGACCCCGTAAGCCCTATTGTTAATTTCAACATTAATGATATTTGTATTTTAAAAAAAATAATTCAATTTAGGGCTTTCCATTAATGGTATGACTAAGGACAATATGGAAATGGTTAAATTGTCAAATTTAAGACAAACTCCTACAATCCTCTAGCTGGAGGACCAATCCACTATTAAACTTGAGGGTATCTAGGAATACTTTGTGATTTCTACGGAGTCCTTGGAGTGTCGTACATACTTTATGGTCTTACAACCAAAATATAACCTTGGAGGATATCCACTAACCCCAAGAAGACCATGGATGGAAATTTTTTATGCCTATATTGGTTGTAGACCTAGGGACATGACAATATCTCAAGGGAATTCAACCAAGAAACTCACCTTGTATCCACCTACCAAACCTATTAATGACCATGATATACCTCTTTGGGTAGGAATCAGAGATATTGATGAAGAGACCGTTTCACAAATACTCACTTTAGACTAGTTAGTCTTAATAAGGAAGAGATCGAGGATGATATCGTCAGTACATTTTTTTATATCCGAATTTATTCCAATAACCTACTTTCACATTTTTTAGTTATATCTTGGACTCCAACTTCCAGGAAAAGTATTCGGTGGATACTCCCTCTTCACAATCAAACTATATGCCTCATACATTTTGTGCTATGATAGAATCCTCCAGCCAATATATGGAGCTCAACTTGAGAAATATGTTGAAAATAAACTATGGGTTGCACCCTATATAAAAGAAACAATTATTAACTTCTGCACTCACCATATTTATACAAAGGATGAATCCCGACCTATTCAACAACCCCAATGTCGAATGAACCTTGCACTATGGGAAATACTGAAAGAAGAACTACATAAGGTACTCATTGTTAATTTTATTTATCCTATTTTCGACAACCAATAGGTATCACCATTGGTGATTGTTCCTAAAAAATGGGTAATGATGAATTTGCATTAATTATCATGAACTTAATAAAGCCACTTTAAAGGATCATTTTCCATTAACTTTCATAGATCAAGGTCTTAGACACATTGGTAGGGAAAAAGTACTTTTCCTTTCTTGATGGATTCAATGGGAACGATTAGATCCATATTTCCATTAAAGAGCAAGGTAAGACTACTTTTACCTATCCATGGGGAAATTTCACCTACCAAGTACTGCCTTTTGGACTCTGCAATGCATCTGATACTTTTTAAATGGCTATTATTGGTATATTTATGACCTATACATGATTGTGTTGAGTTATACATGGATGAATTCATTATCTATGGAAATACACTTGAAGAAGCTCCCAATAACTTGGGGAAAGTGATTAGAAGCAGGGATGATTTTAAGGAGTCTTTTGGAGCCATCTACCCTTGGGGGTTTCAACATCGATTTTCCTAGTAATTTTTCCTTTCATTCTCTAATTGCAAATGCAAGTTTATGAAGTATTTATAAAGTGTCCAAGAATATAATAGCTGAATTAATGTGTCCTAATACACCTCAATCCACTCTAGACATAATTCGAAACCAATTGGGATCATTTGGGATAGTTTGGAGTTTCACTAGTCCAAGGTTCAAAAATTGGCCAAATTGGGGATACTACAATGGTATCAGAGCATGATCCTTGCACCTGTTCAGTAATATCATACATTGAAGAATAAGTTGTATCCATGTCTTATTGAGATTTATATTATGAGCAATATGAGGAGGAGTATTCTTTCTATGCCTCAAAGGAAAATGATTTCTATGAGCAGTATGATGATGACTATGATGAGAAATATGAGGAGTATTGTAGACAGTATGAGGAAGATAATGCCCAGGAGGTACCTTCTACAAGTATATCCCATCATATCACATTTGGAAGAATAAATTATAGTTATTCTTATAGCCATGTGTATGGATAAGATATATGTTCCACAATCAAAGATCAGTTTTTGGGGGAGCATGAAAGGATTAAAAATCAGCCTACTTGTGAAAAGAGCAGTGAAATATCTGAAGCTTCATGGAATGCATGTGCTTCCTATTTGAAGAGAATTTTTGGGGCTTCTTCAAATAGAGGCTCCAAAGATCTTGATCCTAAGGAAACCAAGGGGCAAGATGCATCAGCTTGCTTGAAGGAGAGAAATGAGGAGACCCATGATCCACCTAGTTCTGAAGGTGGTGAAGTAGAAGAAGCATTACATGAAGAGGATTGAAAGTCACTGCCAAGTGACTCTGAAAAATATGAAGAGACATCACATGAGAATGAAGAAGACTCTATTGAAAATATTGAATATCATTTCGAGACACATTCTACCTTGGACATGAATCAAAGAGCATCTACTAATGGATGCTTGAACTATGAAGGAGTACATACTGATGAGTGCTCACACCTCTATGTTGGTGACATAGAGATCACTTTTGAAAGTGTTTCTGCGAGCCAAAATTCCATTAAGCATGAAAATGAAGACCTTGTAGCAATTGAAAAAGAACCAAGATCAAATTCCCCATCACCACTTGAGCTTCATTAAATTGGTCCAAGCAAGAAGGAAGAATATGAGGAAGTTCATTTGCAAGAGCCTCATTTTCTTGAAGGGTCCTTGAAGATGGATGAAAAGAAGATTCAAGAGGCCTTGAAAACTCTCCATGACACATATACATTGGTTTTGAAATTTTGTTGGTGTGTGGAGGAGAAATATTCCCTTTAAGACATGGAGAAAATCCAGAAGGCAATGTTGGACACCAAAGGTAATTTTTTGAATTTGCTTTCTGATAGAGATTATTTAATTGAGCTTGTTGGTTTGTATCATGGAATAACCTTGAATGATGCAGAAGAGAATGACAAGCTCTCAAATGAGTTGGAATCCACCCAAAAAACACTCCAAAAATCTATGGTGCATATTGAGCAACTTCAAGAGAAGTTGCAAATGTCCTTTACACCCTCCTACATATCAGACAATCATTCAATGGATGAAAGAATTTATGCTACAAAGAAGGAACCTCATGTGATGGTGGAACATGAGGTACATGTTGATATGCAGGTGCTTGAAGATGCTACACTAAAACAAGAAGGAAGACAAGCACTTGTCTTTGTTCAGAGGGATTATGAGTTGCAAATTGGAGAGAGTTGCAAAGCCTTGGAGGAGGCACATGATCTCACAATAGTTGGACCATCCAATTATGGAGAAGATGAATTAAATATTTCGATGGGTAAGAGTTACAAAGAGTTTAGGTTGGTTCACAATTCTTCACCCCCTACTTCTTTTTCAGCCACATCAATTGGGGATGAAAATTGGGCGAAAGGTTTCTTTCTAATGGTGCCACATGAGGAGTATGAGGAGTATGAAATGGGAATGCAAAAGTTTGAAAATTGCGTTTTGGGTTTCCGCAATTCCGAACCCACAATTTCGGGATTTTAGATTTCGGGTTGCAGGAACACAAATTTTTGAAAATTGCAATTTTGGAATTTCCGCAATTCCAAACCCGCAATTTCAGATTTCGGGTTTCGGGTTTCGGGTTGCGGGAACGCAAATTTTTGAAAATTGCGTTTTGGATTTCTGCAATTCCGCACCCGCAATTTCGGATTTTGGGTTTCAGGTTGCGGGAACGCAAATTTTTGAAAATTGCGTTTTGGATTTCCGCAATTCCGCACCCGCAATTTCGGATTTTGGCTTTCGAGTTCGGGTAAAAAAAAAGTATAGAGCCCGAAAATTGATTTTTGGATTACAGGAGCATGCAGGATCAGAATTGGATGAGGTCAGTGGCATTCTGAGGCCATTAACAAAGGCCATGGAAGGTCCAGTGAGGATCCCGAGCCCATTATGCTCCAATTTGGCATAAATTTGGGATTAATGGCTTATACAAATCGATGTACCGATGCTTGACAGAAGGTCGGATTGAACCTAAATTGATATGGAGCGGTCATGGAGAAGGCACAGTGTTAAGTTTGTAATTTTGGAGCCAAAATCCAAAGGATGTGGATTCGGGGTGAGTGTGAAGACCAAAAAGCACTATTCCGGGCCACTTTTTGGAGATTTTGAAAAGCTTGCATTGGATGAAAGTGACCCTGTAATTAGGATTCAAGAAATTTACTGAACTCAACATTTCATATTCTCAGTAAAACAGACATTTTCTTTTAGACAGATATTTTCTAGAAATGCTCAGTTTGGGAGATAGCCATTTTTTGCTCAAAATCTTGAAAATTTGGAAAATGTCAAAAGTTAAAAGTAGACAAACCCATAATTTAATAGAAAATGAATTGTGCATCAGAACAGAGATACGCGAGTTTCTAAGTGTTCCTTGTTATATTAACTAACTTCTCCCGGTAGAAAATTTTTCTTGAATCCTTACAGATTTTCTTCTACAGGTGGCTGAAGTTGGCATTCCAAACCAAAATACAGCTATGTAAAAGTGCAAAATTTTGGTAAAAGTTGTCATTTTTGAAGTAATATAATTACCACACCCGAAGTCAGAATTAAGTACATGGATAGGAATTGGAAAGCTTATCCAGCAGGGAACAATGGTGCATAACCAGAGTTTGAATGAGGTTTTCATATATCATATATTTAGAGCAGAAAAGTACCAGTGGCTGTTTTGACAAACAATTGTTTTTTGTCAATATGGACAATTCCTAGAATTGCATACCTAGAAGTAGCATGTAGGAATATTATGCATAAGTATATGTATTGAATTGTTGTTTAGTGAGAAAATCATGGCTAATGATTCCTTGTGCGCTTGCTAGAGACCATGAAATAGAACCAGCTATGATGTGGAAGAGGAAGTTCATGCAAAAATGAGGGATTGGAAAGGGAGAATTCCTTAACCCCTGTCTTGCTAACTGTATTTATATTTTATAAGCTTTATGTACATAAAATTATGGCATGAGAATGTTGAAAATGCAAGAGATTAGATGGATGGCATGAATATGCACTAGTTGACATATTAATAAACATTGCACAATGCATAAGCAGATGTTTGTGCACACAAATGATAGTACATATTGGTAAAAGTAGTAAGGTTCTACATATGCAATGAACCACTAATAGAAAATATTGTGGATGATAATCACTATTGGTATTGGTATTGGTTGTAGGACCAAAGACTACAGAAGCATGGCTAAATATGTTGATGATGTTGTTGCATGTGGCCAGCAACCTTATGAAGAAAAGATTAGGGCAGCAAGTCCATGATCAAGAGGTTGGTGGAAGAATTCTGTAATCCTCTGTAAGGGACCAACTAATCAGGTAACATCAAAGGTGTAAATGGGATCCATACATGTAATGGTTTAATTATAATGATTGCATATGTGTTGAAAGGGGATTGGGTAAGAATCCATTGAACCATATTTAGTAATCATAAAATGGTATGCATTTAGAGTTGAAATGCATTCATGTGAATGCCATACCGCCATAGTGTGGTGGAGCATGGGGTGGTGAAGGAAAGAGGTCTCATACCATGTGACTGTTTAGAAATTTAGACTACATTCATATAAAAATATATCATGCCATGTGTATGTTGGTTATGAGCCTAATAACCAAAGCAAGTGAGGACTGGTCGTCCTGATTATGGTAATGCATGTTATATGAGATAGTCATGATTAGGCCATAATATGTTTGAATGCATAATATTCATGAACCAATGCAAGGTAGCATTGAGTGGAGATGCATTAAGAGATTTTATAAATCTTGCGGTTGCATTGAGTAAATGCACACTAAAAGATAAGGTAAATGTTGTAAATGTTCATGCATGAGCGGGGGTGCACATGTTGTGATGCATTGCATGAATGCATGGGGATGGTGTATGTGTTATTGCAAATTAAATAATGGATGAGATGATAAATTGATGATACTTCTAAGATCATTTCATGGATTGTTATGAATGCAAAATAGTAAGTGCATAAAGAAGGTAGTCATGATCGATAAGCTCTCGGAGTACTCTATGAAAGGGAAGAGTTCTATAATCATATGATTGTGAAATAATGAGTATCTAAAGTTTCATTTAAATTGCATGAATGATGTGACTGTACCTTGCAGTTTAAGTATGATAATGATTCACCTGAAGTAATGAGTTTTGGTGATATTGAGATGTTAATAACTGGAAGTGTTTGAATTATGGAATGTTATAATTTTGGAAATGCTTTAGTGACTATTGCAACAATGAAATATTATATGCATGAAGACTTACAAGTGTTTGGATGATTGAAGTTTCTGATTTCAGGTAGATTGTTTTGGGCATGGCAATGTGGGTAAGTCCATGATGAAGGATGGAATCTATCATGGAAAAGAGCCAAACCTCATGAGAAGAATATCATGGTTGTAAAAATAGTTTATGTGCATAACAGATTGTCAATTTGGACTTGTATATTTCAGATTTGAGAATTTGTTGATAATTGCTAATCATCGTTGGCTTGCATAGAATTGTGCCAAGAGGACGTGTTGTAAGTGGATGTTCATGTTATGATAGCAAGCATAAAATCCTAAAGGGTAGAGTGGTGCCACTTACAAAAGACAAACAGTATGAGGATAGCCTCATGACTAAGCAAATTGATTTCTACAGTAAACATAATTGCAAATTTATATTAAATTTAATTATTAGTGCCATTGATTGGTTATGAAACAATCAGATTTGAATTTTATTGTTAAATGTTGCTGACTGTTTGGCTATTTAATAAGTGTGCCAGGAAGAAACATTGCAGTAATACCATGAGAGAGGGCCTACAGAAGCCAAACTTCATGGGAAGGATCCCATATCTTGAAAATAGGTTTCGGGCAAAACACCATTGGATATTTTGATAATGTCCCATCTGCACTTCATGATTGGTAAACAATATGAGTGAGATGGTAAAGATTATGTCGGTAAGACATCTGAGGGTTATGTAACATCAAGAGGAGTTGGGATGGAAAACCAAGGGACTGTCAACTCAGAGAAGGAGATCCATTCCTCATTAATGAAGAAAGACTACATTTGCAAATGGATAAGTGTTCTATGACCCTAGCTAAGAATATGCATGTCTAATTGTTAGAGTCAATATGCAGAGCATGTTTTGATTTTATTTCAATTATGGCAGACTACTTGAGTATGAGTAGGGCCTACATGGCTCACATCGGAAAGGGGTGCACACTTCCCCGATGTCAAGTCATGATAGGATTATCAGCGTTGACTACACCCTAAGGGAATTGACGCATTCCTGGTGTCTCAATGTTGGATAGTGAATGTTATGAAATATGTTTACAGTTTTAGAGCAGCAATACTGATGAACTTGCTTATCCATCCTGTGTTGTCAGTTTGAATAGATGCAATTGGTGCTGCACACTAAAGAAGCAAAGTAAAAGGTTGTTGTGAGGGGTTGTGGTGGAAGGGTTGATGTGTATGAAAGGATGTTGTGGAGGTTGTGGGGATGTTGATGAAGGGTTGTTATATGCCTAATAAATTGAGTCGATGTACCGGTTTGGCATTTGTTACTTGGATGTTGTGAAGGTGTTGATGAAGGGCTATTATATGCCTATGGCTCCTTAGTAGAGCCTGGACCTAGAAATGGTCGTGGTGAAGTTTCCTTCGAAGTCGGCGTGAAGGTTTACTGGTTGGACATTAATTATTTGATGTTGTGGAGCAGCCTACGTGCTAGCCGAACATCCAAGTCCATAGGCGATCCCAAGGCTTGCAAAGCAAAGCAGGACCCTGTGGACTAGAGAGGAAACGCAAAATATAGATAAGTATTTGGTTATCTTCTAGCTTCTTGCTTATGAATATACACGTGTATATGATTTGGTTACAATTTCTTAAACTCTTGTTTAGAGATAAACCCTATGAAAATAAACTAAACATGTGAATTGATTCAATGTTTGAGTGTAAGTATTGTTGGAATCAAGGACTATGAAGGCATCCTAGGGATACATGTGGACATGGGACCATCCTAAAGAGCTCAGCATGAGCAATAATGAAAGATGGTGCTAGTGGGACTGTGTGGGTCCTAGCAGCCAAGAATTGTAGACAAACCATGTGGAGGGACTCCATGGTTGAGAGGTCTGGAATATACCATAAACACTAAGTGTCATAGTCAAGATGGGAAGGTCAAGCATTCACGTTGAAGTGAAAGAGGCTAGGAGCATGAAAACCATAGTGGTGGTGTGGGTTCCAGAATGGAACAAGACTAAGAGGAAAAAATTATTACTGCTCTCTCTTTCCTCTTTTATTGATGCATTTATAAAAACAGAAAATGGTTTGATGCATGTCATGACTTGAAATGATTGTGTTAATTGCTTGAAATAACTGTGAATGTTGAATTAATGAATTTCCTGTGAATGGATGAACATGAAGGAATTCATGTGTATGTTGGGAAAGCATGGAAAGTGTGAAAGTCTCATGGGTAAAGCATGGACTACACATGTCAATGGGGTAATGAATTGACTGATCTTAATGTTTATACTATGCTTGGCCTAACAGAAATTGCAATGATGTATTTCACAGGCAAGAAATTGAAGCGATTGGTTGCAGCTGATACAAGCAAGTATTGCTAGTAAGAAAAGTGTGGTCAGTTGTGTACATTTCCATGGAAACAAACCAGAAACTAATGGATTTGGTTGAAACTCTTCTTCAAACAATTTCCAAGACCCAAGAAAATCTTGGAGAACTACTCAAGCTACAAAAGCAGCATAATGAGATGAACCATAAGGTTTTGCAAGACTCTGTTTGTCTACGAAAACAAGTAAAAATAATTATGGAAATAATCAACCGAGGAAAGGACAATGGATCAATGAGGATACATTCATCTAATCAGTCCACTAAGAAATGTTCTAGGTGGGAAGACTAAAAGGAAATTGAGCAGGGTAAGATAAAGCAGCCAGTGAAATGTTGGAAATGTGGAGGGAATCATTGCCTCCACAACTACCCAACAAAGGAACATCAATAGGGTAGCAGTCATAAAGCTTTCAAACTTGTGGATGAGCTAGAAGATCGGAACCAGCAGGAGCAGTTTGTGGAAGCCAAAGGACTTGGTCCTGAAAGTTCAAAGTAAAGGATAGAATGCAGGGAAGATTTGCAAAATTTTTGAAAATTTTGGACGTGGACAGAGGACAATGTTATTCTAAGGGGGAGGGGATTGTAATACCCCATTTTGATCCTTAGGATATATTAGCTTTTAATGTAAATATTGTATACATGTGATGTATGTTTTCCTAGCGTGGAGCTCAAGGCCAAGGCCCCGCTAGTGGATGCTCGAATTTTATTTAAAAGGAAAGTATTAAATATTATGTTACCCATGTGCTATTTAGCCATGGAACATTGTAAAAATGATGTAAATAAACATCATGCAATAAAATACCAAAACTAGCTATGGAAGCAACTAATGAGAAGGGGCTATGTGTATCCACTAGGGAGTGGTGAGGGGGTTGTGGGATTGAACCATAGGCTTCCAAATGTCATCTTGAGAACCCATTTGACTTTCCTTGCTAACATTTAATTCAGTTGTAAGAAAAATGTTGGGAAATCAGTCCATGGCTTCAATGGAGCATGGGCAGCCCATAAATTCGTATGGCAGGGTATGGGATATGTTTCCTTGACCCACAAGTCACTCTACCTCATGGGAATTCACTTTTCCTCATTCCCATTCCATTGTTGAACATCGAGGCATCAGTTTTCATCCATTATGAATGCCCAGCAGTGAGAAAAAACATAAATCACAACTTTGCAAGAACCCGCGTTTTGAAGTGCCATAAACACCTAGAATTTGGTATTGACAGTGAAACTCGATGGGGGATCCATATATATGAACCTTGGGGTGAAATTGAGAACATTAGATACCCCAAAATCCATTGGAAAACTCAGTTTTTATAGCCCAAAATTCTAGTGACAGGATTGAGTTATTTGATGACAGAATTGTGAGAAATCCAAGTATGAATGTTTGAACAGAGGATTGGGTTGCTTGAATTTAACTTGAGATGTATGTAGCTCTGCAGTTGAGCTCACTAGCTTAGCATCCTCCTCCTTTCTCTTTTATATGCTTGATAAACCCAACTGTGTGTTGGATTAGCATGATTGTTTGTGCAAACCATGGCTGTGAGTGCGCCTGTTTAGTTCGTCCTTAGTGGATACACAACCCAGCTCAGGGGTGATCTCTCAGCTGAAAGAATATAGGTTGGACATAGATCTATGGTTGGGTGGAATGTTTCTCTCACATAGCCAGTTGTTTGGACAGCTTCATCTCAAAGATAAGTGTTCTCTATGGTTTAAATTGTGATAATTTGGTGCTTTGTTCTGAATGTTAATTATTCATGTTAATGAAACGAAATGATTCTCTTAATATGGTTGATATGAAGCTTGTGCATAGCATGAGGATGGAATTGATTATTGTATGATTGTTTCATTATTATTCCTGGAAGAAATAGGCTGATGTATTCCCTTCTGCGTGTGTGTTATTATGTTTATTTCGTTGAGTTTATATTGAGAATGATTCTGCACTACATTTCAAGATAAGTATTCTTTATGGTTGAGTTATGTTAATTATGTGCTCTACAATGTTTTAATTAATGATTGTTGTTTATATGCTGAATGCATGATGAAATGGTGTGTGGATAGTGTGTAATTCCACTGTGTTTATTAAGAATGATCTGCACACATAAGTTTTTATTTATTCATGAATTTTATTACTAATGAATGGGGCTAAGATTATCAAATAAGCCCGGTATGTTTGGCCACATTTCCTTCCTTACATTGGATTGATGGGAGGGGACGTGACAGTTTTTATGCACTTTGATGATCTATATTTTGTACTTATGATGATTGGAAGAATACATACAAGGAAATGGGATCCAGGAGTACTCTTTCCTGATGGTATGCGTTTGAGAGCACTCCTAATTGATGGAGTGCAATACAAGCAATGGGACCCTGGGATAATTTTTAGTCTCATTGGTTTCAATTTTTTGGGGGGAAACAAGTAGTATGGGAGATTGATTCCCCATTTAATAAGGTGATTTTAATTAGAGTAGTGCAGCAACAAGCATGGTAGTTCCTCTCTAAAATTTTCATGGCATCTTGAAGACACAAAGTTGGGAAACTTAGTGGCAACTTCAAAGAATTATACAATGGTATCAAAAAGAGTTTCCAAAAAAATGAAAGAGGTAAAGAGTGATTGTGCAAACTTGTTTTGATGGATTTAAGTAATGTTTTGGTGTTTAGTGGTGATGTTACAGGGGATATCAATATGAAAAATGAAAACCCACATCTCCTTACTTTTGGAAACACAATTGTAGTACATGAGTGCCACTACTCATAGTTTTGGAAAGAAAGCAGGTTCTTCAACCTCCATGTTTGAAATTTCTTGAGGACAAGCAATATTGGGAGGGGGGGATTTTTCAGGTCCCCAAATTTTGCATTGGATCACAATGGCCTAAGCCACTTGACCATACTCATGATAGTTTGTCAAATTGGTGCTAAGGGTCAAATAATTGCCAGAATGATGTCCAAGTTAGTAATAATGTAAAATTAAATCCAAATGGACAAGGTGGGTCACATTAAGAGAAAATTCCCAATTCAAATTTTGTAATATACCCATCCAAATGAACTATCATGGAGGAAAATTACTAGTTCCCTAGGTTGGGGGTGGAAGCATTAAAAGTTGGAATGAGGGAGCTACAAGACCCAAAATGAAATTAGACTTAAAAATTCACATTAAATGGGTCAAATAAATAATAATAAAAATATAATAAGGTGGCATTGGATCATGAGGGCACATAAGAGGTTGTGGGACCCACATGTAGCAAGATTCCTCACTACACTTGGCATTATTCTCCCACCATTTCGAGTTCAAGATGAAGGGTAACATACTTGGGGGAGTTGAAGAGGTATTATTCATGGCATGAATCATGTAAGTTCTAATTGGAGTGGAAGGGAAACTCCCATGGAAGAGGAAGAGGCATCTTAGAAGAATTGTGACACTTGGAGCTAGATTCCCTATCTCATATGACAACAATGATGAAGATTATATGACACTTATGACAAAGTTTAGACCTGATTGCTGAAATCTGACATACATGAAATGTAAGGGCTAATAATAACCTCCAAGAGGGCTCACAAGGAGAGTTAGAGCAGCCAATATTCCCTCATTTGAATTGATGGAAGATGAGAGCTAGGAAAAGTTGGACAAGTGGCATTCATGGGGATCTCTCCCTAAATTGAGTTGCGATGAGTCTATTGGATGGAATTTGAACTAAGGATGCCTTGGGAGGTTAATAAAATACAAGAGGAAATAAAGAGAGAAGCTTTTGCTCATTTCTCATTTTGCAAATTGGAGAGCATAGCTTGTCCATGCTAGTGGAGTGTTTACTCTACTTGCCTTAGTACCAATTTCGAGTGTGCAAGCTTCCCATCCTAATTGGAAATTGGAGAAGCCATTAAGACATTTAATTTGGAGCTACAATGGATTCATTTTTTGTAGGTTGAAGCTACAGGTCTTCTCTTTATCTTCTCTTCTTCAACTTGCTCCCACATCTCTTCCAATTTTCTCTCTATATTCTTGCTCTTGGAGGAAGGGCGCACATGGAGAGATGTTGATCTCTTTGTGGGAGTCCAAGGGGCCCCATTTATTTGTAATATGATTTCCACACTCTTTATTTGATGCTTATATATATCTCATATCTAAAATCCAAGTAAAGCCATGTAAAAATGCCAAACTATGTATGAATGGTGCCATTTTCCCATATATCTTTTGGAGAGAGCTTGAAGTTGTTTGGCATCGACTTGTATCAGTAAATATATGTGGTTTTATTGATTTTTGGAGAGCCATTAATATACTAAATAAGTTCCATACACCTTATGCAAGTCCTTGTAACATTTATCTCAAATTTCATAGCAGGTTATAGTGTTTTTCTCTCATTTCCCCCTATGTTAAGACATGTTTACAAATCTATGATTTATGGGAGTTGAAGCAGCCTTTAGGAACTGATTAATGATGCATTTGGGTTCCCATTGAAGTCATACAACTAATCCATGTCTCGTTTCTAAAATTTTGGAGGTTCTTATTGCATATGGGAAGCCATTAGTGACCTCTACCCTTGGGGATTTGAACCTCAAATTTACTAGCCAATTTCCCTATTTTCTCTTGAACTTAAATGAATGTTGCAGAAGTATTTTTATAGTGTATAAGCACCCATTGGGTTCATTTTTATGTCCTAATACCCTTCAAACACTCTTAGACCCAATTTGAAATCCTTAGGAGTCTTTTGGATCCATCTACCCTTGGGGGTTTCAACATCGATTTTCCTAGTAATTATGCCTTTCATTCTCTAATTGTAAATGAAAGTTTTTGAAGTATTTAGAAAGTGACCAAGCATATAATAGCTGCATTAATGTGTCCTAATACACCTCAATCCACTCTAGACATAATTCGAAACCAATTGGGATCATTTGGGACAGTTTGGAGTTACCTGGAGGATTAGAGCTTTCAATTTGGGGTCAGGTCCATACATCTTTTTCTTTTCTTCATTTTTCCTCTACAAGAATTACTTTGTTTTCCGCCACTTTAAATCCATATTTAATTTGTTTTAATATTAGCCTAAAACATATATGATATAAGTTCATTTTTTGTAGTTACAAACTTTGTCAATAACTCAATTCATGAATTCATGTATTTTCAGTACATTATGTACTCGAGATTTTTAATATGGTCCAAAAATCATTTTATACCATAAATGGCTTTGTAGCTGCTCCCCAATTGACATGCATGAAGAACAATGTTGTGAGTATGCATGATTTCAATATTTGACTTTTCAATTTTGTCGAGTTCAGCCTGTAATTTTATCAAAAAAAATTCATTATGGTTTGGAATGTGAATGGGATTTTTTAATTTTTTTTAATTTAATCATTATATTTGGTTTGATTTGAAATGTTAGTGAGATTTTTTATTTTTTGAATTAATCATGGTATTTGGTTTGAAATGTGATACATGCCTCTACATGATATTATAATAGTTTTACATAGTTTGACTTTATATGATTATAAAATTAAAAACTTTGTTTTTGGTTTGCTATATAAATTTATAAATTAAAAAATAAATATTTTTAAATTTATTAAATATTTATTTATCTACTTATTGATTAACAAGAGCTGCATGCAGTTTAGTCCCTGCCTTTATATATATATATGAATTTGAGAATAATAAAAAGTTTTTAATTAATAATTTTTAATTAAACGTGTGTTTTTGTTCATTTTTTTCTTAATTTATATTTTATAATAATTTAAAAAATTATATAAACTCAATAATGTTAAATTTATCTCCTACCAATTTATAAATTAAATTTTACATCAAACATATAATTATATAAATTGTTTTCCATTAATTACCACTTTACAAATTACAATATATATCTCTATGATTTAATGTAGCAACTGATATTGTTTATGTTAATGCAATGCATAGATTGTACACACTCTAACTAAGTGAACTTAGCTTATCATTTTTTAGATATAATGTAGCAATTGATCTTATTTTATGTCAATGCAATGCATAGATTGTAGAAAAGGAAATTGGAGACATGGCAAGCATGCATATGTCAAGGGCATTGAAAGTCATTGCATATTCTAGACAAACTCATAACCAATTCATTCTTCCAATAAAACTAATTTATTAATATTTTTTCATCTCACAGTATTTGCATGTTGGCATCATTCTTTCACGAAAAATTAATATTTTTTCATCTCATAGTATTGCATGTTAGGAGTCCTAGAAGTAAAATGACAACCCTGCATGTTAGATGCCATGTTGCAAATTCTTAGTAAATTTCTCTCAAGTTTTATTTGTTCTTGGTTTCTAACATGCAATAAGATTTATTGAAATTATAATGTTATCATAATGATTATAGAAGTTGTCCAATAATGAGATGATTTTGATTTTTTGGTCTATTTTTTACAACTATTCTAAAATGGCCAGATCATAACTATTCAAAATTTGTTCATATTCATGATAGATTTTCTCACCATTTTCATTGCTAGCAAATAGATTATAACTGATGAATAGTAATAAAGATTACAAAGTGCATAAATTCTGTACCTATTTTCTAAGCTTAGGCTAAAAACAAGACCTTGCTACAACTCCCCTTTATTTAAAATGAAAAAAAAATCAAACTTTGTGTAATAAAATTTGTTTCCTCATTTTTATTTATATATACTCATCTTTGTATATCATATATATATGTGAAATTGTAATAAATTATACCATATGAGATAATAAGTGCACATAACTTATTTCTCTAAATTCTAATACAGACTTGTACATAATAACAACTTAAAATATTGAGTTTTAATACCAGCGTGGAATTAAAATAATTTGGAGAAAGTTAAATTTTGAGTTATTCTCAAATGATTATGAAAAAGTTAAATTTTGAAGTATCCTCAAAACATTTGGAGAAAGTTAAATTTTGAAATATCCTCGAATGATTTAACAAAGTGGATTGATTTTCACCATCTCAATAAATTTTAACGTGTTATCAAATGGCTCAGAAAAATCCACATACTCGTGAGATACACACAATCCTCACACACTCGAGATACACACAAATAAACTTTAGTGAGTGGCATGAATACATTAAATTAATAAATAAATAATTTTAAATGTATATTTTAAAGAACGTTGTAAACTTTAAATAATAGTTTCATGCTATTGAAAAAACACCACATATTAGGATAGACAATTTAGATAATGGTTTTGTGTTTTCAAATAACCCACTAAAATCACTTTATCTAATAATAAATTACTCTTAAATCCATATTCATATACAATCAAATATATACGACGCAATAATTAACAACATATCATCATTCGGATCCCTCACACTTATCTAATAAAATTAATTTACCAAGCAATTGTCATTCAACACCGTAGCTTGCACTGTTGGTTCTTACAAAACTCCTTACTTATAGCAAAGAAATCTGCAAAAAAAACTCTTATTAAAAAATTAAAGCATAAATCTTCGAGAAAATCCCGTTAACAAAAAATTAAAGTGGTAATGGATACTCTTATGAAAGCCTTACCTATGTGAGAGAAATCTTTAAGCAACTTTTGTGTTGAGCAACTTTTTCTAACAAAATAGTAAAGTGGTAATTAAGTCCTCCCAAAATATTTCCACATTGGATATGAAATATGTAAAAAACATAGGAAAATAACACTCGCATAAGACCAATTTTAAATATATTTAAAGATTTGGAAAAGAAAAAAAACATACCTTGAAACTCCACAAGACAACCCTATAATGCCAAAATTTATAAATGGTGAGAAGCGCATCTAAAACATGGCGATATGGTAAAACCGAAGGTATTTTTTGGCTGGGATGGAATATAAAGGATTTAATAACTACTAGATTAATGATATGAAAGTCCATACTGTGATTTTCCCTTTGAAATCATGTGAACTAGAATAAACATTGTCTAGAGATTTGATGTCATCCACAAGGACACATTAATAATTCATCTGACAAATTGACAATGACGAGTTTATATGTAATTAAAAAATGAAAAAGACGAAAATAAATTCCCGTCTCTCCTCTCCCTAATGCCCCAGCCTACCCTCTCACACCCATTTAGGCTGCTGAAGTTCAACGCCAGACTAAGGCTCACTAAGAATGGATGTAATGCTCACTTCTCGAGCTCAGATTGTACCTGATCGATCAACCATCGAATGTTCTTGTCCACAATTGTATTCTGAATATGGTTCTTGTCCACAAGTGTATTCTGAACTTACCTGAAAACAACTCTGAGTTCCATCCATCCCCATAGCCTTCGCCTTCACCCGCGAATGCCGCCCATTACTACCTAAACGTAGAAGCATCAGAGCCTTTCCCCATCGATTAAAGCAGCACTGAAGAACATATTAATAAAGGTTCAAATCAGAAGTTAAAATAATGGAATTCTGGTGTGGTTATGCAACAAACCATGGGAACTCTTCTCAAGAACTATTCTATCTTCAAACCTACCATGTTTCAATTTTGTAACTGTCTCTAGTTGTAGATGAATGCCTCGATAATTGGGTAGAAATTGGAAAATATTTAGAGCGAATTATTTGAATATGGAGATTAATTTTGATATAAAATCAAAGGGTGCATATTCCTCTTGAAGGTAGTAAATTATGTAATTTTTGCAATGCACCACAGGCTTTGAATATGGTGTAATATTTGTCTAGTTCTTAGTTCTCTATTTTTACGGGGAAGAGTGGACACCAGTGCAAAATGTTTTTTTAGAGAATAGATTGAAAGGCTGCCAACTTAGTAGTTCCATAAAAGAGTTTGGTTGTTGTAGATGACATATTTGATTTTTATATCCTTTGCAGAAATGGTGATTGCCAATATGTCAGAAATATGTTTGTCTACATATCTAGAATGAATTATTTTTCAAATGATAAAATTTTATTTAGTAGGGATATGCCATTTCTATTTTATTTCTTTGTTTTTTTAATACACACCATACCTTTTCCCTTTGACAATCATGTATAGTCCTAAACCATGAACTGCAATCACAAGGACCGAATCAGCCTATGCACCATCTTCTCTAGATTCTAGTTAACTATATAATTTTTACAATGAGAGTGTCTATGAAATACAGTACTTCTTTAGGATTCGGCATAGGTGACCATACTTTGCTTTTCGGTCTGGCTTATCTCACTGTCAGATTACGTCTATGAAACTCCTACATCATCACAGAACATTAAATTTAGTTCAATGAAAAAGGCTGACATGATTAACACAGCTACATCACATACTAGAATTGAAGTCTCCAAAATGTTAGAAAATGTAGATTGTCCCTCTACATAATAGCATCCTAAATAACATCCTAACTACGTTAGGTAACCGAAAGAGTGCATGTTAAAAATTTCTTAGAAGCATAAACAAAAGATAATGATGGAATGCAAATAATAATGGTACGTGCTATTGCCCATTACAGGAAGCAGCAAAGGATGTGATTGAACTATTGAAACTAATTTACCTTTCTCCATAATTCCTTTATCTACGGGAGCAATATTTGACCGGGTGGAATTAGTAAGTGAATTATATTCATCTTCTGTCAATTTACAAAAATCAAAGTCTACAATTGTGCCATTGGGCATAGTTTCACTAATTAGGTAGATGGAGTGCTCCCCTCTGGCTGTGGTCTGCCCTACTCGCATAGCATGAGTTTCAAGGGGATGAGGCCCCATGCATTATGCAAATCCCACAATATTTTGGCACAATATATACCTCTCAAACCCAACACCTAAGCTAAAGGAAGACCACCCTTTGGACCATTTTGGGGTATGTTTCTGGAAGCACTTCCAATTGGAAAAAGTATTTGATAAATTACCTTCTCATGCAATGAAGCAATGGCATCCTCCATTTCCGATTGTGAGGATAAGCAAACAAATCCAAAGGCCCGAGGCACTCCACCTTTACTACTATAAATGACTTTCACAGCTAACACATTCCCATGTTGACTGAACAAACTTCTGAGGATTTCCTTCTTCACTGACCAAGAGAGGTTACCCACAAACAATTGGTATGGCGTCTTAATATAGGAGCCATTAGTTTCATTTTTCTTGAATAACAGTCTTGCTAGAAAGTTTACAATCATATCACGTCAGCCCAAGTCCTTTATTTTCAAAATATAACAAGCACCTGGAATTCAATCTATAAGATGCATTTGCACTGGGAATTATGCAAACATATATGATAGACCACTTACAAAGCCTTGTAGGTTAGTGTGGATTCTTAACCGATTCAATATTAGGCTTGCACTTAAATAACATTTAGATTGTATAAGGATTTGCTACTTCTACTCAACTGCAGGTTGCATAAATCGCTTCTAGTTAGATATATGAAATATCTTATGGCGTATCCCCGAATATATGAACATCTATAGACGGCATTAGTTGTAGCTTTGATAGCATACAAATATCAGGGATCATGTCACAATCAGTGGAATATGTCCACAAGTTTCAGTAGAAAGCCATTCTCGGTGACCTCAATGTAATAGGGATGGAATTCCAGCATAAATGGTTTTACTTCCCTTAATCCACAGATCACAGATTCACTAAAACAAACAAATGTAGTTTCAAGTCTTATAAAAAAGAGACAAGCCATAATCGACCAGAATATTAAAAAGAACAAATTTCGTAAGCTATGGGAGACGGCATTAGCTGTAGCTTTGACAGCATACGCATCTCAGGGATCACGGATTCATTAAAACAACTAAATGTAGTTTCAACTCTTATCACAATGAGACAGGCCATAATCGACTAGAATATTAAAAAGAAATAGAGTTCATAAGCTATTGGATAATTTCATATCGGCACTTGTATTCGTATTGGTTCCCAATGATGGACATATTCAAAAACAAAAAAAATTCAAAAACAAAGCTGACACTTACAGAGCCTTGCAGGTTAGAGTGGATTCTTTCTGTGCTCCAAGAGATAGACCACCATTCCTCCGGAGAAGAAAAACCCCCGCTTGGAGACACCAAATCCTTCGCTTGAAACCAAATCCTTTGCTCGGCGACTCCATACCAATTTTGCATAACAAAATATGAAAAAAAAATTGTGAAACCCACCTCGGATATCCACCAAATAAATGAATGGGTAGATGAAAACAAACAGATTCAAAAAGCCATGCCTGAAAACCTCGAAAATTCAGAGCAAATCACACACAAAATCATAGGTTGTTTACGAAAAACAATTTGGTTTGCTAGAGAAAGGGCTCTCACAGAAATACGACTATGTATTAAGTATCATTTTCCAAATTCACATAGAATTAGAATTAGGTGGACAATTCGATGCAAATATTGAGTATAAAACCTAGTATTGGGCAAAGGTTACCCGCTACGACTGCACAAGTGCGATTCAGTGGAATTTTCTCGGTCATGGAGATCCTTTTGCATTCCAATGTTTCAGAGTGTCTATGCATTTAATAGAGAGCATTAAAACGGGGAAAGACATTTAATACTATGTTATTGGACTACCATAAAGTAGCATGCAATAAATCATTTGTCACAAATTTCACGTAGCACTTACTTTGAATCTCGGGATAACACTCCACCTGGAACAAGTCTTGTAACTTGACATGCAAATAGGACTTAAATAAGACAATGAGGGATAACACTCCACCTGGACAATGAGTTTACAGTCTAGACGCAACCAATGATATCTAATGCAGTGTGCAGGCAATGAATGATGAATGATAGTTTCATAGAAATTAAACTTTAGAATTAAGGTTGAAGTATTTTTAATTTTTTTTAATTTTAACTAATCTTGTGCAATGATAAAATTAGTCAAATCATACCCTATAATCCAATGGAAGTGTAACACATTTGAAAATAATAATTATTAAAAAAGTCAGCAAATATTTATTTTCTATAAACTTTAGCTATTTCTATAGTCATTTTATGTCACTCTACAAATTATTAGAGTAGAGTGGAACATATAGTCTTTGCCTACGGCAGGGACTAAAAATATGATATTAGTATGATAAGATTTGCTTTTCATGTTATTGTCGTCAAAATTAAATTTAAAAAAATATATAATTAATATTTATTACTTCCAACATGAATTTATATGATATACAAATACTTTGCCACTTGTATGATTTGTAAAGTTCTTCAATAATTGTCCTTTTTCAAAATAAATTACTAAAAAGTTTGTTATTATTGACGAAGAAAATAAAACAAGAGCCACAAGGTGGCAATGTCTTTGTTCAATTGCGAAAACGTTTTCACAATCAGCAAGCTTAAGTTTATGATGTAGGTGGAGAAAATTCACAACAGAAGGGTGCAGTTACACAACAATAGTGAAACAACAAGGCACAATTTTTTCTCAAAGCAAGTTTTCAAAATAGCATGACCTTGAACATTGGCAAACGATATCAATATCACAGTATCTATAATAATTGAACCATGTCACATTACACAAAAATCGAACCATGAGGTTGTTAGATCTATAAAGCTAGAAGTCTTGTAAGAAATTATCTATTTTTCAAAACATGATGTTTATGCATTAAACATAGGATCCAATGTTACATTTGCTAAAGACATAAAAAACAATGTACAACAACTTTGCTATTGATGTTTTCCTTTCATGGAAAATTTCCATGTATGTTGTTTTTTTGACAATTTTCTGTAGCAGTCAATCTTTTGTAGTGTTTTCTGCTTAGTGACCATAGAATTAGGTTTGCAATAATTGCATTGTACGTACTTACTATTTATAAATTAGGTCAGATTTATTTGACCTCAATATTTATTTTACATTGTATTTAGTCAAATTTGCAGTATCCTCTTTGAAGTGTGTTCTAGAAATCAAAATTGTGTTCGACTTCCTTTAGTAACTCTATTTCCAAGACCGATCAACGAGCCAGAGCAAACATTTTTATGTGGTTTTTCTACTATCCATCCTTCCTCATACATAGTACATTTCTTACCAATTAACAGATTCATGGCTGCCCTGAACTAGTTGAAGTTGGGTTCTCTACCAGTCATACCCAAATTACATAATCCAAGGCGTGATATAAATGAAGGTAACTAAGGACATAAACGATTTCACAAGTAATCTATGCAGATCTAAGTCTGCGGTTGATGAGTTCAAATATAAAATCATGTTGTTTGGGTGAGGCAGCCAACAATGATAATGGAACCTAGGGAATACCTTAATAGTCCCTTAATTGCATCAGTGAAGCATTGATGTGTTGGTAAAGCCAACTTTCTTACTAATTATATATTGTTGGAAGTTCTTCTTTTAAATTAAAAAGTTATTACAATTGGCATGAATACAGTAGGAACCACAAGCAACCCATTTCGACATGTGAGAAGGCCCTCAGAGGGAAAATCATTGATCCCATTCAATTTTGTTAAGTTAAGTTGTTGTAACAGGAAATTACTATTTTTAAAAAATTACCTAGGCCTTGTACCTGACCTCGGTCTCTTGTTTCCACCCAATGGTAGCTACAACCTTGGTGTGTGGCTTGACCTACCACCATCTTCATCTATGAACCACAACACTACTATAAATTGGAATAATATTTTCAATGGATTGCATTTTGTTAAAGTTTCTATAGTGATGCGGCTCCCAACTTCATAGGTTCAATTATCTATTTGTGGCAAAATTTATGTCATATTTTCATTTATTCTGTGAAAAATACTGGCATTTTTAGAATCATTTATTCTGTGAAAATACTGGCATTTTTAGAATCATTTATTATGTGAAAAATACTGGCATTTTTAGAATCGTTTATTCTATGAAAAATACTGGAATTTTTGGAAAAACAAACATGGTACATTTTAATATTCATATTACATATTATATATAATTATTTTTGTTAACAATTCAAATTCTCCAACTTTCTTAACCTATGAAGTAACCCATTCATTGTAAAGGTGCATTTTTTGTAGAGGTAATCTCATATTGTTTGCTTTGTTATTAGCTATATGGTGTTAAGGATTTCCTATTAATCTTGAACTTGTAGGATGTGCTGGATCTTATTAATATTTTGGTCTAAAAAAATTGACTTGGAATGTCTTGTAACCTGAAATGCAAGAGAAGGAAATTTGTGTGGGCAGACTAATATTCATATTATTTTTTGTTATTTTCTATAATCATTGGCATCTTGTGTATGAGCTCAACTAAACATGTCTCACACTGAAGGGAAACCAGTTGAGGGATTTAACCATAGCAGCATAATGTTCATAAAACGATACTTGAAGGTAATAAAAAACTTCATTATATTGTTCTCTTTTTCAAGTCTAGAGAACATGTGCATTCTAAGGGGTTATACTAAACTAATTGTTGAACTGCACTTTTCACAACTTTCCATTGTAATACATGCATATCATACCAACAAACCGCCTCATCTATTCAGTGTTCACTCTGTAGGAAAATGCTCAAATTCCTGTGGACTTGCTCCCCTCAATGTATAGCACATACTCCTTTGTTTGTTGAGCACCAATCAGCCTTTTAATTTTGATTGCAGTTCTCCTTATTTTGTATTTCAATGGGAAAGGTAATCTTTTTCGTTGAAGTGGAGGTTCTTTTGATGAGCACGAACATATATTTATTGTTGTTATTAAATCGAGAACCTAGTGTTCGTATTTTTAATTGAGTTAAAATTAGCATGCATCTTCACAATAAAGAAAACTGCCAAATCTTTTTTTAGTTTATCATTTCCTTCTTTCCAGTATTCACTTCATGATTTTCTTAGTGTTTCTTTAGAGACGTACAAGGTATTATCATTATTTTTACTATTTCTATAAATAGAGACAATTTTTGGAGATTTATATATTAAAAATATGAATTGCCAACTATTAGATATAGAGTTGAACAACAAAAGAAAATCAATCTGTTGATCATGGTTAGTTGTTCAAGTGAAAAAATTATCTATTTACATGTAATTTGCATGCATATTACTTAAACACTACAATTTAAAAGAAGAAAAAAATGCTAGAAAAAACAAACATACACTACAATAATACAAAGGATTTACTCTGGAGACCCATTTTGGGAAAACTGACAAGAAATGGGTTTTGTTTAGCTCGGGATTTATTACAAATGGGAGCTTTACACTCTCTAACCGATATTTTGTGTAATCTTACTCCTAGGCTATGTCTGATTGTTGTTTAGCATAGAGACAATATTCATTCTCTGTGGACATGTTCAAAATGCTCTTAATCATTTTTGTCTAAGCATATATTTCCTCTTCTGAGTCCTCAATGTTTCAGCTATTGCGCCCTTAACCTCCCAAGATTTCTAGTGTTCAATGCCAGATCTGTAGAAAACCTTATTTGTCCTCCAACATTCAACCAAATCCTTCTTCACTAATCACTAATCTACCTCTTTATTACCTCCTCTAGTGACTCATTCTCTCTATAAAAACCAAGAAACCTCCCTAAGAATGTTTTCATCCACCATCGCAATTGTTTCCTCAAACAGAGAACCATATGATTATTCACCTTTAGGGTTGTTATGGGCCACATGTCATACTTTGCTTTGTTGATCTTCAATGTTGGTTGTGGGAAGACATGTCACCACTCTTTGTGGCCATGTCCTTTGATGGCTAGTCTAGGATCTTTGGTCCTAGTCTTCTTCTATCTTCAGTATATAGGATGTAAAGATGACCTCCTCCTTTCTTTACTTAAGTCTTCTTGCAAAGTGCAAAGCTAGACTTGCCTCTAACTCCATTTTTTCCTTAGCATCATTTAAGTTCAATGAACCTTTCCTTTGCAGAGTGAAGGGTGAGAAGCTAAGGCTCCACTCTGAATTTCCCACACCTCAACATTTCTTTGCATTGTGTAGGTGCATAGATGGTCCTCTCCTTTTCTTTGCTATAGTGGTAAGGGATAAAGCTTCCATTTTGCATGTGCCTTGCCTTAGCCGATTTCTTGAATTTTCTTTCCTAGCCCATAATTTTTATTCATGGATAATGAAAACATCGCCACATCTTGAGATTTATAGATGTTCATGGAGATTAATCTCTAAAAAAGTTCCTTGCAAGCTCAACTTCCTTGAACTACAACTACAATCCACGAATTTTATCAGGTTATATAGCGTCACATGACCTCACTAGGGGTCTTTGGCTTGGGAGTTGGATATGCATGCCATTAAGATGTTGTGTACACTATGGATGGGTATGGGGGTTGTAACAATTAGCCTCATCCCTTGATCATGGTCATAGGGAAGAAACAATAACTTTAGGCCATAATAATAGTTTCTTAATATCAAACACCAAAAATGTGTTGCCAAACAACAATACAAGACCCCTTTAGGGCATCTTTGGCCTACTAGAGGGATATGGGTGCCACAAACAGGTCTCGAGTGTGAGGAATGGTTGTCGAGGTTTAACTAATGTCAAGGGAGGAAAACAAAGTCCTCGAGCTCAAGGGTCATTATGCAATGATTAATTGTCTAGTGAAGTAAACCCTAGAGAGCAAGAGGAGTAAATGACTTATTGGTGGAATAAAATAGTTTCTTTTTTAGTTTATTATGGCATGATGATTTTTTCAAGACCAAGGGTCATTACACAATGATTAATTATTTAGTGAAGAAAACCCTAGAGAGCATGAGGAGTAAATGAAGTGTACATTGAAACTTGTCTCAATAAACATGGGCTAGACTAGTAACATATAAAACCCCTACCCCAGGACTGCATCAAGTCTTTCACCCAAGAAACCTCATTGTCTATAATCTTGTTTTGTTTGATGCCAAACACATCTACCAATGCAACATTGATATAATTTCTAAAGGAATTTAGCGAACAATAAATACCAATAAAAAATAGCACCACCATACACCGGTCCAACAATATGTCATCTCTGGGAAGTTTAACATCTTAATATCGTGGGTTGTTGCCCAGGAAACCTATCAGGAAGACATCAAATTGTTTTATATAATTCCCCATATTTCTCTATAGACAAAAACACATTGAGCACAGAGTATTAGATTTATAGTTTTGTTTTTCCTATGACTAAATTATGTTGAGTTTTGTTTTTCCTAGAACTAAATTGTTGAATAAATGGTGCTTAAATTTGGACTCTGTGCAGATGTAAACATGTTGATTTGCTAGTGTATGTAGGTGTGCATTGCAATGGCAGATTTTAGCAATTTGGGATGGCATTTAGAATTCTATCTTTGAGGTTGCTAAGTTGATTGATTTTCAAGGATGGTGCCAGGTATTGTGGGGTTTTGTCCATAGGTCCTTAGTGTGGAATCTAAGTTATCTATATACCTCATTATGTTTTATAGATTTTCATAACTTGGAAGGGCTTGAAAATTGATATTTCACAAGTTGGTGACCCACTTCTATATACAACTCACTTAGATTTTTTGAGTAGAGCTTACATAATGACATTGAAACCTTGGCATTCAAAGCTCCACAGTGGACGATCCTTTCTCCATTTTGCATTTCTACCCACAAGATATGTATATGGGTTGAGCATTTCTCCTTTGCATCCATGTTTGCTTCTTCATGTACTTTCTGACATTGGTTCATTAGGGTCTACTAACAAGTAATTAGGGTTTGGTTAAAGTTTATGTGGGTTAATAAGGATTTATTTGTTCTGATTAGGAGTTATTTGAGTTAATTTGGAATTATTAGTATATAATTAAGGTTTTTTTGGAGTTAATTAAGGTTTATTAGCTTATGATTATCACTTGGTTGTGGTTAATTAGGGTTTGAATAGGGTTATTTAGGTCATAGGTCACCATTATAATGGTTCAAATTAACCTTTTACTATTATAATGAAACTAGTTGTATAGATGATGATAGGTTAGGGGAAAGGATAAAGGTCATCAAAATGGATCAACAAGTTATTTATATTTTTTAATTTAAATGATTTTTTTTAATATTTTTAGAATAATTTTTATTTTTTTTTAACTTAAAGGGTGGAGACTAAATTGCATGCAGCTCTTTTTTATGATCATTTTTAGTAGCAAAGAAATAATGAAAATGTCCACAAATAATTATACACCATTAACAATACAAATAACAAAAAACCAAAAATCATTAATCTTATGAGAAAAACTATGATGACAAAAAGCTCAATTAAAAAAAATCCAATTAACAATAATAAGATTTTATACCAATATTAATTACGCCGTAGGCATTCACCATGGAGAAGCATTACTTCCACATCAGCAAGATTCCTCGCTCATGGAGTGAATGGAATCGTGCCACGTGGAAGGCTATGCTTCTCCTGACCTGCCTCCCGTCGACGAGTCGCTGCATTCTAGCGAGTTTCCAGCGATATGTTTTTGCCAACCGTTTGAGAAAATATCCGAGCGCTGTTATTTATTTTTGTTTCATCCCTTTGCTCCCGTCTATTTCAATCTTTGACCATTTTCTAAATGTAATATCAATTTATGCAAAGCTTTTTATTTTCCCATCGCGTTCCTTATTATTTGTAACCATCGAGCAAATAACAAAAACAATGCATTATTTAACCTAATAAATAACTTTTGGAAATGGTCTTTTCGCACGTGCAAAGGGTGGTTCCGCATTACCCTTTGAGCGGTTTGCAATACCGTTTTTCCACATGCGGACGTATCAAGAATGGACACATGTGATTGTGGTTTGTATTCCGCAACCACCTTCCCTTTTATCGAGTGCGCACTTTTTCGACGTGGAGATGATCTCATCTCTTGATCTCTTATATCACATCTCGACCATCCATCATTGTTAAATAAACGGACCCACTCCAACGTGTCTCTACATTTTCCATTGATAAAAGGAAGCTAGCTCGACTGAGTGAAATGGTCATGGTGTTGACACCAATTTTCAAATACATTCTCAAACACAACATAATCAATTGGATTGAACATTGTAGAACAGTCATCATTGGTGGAATTTCGCTCCTCGTATATCTTTTATCACTTTGGAAACCTGGAACAATCATTTGCTGCAGTGTCTTTAAGCATTTTAAAAACAAAATCACCATCGCTGACAGCTTCTAAAGGTTCATCTGTCGACAATTTCTCACCATAACCAATCCTACTGAAACATTTGGCACCAAATTTCTTTACATAAGGATCTTCATGATATGCATTATGATAAACAATCTGTAAAATGTCCACACGGATATCCAAAGAATTTGCACAAAGGTAACCAATCTCAAAAGACATATTTTTCTTTGTTGAATTATGCGGAGTTTATGTCCATCAAATCTTCCACATTTCTTGAAGAGATCCACGAACACATTATCAATAGACTCCTGTGCGTGCATGGAGCAATGGCTTCTAAATATCCTTATGCCCTCGGTGGTTTTCCAATGGCTGGTTCTGCTAGAGTCATTATTTTACCTTGGCTGGAAAGCATCCAGTTGCTATCTTGACTGATAGCCTAGAAGAAATAACCCAGCAGACGTTTCTCTTTCTCAAACAAAACCTTTGCTGCCACAGAGTCTTTGTTGTTATAACCAACCCAGATCAGTTGATCTGGCGAGTATGAGTAGGCCGACACGGTTTCCTTATCGAAGACCTTTGTTGCGTTGTTCTGGCTTATGAAGTCTCTGATCTCGGAGAAGAACATCACTCCCATTTCGCTGCTCAGGTTTAGCTTGGGACCAGCAGCCACGCTGGGGGATCCAATCCCCGTCTCTTCTAGGTTTTTCAGTTTCCAGGAACGCTCGTAGAGTGGCATTCCCATGACAACTTTGTTGGGGGGAATCCCAGAGTTGAGCCACGATCCAATTTCGTAGCTGGTGCTGATGTTGGAGGACGAGTCATACAGTGCCGCATGAGCTCCGATTTCTGAAGTGTCCCAGGAGCCGTGATAGTCGAAGCACATGGCGTTCACCCAGTCCAAATTTTGGGCAATGGACGTCGTCGGGTATGCCCTGTTCTCGGTCGATAGGAAGAAATGCTGCACAAAATAAATGGTTGCAGTGAGGAGGAGCCAAGGGCGACACGACAAGCGACCCAGTCGCGTCATTTTAAAAAACAATAAAAGATGAACAGCGACGGGCGACGGGCAACCCAGTCGCGTCATTTTAAAAAGTCAAATAGAACAATAAAATATTTTCGGCGACGTGCGACCATGTCCCATAATTTTATAAAGTTTTTGTTTTTAAAGTGCCAATGACCCGCGACCACTAAACTATTTCAAATTTAAAAATATCAACACCGATGGGCGACTGCCAACCAGAAAAAATTATGGAATGATGGCCGTGGAACATCGCTGGTCGCCGGGCTCTGTTCGCCAAACTGGAGCGACTTGGTTTGAGAAGACATCGATGCTTACTTGGTTTTTCTGAAGCTGTCATAGGAGACTGGATTTGGCGACATGGGAAAGCTTGGCAACTTCTAGAATCGAAGCGCAGACCGATAGCTTGGATTTTGCTTGGAGAATTCAACGGCCCGGCGTATATTACTGTTGCTTTTGGATTTCGCTTCGAGAATTCCGCAGCTTTTTGCTTTTCTAGAAAATCGGCCACCTCATTCTTTTTATCAGTCTTCTCCTCCGGTATGCAATGCGATTCGAACTCTGTAACTATGTTCCACCGTACAGCTCAGATTTTGTGTATTATTTGCCGACTAGCCTTCGAATATCATTATTATTAAATAATTAGGGGTAAAAACCTTCTGAAACTTGGAAGACCATGGAAGGGTTAAATTAGTGATCTAAAGTGGATTTTTGTCGGCTAGGTATAGGATGAGGTTCATTCTCTAGGGAACCCAAATGGTGGGGCCATTACACTTTGTAAGTGATAGGAACGTCATCCCCACGCTTGAGGGATGTCCACTCAAGAGACCTCCCAGTTGCCATCTCGGATTGGAGTAGTCTTATCAAGTGTGGTATGGGGTGCCATCATTTACCTCCAAGTGGAGGTGATGTGTCATTAATATAAAATTATAAGTTATAACCATGATATGTTTTCCTATTTTCAACTAATTATTTATTAATTATAATATATAAAATTTTAAAAAATGACATTTGCATAGATTTATTTGATCAATTATAATATATGAAATTAAACAACAACAAAAAATGGCATTCCCATAGAATGATAGTAAAAATTTTAAACACTAAAAAATTAGTTAAATTCTTTTAATTTTTTAATAATTAATATTTCCAAAATTAACATAAACATATTCTAATTAATTTTGTAGTTATTTTTGTAGTCATTCCCATTACTTGAATATGCAGGTTCAAGATCATTTTCTTGATCAGCCAAAAAGGACTTCAATCCCTTGCACACGAAGGCGCCAATGCTCACATTGAGACAAATCCAATTTCAAGCAATCAGTTGGCTGAGCGACTGCTTCCCAGTCATCGATCGCTGGTTGATGGTTTCGAGCTCCGATCCATCGCCGATATCCAACCACCGAGCTACGACCTCCGACCCATCACCAAGCTATTACCTTCAACTCATCACCGAGCTCCGACCCGCGACCGCATAACGCCCCACGCTGCTCACCCAGTTCTCCCGCTGCTCCTTGCTTCTTTCTCTCACCGGCGATTCCCATCACGCTGAGACAAATCCAATTTCAAGCAATCAGTTGGGTCAGCGACCTTCAAGGTCAGGAACTTGACCAAAGCAACCTCCGAGTTCATTGTAGTGCACTACATGAGATGCCCGCGCAACAACAGAAATGCTTAACCAGAGCCATACGAGAACTATCGCATGGATCAGAACACCGCGAATGGATAATTCTAGTTTGCAAACAAATCCAAATACAAAAAAACATTCTGCATGGATGAGTTGCTTTATGACAATTATTTCTCTCAGTTCTGCATGGTTGAGGGTTAATCTCATTTGCATCTAATCAGTCTCCATGGATATAACTGGCTTTTTATTATGTCTTCTCTGTTGGCGACCATCACATACCTTGTCTTGAAGAGGAGGAAAACGTACAGTAGGCTTCCTCCGGGTCCTCCAGGATGGCCCATCATTGGAAATTTGTTTGATCTCGGTAACAACCCCCACGAATCTCTGTTCCACCTTGCTACCAAATACGGGCATCTCATGTCTCTCTCCCTTGGCATGAAACCCACAGTGGTGGCCTCCTCTCCTGCCATGGAAAAATAAATTCTGAAGACCCATGACCACCTCCTTGCAGGCTGGCCTGTGACACAAGCAAGCAAGTCTTTAACCCACTCCTCAATGTTTTTTGTCCACATTGGACCTCGCTGGCGTATGCTCAGACGTATGTCTACTTTTGAACTCTTCACTGTCCAGAAGATAGAAGCTCTGCAACATCTCAGAAGAGATCAAGTATATCAAGCTATTCATCAGATCTTTGTAGTCGCTGTGGAGAGAAAGAGTGTAAATATTGGATACACTGCAGTTAATCTGATGTGCAACATGATCTTCGTTACATACATGTCAGATCCGCATTCTTCTGTTTCTCAGCATTTGAAAGAGTGTTTTGGCAAGTCGCAGGAACTTCATGCAGTTACAAATCTGGCAGACTATTTCCCCTCTCTTCACTGGTTGCACTCAGATCCTCAAGGCATTGCTTGTAATGCAGGAATCCATAGGAGAAAGGTACATGCCATTTTTGATAAATTCATACATCTCCTTTCCACCACAACCAATAGAAGCGATAGTGAAAAGGATCTCTTGGATGTTTTGCTTGACATGAGAGGCGATGAATTTACTCTCACTGATATCAAAAGCTACTTAATTGTAAGTCTCTAAGTAACTCCTAAACTGTACTTGTTCTAACATTACCCATTTGTAGAGGCCGGATGCAACCTAGTCCTTTTAGTTTTTTTTTTTATGTTTAATTCGTTGTTTGTTGTAGGAAATTTTCGGTGGAGGAAGTGACACTACCGCATTCCCAATAGAATGGGCAATGGTAGAACTGATCCGTAATCTGCATATAATGGAAGGAGTCCAAGCGGAGTTGGACAAGGTTGTTGGGTGGAAGAGAATAGTAGAGGAAAGTGACATGGAGCATCTCCCTTACCTCTGTGCAGTGATGAAAGAAGTGTTGAGATTACACCCACCCATTCCCATGCTCCTCCCGCACAGAGCAGTTAGTCGTTGTGAGATTGTAGGACTCGTGATACCCAAAGACAACCGAGTACTTGTGAACCTGTGGGAAATAGGAAGGGACCCTACAATCTGGAATGAGCCGTTGAAATTCGACCCGAAAATATTTATGGGTGATGATCATAAAAGGAGCAGTGTGGAGTACAAGGGACAACACTTCAAGCTGATTTCGTTCGGATCAGGAAGTAGAATGTGCGTGGGGATTCCATTGGTGACTTGGATGATTCATCTGGTAGTAGCTTCTCTTCTCCATTCTTTCGAGTGGGCACCTCCCCAAGGTACAAGCACGGAGAATGTGGACATGACCATCAAATATGGAGTCACATTGAAGAAGGCGATGCCCTTGGAAGCCATTCCCACACCACGCCTGCCTTCAGAGGTTTACAATTAGAAGTGGTGTCATGTTTATTTACTCTGTGCCTTGCGAGGCATATAATTAGATCTGGCCTCTTGTCCATTTACTTCGTCGTCCCCTGAAAATAACGTTATTATTGTCTCAGTGTGTCTCTATGGAGAATTAATGCTTCATGAACTGTGCTTCTAATTGGTGTGATCGGGATCATTCCTTACCGTTTTTCTCTGATGTTATTGTGATGTCATTGAGAAGCAATGCATATCCATTTTGCAAATGCGATTTTGAAAGTTCGTCCTCCCAAAAATAGGTGGTATATTGTGTTTGTGATTGTACAAAAGCTCTTAGAATAGGTATAATATTGTACAAAAGCTTTTAGAATGATTGCATTCCATATCTATATGTTAATGTTTATTTATAAAGTATAGTTTTATTTGATGATGATGTTCAAGATTTATAGATATTGAGTCCAAATAAAAATAAAATAAAATAAGGTGTAACTAAAATCATGAACTTGGAATGTATATTAATATTCATAAATTAAAATAGTATCTTAATAGTTTGTATTTTCTTTTAATAGAAAAAAACGTAAAATTTGTTAGTTATATTGAAATCAAAATTACATATATTCATGTTAGACATCATAAAGGAACAAAAGAAAAGTTTCTATCCAATTTACAAAAAAAAAATGGTCACTCTAAACCTTCATAAAAACATAACATCTTGCAATCCTCCAAAAAAACACTCATAAATATTCATTAAAACACAAGAGAAGCCAAGCTCTAGGAGGAAGAACATCCCAAAAAATTCAAACCACATAAGCAAGTTCATAATCAACATATTCTGCAAAGAAGAGGAGTCCATCTTAATCACAATTAATATTCATGTGAACTCTTTCTTTAGATATAGATTAAAATTTTTCAAATTATTATATAAACATCATTTGTGCGACGAATCTAGGACGAGAGTTCCGCATCGGTTGTGCGAGTTGCGGCAACAGTTTCGCATCATTTGAACAAGACACGCCGACCGACTAACGATGAAAGTTTTCTATAAAAGTAAACTGGCGCCAACATCGGTATAAAACAACAAAGGTTGCCAACCGTTTCGCTGCAAATGAGCGAATCACGCCAACCACAGACAATTACAAGAGATCAAGGTCGAGCCTTTCACACAAGCAGCCAAATGCGAGGGTTGATAGACTTAACCATGAACATAGGAGGGATGATGAAACTCCTAGAAATGGAATAATAGGGGCAAGAGAAGGAAACACTACTGTAGAATTGCCAAAAGCGAATCCTCCCGTTGTTTCAACTCGAAAAAAGAGAGTTGCAGGTCATGTATGAAATCCCAAATGGCATCACCTAGATTTACTGATGTTTTTCATTGCCTTAGTTGTTGTTGTGAATACAAAGTTTCCAGAAGTTGGTAATCTACTTTTGAGAAGAATTGTTTTCCAGCTTAAAAGGGCACTCAAACACAATGACAAGGTTGGTTTGCCTTTATCTTATTAGCTAATTTTTGGCCTTGTCAATTCCTGTTTTATTTTGAAACTATATTTTGCATGATATGCTTATTTTTTTTTCACTATTATGCAGCCTCTATTATTGGCAGCAACAAAATTCCTAGCTCATCTAACGAACCAACAAGTTGCACATGAGATCATTACTTTGGATGAGCTAAAAACTCGAGTCTATTTTATTGTGATTGGAGCAACAAACCGCGAAATAGTATTGACCCATCCCTTAGAAGGTTTGGGAGGTTTAATTTGTGTATATAAACACTATGGTGCAATGTTGTATTTCTATCTTTATTTGTTTATTTATAGTAAATAGTGTATAAATAACAACATGTTAAGAATTGTTCGATAGTTTGTTGAGGTGCCCAATGTTTGGAAAATGTCAAGAGGAACCTTCAAACGGTAAATCACCAATGATTCAATGTTGTTTTGTAGGCTATTGTTTTATGGATCACCTCGTTGTAGGAAGACTCAACTTGCAAAAGCCATTGCTAATGAGTGTCAAGCTGATTTCATCAGTGTAAAAGGCCTAAAACTCTTAACAATGTGGTTTGGAGAAACTTAGGTTTATGTACAAGAGATTTTTGACAAATCTTGACAATCCGCACCATGTATCTTGTTCTTTGATGAGCTTGATTCTATTGCCGCATAGGTCAGATGTCGTATCTTTTATTGGCGTCATACTTGAGCATAGATTTACCCCTATCTTTGTTTCTTCTACCTTCCTCTTTTCCTATCAACGTTCACTTTGCCCCTCTAGGGGCAAATGCTAGTATTAATATTTTGAAGAAAATACATCCTCTTCTTATTATTCGATCAAAATATTAATATTTTGAATTAAAATGTATAGATTTTTAATATGAACAATGACCAACAATCTCTATACTCTGACTTTTAATAACGACAATTTCGAACATTAATTTTCCATAACTATATTCTTTCGTCAACCCCTCAAATTCCACTTAATGACTATCAACAAGCCATGTCCACGTAGGTAGCATCATGACTTGGACATTTCCTTAACGAAATGCAATATCAACATATTGAATATTGAACATAGCATAAGGAATTGATATGATTCTTATATATAATGAGAAATTTAATAATGAAATTAAAAAAAATATTCATAATTAATTATTATATGTATGAAAATATATTTGGTTTGTGTGAAAAATAATATATATCATTTTTTTCTTGTTTAGTTGATTATGTAAATAATTATATTTTAAAATTAAATTGACTATAACAAATTTAAAATTAAATTTAATATTTAAAATCATTTTTAAAAAATAAAAAATTATAATATAAATCTATAAATATTTGAATTAGATTTAATTTGTTCCATCAAATTCATATCCTTAGACAAATAAAAATTATAATAAAAACAAAGTTTCAATAAAGATATTAACAATGATTAGTTTGGGAGTGTGCAATGACATAATTCAAGAAGAATGTAGGTTTTGGTGGTTTAATTATTGGGAATGGCAATAAACATTTGTATTTTTTAAAATTATAATGGGTATAATTTGTATTAGAAATTTTTATGGGAGATCTTAAATATGGAAAATTTTAAGGATTTATAATTTTTTTTAAAAGTGTATAAATCTAAACAAATCTGATTAATTCTTAAATTTCCAATCATAAAATGTTTGGCGATATTATTGTAAAAAAATAAAATTTTAAGGATTTTATATAATTTCGAAACAATTTCGGCAATGTTTAGAGTTAAAAAAATATCGAATTTGGAAAAAAACATTTTAGAAAAAAAATTGGTGAATCTTTTAAAAAAAACATTGAAAAGTAGCCCATGGGCTAAATTTCACCCCTAAAATTTTCCATGATCCCAAACAACTTGAATTTATGAAAAAAATTGCATTCTTATCCAAATTGCTTTTTTGACCTATAGAAACATATATAATACACAGTATAAAAATGTATGATACATCTTTTAGCTTCCCTGACATATCTAAAATTTTACTTCCTAATAAATTGTCCAAGTAAACATAAGAAAAAAAACATCTTAGTTGAATTTGTGCCCTCGATAGGCTTCATTCATTGATACATCTTAATGCTCCATACCATCTTCATCTTGAATATTTGGTTGGCCTTGTAATGTTACTGTAGTTTGTTATACCATTTATTCTTCTATGGAATTCTCTTTCAGATAACTTGTGCATAATAATGGGTGACTTGCTATGGATTGAGATCCCTTGGCAAATCACAGAAAGATGTTATAATATGTGTTTGAGTCATTAGATAACTTTTCATATTTTAACACATGATCCTTCAAGGCATTCTCCACTTCCTCCATCTTACTCTCTTTTTTTCCATATGTATGCTAATGTATTGGATTACTTGCCTCATGCCTTCTATTTGACTATGCATTTTTCTTAAGATTTTCTTCAATTCTAGGATATTGTCACCCCCAATCTACCTGGAGTCGGATGGTTGTAAAATGGATTCGATCAGACTAGAAAACCAATCCTAACTCCTTACTCGAAAATTGAAGAGTGAATTGGAAAAAGCTCTAAATCCAATAATCAACCTCCTTAAGTCCAAAACTGAACTATCTAAACAATTATGAGCATTTGTTTCCCAACTATCAATAGTCCAATAGAGTAGAAATGATATCACCTGAAGGAGCAATTTAGGCATACCTTTAACACGATCGAAGATTTGAAACCTTGTCAATGTTGTAGATTGATTCAAGATAGTTCCAGGGTGGCTCCAAATTGGAATTCTCATGCTTAAGTGTTCGCTCCAAAGGCTATGATCATCCAATTCATAGTGCTCCCTGAAATTAACCTAAAATTAACTCCATAAACCATTAGATTTATCCCACCTCTATACACTAGCTTACACACAAGAGATTTAAGGGTATTCATAATGCAAGGGTAAATCATGAGTGCAAAATAGAAAAAGGCACAAGGGTGTAATTGCTCTCCCTCATGCAAGCCTTTAATGAGGCTTGATGCATGGCTTTGATTATTGTTGTAATACCCCTAGTTTTGACTTGGAATGTATTTATCCAATATTATGTAAATGATGTAAATATTCCAGTGTGAATTCCTAGTGCGGAGATCAAGGCCAAGGCCTGACTAGTGAATGTTTAGGCATGTATGATGTTATATTTCTTTTTTGGGCCATATGATTGGCTTATTATGCCTAATTCGAAATGTATGTAAATATTATGCTGAAAATTGATAGAATGGTCCAACAATGGCTGTGCAAAGAGAACAAAAGGGGCTATGATTCCACCAGAGGGGAAGAGGAAGGGGGCTTATGGGAAACCCAATCCTATGCTGCCATGACCTTAGAACTCACCCTAAATTCTGTCATGTGATGAGAATAATCCAATTATCTCCTTTTTGACCATTTTCCAATCATTTATTGCACATGTGAGGTTGGTGGGAAAGGTCACTTCATGTGGTTATTGAGCATGGCAGGTTGTGATAGTTATGTCAGCTGTCAGCAGTCCTATTTCTTCTATGGTCAGAAGCCATGTCAGTTGTCTTTTCACCCTTACTTCATATCCTTAGAGTCAACACTCTTTTGATCATTATTCCATTCTCATTCTCTCATGCAAGTTGTTGCACTACGTAGAGTTATTCCATTATTGTTCATGTCAATTAAGGGATGATGTGTTAAACTCAGAAATTCGAATTAGAGGACAGAGCTACATTTTTGGAAGGGAAAATCATTGGTTGTATGTGAGCAAAAAGGTTGGGCAAGCTAGGAACCTTACCCATGGAGTTATGTTGCTTGTAGGTGCTTGAGAGGTCATAAATCAAGGCTACAGGTGGTTCTATAGAAACCATATTAGGTTGGACTTCCTCTATGCACACACTAGAAGCACCCAACAAGATGGATCACCCAAGAGAACCGTGGATCGGTGAAGGGGATATCTGAGCTAGAAGGGTGTTGTGTGGGGTAGGTATTGTGGAAGCCAAGGATGTGAGGGCTGAGTGAGACCCATTTAGCGCTCTGTATGAGCATTTGACTAAGCACAGAGATCAGAACGGGTTATGGGCTGAGAGTTGGAAGCCAGTAGATGTTTCCTTCGCCTTGGTGGCCTCATAGCCCAGCTTGGGGGTGGCCTCAGCATTAGAAAGAGTATATGTTGGACTGAGTGCCTATGGATGGGTGGAAAAGCGCTCTTACATAGTCATTTGATTGGATCTGTGTTTCTTAAAGATAAGTACTCTCATGTATTTGAATATGAACTGTTTTATTTGATGCCTATAATGTTTATGCTGGTAATTGCATGCTAGATGTGTATAGTTAGATTTTATATTTCCGTTGTGCATGTTTATTACATTTCTACACACATTCCATTTTATTAGAAAATCGCATTATGCATTGGGGCGAATTATTAGAGCCCAGGTTTTGCCAACGTCCCCTCCCGAGGGTCGGATTGGGTGAGCGAGACGTTACAATTGTGTTTATGCCAAGTGGTCCCATTACATGAAACTTCTAATTCGATGTAGCTTGTGTATTTTGGAGAATTAGCTTGACAACTCATTAACACCTTAAGGGTCTAGTGCCTCTCGGGTGGGTCCCCATTTTTTACCATGACCCCGTTGTATAAAGAAAATGCTTCATTGGCCTTGGATTTAGCCTTTCCATTATGCTCCTTCATGATGTCGAAGAATTTGATGTCATTTAATTCTTCCAAATTGTTATGAATTATCTTGACCGTTTTGAATAGAAGGGTCTCCTCTCTTTGATCCTCCTTGTGCATTTCGTTTATGACAAAAAGAGAACCCCCAAGATTATTACTTAATTTGTTGTACCTTCATTAAATCTAATCCAAGATACAATGCATACAAGTCCACTTGATTCTTTGAAGATAATCCTAGGCCCTAAGAGTAAGATATTTCCACAATTCCATTAGGGTTAATGAGAGCACATGTCCCCCTTCCCCTCGCTCCTACCACCCCTTGCAAGAAATGTTCTTTTACACGAAAAATTTGGCTTCATTTTCAGCTATCAGACATTGAGGAGGCACCACAACTAGCTTGGATTGGGAGCTCTATGAGGCTCAACAATGGTTGGTCCCAATTCTCTCATCCTTGGTGATTGTGGTGGCTTCAAGACAAAATGGTGGTTAGTGCAATTCAGTAAACATAATATATCTATGATCCTTGTTATTTCTTGTGTTTAGTCCTTGAAAGTGAGGTCTCTACTCTATGGTGTCTTTGATGTTCGGTTTGATAGAATGGTTGTCTAGGGTATTTTATTTTTGGTGCCTCATCTACAAGTTCATGTCCATCGCTTATGGAATGTGTCTTGGCTTGTCCTTGTCGAACAAATAAGTCTTTGTAAGTTGCACTGATTTTGGTCTTAGGTAAATAGAGCAATTACAATGGCACATTGCCATTATATATGAGGTTTTTGTGTGATGTGTGAACTTGAAAAACATAAGAAAGGGTTAAAAAGATGTGAGAAAGAGACTACAAAAGCACAATGTGGTGTGATGAATTGGATGATATATTGGAATAGATAGATGGAAGAATCCGCCCAAAATGTCTAGAGGGAAAACAAGGTTAGGGTTAATTGTACAGCTGATACAACCACACACATTTTAGAGATTCATGGATTGGAAAAGGAGCCTTGATGCCTTCACAATTATTCATACAAGGAAACATAAACAACTCACTGTTCAAGTTCAGTCTTTATAGTTGTTGGTTAGTAAGATAATATCTCATCTTGATCTTCCTCCAGAAATTTATATAACTTCTCCTATCACAGATTCTAGTACTTCATATGTCCCCTTCTTTTACAACAAATCTTTAGCCTCAAAAGATAAATGGGACTCACATCTCCCCCTAACTTTGGAACTAGAATATGGAATAGGTGACTTCAACCCTATAACTAACTTTAAGAAGAGAAAACAACTAGAATTTGTTGGACATGGGACTTTGAAAAATGAAGCTCATTTTAGGAATGTACATTAATAAATTTTGTTTATGTTTTTTTGATGTTTTATCACACAATTGTTTTACTAATCAATTTGTAAGGCAATACACTTTTCAAACTTAAGGAAGACAAAATTTGTATATTTTTTAAAAAGCAATCTCCATTTGGCTTTGAACATCTTTATAATTTTTTTATCAAATAGTTATTTAGCATGAATTTAAAATAAATAAAAATATTATTAAAAAAACAATTTAGCATGAATTTAAAATAAATAAATAAATTATTATTAAAAAACAATGAGTGGCCTTGCTAACAAACGTTTTCATTGTTACTATTCTATCAAATTAAGTTTGAAAATAAAGCCTAGTGAACTAAATAAGATCTCACTTTGAGATAGAAAACATATTGTCGTGCATTTAGTGGAGAATGTAGCAGTATCGCCATGCCACGTGTTGCTTCTTAGGGTTAATTGTAATACAAGTTGAGAGAATGTAGCGATATCGTCATGCCTGATATGTTGCTTCTTGGGGTTAATTGTAATACAAAGTCAATTCTGCTTGGGGTTAATTGTAATACAAAGTCAATTCTGCTTGGGGTTAATTGTAATACAAAGTCAATTGAGTTAGAGTTTAGGTGGTGGATGAAGTTTTAGTTTATTGCTGATTGTTTGAAGTTCTATTGTTTTTTAATAAGGGAAACAATAAGGGTTGGGTAGTTGTAGATGATATTGTAAGTGTATATTAAGTAAATAAAATTGTACAATGTTTCTAATTTAAAGTTCAAAACTAAATAGATATATATTTCAATTAATTAAAACTAAAAATAATAATGAAACTTGGGTATTTCTTGCTATGCAAGGAGTTGAACCATCATTAAACCAAATATTTACGTTTAAGGAATCTGATTATATATGATGGATTTACATATTAAACTAGTATAGATTCATCTTAACTCTAGATTTACCAAGTGGGGAAAGGGATCAAACTTCTTGAGATGCAAATTTTTTTTAGAGTACAAAATTTGAGGAAACGTTTGCACCTCAAGAGATTTGATCTCTCTTGGTACTTGGTAAACCCGTAGTTAAGATGGATCTATGATGGTCACCCACCATCTTCATCCCTATTATTTTAAATAAGTTCAAAAGTTGATAAACTCAAGTAAAAGTTTATTAAAATTCTTATCCAAATCCGATATTCATTCTATTGAAAGTTATGGTTCAATCTAATTGATGAGAACTTTGCTTTTAAAAGTTTAACCCATTTACAAAAAATCTAAATCATCAAAATTTTAAAAATAAGTGTAGCACAACATAGCAATTAATTTTTTCCACCTTTTAACTCTCTTACTTACAACCCCTTTAATACCAACATAGATCCATATTAAACCTAGATCTATCAAGCACCAAAAGGGATTCGATTTCTTGAGGTGTAATTTTTGTCTTAATGTGTAAAAAAATGTACACCTCGAGAAATTGGATCCCTGTCAATGCATGATAGATATGGGTTTAAAATGGATCTATCTTGGTTTTAATCTTTAAATTAATTTTATGAGTCAACATGTTATTCTTTTGTGATGTGGATTATAGTTTCCATGTCAACATTACCCACATTATATTACATGACAACATCTCCTCTATTTTTTCAAGTGAAAAATCCACCTTCCTGTTATTCTGAAGGAATCAAGGAAGGTTAAACACTCATGGGAAATCCCAACAAACTTCCCCACATATTGTGGATGGTAAGTCGAGCAAACCATCAACCGGTCATCCAAGCCAGAACATGTCTCAATGGAATTGAACCCAAGTGGATGGAATGAAATCTATATATCCCACCAACGGACCATCATATCCTTGACAACAACATCTCTTCTATATAATTTAGATTATAGAACACCTCACTCCTCTAAATACAATAAAAATATTAAAAATTAAACTTAATTGCAAATCAATAAATAAAATAAATAAAACATGTGTTGTCTTTCCATTGATTTCTATAATTAATGATAAGACCTTAATATGACCATGTGAGCAAAAGGTCCAAGTTTTATACTATTGAAAACGATGCTTAACGTGAAAGTTAAGCAATCCATCCCATAATATAAAAATCCATCCTACTACTTAGAATTATATTCAACACATCATGCAATGATTTATTAAATGGATATTTTGATAGTCATGTTAAGATAATTGAAGCTTGCATTTTTTGTTGAACGGTTGTTGAATTGAAAGAATTGTGTATTTTTTATTTCTTTTCCAATTAAATTATTAGATTTAGAATTGATGAAGGTTATTATCACTTTGGGTATTTGGTTTCTTCTATCAAAAAAATATTTTATATATTCAATTTTAAAAATGACTATTTACATTCAAAAAGGTTTTAATCATGAAAACACTCATTTTATATCCACATCACAACCATAGAAAACTTGTTATGCATCACCATCAAATTGTTTTTATGTTGTACATCAATTGCCATAGTGCTATACTAGATATCATCGAACTTTTTATGTTTGCCATGAATCCTCGGTATCTATATATTCTAAATTAAAATAATACTTGGAAATCTACAAAGTAGATCCGAGAGAAAACACATGAAAAGGAATTTAAATAGTTAATTATTAGTGTATCTAAAGATATTCGATTGATGTGAAAAATAAAGATACAAAGATATTCGATTGATGTGAAAAATAAAGATACACTGAGCTTTTGTGGGGGAATATACCCCCATGGCTTTTTTTCAATGCATGTGGGGGATATGTGTTGTGTTATGTATAGTTTTTAATGATGGAGTTTAATATTTCAAAATTTTGAAAATGTTTTATTTTTTATTTAATTTATGTATTTATTTAATGATATATGATTTTTTTTTCAATTGGTTATAGGTTTAAATCCAGAAAAAGGGTAGGGTATATATAATTTAATAGATTTTAGTAATTAAATATTTGTATAGGTGGGTCCTTATGTTACAAATAATGAGGTCTTTTACATTAAATTGGTGTTTTTCTAGGTTGTGACTTTAAAAGAAAATTATATATTATTATTGATGATGATGATGGTTAACATCTATAGAGACCAACTTTGGTTTATTGGACTCTACTAAGGAATTATTTAGTTTGATTTAGAATTTTATTCCTATACTCAAAAATCTTGAAGATAAGCGTTCCTAACTAATTGTAGTTTTGATAGGTTAGAAGGTTAATAAAGTTTGTATTTGAACAATGATTTTGAAATTGAGATCTAATGTGGGTGTACGCAGGGCACTCTAAGAGAAAGTGATTTTCATCCTCAACGTTGGTGTTGAAGAAAAACACTAGAAAGGAAATGGAGGATATATATATATATATATATATATATATATATATATATATAAGTGGTGATGATTTTCATGGAGGATTTAATTGTTTAGGTAATTGAAGTGGTGATATTGTTAGAGTTTAATTCCCTTTTAAGTGTAGTGATGTGTTTTTCCTTTTTTATAATAAAATGATAGGGTAATATGAGAGTAAACAACATTTTGGTTAAATTAGCATAGATTCATATTAAACCTGGATCTATTAAGCACTGAGAGGGATCAAATTTCTTAAGGTGTAGTTTTTTTTCTTTATGTGTAAAAAGTTAAAAAATAAATAAATAAAAATTACACCTCAAGAAATTTGTCATTGTTGATGCTTGATAGATCTAGGTTTAAGAGATGAATATAGGGAAAAATTTAGGGGCGAAATTTAGCCCATGGGATAACTTTTGATTTTTTTTCCCAAACAAAAAGACAATTTCCATATTTTTCTAAAACGACTTGCCCAAATTTCACATGATAAAATATTTTACTCTGAACATTGCCAAAATTGTCCAAAAATTATATAAAATACTTAGAAATGTGAATATTTTTACAAAAAAATTGTCAAAGGTTTTATGGTTGAAAATTTAAGAATTAATAAGATTCGCCAAGGTTTTTATGCTTTAATAAAATTATGGATCCGAGTGTTTTAACAACCCAAATGTATTGTTGAGGTGTTTTCTTAAGAGATTGGCTCTGCTGAATCGGAGTCGACTGTGATTGGCATCGGAGGAGTGCGAGCCGGTTGAGCTATGTTTCACGTGATCCTGCGACCAGAGGCTACACACAGATATGATTCTTCGTTTGTGGTCCGATCTTGGGCCTCAACAGACTCGCATCTGAAAGGAACCTTGATCGATGCCTCCAGCTAGGGCTCGGGCCCTGCCCATGATGGCCCTCGATGGAGACCCTGACCCCCCTCCCCCTCCACCTAAGATCAGTGAATTCATGAAGCTCATATCTGTGCAAGGAAAGAAGAACCTGTTGGCATCTCAGAAACAATTTGTGAAAAAACTATCTGAAATACCTACTGTAGCACTCTCGATCGAGAAACCATGCAAAACTACCCTCAATCTCTTAGAAAGAGGCTTAATCGATCAATTCGCAGGCCTTCCCTCTCCAAAAGATACCAACACTTGGGTTCAAAAACACTGGAGACCCCTAATCTTGGAGGATGTCAACTCTTACCTTCTAGGAAAGGGATTCTTCTCTTTTGTCTTCAAAAGCAAGCATGATTGAGAGCTAATCTTCAGGAATGGGTTGTATTTCATGGGACCACAATCTCTACCTGAACAAATGGAATCCAGACTTCGATCTGAATCAAGGTGTCCCCTCCGTAGTCCCAGTTTGGGTGAGACTCTCGTATCTCCCTCTCCACTGCTGGAATCCTGAATCATTAGAATCCATTGGAAATGTCCTCGAAAAATGCATAAAAAAAAGCTGATAGGAAGAATCAATACTCGTGTGCAAGGATATGCGTTGAAGTCGACCTCGAGCATGGACTCCCCGAAGCTATAAACCTCACTGTGGAAGGATGGTATCACATCCAGGAGCTTGATTACGAGAAAATACCATTCAAATGCAGGTACTTCCATGAATATGGCCACTTCGCATGCTACTGCAAAACAAAACCCATAGATCTGGATTCGGAAGGGAAAATAGATCATTAGAAAACCATCCAAAAAAATCCTAACCCTAGATCTGGACCAAAGGCCCTTTCAAAAGAAATCCAAGGCATGGGAAAGAACCCCCAGCAGCAAAAATCCAGAGCCATTAACAATGAGAATAGATTCAAAATCCTCAAAACCCCAGAAACTCAGGAAACCCATGAAGCCCCTGAAGAAGGAGAAATCCCTAAACACTAGGAATCCCAAGAGATCCCCAAGATTCATGAATCCCCAAAATACCCCCAACCCCAGAATACCTCAAGCCCTAAAAAATTCAAAGAAACGCCCTCTCCTTCCTATGCAGAAATCACCAAATCCATATATGCAGCCTCCGCCACCTCTTCGGAAGACTTTGTAGATAAATATTCCAAAAAACTTGGGCAGAAATCGAGCAAATACATAAGAGAAGAAGAAGTCGAACGTGAAAACACTCAAGGATCTCAAGATACTCTTGACATGTCCTTTAGCAGAAACACCAGAGCCAGGATAGCAGGAAAGAAAATGGGAGATACGCCAGGAGGGGCCTCTATTTACAATACTAAATAATGCAGCTGGTTTCTTGGAATTGTAGAGGACTGGGCAACCCCTACAAATTAGACGTAGTCAAATATCTTCAAAATATCGATATTCCAGACATCCTCATGCTCCAAGAGACCAAACTCGAGGAAAACACTATCCTTGCCATTGGAAAAGAAAAGTGGAAAAAGAACATCGGCATGGCAGTTAGCACAGGAGGAGCCCCCAGTGGCTTGGAAACCCTCTGGTCCTCTGACAAGCTCCAGCTACGCAATTCCTTCGCCACTCAACACTAGATATTTACAGAACTCACGCACATTCAAATAAATATTCAGATCGCGCTCTTCAATATGTTTGTTCCTAACCTCTACTCTGAAAAAAATACTACTGGCGTCTTCTGGAATATTTCCTTGAGGCATATGCACCCCATAATCTTATTCTCGCAGGAGATATGAACATAACCTTATCTGCATCTGAAAAAAGGGAGGTAACCCCAGAAGGGATGCTTTCAAATCACAAGTTGAAGCCATTATTCAGACTCGAGACCTACTGGATATCAAACCTAAAAAAGGTAGATATACCTATTCCAACAAGCGATCAGGAAAAGGAAACATAATGACCCAACTTGACAGATTACTTGTTCACAGCAGTCTCCTAGACGAGGGACATATTGTATCATAAAAAATCATGCCTAATCTAGCATCAGAGCACAAACCGATCCTTCTCCACTTTCAAGAAGAAGAGAATCTCAAACCAATCCCATTCAAATTCATCCCTCTATGGTTAAATCATGAAGGATTCTGGGATATCTTAGACAAAGCATGGAGAAATCCAATCTCAGGATCCCCTAGTTTCGTTTGGGAACAAAAACGCATTGCCACCAAAATAGCGCTCAAGATCTGGGCTAAAGATAACTGCCCCCCACCCTCCAACTCCAGGAAAAAATTTCGTCGAAAAGCTAGAGACCATTCAAACTTCACTGGACGAAGGCCCAATAGATAGCTCACTACTCCAAGAAGAGGTCAATCAGCAGATTAAGGTCCATCAAGCCTTTCGGAAAGAAGAAGACTTCTGGAGATTAAAATCACTCAACCCATGGCTCAAGTCCGGTGATAGGAATACTTCCTTTTTCCACAAACAAACCAAAATCATTTATTCGACCAACCACATCTCAGAAATCATAACGAAAAATAGACCCATAGCCAAAGGGCATGGAAAAATCCAAGAGGCAGCGTATGACCACTTCTCCAACCTATTCATGGAGGTATAAAATACAAGCGAAGAAGATGAACAGATTCTTCTTAACCACATTCCAAAAAACATCACGCTGGACAACAACATCGAGCTCCTCAAACCATTCACTGAGCAAGAAGTTATCAACACGAACTAGTCTTTTGACCCTAACAAAGCTCCAGGACCGGACGGGTATTCAATTCATTTTTACCAAACCTACTGGCAGTATATCAGGAAAGATTATATGAGAATGGTCAGACATTTTCACTCCAAGGAAAATATCAAAGGCTGTACCAAGTCCACATTCCTTGCACTCATACCAAAAGAAACAAATCCCAGCTCATTTGGTCGATTCATAACAATTTTGTTGTGCAATTATTCCTACAAAATTATTTCAAAAATGTTGCTAACAGAATGAAGCCTCTCCTCTCAAAAATCATCTCAGACAACCAAGGAGGATTCTTAAAAGGGAGACAAATTCTTGACAACGTGATCCTCGTTCAAGAAGTCATCCACTCTAGCAAGAAGCGTAAGGAAAAAGGTATGTTACTCAAAATTGACATGGCTAATGCCTTCGACCGCGTCAATCACTCCTTCCTTTTCAAAATTATGAAATGCTTCAGGTTTAGCGAAACCTTCATAAAATGTATATCAGCCTGCATAAGCGGGCCCTGGATTGCCCCTCTGATAAATGGACGCCCCACATAATTATTCCAAGCAATGTGTGGCATCCGGCAAGGCTTCCTGTTGTCTTCCTTTTTATACATCATTCTGGAAGACCCTCTCAGTCGAAAGATTAACTCTGATTTACGAACCGGTTCCCTCCCTAGCTTCAATCTAGCCCCCAATTCCATGGCCCTGAACCATTCTCTCTTTGTTGATGACTCCCTCTTCTTGGGATGTGGCTCCTCAATCATAGCTCGTAAATTCACGCAGAATCTAACATGGTATTGGAATGCATCAGGATGCATTATTAACCATCGCAAGAGTGTTGTCTACACTTGGAATTTAAATAAGAACTCTGCTACCAACATCGGCCACATCCTCGGAATTAAAGTGCACGAGCACTAGCACAACTTCAAATACTTGGGCCTCCCCATAGCACAAGGCCACACAAAATCAAAATTATGGAAGGAAACTATATGTGAAATCGAGACCAAAATCAGAAACTGGGGAGGATACTAGCTCAACAAAGCTGAGAAATTAATCTTGATAAAAGTAGTCCTCTCGGCACTCCCTATTTACTAATCATCCCTTCTTCTGTTGGTTATGGAGCCTAGTCTCCAGATCCAGAGATATTATTATTCAGTTGTGTCTGTACCCCAGGTTTGGTTATGATCCTGACACGATCCCCAAGGGGTCCGGGGGCTAGCGGGCCCTCGTATGGGGCTCGGAAGAAAATGGGGGTTCGGGGGCGTAGCCCCCGAGAAAAAATTTTGGGGATGTTTTCGCCACCAGTTTTTGGGCCCATGGTTTTGGGTAACCCGTGGTATTTTCCCATTGTATTTCCGTTATAAAAGAAAGACTTTGTAACACAGCTAGGGTTGATGTATTAGGTATTATGCATTGTAAAGATCTCTGAGATCAAGAAGAGAGACTGTGAGACAATGAAGTGGAAGTGCAGCGGTTGTGTTGCAGGTTGTATCCCTTCACTTTGCTAGATAGAATCATAAAGGATTGGCAACTTCAATGTGGACGTATCCCAAGTTGGGTGAACCACGATATATCTATGTCTCTCTTGTAATGTGTATGTGTGATTATATTTGCATTTTTGTTTATTGTTATTGCTCTGCGATCCTGTTTTTCTAACATCTTCTATCACCCAAAGGGATCTGAAACCAAATAAGTAAACTCATAATAGATTTCCTTTGGAGTGGGGGAAAATACAGTGAGAAAAAGCTACACCAAGTGAACTGGAGCATCATAAAGCAGCCGAAAAGCTCAGGAGGCCTCCAAATTCGTGACCCTCACCAAGAAAACATAGTAATGGATGGAAAAATGCTCTGGAAAATACTCTCCAACAGACAGCACCGTGTAAGTCAATTAATTAGAAAAAAATACTTAACACGCACAAAGCTAAGATGCCTCAACAACAAGCCCGCTCTAAAGGATCCTCGATATGGGCATTATGCAAAGCTGCTTGGGACATATTCGCACAAAACCTTTACTGGATTCCTGGAAATGGAAGGAACATCAATATTTTCTCTGACAAGATCATGGGGTGCCCCCCACTCCAGGAGAAGAACAATCTCCACAACATTGCCAATTGGTTAGCTCACAACAGAATTAGATCGCTGAAAGATATCAGTGTTTGTAATTCCAACAGTGAATGGCAAGCTTGGAAAATAATTGATATCCAAACTAATCTTGGACACTCCAGAATCATCCTCATGGAAAATCTAGCTACTTGTGCCCCTTCCCACCTCCAATACCAAGATGATCGTGGTTGGGGGGCAAAAGGGAAGCACACAGCTGCTCTTGGATTCAAGGCCCTTCAAAATCATGACAACTCTATGAAAAGATTATGGATCATGGTCTGGAACCCATTTGGACTCCCCAAAATTAATTTCTTCATATGGATACTCACTCACAGGAAAATACTGCCTGGGGACACTCTAATCGAAAGAGGCATCATTGGGACACACAGATGTATTTTATGTTGAAGAAATATTGAATCAATTGATCACTTATTTTTGGAATGCCAATTTGCAAAAACTGTCTAGAACCACATGCTCCAAATCCTTAATGTGACCATGTTGATCTTCAACTCCATCACCTTCCTACTAAAAAACGGGAACTCCATCTATCCTTCACCTCTGTAAAAAAGAAAACTATGGTCTCTCATTTGGCTCACGATCCGTAAATTCACATGCTGGAATATTTGGCTAGCAAGGAACAAATCCTTATTCCAAGAATCCTATACCTCCCCCCTGCAAGTTGATGGACAGGCCAAAGGCCTCCTCATCGAATGTGTGCATTCTTCCTATCTCAAGACGGATACAAATCTCAATGCAAACGAGCTTCTTTGGCTTGGTACCCTCCCTCCCAATCCGAAAAAGGATGTAATATTACGACCTCGGATTCTGCCACATTGGAAAATCAAATTCACCAACACCGAATTTCAAGAATGGAGAAACAGACATAACATTAACATCTTGTTCTTCGATGACGCATCCAAAAAGAACCCTCGACCGGTTGGATCAGGAAGAGTCTTATTCTCTGCAGGAGGAACAATGGAAATCAAATATAGGTGGGGCCTGGGAACTTGCTCCAACAATCTAGCAGAAGCCATGGCACTCTTAAAAGGATGTCAGATTGCCAAAAATCACAAAATCGACAAAATTCATGTATTTGGAGACTCCAATTTAATCATTCAAGCTCTCAACATGCACACAGATTCCAATGACATGGAAATGAGATGGATCATCCACCGCATCCAGAAAATCGTGACCTATTTCACCCACTTCAAAGCATTCCACATATTGAGGGATTTAAACAATGAAACTGACAGAGAAGCCAAAGCTGGCACAAGTCTTGAATATGGGAAACTTGAATTCTTGAATGGAGAAATGGTTTATCAAAACATCCCTTAACATTGCATATGAAAAAAAGTGAGCAAATCGGAAGCATGATCAATACTCCTCGCCAGCCAGCACCGATATGGATGCATCTCACAGAGAACAGACACACTCTTAAACACATTTGATCAACACATAATCGTAGTTGATCAACATTTAATCGCAGCTCGACCTGGGCACAACGTATGGAGAGCAGAGACATTCCTATCAATGCATCCTGCCAAACGTATCTGCATTATGATAACATTGAAGAAAATTGAACTCTGCTTTGATCTTAGTTTTGGACTCTATAGCAAATGAATTTGCAATGAACCGGATTGGCTCAGCCACGGTTCTACATCATTCTTTTCTTTTTTTTTCTTTTTTAATACATTTTACCCGTTTTTGTTAAAAAAATAAAAAAAAATTATGGATCCTTGAAAAATACCTTGGATGGATCTATGTTGGTTTTAATTTTTTAAGATTTTGTGTAAAATTTAAAATTGAGCCAACATATGTTGTAAACCAACTTTATCGAAATATATTTATTGAATTATTATTTTTGGGTTGTCATGTACATTACATACGTGACAACAACTTCTCTGTACCGAGTTATATAGCACCTCACTACTCTCAATGCAATGAATAATATCTTAAATTTTTCCATTACATTGTTAGTGCGGTGTCTCCTCACAATAATATAACTTATTGGATGGGTAGTGATGATATTGGCTTTCAAATTATGATCTTCATAGGTCATATTCTCCAATAACAACTAAATAAGCTTCCCAAAAAGAACCAAAATTTAACAAGATGCACAAAATGAAATTGATCAATCTGCAACACAAATAAACAAGCATAGATTAAGAAAAAATCATAGTAACCAAATACCCATGCACATAATCAAGCATAATCACACAAAACATGTAATATACATAGATTTTCATAGCAGAAAATAACATAAATTGTGCATATTCACAAACAACAATAAGGCAATTATATTTTATTAGAAATTGGTCTAAGAAATTGGTTGCATATGAGAATTGTTTCACCCAACCTAAATATCATGTGTGGATACCACCCCCAAGTCAAGCTATAAGGCCACTAGGGTCAAGGAACCAAACCACGAGTTTCTATCTCTCTTAATCCAATCGAGCTTCTCTCATGCTCAGTCAATTTGCTCACTACAAAGCATTATAGGCATCTCTTCCATCCATCAAACAACCATAGCACTCTCTTCCACTACCCGCACAACACAAGGAATATCTTCCCTTTCTTAGCTCAATAGTCTCTTAGGGATATACTTCCTTGTAGTGCTCTTTAGTGTGGGAATAAAGGGATCAATCCATTGCATACTTTATGGAAGTTACCTATAAGAATAATAGTTGGCTCTCAAGCATCGAAAGAGTATAAAATACATTGTGGGTGATGGTTTTGTAATATGTGAAACTTCTATGCTCACCTACGACCATCTCCCTTTCATCAAATGCCCACGGTTTCCTATTAATAATACTAATTTCAATCAATTTCTATATTTTTCATGGATAGGAATGGATAACAACAAGAGAAATCTAGTGTGTGTGTGTGTGTGTGTGACACTGTGTGTATAAAATGATAGAATAAACCCTATAGTGAAGGCAAAGAGAGAGTTAAGGAAAATGATGGTTGACATTACTTCTAACAAGAGGAAAGTAGGAAAATTACACTTCCCGTGATGATTGTACTTAGCCCATGCTTCCGTAACTATGTGGGAAGACAACCCCCCAAAACCTTTTACATGCATTCAACTATTATTTAAATAAGTCAAAGAAGGTAGATGGCTTCATTTAAGGAACATGGTAGAAAATATATGAGATTGCATATATTCTCTTATCTAACTTCCTTATAATCTATTATCTAAGCTACCCAAGATTACACACTAGTACAAAATGAGAAATTAATGACTAAAATTCAACTATAAATGACTATTTTTGAGTCGGTGACTAATAGTATCCGATTTCCACTATCTTATCTCTAGTCGTATTTCACTAGTCATTAATTGGTTGACTTATTAGTCATTGATTTAGTCATAGATAGTTACTGATTAAGTCATTGATTTAGTCATTCATACTCACTGATTTAGTCATTGATACTCACTAATTTAGTCACTGATTTAGTCATTGATTTAGTCATTGATTATCACAATTAATGACCCAATATAGGACTAAATAAACTACTAGATGATAACATATTAATGACTAAGCTAAATACGACTAAACGTTAGTTGCGCTATAAGATACTGAAAATTAGCTACTAATAGTCGTATATATGCAAATTTAGTCGTTTTCTTAGTCACTAATTTATGATAGGGTATGAAGGAATCGAACCACCAATCTCCTACCTATAATTAGGTAGGTGCTCTACCATTGAGCTAGCACCCTTTAAGAAGTTGTTATTGCTTGACAATGATGATATTCAAACAAATTTTGCATCATTCAAGCATACAAAATAATGATTACCAAGTTACTATAGATCCATAATGGCTTACCTTGTACTAGTCCTTCAAGTCTCTCAACTGCATTTATTAAGTGCAAATATATTTTTGCACTTAATAAAAGCAATTGAAAGACTTGAAGGACTAGTACAAGGTAATCCATTATGGATCTATAGTAACTTGGTAATCATTATTTTGTATGCTTAAATTATGCAAAATGAAAAAATCCCAAAAATTTATTGGAATGACAAGCATGCATCCATTGTTAAACTATCTACCAAGTCATCTAGAGTCATGCCAAAATATCTGAATTTGACTTAAAATTCATAAGTAACTTGAAGATAATGGTGGATGATGCCATGGAAAGGAGAATTTTAGTTTATATAGAAGAAAAGTATGAGCAAATGGTGTCCCAAACTCATCTTCCTCCAATGTGGGCCAAGTCACCTCCCTCGCTACAGAAATGAGATCTTGATCACAGTGAAATCTAATAACAAATAGGTCCATGATATCAAACTACTACTTGTATCTGCAAGATCCAGTCATGGTTGGAAATCTGTCAAAGTTAACAAGACAACATGGCATGCTTCTTTAAAATTTATCATCTTACTATATTCTTCTACAAACAGGCCCAGTGACCAAATGTGTTTCAAAGGGAAAGTCAAGCAAATCAAGAAGGTTGATCATGACATTGAAAATCAAAATAATAGAAAAATTTTATGTCCACAACAATCATCCATATTCTAAGTCCATTACAACTTGGCTCATGATGAATTCAGAGTCAGTCGAATTGGCTAGGCTAAATTTAACCAGTTATAGAGACTTGCTGATAATACACAGCCAAGTAAAACACTTACATATAACTTCCATCTTGGATATCCTCTCTTTGTCCACAAAAATATAACTATATTATTGGAAAAATCCCAAATAACATTGTATGGACACATTAAATAAATAACATTACCAATCTCAGAAGTTCTACATTCATGGATTTCTAGGATATTCGACTTCACTGACCTCTACATCTTCCTACAGATTTAGAGACAACCACCCAGAAATCTAATTAAATAGAAAAAAGAATTTCTACTTACATTTGTATTCAGTAATTTAGGCAGGTAAGATGGGGAAAACCTTCCCCGGTTGATTTTGAATCCAGTACATGAATGTCAAAACTAAATTTCTACTCAGCGTGGGGCCTTCGAGAGCAATGCTTTGAAGGCCTGAGACATGCTCCGTTTGTTGCATTTTTTTATGATTGTAATCTGAAACCGACGTTTTATCTGCTTTGAGTCAAGTTCTGTTTGTCTTTCAATCTGAATGCTACACAATTTCATCAAAATTGATTATGGGATCCTTCCATCATTTCAAAAAACAAAACAGGAAGTGTTAATTTCCTAAAAATTCTAGGAGCATTTTTTATATAATATATATTTTTATATATTTGACCCATATTTATTAAAAAAAGCATGCAAAATAGTGAATTAGTTGCAGAAAATATTAAAACGTGGACATCTGTAGTAGATTAATGATAACCATTAAAGTCTCATCAACCATTTAGTACACAAATACCATCAAAGAGCTAGTAGTTATAACTTATAATATTGTCATCAAATGATAAACCATAACATCAACCTCCATGTTTCAAGTTTCAACAGATAACATTTGTCATCATACAACTATAAGAGATAGCATCAACTATGAAATGAAATAGGGCATCATGATCGAAGGGTTGTAATAAGCAATCAATAGTTCAATTATCATATAATGTTTACAAAGGACAAATAATTCTAAGTTATGGAAGCTAGATTCTAAACTGAAAAAGCAAATAATTATACTATCTACTAAGCTTTCTTAAGGCTCTTGCCATGATCAATTTGTAATTTCTTCTCTCGTCATGTAGTAGCTACAGGAATCATTCTGGGAATGTAGGGAATAGTTTTAGGAGAGTGGGGAATAGATTGGGGATTATGCACTCCTTAAAAGTGAGCTTCGGGAGTGGGAGTGCAAGGTGGGGTGAATCTTCCACACATCTAGGGTTCAAAGTATAGAACATCGAAAAGAACACCTAAATTGTATCATTCCACTTATGATGAGGACATGAATTAGCTCCCATCACCCTAGGATGAAGGACCAAGTGGAAGGCCAAAAAAGATAGGTAAGTAGTGTGTACAGCAGGTTTATTATGCTGTGTTGTATGTTTTTCAAAGTTCTTTTGAATTGTGGTTCGGCAAGAAGGAAAAAAAAAGTGGAAGAATACATTCATGAAGAATGAAAAAATTTTGTTCCTACAACAAAGTAAAAGACATTCAAGTTGGTTCCATCCAAGGGAATATGATCTCTGGAGGATTTGCAAGATGTACATAAAGAGTGTCATTTGTGTGCATCAACCACAAGGTTTCTAGGTTGCAGGTGAAAAACATCTTGTTTATATGACTCTTTATGAGTTAAGGCAAGCCCCAAAGGCTTGGAATATGATAATTGACATTCATTTTAATCTAGATGTCGATCAAATTCACATGTTGGATTACAAATCAACATCTACCTCTATGGTATTTTAACTAAAAAATATCATCCAACATTGACTCTAATCCAACTAATGAGTCAATGAATGGACAGTTGGTGGCTTGGCATAAATTACATCAACTAGGCTATTTTGTTGAATCTGTGTTTTGCGGAGATAATATGATGTGACAGAGCTTTTAATCAAAACCTTTGTTTCATTCCATCTTTCTGTGGTAAATGCATTGTGCAATATGAATTTGTGAATTATGCAATGTTTCCTTGCTGCGATTAATGCTTTACTGTTATATCTATTGCATAATTATGGTTCTAACAATGATGAGATATGTTGAATAATGTCGCAATTATGCCTAATGCCTGAGTTGAATGCTTAGTTCTATTTCTGAATGTCGCAATAAGTTGATGAGTTGATACACAAACATCCTCCTTCATTCGGCGGAAACATGGTTATGTCAACTCTCCCTTGAACATCTCGGGTGAGACCTCATCTGCTCCGCAGGTGTTGCTGGACAATGTAAAACCTATCTGGGCCGGTGCTTAGGGAGATCGCGGTGGGTTTGGTGTCGACAGTGTCGGGAACCCCTGTCGTTTGGGTTTGTGTCAACAGTATGGTAGAGTTGTAAACCTTGTTTGCAATTTTATAGGTACCATTCTCCCTTGCATTTGAGCCCTTACCAGCACTAATATCTGAATAAAAGAAGTCCACAAAATTATTAAAATATGTTTTTTAAACAATATACAGTATATGCATCGATGCCATGTTCTTTCCCACTTGGTTTGCAAGTCACACTCACTTAAATTTTTACCTTGTATACATACTACATATGCCATTTCTAGTTATGCATTTTCTGTGATATACTTGTAGTCTTTGCAATAAAAAGCATTTTTTCATGTCATTTCCCTAGAACCTTGGGCAAGAATAAAATAGATAGCATGTTTTAAATTACTGCATTTTAAATAAATAACATAGGCACACCATAAGAAGATACAATTTCTAAAATCTGGACAAATAAATCTAAATCAAAGTCCTGTGTATTGGTTTATTATAATGGGCATAATTTTATTCAATTGTACTGTCACTATAAAAAAGTGGTCTGTGGCAATATCATACCTTGTAAAATAGAACGATAGCTTGCTCTAATAGATCCACTACCCATTAAAGATCCCCCCCTTCCACCTCGGCCTTGATTTCCATATCTAGGTCTAGCATCCATAGAGTTTTGAATGCTTGTGTTTTGTACAAATATAATGCATTATGAAGCATCAGATCTTTGAATGTATAAGTGCATTAACCAAAATCATCACAAGCAAAACTATGTTGAGAATTCCCTTTTAATATTAATGCAAATATAACATAGCAAATCTAACCAACATACTAGACCAAAAGAGAGAAAAAATAGAATTTCTAACCATAAAAAGACATTTGCACTAGTTAAATTACCACAATAATCATCCCCAAATAAATGATAAGGGCTTCAAAATAATTTGCACTAGTTAAATTACCACATTAATCATCCCCAAATAAATGATAAGGGCTTCAAAATATGTTATTTCATATAACAAACAAACAAGAGAATAGGGAGTAAGTTGGGCTCTTAGTAGTATGTTACAAGAACAACACATGCCAGGAAACCAATCTAAATTCTATCACCGGTAGGTTGGCTCCATATTCAAGTGGGAGTGGACAAAAACAAGCCCTACATAGTTTTTGACACAAATTAAGGCAACCCCTTGTTTGTGAATTTTTTGCAGAAGGTATCCATCTTGCAAGTCTTCCACAAAATGAAAAGTGAAGGGATGGGATAAAAGTGTTGCCACAAAATGAAAAATGAAGGGAAGGCATAAAAGTGTTTCCATGGGTACAGATATACTCCTAATATTTCATGTCAAGGGTTGTTTGAGGGAGAGAAGAAAAGTAATACAAATGTTATCTCTTAGTGTAGCTACTGAAGAAGTGATAAGTGCCGGATGAAAACCATGCAGTGTACTTAATTGAAGGGATCAAGGACTCTCAAATTAAAGCCATGACCTATTCCACAGTTAAAGAACCATCTTGTATTACTATTCACCCAACATGGCCTGTAGATCATTTGCTTCCTGGATTAAACTCAAATAAGAGGGAATGCCAAGAAATTGCCATTAGAGAGAAGTCATCAACCACGGGTGGAGTTGCAATGAGATAAAGCTACATCGAGATACCTATCAGCACACATACACTCTCTAGTTTGAAATTGTAAAAATAAGTGCTTATGTATATCTTCAGGTCGACCCCATCTTATTACAGATCTATAGGGATTCATTTGCAGTAGCAAAAACTCCCCTTTCTGTTTGTTGGGTCTAGCTCCTAGAATACGCCTTCAATCTGGTGCACCACAATAGCATGTCATTGTCAAATTGGATCCAATGGAAATCATATGTTATGAATTCACCTTTACTTGTATACTTCTTAGCAAAACACCCCAACCCTTGTCTCACCATCATTTTTCAATTTTTTGAAGCTCAATGTTAGGTCAACAGCTATGATTGATAAATCATGATTTGTTGGTTTTGTAGGATAAATTAATGGCCATTTCACGAGTTATCTTCAATAAATAGAAATTCGTTTCACCTATTTACTTAATCCTTTAGAAATTTAGATGCTCTTTGCTTTTTGTCACTTATCTGAGAAATTGTAGATACATTACTTGTTGCCCCATTTTCTTTACTACTAATAGTTTTCCAGAATAGAAATATAGGTATGGGTCTATCATAACTTCATTTCCTCCTAAGGAGACTAAGAAACCAAAAAGCTTCATCAACCTATCACCTCCTCTTAAACACATGTGGGTACCCATTCGAAATGGGGGTAGCACCTCCATATTTACTTAAAACAACAAATTCTTTTACAAAAAAGTTATACCTTTATCTGACATCTAATTTTAAACGCTCACAAATCTTGGAAAGCATGATCATTGTATCACAATTTAGGCAACATATCATTCATCATAAATATTTTGATAATTGATCAACATCACAAGTCCCCATAGGTACCAAATTTACCCTATCAAAATTTTAGCCTCTTGTCAATTTTGCGCCAACTTCCATAACCTTCACTAGCCTGTCGTCACCTTAAAACTCATTTGCATACCTTTTACCAAATTCACATCACCAAAATTCTTAGCACTAACTTCGATCACTAGCCTCTCGTCACCTTAAAACTCATTTGCATAACTTTTTCCAAATTCACATCACCAAAATTCTTAGTCTTAGAGTCTTCATTGTTGTGTCCTAAAGCCTCGTCTTCTTTTTGTTTCATGGCCAACATCCCGTCATTATATGAAGTCGGTTTACTGAATTATTATTTTGATTATGTTTATTAAAAGGAGTCGGTTTACTAAATTATTATTTTGATTATGATTATTTGATATTGACTTTATAACCATCCAAATCACGAATCAAGGTCGCAACCAAAATCCACAATCGCCACCCTTTTCCACCGAGTATTCAAATGTTAGAGTACGCACCGAGTATTCAAATGTTAAGAGTACGCAAAGTGTTAAAGAGAACCCACCAGTATTCATGCGTTAAGTATTAAGCAATTTGATATTTCAATGGAGCTTCATATATAAATACACAAAGGACCCTTTTCCTTTTACATGCGGAGAAAGTGCCAATGCAAGCCACCGAAAACTGAAGTGTCAGAAGTAGTTAAGTGCTATCAAAAGGTGCCTTTGAAATAAAATGGTGTGCACCATCAAAGTTTCATGGCCAAGCATGCATCCAAGTTCTGAGTACCAAGTGTTCAAAGGCGCTAATGGAGCTCATGATGAAATCTTTGTTGTTTGCAGTTCTGAAATATTTTATGTTGCTAGACAATTTGTTGGTGACTTTGTAGATTTTGTTTCTCTTGTTGATTTGAATCTTCATCATGAGGTTGCAATACCTTTGTTTTTCCTCTCAATGGAGATCTCTAACAAGTTTGATCCTGATACCCTAGGAAAAACTATATATAGGAAGAGGCATTTGCAAATGAATGGGAATGCCCTGGAGATTCAGTTAGAAGAAGCAAATTCAATATCAATTGGTCAGATGGAGGAGCATTCAACTGCTACCCAATCGCAGGAAGCGTTCACATGGAGAACCGAATTAGAGCATCCAAGATCCAACGACGAGATGAACCAAACGGTATCATCCCCAGGTGTCATAGCTAATGACAAGTGCACTAGAGCAGAACATAGCAAGTCAATAACGCCATAGTCAATTAAGCCCAAGTGTCAAATGCCATACTAAAGTTATGAAATGTATCAAAGTAAGAAGAATAGTGCCCCAAAAGAGTGTCGAGCACTCGAGCGACCATTCATTTTATATTTTGAAATACAATCAAGAGGTACTTGTGATATGCTATATATCTAGATAGAAGTAAGCCTATTGATGAGCATATATTTGAAAATGCATTTAAACTTATTCATGAACAGATTTGAACTGGAATTTAGATTGGGAATTGTTTCATATACAATAATTCAACCTGCCTATCTCTTGAATTTTGCAAAAGTAAAGGCCAATATTTAAAACTGCTTCGGAGGGGTGCGTAATCTCTTTTACCATGATTTGAAACCTTGTAAAGTGTTGAAACCCGCCGATTCATTGTTAACTTCTGGAGATATTGATCATTTTTCATTATCTATTGCACCCAAGTTAGTGCCTAAAAAATATCGAAAGGAGAACATTAAACACTGAAAGTGCTCTTAATATATCTCACCATCTAAAATACTATGTTTCAATGCTAATTTCACAAATGCACAACGTTTTCAAAGCTGGCAGAATGAGTGGTATCGAAGAGTGATATACTTGTAAATTGGACGAGGAAGAAGTTCATTTGGCCTTGTATGTTGTGCGATGGAGATGATGCACACTAGTGCAGCTCGCTATGATTTAGACAGGATTGGAATCATTTTCAGGCCTAGTCTAAGGCAGTTTGACTACATGATCATTGCAGTCAATTCTAAATATAATTTTTTAGGGAATTAAATTAACACTCAAAGGAAGACTGTCTTTTGGGTTTGGAGGCAAAAGGATAAAGGGAAAACAAAAAATATTCTGCAGATATGAATTCATTCTACAATATAAAGCAAAGTGCCACTACAATTAAAAATAAAAACACCGAGAAACTAAAAGAATATTTTGGTGACATACCTCATCTGCTAGAATGCACGGGAAATTGAAATAGACGCAACGAAGAAATGAAAGAACAGCCTTCATAAAGTCAATATGGTGCATGGGTTTGGCTATCTCCAGATGCCCAAAGTGACTAGGGCACTCCTCCATGATATCAGAGCGGGTTTCACACTTCACTTTGCGATCAATAGTGCCCAAAAGAGGATCACTTAGACCCCAGGCTTAGGCTTCCTACGTTCAAAGGTCTCGATGTGCTCGATTTGCACTACTGACATTTTCCTTTGAGGTTACAAACCAAAAACCCAAAGATGTCATCAATCCATGACAAACCGTAACCAAAATCAAACCACATCTCAAAACATAAAAAAGGTTTTGTATTTTCTTACAGTATTAGCAAATTATAGGATAGCTCACTAATTTTCAATTGGCAATTTCACCATAATTCAAACAAGAATAACTAGGGTTTCACCTAGATCCTAATATTGTAGAGTGGTTAAAAAAAAACAAATTATAGAATGTGACTGTAATCTTGTAGCCTTTCTATATTTTGTTGAGCTCAGTCAATCCAAGGCAATCAATTCCAGGGAGGCTAGGTAAATCCCATGGCCAGCAAGAGCCCATTGGGTAGTAGAGAATGGAAGGGGATACTATGTATCTTGCTGAAGACACCAGTTTGTCTTTTGATATAGAATCCACATCCATTAAGCAAAACAAAAATGCATGGATTAATGTTAATAGAGCAGTGAATGGATGAACAAAAGATCTCCTTAATGGATCAATCTTAAATATGATTCTATGAGGAGATCAATAAGATGAAGAGATCAATATGATATCACATCACTGAGAAAACTGATCAATCTGATTCTAGACTTTATCAAATACATAAAAGGATCAATTTTTTTGAAACCACTTATAATCATTAAAACTTTTTCAAATTACCACATCTCATTTAAAAACCATTAAAATAAAATAAAAAACCATTAATATAACTCCGAATGAAATCCTTGTTCCATCATAGTTCCATAAAATCTCTATCAACTAACGATAACTTATCTATCTGATAAGCATATCTCTCTATACCAATCTGTATCTCATAATCTAGGAAGGATATCTTTTTATACTATATGCATGTTCAACCAATATATATTTAAAATATGCAATTTTATATTACTGGGTATTAAAGCGATTCAATATTCAAATCTTACCAACAATCGAGCTTTGATATGTACGTATGAGAGCCTCCTGCCTTGGTCGTCGCAGTTGTCTCTCTAAGACATAACAATGTCTAGGAAATCAGGGTTAAATGCTCCCTGCTTGGTCGTGGACTGGTGTTCTATCATCCTTAAAAAAATAAGAAAACTGCAATTAGGGTTCTACTTGAATAGTAAACCCTTAAGTTTTTTATGCTTCTCAACTTATGATAAAAACACTCTCAAACCTCTCCCCAATTTATTTGCTAAACTTTTATTTTTCTCACTTCCTTTCCCTCCATTCCTAATTTTTATTTCACCCAAATCCTTTCCCTCTATGTAAATTTAATTGTTTAATAGCAATATATTATATAATGTTTAACTATAATCTATTTATATATGAAAAACATATTATATTAATTATTAAATACTAAAAATATATTTAATTTGGTAAAAAGTTGCAAAGTGGATTATTATTATTACTTTTATTTTTCTCAATTCCTTTCCCTCCATTCCTAATTTTTATTTGACCCAAATCCTTTCCCTCCATGTAAATTTAATTGTTTAATATTAATATATTATATAATGTTTAACTATAATCTATTTATACATGAAAAACATATTATATTAATTATTATATACTAAAAACATATTTAATTTGGTAAAAAGTTGCAAAGTGGATTATTATTATTATAATCTTTTTATTTTTATTTTTTTAAATTTAAAAATTGCAAGAGAAATATTATATAGTAAAAACATATTGAATTAGGTAAAAAGGTGCAAAGTGGTTATTATTATTATTATTATCTTTTATTTTTATTTTTTAATTTAAAAATTTGAAGAGAACATTAAAATGGGAGGAAGTATTATTTTGTTATTAAAAAATGAGACATTGGAATTTTCATAACCAGGGGCACCAAAGGGGAAATTTTTAACTTTCTGAGCATAAGCGTGAGGACGATAGTGATGGGCGGGTGCCAATGATGATTTCTTGGAGGATGCAAATTTTATAGATTTCACTATCAAGACCAAAAGACTTTAACTTGCCAAATTTTTTACTGATTGGTGAGAGGGTTAATTGACAGACTCGGAATTTGGAAAACAAAACATGAGCACAATCAATGAGATGAGTTGAACTCAAGGATAGCAAAAAGGAGACAAGACGATATTTCATAACGCAAAAAACCCCAAGCTGCCAACTCAACTTGACTATGACATGACAACACATGAAATATAACTTGATGAATGTGCCGAAGAAGTCAAACAATGATGCAAATGACGAAACTAACTATGCATGAATACCATCAAAGCATCCTCTTTAGATGACCAAACCAAAAGAAAACTCATCCCAGTTACAGGTCTTATGCTAAGAATCTACGGGTTACCTAAAATTCATAAGAATAATACCCCCCTAAGACCTATTGTTAATACTATTGGATCCCCTACCTACCTCTTAGCTAAACTCCTAGCTAGCAAACTAAAAACTCTTGTGGGTAACACAGAAAATTATGTCAAAGATTGTACACATTTTTTAAGTAAGATAAAAAACATAAGGATCAACAATAATGACATCCTCTTGAGCCTAGATGTGATATCATTATACACCATGATCCCCATATATGAAGTCGTGACAGTAATTAAGAACCTAACAGATTCCCAAACAACACGTTCGGTGGAGCTATGCTTACGATCGACTTTCTTCAGTTTCAAGGGATGATTATACGAACAAACATGTGGAGTCGCAATGGGATCCCCCCTCTCCCATATAGTGGCAAATCTCTTCATGGAGCATTTTGAACAATCACCAGTAGGTCCTCACCACTCAAACTAGATTTCTGGGTAAGATTTGTAGATGATACAAATGTCAACTTAATGGGCTCATGGTATGGAGAACTTGAACAAATTTGTGAAACAATTGAACAAACAATCTAAAAAAATCAATTCACGATGGAATTAGAAGAAAATGGTTCCATTACATTCTTAGATGTTCGTATTTCCAAACGAGATGATGGCACCCTACCCCGCCAAGTCTTCCGAAAAGAAACACATTCTGAGCTATACCTCCATGCAGAGTCACATCATCACCCATCCTAGAAAATAGGCGTGATCAATACCTTAGTTCCTAGAGCCTTAAGAATCTCTGATGACAAACATATTGAGCAATAAACGACTAACATAAACGACTATTGTACAAATTCATGATCAAAATTGTAATTTTCCAATGTCAGTGTGACACAACTAAAAATGACTAACATAAATGACTAATTTACATTAATTATTGTTAGCTAATCATATTTATATTCACATGACTAAATTAGTCATTTATGTTAGTCATTTTTATTTTAGTCACTTGTTATCTAGTCATATATTTTATCCTGTGACTAAATTAGTCATTTATCTTAGTCGTTTTTTGCTGGTTATTTAAAATTGCTCAATTTTAGTCGTTTATCCCTTGAAAAAATAGTGGTGACTAAATTTTTTGGTCGCCTAGTCACTTATCTCTCATTTTGCACTAGTGACATATCATTTAAAAATCAAACTTGGAAGAAAAGGAAATTAGGTAAGCTAATTATTATGTAAATATAATTGTCTTTTACAATGAGTAGTAGATTTTGTATTATAAAAAGTTGTGGTTAAATCCAACAATTATGTAATACAAAATTTAAAGAGTTTGGTTACAACATCTTGATAAAAAAGACAATATCATCTGAAAATATCTTAAATTTAATTGACTTATTTTATGCTTTGAAGGTTTGGAAAGTATATTGGAATAACAACAAAATTACTTAATAAAATATATTATATAGAGAATGAAAATTAAAAAAATATCTTTAGGAGGTTTTAACATTTCAGTTTACTTGCATCTCCAAAACTATGTTATGCAACAAATATTTGAAGAAAAGATAAGTAGAAAAGATAGAGTATCCACACCTTAATAATGAAGAAAATATATGAATAGAAAGTATCTTCGAGGGGGAAACCTCCTTATACAATGTACTAAATATACAAGACAAGACAAGACCCTTCAAATGAAAATGTTTTATTGATATATATATATATAGGAGACAAAGAAGTACAATTACCATTAATGAACTCAAGCTAACATCAATAATATAACAATACCAATATAAAGTGCCCAATTTAGGGGGGAATGGGCCATAATTTAGGGCTTAACAAATTACATCATCATAGCATATTTTATTTTTGACCTATAGAGATAACACCACCTATAGTCTCAACCAATTCTTATTTGGGAGTCCATATGATGGTTGTATACTCTTCAATGATCAAGGAACATCCATAGAGAGAGGGGTTCCCAAAGGTCATAGCCTCCAAAGGAGGAGACAATATGACCTATAAGGGGATATTTAGGTTTTAAAATATCCTTTTAACTAGAGATTTTAGAGAAGCCATTTGTTCCACTAGTTCCAAATATTTTATGTGGTAAATTTGCATAAATGTAGTTACCTATTTTTCCAATTCCTTATGATCCAAAAGCTAAGTTGTAATTTCCACTAGACAATGGTCCCTTAACTAATTCTCTACCTTGAGTATATTTTTATTCCATTGATTCCACCTAATGATGGAATTCATAACACTACTATGATTTAGCCACCTCACATTCACATATTTTAACTCCAAATTAACCTCCCAAATCTCGCAAAAGACTCAACATTTTAATCTACAATAACAATTGGTCGTTACTATTTTCTAATTGCATAGAGATCTTATAGGTGAAGATTGAAGCAGATATCCAAAAAATTTGTCCTTAAATAGAAGTTTGAAGCCCACATCCAACACTCATACACTTATATTAGCAAAGCAAGAGCATCAAGATTGACAACAGATTAGCTTGAAGATGCAATTCATGAACCTACGCCTAACCCTTGAAGAGTTTGATACAAAAGTGCAAGAAACAAAATACAGCAGAGTCTAAAACACGATAAATAACAATGACACACAAATAGTTACCCTATAAACCCTTAACTAAGGAAAACTAAGCTAACTAAGAGTTGATCCTCTCTTTATTCATTGTATTATATCCATTGTTTACAATACGATATCATAGCATCCAAACCCTAATTTGTTAACCTAGATTAGATTACTACTCTAAATGTTTAACTACAAATAGTTTACAATGGGACTAAAGAATATTTTTCTAAAAATCACAAATTGTACCCAAAATGGACCCAAAACTTTCTTTTGACCTCCCCCCCCCAAACAAACCCCCAACGGGAGTGTCACTAGACCCCCACAACCATGCTTTTTGGGAGTAATCATGCCCCAAACTCCCTTTTCTTTGGGAACCTACAAATATTACAACACATATCCAATATTCTCCCACTTGTATTCTTTGGAAAGGGAGGCAAAGTAAAATCATTGATATAATCTATTTTTTGGGGTAGCAATGCCCATTGATTCTCTACACCATGAGAACATTTCAGTAATAATGGAATTTTTCAATGAATATGAAACATCCTTGAAGGTATCAACATTCTCCAACAACAATTTGTTGTGTACAACCATGTCTCTACCATAATGGTATTTTACATCAATATGCTTTGTCTAAGAATGATAAGCAAGGTTCTTTGCTAGAAAAATTGCACTTGAGCCATTGAAACCTATTCTCACTACTTTCTGGGAAAAAAAAAGAAAGAAAAAACAATATATGAACACAAAATTTGCAACCATATATCTTCCTTCTTACATGAGTGGCTTCCATGTAATCAACTTTTGTAGTTGACAATGAAACTATAGCATGCATCTTACTCATCCAAATAATTTCTCCACCATATAAGTTAAAAACCTAACTACTTGTATATATTCTATAGGAAACATCTCCAACCTAGTGAACATCAACAAAGCCTTGTATATATATCTCTCTACGAGGTCTAGTCCTTCCATAGTTTCATATTGCATGATATAAAGTGCCACACAAATATCTAAAGAACCTCTTTACAACTATATAATGTCCCTTCCTTGTTTTGACATATACCTACTTGAAACTCCCACTCCATGGGAAATGTTTGGTGTAGCGCAAACTATAGCATATATCAAATTTACAACAACACTAGAATAGGGAACACGTGAATCATATCTTCTACCTCTTATTGAGTCTTGGGACATTGATCTATAGATAAATTTATACTGGATGAATAGAGACCTTTACAGTTTTTCATTACTGCATATTAAACCTCTACAATATTCTCCCAACATATGTCCTCTGATTCAACCAAAGTTTCTTGTTTTCTCGATCTCTTTTATGTTCCATGCCCAAAGTAAAATTTGTAGCACCAAGATATTTCATATCAAACTTTGAAGATAACTGATCTTTGACATGCTTGATGCTTTCCTTGAGGTTTTTAGTTAGCAACATATCATCAACATACAAGACCACATAAATAAAATGGTCACTAACCTACCTAGAATACACATAGTGATCATCTTTGTTTACTGAGAAACTAAGTTCGAATATATATATATATATGTATCAAAATTTTGATATCACATTCTTGGTGATTGTTTTAATCCATACAAGTACTTCTTCATTTTACAAACTAGCTCCTTCTTTCAATTGATTATACCTCCTTGTTGTGCAGGAAAATACCTTATAGTGAGGGAAACGACACGACCAACTTACATGGGGTGACAGGTAAATACATTCATGTTTTGCATTAACTACTACGACTGGAAAGAGTTTAGGCTTCCGAAATTTGTACCTTTTTAACGATGGATGGTCCTAGCTTTCGCCCAACCTTCCACAGTGGTGAACCTGCAAAAAAAGTTAACCTTCCTCAGCGTATCTTAACTGCAAATAGATAATGGAATTGGAAACAATTTAACATTAATCACAATCAGATATTCAATCAAATAAACATTCAATCAAATAGACATCCAATTGGGACAAGAAGGGTATTTCCACCTTTTATTGTCAAATAAATGTAGAAAAGTACATATATACCTTATCTGTCCAGACACTTCTGCAACCGAGTCCTGGGCTCCTGCTCTTCACAATGACTTAAGAATTCCTCCAGCGTAACAGCAGCTTATCATTCCTTTTAGGTCCCTCTCTCATAGCTTCCCCTTGTATTTATGGCACAAGGTTGGCAGTTGAATTTGAGAGGTGGTTGAATTGAGAGGTTGGGGAAGTTGTTGAACCAACTTCAACTAATCCCAATTCATAATCTTAATATATTTTTTCATTTCATCTTAAGATGTGTGTGGGTTTCCAACAAATAGACTAGCGCACAGTATGCAACTTCTGCATTTGACAACCAGCGTTCACAACATTTTGGAGGATGTGTGCAGGTTGTCTTAATAAGACCAACGTTCAGAACGCTAGATTACTATGGCAATAGTAGCACACACATAGTGAAAACTGTAGAAAAAATATGTTTTTTAGTTGAAGAATGTGATCTCAGCAATAACTCATGCAAGGTCAACCTAGCTCTTCCATCCATAGTGTCCTTTTGTGTGATTGACAGAGCAATGTGATCATGGACGGAGAAGTGCATATTTGAACTATAACAGATGCCCCCTAATGTGTGAAGTCAAAGGGAAATGATGGTCGAAATACATTATAATTCCAAGTCAGAGGAGGAGCAAGAAACCACATAACCAAGTCACAAAAGTACCTGAAAACAACGATCAAGTTCAGCGAACAATTACAATCTTGACATCATATAGATGTTCGGTATGATACAACATGATCTCCGATACATAACTGGGAGATGTATATATAGCATGGCCACTAAAATACAAGCGTGGATCCATGTCAAAGATAAGAGATCATAGCCATAACAACTAGATGGATCTATGTCTCATGAAGAGCCAAAATGAGTGTGGCTCAGTCTTGTGCAGCTTGGGTGATAACATAAATATGGTGATGATATCAGAGTCCGAAGGTCTTCATCCAAAAAACCCAAGGTACAAACCCTAACCATGTGAATAAATGAGTTGGAGTCAGACATGGGGGGTATCGTTTGATTACCGTTCATTAATGTATACCATTAACAAACACGAGGGCTTCCATTGATAATGATAATGGGGCCCAAGGTACCTAGTACGTTCCAACAAGTGTGAATAAGTGGACTTGAAGTCAAACACCTGAGGAACCAGTCGAATAAGAGACATTGATGTATTCCCATTATTCAACGGCGAGGTAAACTTCCGCTGATGAGTGCAATCCCCAAGGTACTAACCGAAACTCTAAACTGCATTCCCAGAGCATATTGAGTTGAAGTCGATGGGAAGAAGTCCATTGGAAGGGAGGCCTTAATGCATCCTCCATCATCCAACACGAGGAACACTCACAAGTGTGAGCTAATTCAGAGTAGGAGAAACACAAGATGAAACAAACTGACACTAGGATGGCCGACACATGAAGTCAAGGTAAACTGCAGAATGCCCGATACAGGCTGTATCCTTGAACAGTGAGCTGGACACAAAAATGACTTAGGCAGATTTTAACATGAGGGGGAAGTGACATAAGCCTGCAATGTAGGAGACATTAGCAGACTCTCCATATGATTGGAAGAATCACCAACCGGAGGAGTAACAAACTCTGAGATCAGGCTCACCCAAAAGGTTAAAAAATGAAACCCAACTGAATGATGGACTCAAATAGGTGTTGTGTTCAAAGACGTGACAGACTTAACTTCCTTTGAAACTGAAAAGATGTGGATATACCCTTCTCATCCCTTATTATTTTTGGTGAAAGAATGTCCTTCTTGTTGTTTTAATGAGTCCAATAAAGCAAACTCAATAAGTCCAACGATGTAAAATTTTAATGAGCCCATGGGAGGAAGACTCAGGACTTTCTTCATTTTTTACAGAGTTCGAAGAAGAGATAGACGAATACTCTATAATACTAATCTCTAGATTTTAATATCGAATCGAGATCTGTTCTTGCTCGCTAGTTTTTTCAATTTTAAGGAGTCTGAAAAACTTAAACAATAACTCCATACACCTACCCGTGGATTTTATTATCGAGCCCAAGTTGGTATATGCTCGCCGGTGTTTTCCTGTTTATAGAATCTGAAAAACTTAAACAATCCTCTATATACCCTCTCGTGGATTTCACATCGAGCCCGATTAGGTGAATGCTCACTTGGTGTTTTCATGTTTCGAGAGCCTAAAACCCTAAAGAAGGCTCCAAAAGTCCTTTTTCATATAGTTAGTCTCCTCCCCCAAAAAAGTGTAAAACGATGAGAGAAGAACTCTTCTAGCCACGGATGACTAGAGTATACCTTTTTCGTAGCTAATCCACAAAAATACAGAAAAGGGGTAAACTTATACTTAAGTGGATGTTCCTTCAATTCGTTTAACAAGTTTAAAGAGAACAAGCAAACTCGACAATCTTGTTTGTTTTTGAAAAGTCAAAACAAGGGCTTAAAATGACTTAAAACAGCTTTAGAAATCATAAGTTCATGACCTGCCAGATGATAGAATTCTAGACAGCCAAATTAGTAATATATCGCAAACTCGAAAGAAATTTACTTAATGACATGAAATAATGGGCAACACATACCTAATCTGACATGTCAATGAGGTCTACATACCTTTGACGAAAAAGATATGGTGCAAATTGCAATATGTACTTCACCTAGCTCACCAAAACTTAAAAAGATATTAGTGGATTAAATGAAATATTAAAGGCAAATTGAAACTATACCACATTTAGCAAAGTGGGTAAAAATTTAAAACTAAATTTTATAAATAGTTTCAATTTAAAAAAGAATTTCACCATTTCAAGTTTTAGGGCAAATAGTGGAGTGTGAACCTCAAACTTCTTTTGTTCGTTGCGACCAACTCGGGCTACCAAACCAACTTCTACTTACCCCAAGTAAGTTGTCTCATCCTATACTTTCATTTGCATGCAAATTTTATTAATTTTGGTGGTCAAATTTATTTTTTAGCAAGGTTTTAAATGCGTTTCTGCGCGAGCGGTACTATGTTTGAATAAAAATAGCACACTCAACAAAAGTACGCTAGTTCACTTTCTGCACAGAGGCGTTTGGGATGCTACTGTCTTTTACAAATAGTAGCGTTCACCGCAAATCATAGGGCAAAAATAAAAAATGACCATCATTTAAATGGTTGCTTGGTAGGATGGTGCTTGTATGGCGTGAAAGGGAACATGAGGAGATGGATCGACATGCTTTGAATGATCCATTGACCTTACATGCATTAAGAAGATGTGGCTTGTTAAAATTCTACTAAACGGTCAACATGCAGGCACAAAACCGATTGCTTGAGAGGTTAGTTCAGTATTGGGATGCCAATGCATTGGTGTTCAATCTCCAAGGGGAGATTATGGAATTAACCATTGATGACATCTACTTCATTACAGGTCTCTCTCGAGGGGTATATGTAGTGAATCTCAAAGGGTCCTCTCATAATGTGGGCTCCTTATCCGTGCAAAATTACATTAATACCTACTGTGTGGTGGGTACCGTGAAGACTGGTACCCAAGTTCTTATCTCCACCGTTGCAAGCTTCCCATTAAAGGTCATCTTGAGTATTCTTAACCGGATGGGAGGAAGCACAACACAACACTTGGATTCGAGGAACTATATGCATATGGGCATTGAATGCTTGTGGGGGATAGTGTATGAGTGGTGTTCTAGCTTACTGGAAAACATGAAGCTTCACCTTTCCGGGTGCAAAACCGGGAGGATGAAGAACTTTGGGTATGGAAGTATACTTTCTACCTTTTTATTTGAAAGGGTACCTGCATTGAGAATGGGGATGGACTTTCCCCCACTTAATCCTCGTGAGCCTATGATGTCTCATTGGGGAGACATCTTCCTACGTAGGGGTGGTGGCGAGATCAACTTGTGCTATCATGAGGATGATTTATGGGCATGGTGGGACCGACGGGTACCAGCTCTTGAGAAGTTCCCTTGTGCGGGCATATACTTCCGCAATGATCTTGAGCTGGCTCTTTCTCCAAGGGCATCCTGGGGAGAGATTGGTAAGTTTGTTTTTGAAAAATTATTTAATTTTTTCATTTTATATATATGATTTTAAAATGAGCTTGAAATATTGAACAAAATGTCTTATGCAGATGTTGGGCCGATGTGTCCTAAGGGACACCCTCGTACCTTCGTGAGACTAGTCATAGTAGGAGCAGCTGACACCATGTTGGAAAACATAGAGGGGAATATGAGTCGATTGACTCATGACATTCTGACATACAGGATCGAGCGGATGCCGCTCAACATGCAGGAGAATGTTGTGGGTGTGCCCCCAGCATGGATTCAGCTACTGAGGAAAGTAGCTAGGCTAGTCATTTGCTACAGAGATGTTGTGGCAGAGGCGACAGAGGCAGATGAGGACCCTCCTTCTCCATAGGAGAAGGACATATATATGTATATTATTGAGGCCATCGATCCCATTTTTGTATATTACGACATTGTGACAGACTTATGATTCAGACTGATATATTTTTTTATACGGCTTTATATATACAGTATCGGTGTTATTTACATGTGTGTTATTGTCATTATGCATGAATTGTTTATTATGTATGTGTATGATGCAGATGACAATCTAAAATGTAATTTGCAAATGAATCACCTAATGCATTCAATTTTCTTGGAATATGTTGATATGTGATGTAATCAAACTGTCTCTCAAGTAACTTAATGCGCAAAAACTAACGTAGCAAAACAAGATCTCTAACCTGATAAACACCCATTAATTGAAACACAACTAGCTGCGAGTCGATCCTTACCTCCAAATGTGAAATACAATGGAACAGAGCATCTCAGAGTAGCTATATGGCTGCACTGTATTCAACCACATTGTTCGTTGTGGGACCTAAACAAGCCCCTCCCGAAGAAACCAGTTGGCCAGTTGGTGAGTAAATAACCCAAGCAGTTGCAGCCAACTGATGGGTGTGGAGGTTAGCACCATCAGCAAACCCTATAAAGTGTTCAGTCGAAATTTAAAACACAAAGCAATAGATTCATAAGACGTAACGACAACCATAAACAAAGATAACTCTACAAAATGTACAGCTATAATACATGAAAAGGAACAGCGGCCTAAGCGTAGTACTTCTTCAAATGGAGCCCATTTCTAGGCTTCGACAACTTATTGCCTTCATAATTTGTTAACTCATATGCACCCTTCTTCAGAACCTTAGAAACTATGCAGGGACCGAACCACATGGACTTAAACTTGCCATCTCCTAAAGTGTAATGTCCCCTCCCATCAGTCCAAGCAAGGGAGAGAACATGACACTAAATCCGGGCATCTAGCCCCATATCCATTAAGTAAAACTCATTGATAATAAAAGACATATACATATTCATATTGTAATTAAACACAGCGGAATTAAAATAATCTACATATCTAACATACATTCAAACATTTTCATGACAAACATTAAATAAATACATTGCAGAATTTAACACATGAGAGTACTTATCTTAAAACAAAGTAGTCCTCGAGCAACTAGCTATGCAACTGCAATGTTCCACCCAACCATAGGTCAGTTGTGCTTATCAATCTCTTGATACAACTACCACCCCCGAGCTTGGCATGATTTCTACAAGGAAAAGGGAACAACAGACTCACACATAGCCAAATATACACCAAAATCAGCCAAGCCAATCGACAGTCGGGTTTATCAGGCTGCTAGGAAATGGAAAGGAAGAATCGCTAAGCTAGTCAGCTCAACCACAGAGCTATGGATACCTATACAAGATCTATCCAGCTTGGTTCCCCACAATGCATACACACCTAACTCAAGGAAGTATTCCCTTCACTACTACACAGTCCCTCAGGCCATACCTTCCAATTCTACGTTGTTCAAGGTGTGCATAGAAGAGTAGCCAGCCCTTTTGATCTTCTTGAGAGGTTATTTTCCCCACTAGGTTTATCAAGCCAACTCAGGTCCACTTCCACTCCTAATTTCTTGCTCACAGTTCAAACTAAAACAGGGATGCACAAAATAGAAAAAGTACAAGTGCTGGGCATGAAGAAAACGTTTTTACAGTGAGATGCCCAAAATGGGGTTTCTACCAATTTCATAAAAACGTGGGCAGCCAAAAACAAAAAGCTAAATGAGGAAACAACCTTGGGAAGCCAAATCCATTTTTAGAAAAATTTCCATGGACATTCCAGGGCAAAAACGACCTCCATAACAACACCAAATCATGGTCCTCCTCTCCCAGCCACTGTGTAACAAAAAAATGAGCTCCCTGCCATAGAAAAATGCAGGAAAATGATGAAAAACATGATGGGGAAAGCCCAGCTAGTTCAGAATGCGTGTGAGAGCAAAGGCCATGGGTCAATAATGGCTTTGGGCACCATTTCGTGGGTGTTTTCTTTCCCAAGAAGGAAAAATACGATTTCTCAGGTTGATGGCTTGCCCATACATGAAATTGACTTCCATACCTTCTCATTCCCAAGGCATTAACTACCTCAACCAACTCTTGGAAGAATTAAATGATTAGGTGCATAAGTCAAAATGGGTAGTTGGTGGTTTATGGGTTTTCTCATGAATTTTGGCTTAAAACTATTGGCTCAAGCATTTGAATAATTTTCCTCCCTATTCCTTGTAAAATCATGCCCCCATCTCTTTGTTGCATTGCATAGCTAGTTGTGGGTATTTCATTAAAATTCGTATTTACATGATGTCTTAATTTACATTGTGCTTGTCTAGCACAAGAACCATAGGCATCTATTTTTTAATTGTCGATACATAAAAACACTAAATCAATGGCGGGGCCTTGGCCTTGAGCTCCTCACCATGATTAAATAATAATATTTACATCATTTACGATTTAATGCAATGGTGGTCAAAATGGGGACGTTACATAAAGGTTCCTTGTGCTGGTCATAGAGCAGAACAAGGTCTCCTTCGAGAAAAACCCTAGGTTTGACAGACTTATCGTATTGTCCCTTGACTCGATTCTTATGCGCTTCATTTGTTGTGAGTGCATCATGGCAATGTTCATCGAGATGTTCTAAATGCAGCAAACGTTCTTCCAAGACTGAAGTGTCAGGTAGTAGTTGGACAACCAACTTCAATGAAGGAATCTCGTACTCAACTGGAATGACTGCTTCTATCCCATGAACAAGTTGGAAGGGAGAGAACCTGGTAGCAGTCTTCACATTGGATCGGTAGGCCCAAAGAGCAGGGTACAGCATGATGTGCCAGTTAGTTCTACTGGCATTAACAGTCCTTTGTAAAATTGTTTTCAAAGTTTTATTAACCGCTTTGACCTGACCATTCGCTTGTGGATAAAACGAAGACGAATGTTCCTGCCGAAAACCTAACATAGTGTATAGATCGGTCATCATGTTGATCTGAAAATGTTGACCGTGATCAGTCACAATCTCTTTGGGTACACCAAATCTTGCAATGATCTGGTTGAAAACGAAATAAGCAGCCGTTTCCCCATCTTCCTTAACAGTAGGCATTTCCTCGGCCCACTTGGTGAAGTAGTCGACGACAACAATGATATGATGATGACCTCCAGTGGAAACTGGATTACAGTTCATAAAACCAATCCCCCACTTGGTGAAGGGGCCTGCTGCGATTACAAGATGGAGAGGAGCTAGGTGTGCTCTCATATTCCTGGTGAAAAACTGACATCGCTTACAGCATTTCACACCTTCCACAAAAATTTTGAAGATCATGGGCCAAAAATAACCAGCACATAGTATTTTCTGGGTTGTTTCCAACCCAGAAAGATGACCCCCACAGGATCCACTGTGAGCATCATTCAATATTGTTTCAGCTTCCTCTAAGGTTAAACAACGGTGTAAGATTGAATCTATCCCACATGTGTACAAAGTGTCGAAAATGATGAGATAGTTCTTCACATGGCTCTTAAGTTTGCGTCGTTCATCCCTAGAGAAAGTGGTGGGACACCTCAAAGTTTGGAGGAATACCAGGATATCCCCATACCATGGGTCATAGGATGCAATGAGAAATATATGTTCATCTGGGAATGATGAATCTTCCTCAACGTGTACTATGTCACTAGGAAATTCATAAATCAGTTCAGCGAAACCAGTGATTTCTTTGACTTAACGGACTGAAAAACCAAGTCAAATTCTTGCAAGATTACAATCCAGTTATTGAATTTCCCACCGATGATACGTCGAGTGAGAACATATTGAAAAGGATTGAATTCCGCAATCACAATGGTAGTTCGCAATAAGATGTAGTGACTTAGCATCTGTACAGCATGGACAGCAGCTAATGCCAACTTCTCCACGTAAGAATACTTAATCTTAGGAAATATCAAGGCACGCGACAGATAATAAATGACATGCTCTTGGATCTTGTCATCCTCCCGAACAAGTACTATGCCGATTGTGTATACTGATGTAGCCAGATATAGAAGGAAATCCTTCGTATAGTCTGGCATGCTCAACAAGGGGGGGACGAAAGTAATTCCTTTTTCAAGGCCTCAAATGATGCTTGAACAACCTCATCCCACAGAAAGTAGGTGTCTTGTTTAAGCAGTCTCATGAAACCTTTTGTAATTTTGGCATAGTTAATGATAAAGCGTCTCAAGAAGTTGGACATGACCTACAGACTTTGAAGTTGCCTCAGGGTTCGAGGAGGAGACATATTTTCAATCGCCTCAACTTTCAATGGATCAACCATTATGCCACGACTGGATACTATGAAACCCAGTAATTGTCCAGACTCAACGCAGAAAACACATTTATTCGGATTCAATCGAATCTTGTAGTATCTGCATCATTCAAACACAAGTCTTAGGTGGTCAGGATGCTCCCGTCTCTTTTGAGATCACGTTGGGAGATCATCCAGGTAAGGTTCAACTACGTGCTTGATGTCATGAAAAGCGAATTTCATTGCCCGCTAAAAGGTAGCTCCAGCATTCTTCAGGCCAAATGGCATCTTCTGATAGGAAAAGGTTCCCCAAGGACAAATAAAATATGTCTTGTGTTGTTTTTCAGGTTTGATCTGTATCTGATTATATCCTGAAAACCCTCCATGAAAGAAAACATTTCATGGCCCACACACACGTCAATGATCTGATCTATAAACGACGTGGGGTAGCTATCTTTCGGACAAGCTTTATTTAGGTTCCTGAAGTCAGTGCAGACTCTAATGGTTCCTTGCTTTTTATCTACCAAATAGGATTTGAAATCCATTCCATCATAGCTATCGGATAGATGAATCGGGCTTTAAGCAATTTCTCTACTTCTGCCTTGATGGCAGCTTCTTTTCAGGGGTTAACTAGACGGAGCTTTTGTCTCACAGGTTTAGCATTTGGGTAAGTTGTGATGGCGTACTCAACAATGGCAAGTTCGATGCCTGGCATTTCCTTGTATGACCAGGAAAAAACATCACGGAATTATTTAAAGAGATTGGTATACAAAATGATCTCCTCAGGAGAACAGTCTGTTCCAATGAAAATATTTTCCACAACTCCAGTTTGATGGAAATGTTGATTGGAATAGTTCTCGATATATTTTCCATATTCCCTTTGGCATAAATAGATTTTGAAGTAGAAGGGATAGAGGACAAATCAACATTCCCACTAGGTCTCATAGAAAACTCACCTCTCTCGATCCTATCCAGATCAGGAAGAAAATAAGACCTGTGGTGCATGTGTTCCCAAGGATGGTCCAGGCCGATCATAGCTTCCAAAATGGCCTCATCGAAGGGCAGAACAGTGTCTAGACAGTCAAAAGAGTGGATGGAGTCTACTGACCATGCGGGGGCATAGTCCATATCTGACTCAACAGAGACCAACGCAATCACGATATGTTATGTTGCAGCATGTTGCGAATCTAAGTAGGCCATTTTTACAATGGATAAGGGCACAACTGGTTCTGATTCAGTGGGGAGAATCCATGGATCTGTCGTTGGATTGACTGTGAAAATATCAAACGAAGAACATTCTTCAGAACCAACAAAATGAACAAGAGCAGGTAGGTCGAAATTTCCCATTAATGACCCATAGGTCCCTACTCGTAAACTCTCACTCGTTGGGTGAGACTGATCAACCATCAGAATTTTTAAATCCGACGAAGCCTGGTTGTTTTTCTGAGAAAACAAAATTTGATCGACTGTGACGATCTTTCCTTCATGAGGGAACATTATGACTCAAAAAATGGACAATGGCACTGCTTGAATTGCATACCTCCTGCTCCTACCTAACAGCAAGTTATAGTCAAGTGGAGCATCCAGAACTTCAACCTCTACCGATACTAGTTTTCCCGCAAGTTCAACGTCAAATGATGGTAAGACTTAGTTTGGACAGAAAGATCTTCCATCAAAGGCGGTAATCACCGTGTTCGAGGGAGCTAACTCGGGTTCGCACAAATCCTTCCAGCAAGAAATGGACATTACGCACGTAGACACGCCCTTATCTACAACAGCTCGTCCAATTGTCTTGGGACCATGGACTACCTCTATTTGGAGAGCAACGTGGTACGGAAACTAGAACTTGATATTACTCATATCAAAATGAGAAAGCATATTGGATGAGTCTATGCTCCCAATCACTGCAAGAAGTGCACTTTGTTGCAATGGGAAACAATGCAGTACTTCTAAAGTGGACATGGCACAGGGAGTTTGGGCTAAATCTTCCACAACATTGTAGTTGGGAGCAGCCCACGCATTAGGGTTGTGCACAGCTCATTTGAAGACACCTTTTGGGATCTTTGGCAACGAATCCACCGGTCTCTCTATGTGGAGAGGGGTAGATGACTCGAGAACATCCTTTTGTTGCGGATCCGAGGTATAGTTTCTAGCTCAAGTTTGTAAAAGAGAATCCAAATTAACCATATTAATAAACAATTGATCAGCAGATGAGGCATGATGAGTGCCCCCAGCACTAGAGTTGCCAGAAGCTGAACCTTGCCCGTGAGGGAAAGGGTCTTTTAAGACAGCAGGTTTCTTTTCACAGAGCAGCTTCTGGGATTCTTCCATTAGAGGGAATTGATGGGTAAGGTGATCCTCTTTGCATAGTTTGCAAGGAAACTTCATTTTATTTTTCTCCTTCTTTCCCTCCTCGGCATTTTCCATGTTTTTGGGATTTTGGTGGTTCCCCTCCCCTTTCTTGCCCTTCTTTTTGTTGTTGGGTTGCCGAGGGCCCTTCTGATTCGTCTGCACTTGTTGTACAGATTATGTTTGCGAAGGGGAGGATGCAACTAAAGTTGCTTCTGCAGCAAACTGTTTGACAGATAAGGCGTGAACCTGTTTAGTTAAAGCATCAAACACTGCAGAATCTACCGAACCCACTATGCCATTAGCATGTGGTCCAGGCTTAGGTTTACCTAGATCTGTGTTAGATCTCGGTGCGTCGAGAATAATCTCATATAAGAGCCCAGACTGAGCATATACTAGATCAAGCTGTTGGGTTCTAAGGATAGCTTCCTCTTCAGAGGACACCCCAGAAGTTGCTACTTCCTTAGAAATGTAAGGAAGGAGTGATTTAAGATACCACTCTAATAAGAACTCTGGAGGGATGTCAGCTTTAATGAGTCTCTTCCTCCTTCGCCACTCCTGAATATGGTCAACTAAATGAGTGGCCTTGTTCTGTCGAAAGGTTGGCAGAAGATCTGTACCATCATCATACCGGAAAGGAAGTTGGAAGTGGTATAGAAAAACAGTAGCTAGATCCCATAAGGTGCCATAAGCGGTTGTGGGCAGTTCAATGTACCATTTAGCTGCAACACTAGTCAAGGTTCTTTGAAAGAGCCTCAATCTGATGGAATCATCGTTCAATGAATTAGAAGAGAACCAGAGATGAAAAGTAGTCACATGATCATCAAGATCCTCCCCATTCTTGCCTTCGAACTTTGGGATGTCAGAAGGCAGCTTGGTCAGGACAGGTGGCCATGTGGGGTGAAGCCGCACCGGATCGTTAGTGAGTTTTGAAAGTTCTGGAAAATTTGGAGTTGCCAGAAAAGGTAAACGAGGTCTTGCCGATGGCCCTTGGTTAGCATGGTTTTGGTAGGTAGAACCACCTAAATCCTGACTCATGTACTATTGCTTGGGGTTTCCCCCAGCCACCGATTGTGAAGAAAACGCATTGCTAAAATTTCTCCAACCAAAAGAGAGAGGGTTATTCCCTTGAGTGTGTGTCCATTACGGCTGAGTGTTAGCCCCTCCATAATGTAGGTTAAAAGCATTACCACCTCCTCCACTAAACAGTGAAAAATGGATACTCCCTACAGGTATATGAGGAGTCTACACATTGGCACTACTACATATGGGCGGATTTTTCCATGAAATATATCCACGTTTTCAACATTCGTGGGTTAAAAAAATTAATTTTTATATTTTTTGTTTTTCAGGGTGGAAAAACCATGGCAATATCCACGCTTCGTAATGTTCCACGAACTTTCATCGATATAGGGATGAAATTTTTTCATAATTATACTTTGCTTTCATTGCAACCACTCCTCTATTGCAATGATCTTCAAATTGTTTCTCCTATTCTTCATATTTTCTATTTATTGACATAAACTCTTCTTACTAGAGAAATTTCTACTTCTCCATGATGAACACATCATGTATTCCTTCATCATCTTCATCTTCAATATTTCTAGTTATCTACTTTGCATTTTCACTTAAACATCTTATTCCATGACAAACACGTTGTGTATTCCTTCATCATCTTCCTATTCAAGATCTCTCTACTACTTTGCATTTTCATCTCAACAACTTATTCACTTTGGCAACATCATTGTTTCATGTTTTATTTGGTCCATTCCACTTTCTTTTATTTTGTTGCACATTCCACTTGACCTACAACAAAATCAACACAAAATGTTATGGGATATTCATATTATATTATGTGCTCGTGTGCTCCTGGTTTGCAGGTGTACCTACGGGGGTGTCTACCTATGATGTTCTTTTCGCAAGTCTCGCACTTAAATAATACTAATGTTTGTAATGTTTGGGGGTTGTCACCTTGAAATTCTTTGTTGGAAGTTAAAGTCCTTATTGAGCTTTCAAAGCATGTTGAACCTGCCATTACTTGTTGCCTTTACACACTACTTGGGGTCCTTATAATACTCCTTGCATTTTTCAATTACTTCATTTGTCGTGAGTGCTCCACTACTATAGGGATCATGACTTGTATCTAAAATTTGGTTTGGTGAGGGCAATATTAAAATTAACTCTACCATAGCACATGGTCACGTTGCCAACTAAGCCAGGGGTTTTCTTCTTGGTTTCTACACCATCGAGGGTTTTGTTGTCATAGTTCGTTTGTTGGAGTCTGTATGTTGGATGAGCCAGAGGGTTTCATGGTCTGACCTGAGCTTGGCTCATGGTCATCCCACCACGAAGGTTGCATATGCAGGAATGGTGACAACTACACACGCAGGTAATACCCTTCTTGTCTTTCTTGTTAATTTGAATTGATACGAATACAAACTTAGGTTCTGACCGGTATATTTTTACTTACTTGGCAGGTAATATTTTGTCCCTCTCCATTTGCGTGGTTACTGGTTGATGGTACAGGTTTAGACTTGGAGGCATTTGCAATTGGTAAGCTCAAAGTCCACATTTCATTACCTCTTCCTCTCGCCTCTGTGGATTGTTTTGTGTTTGCTACGAGGAACCTTGTGAGCCCGATTGGGTTCACTGCGACTAGCATTGAGTTCCTGGAATCGCCGTTGGCTGGATTATTGCAAGAAATGTATTTATTGTGTAATGCAGGCCCTAGAAGGTCTTAGTGGAATATTTTGGGTCATTCAGCTCAATGTCTAAAATTTCGTTGAAGCTTGTGGATAAAATAGTAATAATAATAACACCCAATATGAACTGGGATTTGCTTTCGAAACCTATGTTTGTTTAAAAGGGCTCGGGATTTACCTTCTATATAAAATGGTGAATGTTTGGTTCTCTATTTAATCTCTGTGTTTTCCTATGTATAAGATCCAAGTGTATGCATAGAAGAAATGGAGTTTAAGAAGGTCGCCCTGTTTTCCTGTAGCATGAGAATCTATAAATGGTAATTGCTGATAGATATTCCATACTAAATAAAATCGTTTTGTTCTTATGTGTAGGCGATTTAGTTTAAACGTTTCTGTTTCCCAAGATACTTTTGCCTCATGTCTAAATTATTTTCATGGGACCAAGGATTTTGTAATTCTAGCTGGGGTTTCGATACCTGACTTGGGCGTCTATCGTTTTCTTGGTGTCAATGTGGGATTCGATCCTTGGATTCCGTCAGGTTTCTTGAGTTGCAATATAAACCTTAGAGTCTGCATCCATAGGGTTTGAGCAGTAATAATCCTTGAAGGTTCTGTTGTGTTCTGATATGGTTTCAATCAATCGTGTTTACTATGTAATGTTCCCATAATTGATTTCCCGAGTGATTTAAATTATGAGCTTTGGTTCTTTATTTACTACTACGTTTCTGGAATTTCATAAATAGAGATACAAAAGAGTTTAAATGGGTAGAATGTTAAATGGATTCGATCCCAGTTCCTGCGTTTGAAACCCAATGCTTGTTTGTATTTAATGTATGCGGTTTTGATGAAATATGGTTGTGGTGCTGATGATTGTTAATTCATTTGATTGAAAGATGACTGTGTAAAAACCTCCTGCGTTTTCATTAAAGTTGTAAAAGGAATGGAATGCCTGATTCTACGTTTGCAAATCGTAATTTCCTTGATATGGTTGAAGCACTAGATCTTTATAATGATTTGGTCGATGTTAGATATCGTACAGTTGTTAATAGTATGAAAGTACACCTAGATTTAAAGATCAGCAATGAGTAATACTATTGTATTCTCCTTCCCTAATCGATGTGTGGTGTATCTAGGATATTAGATGATTGTTTTCCACTGTTATCATTTCTATTTGGTGATTCTCCAACATAAAGAAGGGACGGCCCTAAATGTTTTAAAGAGAACCTAAGAAATCCCTACACAATAACTAGTAATAAAATTCAGACATAAAGAAATATAAGTATTTAAAACAAGATAATAACTCTAAATTTATTCCTGGGCTGTTGTCTAGCACAGGCTAGCTTGGCTAGACCTGCTAGACCCTCCACTGGATTCTAGGAAGAACCTCGAATTTGATAAAAAAAATTGGTAATGGACAATGTTGCAATATTTATCTACAACCAGACATCAAAAATTCCAGCCACACTACACTTTCCATTATCAAAACGTCCCTACGATTCAACCATTTGTCAAACTTTACATCAAAAGAAACGCATCAAGTATTATAGAGATTCGTAATCCAAAAACATAGTTTCACATATCCACACATAGGTTCCCATAATTCAATCATCATCTGCATTTTATTTATGGGTGCCAATCCCAAATTTCATGGATCGAACCCCATCCCCAATCAAGGGCGCATCACATCACAACAAATCTATTGAAATACACATTAACCTTAAACTGATCCTACGTTAGCCAAACCATTCATCTTTCTAAACAATAAAATAGAAATTCATAGGAGGAATTGGGATTTCATTCTTTAAAGACTCACAGAAGTCAAACGCAATCGATACCACTGGAATACTTCAACAGACACGATTTATTCCCACTTTAAATTCTTAACCTCACACATAGCATACTTACGAAGGCCACGACTACACACGAGTACAAACGTAGGCTTAAGATTACATCATAAAGCTTGAAAACTCTAAATGGGTACTTCCCCAGTTCACGTTTCCAAAACTCATAACCTAGGATAGGCGCCCATACTTTTTCGAAAACTGATAAACCACAAGTCTAGGTATCAACCCTTGGAGTAGCTCATCTTGCCTAGGATCATTTATGAAAATGTAGACTCAGGATAAAAGTATCACCGGTATCAACGAAATACAAATCTATCATTCAACATCCCAATCATCTAGCTATAGGATAAGACTATAACATCGCATACATTCTCATAAATTATGCCATAGGAAAGAAATACACAAGACAAAGCCAGGGTATGTATCACATTTAATGTTTGGTGTTTCATGTCTACTTTATATGTGTTTAGAAGATTGTGCAGTCATGCAATGGTTATCTGTGTAAGAAACTTACATCTCGAGGACCAAATTCAGCACAGGGACCACACAAGAGTGCTGAAGTTGATAGAGATCAAAATTATGTTATAAAATATTTTACTATTGTTTTAGCACTAGTCAAAAATTTCGATTGTAATTGTGAGGAAATTTTGATTCTGTAGACCATATTGCTAAATTGAAAGGTAACACAGGTGGATTTTATTTTCTATAGTATAAGGTACTATATTTGTACCCACACTTCAGATCTGATTTTTGGTTTAATGTTGACGTGGAGATCTTCAACTATACCTCTCTTATTATTATTTGATCAATAGAGAGAAATGAGGGATATTTTTATTTGGCATCCCATGACCCTTCCTTATACTGTGATGATAAACTTTCAGGTTATATTGGACGGCTGTACATTTGAGAGAGATATGATTGGTTGTACCTTCCCCACCTTGTTTGAGATATGATTGGTCTTGTGGTACCTTATCTTTCACTTGTGTTTAATGGGGTCATTTACCCTCCTTGAGTAACTTTTTTAAAACCACCTTGTTGAAGTTTTGCTCTTATAGAGTAATATGGTTGTTTGGCCACATTTGGAGCATACCCTTGGTTCTAAGGGTCATGGGTCCCAAGGCTACCACCTTCAGGCTTGAAGTGTAGCTGACAATGGAAGACACAAGTGTAGTTTATTACCACCATGCAAATTTAATTTTACCTTTCAATTCCCATCACAATTTCCTCTCATACGACGTCCCACAACCATTTCTCTTGACACCCACTCTTAATTCATTCTGTATGCATTTCACTATGAAACCGTCTCAGATTCTCACTGTGTTTTCCCTCAATTAGTTTATCAATTCAGTATGACCCACGTCGACCGTCCAAGGAGTGTTACCAACGATCTTGAGTTTCATCCTGGCAGCGATGACGATTCATGGTATTATGTTTCCCTTCGGCTGCAATATGGAAAACTCAAAGTTCACTACGAAGGTTTGTCTGACAAATTAGATGGTTTGGGTTCTGTAACCCCGGTTCCATTTAGGGACACATTGAGGAATTTCTCCTGGGGTACGGAACCCAAACCATCACATTTGTCAGACAAACCTTCGCAGCTAACTATGAGTTTTCCATATTGCAGTCGAAGGGATTAAACATAATACTATGAATCATCACCATTGCCAGGATGAAACTCAAGACCGCTGGCAACACTCCTCGGACGGCGGGCGTGGGTCATACTGAATTGATAAACTAATTGAGGGAAAATGCAGTGAGAATCTGAGACAGTTGCATAGTGAAATGCATACAGAATGAATGAAGAGTGGGTGTCAAGAGAAATGGTTGTGGGACGTCGTATGAGAGGAAATGGTGATGGGAATTGAAAGGTCAAATTAAATTTGCATTGTGGCAATAAACTACCCATGTGTCTTCCATTATCAGCTGCACTTCAAGCCTGAAGGTGGTAGCCTTGGGACTAGACATAGGTCGCAAGTGAAGTCCTTATCAATGTGATTGTAAGGCACTCTTTGAAGGTGAAGTCCACAATTTTAAGTCTTTTTCCTCATTTTCATGCCTTTTTGTAAGACAATAAGGAGGGTAGTGGCATCAACATTGAAAATGGTTTCCATCCAAACCTATCAAGTGTACTTTTAGGTCAGCAGTATTCTTGACTCCGAACTGTAGCAGCTGTTTGGTCATTCTGACCCTGTAAATCCTTAGATTTACAGGGTGATAATGGCCAAACAGCTACTACAGTTCAGAGAAAATAATTATCCTGACCTAAAAGTACAATTTATAGGTTTGGATGGAACAGATTACCGTGGACATCTATACTGTCGTATTTTTTGTTTAATGTTGACGTGGAGATCTTCAACTATACCTCTCTTATTGTTATATGATCAATATGTTTATTTTATTACTTGTTACTGATTGAGTTATTAAATACTTGTTGTACCTTCCCCACCTTGATTGAGTTATTATTGGACTTCTGGTACCTTGTCTTTGACTTGTGGTTAATGCGGACATTTACCCTCCTTCATTTTGTTTATACCACCTTGTTGAATTTTTGGTCTTATAGAGTACTTGACTTTGATCACCTGTGATCAGTTGTGGTGTGTTGATAATCACTTCTTTTATGCTGAGACTTGGTTGAAGTTTATAATTTTTGTGACTTTATTTATGTTGAGTTATGTACTGTGTGGCTTGACTATCATTGACCTAATCAACTCCAGTCATTTCTCTCTCTCTTGTTTGTACACACCCTCTTGTAGGGTCAGCTGGTTCCTAGAGAACACTGGCCTCTCCGAGGCACAAACAGTCTTTTCTGAAAGTAACACTTCTTAGTATATTTTCAAGATAAGTTTTCCATAAATTCAAAGTTGGAGCTATTGGACCTATCATCATCACTCTTTATAATTTTATTACTGCCCATTACATCTTGAGGACCAACTTCAGCACAGGGACCACAGAGGACTGTTGAAGTTGATAGAGATCAAATTTATGTTGTAAAATATTTTAGTGTTGCTTTAGCACTATTCAGAAATAGTACCACACTTCATATTTTATTTTTGGTTAAATGTTGACGTGGAGATCTTCAACTATACCTCTCCTATTGTTATATGATCAATATGTTTATTTTATTACCTGTTACTGAAAGAGATGAAATTTATGTTATAAATGTTTTACTGTTGCTTTAGCACTATTCAGAAATAGTACCATTTTATCATGCAGCTGTAGAATTGTTATGTTACTGTACCTTTCTTTCATCTGTGTGCTAAATTGTTGTAGTATCATGTGGACTGTGTTATCCTGTTTGAGGTCTGTACTTAACTTTTCCTCTCTCGAGGTACTTTCATGTTCCCTTGGTGTTATATATATGTTTATTTTATTACATGTTACTGAATAATAGTTTATCGTTTTAGTTTGCTTGTCAGTGTAACTCATTATAATATGTTGATATGGGAGTTATGAACATACCAAAGAGCTTGTGTTAAAAACTTACTGGTTGTACATTTGGAGTTCTTGGTTACAAGAGGTAAGAATGCATGTGAAACTTAGTGATCATCTGTTAGGTAGACTTAGATCATCTTTTCTTATTTGGAAAATGATAATGCATTCTTTTTCCAATTCTTAAGAGCTTGGTTTCAAATTTGCATCTAGGTACGAGAGTTGTCCATATTATCAGTCTAAACAACTTGGGTATCATTTGGGGTGTCAAGTGATTAACCATATATCCCCGGTTTGTTAGTTTCCTGATCTTATGATTCCTGTGTAAACACGGGTATCGATTACCATATCATAGTATTTAAGATGTTGATTTCCTTAAGTTGTAAGAATCTGAGAAAGAAAATAAAGATGATGGATCGGCTTGGCATAGTCAATTACAGATTTGATAATTTCCTTCATTCCCTTACGCAAATGATTCCAGTATACATTATATAGGCAGTCCAGTATAATTATCTTTCATTTTTCTCCCCAATGCCAAATGATCTTTGTGCACTTTTTATTTGAAATGAAATCTTAATCAAATAAATAACTCAGCAAAAAGTGTCATGTTTGTACCTCCATGTCTTAATCATGTTCAACTTCTCCTTATGCTTTTGTTGCAAGATCTGAACCTTCAAACACCTGTTCTTCTTTTCCAATATCTTGAGCTATTTGCATAGGTCTCTAGGATATTTGTCCCTGGTGAAAGTATGTTCTGCATAGTGTCCATTCTAGTATGTATGCTTTCCCGTGAACTTGTGCATTGAGAGTACTGTTGACTATTGCATCTGGAGTGAGATTTTTTGGATGACTTTTGGTGCTTTATCCTTCCATAATAGTGAGAAGTGATACCATTGAGTTATGTATCAGTCTTCCTGAAGAGAAGCATTGTGTTGTGCATTGATGAACTGAGTTGAATACTAGTGAATGGACCTAAGTGGAGTGTCCCAAATGTGAACTGGAGAAAACCCAGTGGAGAACCCTAATATGTGTGTCCTTTATCTATTACTCCATGAAAAACCTAGTACAAATATTTCTGCAATTATGTAGAGTTATTGATATTGCTGAAAATTCCCTCTATTGGTGTGAATTTCCCTATGAAGTTAACATTGTTTGATGCTGTGGGTGAAACCTCATCTAGTGAAGACCTCTCTCCAAGCTGGGATGATGACTGGAATGTTGGAACAAATTGAAACAATGAAGATGGTGAGAACCCTAGACCATTCTACTTCTACATTTTTTGAGATCTATGTGGACTACCTCACTTCTTTTGAATAGAGATAAAGATTGGTTCTATTGGTTGTGCATTGGATGAGTGGTAAGTAGTGGAATTGGATTTATTTTTATATCACAATGATTGCATGCTGAAAATGTGTCACAATTATAAGAGTCAGAGTGCACAATATAAGAGTCGGAATGCGTGAGACTGGTGAACCATTAAGTGTTGGACAACTTGATATCATGGTGACTCCATTGTGAATACTGATAATGCCACATTGTGGAGTGAAAGCCTTGGAGAATGCCATATCTATAAAAGCATCATAATCCCAATGGAAAGAATATGAAGGATCATTGGAGCCATGTGGAAACCCCAAACTACAATGCTACTAGGATGACTGGTGAATGTGTTGATCCCACTCTTCCACATTTGGCTTAAATCTTCATTTCTAAAGGACTGCTTATACATGGAGTGCAAACTATGGACCGATATTACCTTTGTGGAAGACTGTGTTAGGGCACTAGAAAATTTGGAGACTTGTAGCATTCAAATAAAAGTGGCGTGAACCCTAGATTCATTCCATTTTGATGGATCCTTCAAAGTCGACCTTTGTTGAATTTATGGTGTAACACAATGCAGCTAGATTATTGATGATTACTTCTAAGTAGTGTAACTCATTATAACAGTTTTGAATATACCAAAGAGCCTGTGTTAAGAACTTATGGGTTGTACATTTGGAGTTCTTGGTTTCAAGAGGTAAGTATATTTTAGACTGACTAATGTATATCCATGGAATACTTTTTCCTGGAAATTTGTTTTTATTGTTTCTATTGGAATTTGTGTTGTGGAACTAATGTGAATTGTGTTCACTATTATTAGATGATACAGGGAGGGAACATACTACCTTAAAGGTGTTTGATTGTTATGGCATTCTTGTTTTTTTTTAAATGTTTTTTGGCACATTGACTTTTTGCTCACATCGTTCAAGAAAATTTTATAACCCTGCACTGTAATCACAACATCTAACTACATGGAAGTTGAGACACTGTTACTTTATCACATGTGCATGTGCTCTCTGTTTCAAATAAACTTCAAACACATTTTTGTAACTATAAATTCAATAAGTGTTTCCATCTCAAACTTGATTTAGACTATGCTAACAACTATTTGCTTGTGATATGACTATATAATATGCATTCTAAGTTATCATCTTTCCCTCGCATCAGACACGGGACCTTAGATTGATGTTGGTTTAGAATGTGACAAGGAGGAGATTCTGGTGGTTACCGAAAGTTGGAGTTTCGATGGCGATCAGATCACCATTCAACTGCTATCCACATGTGCTTAAGACTAGGGCTTACAATTCTTCATGTTTATACATTTAGTTCAAGTTCTTGAGATATATATCTAGGACTATGTTTGTTGTTTACAAGCTCATGAAAAGTTTGATGATAAATGACTGAGAAATTTTTATTAAGAAGTGAATAGAGCTAAGGTATAATTCTTTGTAAGACCGAGCTCATACATTGCAAAATGTTGTTTAAGCCTTATGATTATTCAAAGGACACAAGGATGTGAAATATGAGCTTGAAGAAGAACAATTTGCAAAGCATTGAAACATATTGATAGCATATTTGAAGGACTTGTGTTATAACTTGAAGACTAAGCATATTCTTTGTGCAAATTGAAGTTGAGTTTGAATAGTGTTATGGGAGAACATCAGTTATATCTTGAAGACCGAGCCTATTCTTTGTGACCAAATTGAGTTTGAGTTTGAATGTTTGTGCCATTAAAAGACAAAACTTGAAGTTGAAGAATTGATTGTTGAAAAGGGATAAGTATGAAAATTACTTGAACAAATTTTATTTGTGTTATTGCTTATCATAAAGACTTGGTAACTACTTTAAGGAATACAATGCAATATTATTTGTTTGATGAAGTTTGATAGAATTGGAAACCATCACTAAGTAGACTTGTTTGCAGATCTGAAAGGAATCATTGATTTGATTGTAGATGTAAGAGCTAGTTCATGAGAAGTGCTTTTAGTCTATCTGAAGCAAATCTATGACTGTATCGTCGCATTCAATTTATTTTTTTTAACTTCTAGGTATCGTCTCTATATCGACGAACATCAATGCAAGCTATAGAAATGTTTCGACGCAGTTGTTGAACCTGCCACGAAAGTTTGTGAATGCCAATGTGGATACTACGGCGATGTTTTGTGGAACTATTAAATATATTCCACGCAGATGCCAAACCTGCCACAAAAGTTTGGGAATCCATGCGTGGATACTGCGACGAACATTCGTGGTAGGTTAAGCACCTGCGTGGAAATTTATAGGAGTTGTGCGTCGATATAGCGACACAATTGCGTGCCAAGATTCATTTTCCGTAGATATGCGAACTGTTGTGTTGTTGACATGTGGCAACAACGAAGCGTTGTTATTTCCACGATGTGGAATTTTCGTCTCTATATCCACGGATCTCTTCCCACGAAAAAAAGACCCCGATCGTTGCAACAAGGACGACAATTCATGGCTATTACAACGCAATTTCGTGGAAAATTAGACCATATGTAGTAGTGTGGAATGATGTACATTATGACCTGTGTAGGGGTTAAACCCAGGTGTAGATGTAATCGACGGCACAAGCATCGAGCCTACTATAGCTGTGGATAGAGTGGGCATCGAGCCTACAAAGAGCATGGAGGGGGCTATGTGCCCTCCAAACCAAGGGAAACCTTGTCCGAAAGGAGCAGTCTGTGGAATTCCCTGGGATCGTTGCATGAAAGGAGATGAAGTTGATGGTATCGAGGATATCCAAGTGATAGGAATCTGAAAAGGTCCAGCAGTAGTACCAAAAGGGGTAGCTATTGTCGAAGGTTGAGAACTAGACATCCCTATGGTACTAGTACTAAAACTAAAAGAAGGATTTGAGGTAGATGTAGCCTGCAACGAGGTGGATACCGACATGCTTGCAAACGAATGAGAGAGATCTCTCGTAACCATGGCAGTAGAAGGAGTTTGGGGAACTCCAGTTTCATCTCCGAAAGTATCCATGTGATAACCAAGGGTAAACCAATACGCACTATACTCAGGTTGGCCTACAGAGTCTACAGTTATGAGTAATGGATCATTTGGTCTAGTCAGGGGAGGGTTGAAAGGAGTTCTAAACTCTCTAGAATTTAAATCCTCAACCTCAACAGTATCAAAGACATGTTGATCCCGAATTCTGGGTTGTGGTTCTCCATGTACTTATGTTTCACCCGTAAGTTCGTATGAACCACGAGAATCCGTCCTCCAACGTCGCAGTGGTGGTGGAGGCTCCACAATGAGTGGGGGGAGGTTTTGCAACCTCCGAGACCTACAAAGAGGTTGGTCCTCCACAGCTATATAAAAATCAAACTAAGTATAAAACCTAGTGGCCCCTAAACGACTAGGGATCAAACAACATACCACTAAAATTTTCCTAAGTGATCAAACCAGGTAAAAAAGGCTAATACTCTCAGAAGCAAGTCTGGGATGATGAGGGCCCAGCAAAAACTAATAGAGTATCGACATTCAGTTACACGACATCCAATGGAGGTCCTTTGGTTGCAAGCGTTTGAATCACCAAACCGCCCTCCCGGGATTACTGCCAAAGGGTTACCTTCCGCGTCTGTCCAAGGTGAAGTGGAAATATCCTTCCACTCTACCTGTTTAGAGCCCTAGGGTTATGATACTAAGGATACCACAAATACGAAAATACCTGTTGGAACAGTCCTCATCCTAGCCAAGACGCATGGGCAGGGTAACAAAGCCCGAAATCCAAAAGCACTTAAAAGTACTAGTGGACCCTCATACGCGAATCAGCTCTGGGTTATGTTTGAAAGGAAAGTGAGGGGGTATCCTCAACAGTTCCAATCGCACATGGCCTCGTGCTTAACTCTGGTTTGAGTAGAGAATTCCCAGGATATTTTGATATAGGTGGGTTTACCTAATAGATTGTCTTACTACAATTGTTGAGTAATGAAACCGATTTCGGGTAGTTTAAGGTGATTTACCCTGAAACACTATCCTAAGCTAGTTGATGATGTGTATACCTAAAAAGAAAAAGTTGCTAGTTAATTTTATTAAAATTTCTTTTTAGAGGCTACTTTTTACTCAAGAAGGGTACTGAAGTGTGTGGAATGGTTTCGACAGAAAGCAAAGTGCGTATAAATAATGCTTTTAAAACTTCACAAAGACTCTTTTTCTTTTTCGTTTATGTTTTTTCAAAACAAGAAATAGGCAATCTTAAGCATAATTTTTTTTTTAATTTTCAAAGCAAGACAATCTATGCTACTTCGAAAAATGATGATAAATCTTACTACTAAGCTACCAAATTCAATTTTTGTCTTTTCTTCTATTTTCAAAAGAAAATGAACTTTGAAAAAATGCACAAGTAATACCTAACGAAAAGTGTGGGTAAAGATAAACAACCTAAAGGCTTAAAGCAATCGAATCAAAAGACCGAAAAAGACTTGACCTAGCGAGTTGTTTTGATGGAAAAAACTCTAAGCTTGGAACATGATGTAAAAGAAGAAAGGAAAATAGATGCATGCAATGGAAAAATAGGCCAAGAGGCTGCTCCTAAGCACCAAAACCCAAGAAAACACCCGCCAAACAAAAGAGTAGGTAACCAAACCAAAGGTAACCCTACTGCCAAACAAACTCAAAAGGAAAAGCTAAGAAAGGCTTAAGCCGAATGAGACTGATCTGAATAGGAATCAGAAGGTATCCAGACCAAAAGAATTTTCAAGAACCACCCTAAGAACTCAAACTGGAATCAAAACCTTTAAAAAAAAGCAAGACTCATTAAAAGTGTGCAGCTGTTGCACCGGACAACAAGTGTTGAGTGCGCAGGTCTGCAGGAGTGCAACACACATCTAGGGAAAAAAGTGTGCTACTGTATCTATCGAATAGTCACACACAACTTCAAAAAAGGCTTAAAAAAAAAGAAAAGACACCTACACAAGTGTTGAAGCAGGTAAAGCAATCTAAAGGACTTCAAAGAGGTAAACAAGACTCAAGAAAAGACAAACATGTCTCAGTAATCAGTCAGGGAAGCAAGGAAAATGCCAAAGTAGAGCCAACAACCTGGAAACCAAACCTTAGTGGAAGGATTAGACCTACAGGAAAAATGCGCTACTATCTAGTATAAAAACCAGCACCTGCAACAAGAAATGAGCTACTATGCTTCAGAGAAACTAGCGCACAGTGCAGAAGATGCGCTATTGTGTGTACAACAGACCAGCACACAAGGACCTAAGCCAATAAATAGAGCTTTTCTCAGTCAAACTGAAATGAATCAAGATAAAAAAGAACTGCAAAGTAACCTATAAAAAACCTCTCAGAAAACAAAAAGACCGAATAAACTGGAAGAAAACCTAGCAAGGTCCCCTAGAGCAGAAAACAACCAGTTAGTCCCCAGTATAGTCGCCAGTTCTGTTGTGTAGGAAAATACCTTATAGTGAGGGAAATGACACTACCAACTTACATGGGGTGACAGGTAAATACATTCATGTTTTGCATTAATTACTACGAATGGAAAGAGTTTAGGGTTCCAAAAGTTGTACCTTTTTAATGATGGCTAGTCCTAGCTTTCGCCCAACCTTCCACAGTGGTGAACCTGCAAAACAAGTTAACCTTCCTCAATGTATCTTGACTGCAAATAGATAATGGAATTCGAAACAATTTAACATTAATCACAATCAGACATTTAATCAAATGGACATCCAATTGGGACATGAAGGGTATTTCCACCTTTTATTGTCAAAGAAATGTAGAAAAGTATAGATATACCTGATCTGTCCAGACACTTCTGCAACCGAGTCTTGGGCTCCTGCTCCTCACAATGACTTAAGAATTCCTCCAGCATAACAGCAGATTATCATTCCTTCTAGGTCCCTCTCTCATGGCTTCCCCTTTTATTTATGGCACAAGGTTGGCAGTTGAATTCGAGAGGTGGCTGAATTGGGAAGTTGGGGAAGTTGTCGAACCAACTTCAACTAATCCCAATTCATAATGTTAATATATTTTTTCATTTCATCTTAATATGTGCACGGGTTTCATACAAATAGACTAGCGCACAGTATGCAACTTCTGCATTTGACAACTAGCATTCACAACATTTTGGAGGATATGTTTGGGTTGTCTTCAAAAAGACTAGCGTTCAGAACGCTAGATTACTGTGGCAATAGTAGCGCACACATAGTGAAAACTGTAGAAAAAATATGTTTTTCAACTGAAGAATGTGATTTCAGCAATAACTCATCCAGGGTCAACCTATCTCTTCCATCCATAGTTTCCTTTTGTGTGATTGACAAAGCAATGTGATCACGGACGGAGAAGTGCAGATTTGACCTATAACACTCCATATGTCTATTTCATGTAGATTTTTTATTCAATATCACCATGTAGGAATTTTCTCTTCATAAACATATGCTCTACTTCAAGATCAAAAGCATTAGGAATAGTCAAAATAAATCTAATAGAAGTTAATTTGGTAACAAGAGAAAAAATGGCACCAAATTAAGTTCCCTCCAGCTGGGAATATCTCTTTGTTACTAAATGAGCTTTGTGCTTCTCTACCTAACCTTTTGCATTCAACTTCCTCTTAAACAATAATTTTATACCAATAGGTCTTCTTCCAAGTGGAAACTCAACTAGATCCCAAGTCTCTTTTTTATTTAAGGCATACATTTCTACAACCATGTACTTCTTCCAAATTTTACTATCCTTTGAATTCACTACCTCTCTAACAGTCCTAGGATCATCATTAGTAATATATGAAACAAAAATAGATTTGAAATTAGGTAGGGTATACCTTTCTAGTTTCCTTCTTTCATGAATCTATCTCCCCATGGATGGATTCTAAGGTTCTTCCTCTTCTAGCTAATCTTCTTCTTATGAGTCAGATTCCCCCCCCTCCAACACAAATTCTATTGTCTCTAGTTATTCTTCGCTTGGTTGCACTTCTTGTTTGCAAACAACTTTAACCTCTCTAAATAAAACATCCCCATTGTAAAAAATATTCCTAGTTACTTGGTTTCAAAGTTTATTTTCTTGTATACCATCTTTATAACGAATAAAGATACTTTTTTCAACTTTATTATCCAACGTACTCTTATTTTCCTTTGGAACATGCACATAACCATCATAACCAAAAACTAAGAGATGTTTATGAGATTGATTTTTTTTACCAATCCATGCCTCATGGAGACTTTTTTCAATCAATGCTAATGTCGGTGATCGATACCAAGCAACATGCAGTATCCATTGCCTCTACCCAAAATTACTATGATAACCCTACACAACTTGACATACTTCTTTCCTTTTCCATCATCATCCAACTTTTTTTGCAACTCCATTCTATTGAGGTGTGTATGGTATACTCTTTTTCCTTACTATACCACACTTCTTACAAAACTCTTTGAACTCATTTCCAAAAAAATCTCCACCATTATTTGTCCTCCACACCTTTATTTTCTTATCTATATGTTTCTCTACAAAAGCATTAAATTCTTTAAATTTATTGAAGACCTTCATTTTATTATAGAGGGAATAGACCCATGTATTCCTCAAGAAATCATCAATGTATGAAACATAATAAACAAATTTACCTAGTGATGGAATAAGAATATGTCCAAACACATCTCTATGTATTAACTCTAAAACTCATTTTTCTCTTGTAGCACCAGATGGAAATATCAATTGATTATATTTACCATATATACAATGTTCACGAAAATTTGAAATATAATGATCAATAATGCATACCTTCAACCATGCCTTTTCCATGCAATACTCAAAGTCCCTTCTCTCTAATATGTTATAGTCTTTGATGCCATAGTATTTTCTTCCCTCCAGGGATTATAGGGTTCATGTCTTCTTCATTGATACACTTATCATTAAAAGTGATTCCCAATAGCTTGTACATAGTTCCAATCCAAACACCCCTCATCAACACCTTTTATCCTCGAACCATCTTGCATGTGTTCTTTTCAAATATAGTAGGCACACCTGCATCACTCATTTTACTTATAGATATCAAGTTTTTGGTGTTATAATGAGTTTTACCTCATAATATCTAGCTAGATATAGAATGTGCAAAACCCCATGGAGATTTATAATCCTTCCATATTTGAGAATATGTTTGACCCTTCCACATCCTATGATTTTAGTTTTCAAGTCATCTCCTAAGAAAACATCTCCATCGACCTTTTCGTATTCACAAAAGCACTCCATGTGAGGAGTCATATGAAATGAAATACCCAAGTCAATCAACCATACATCATGATTTGCATGTTTATTAGTAGATACCAAGTAAACATCACCTTCTGTGGAGGTTTTCATTTATGTGGAATGGGAACCATCATATCCCTTACCTTTGCCAACATTCTTATATCTAGAATCCTTCTTATAATGCCCATCTTTACCACATTTTCAACATTTCCGTTTAGATTGTCTTGGATATTTAGATTTAGAACTAGCCCTCAAAGACATAGTTTTCTCTCTTGGGGATGAACTATCTCCAAAAAGCATTCTTGGTAATACCATCCATGGTTTTTTATATTCATTTCCTCTAATAAGAATGATTCAACTGCATCCTCAAACTTTAATGTGGATTGAGTGGTACCACTAATTGCTACAACTAGATTATCCAATATAATGGAAAAGAACAGTATAATGTAATGCACTTATCTTTTTCCTCCATCTTAATATCAACAAAGACAAGTTCCATTACCAAAGTGTTAAAGGTGTTTAGATGCTCCTTCATGTAGTCACCATATTCCATCCTAAGATGATGCAACTTCTTTCAAAGAAATAACTTGTTTACCGTGGACTTTGACTAATACAAATTCCCTAAATTATGTCACAACTTCTTCATGTTGTTGTCTCTAGAGATGTTCAACAACACTGAATCTAAGAGGAAAATTTGAATCATGGTTCTCACATTTATTTCCAACATTTCCCAATATTCTTTCAACATACTATTAGGTTGTGTACACAGATCCACATTAACCCATTGTTATCAATCTACAAGAAAATATTCCATCTTCAACTTCCATAAGTAGAAGCATGCTTTGGTTGTTGAACTTCTCTATTTCTATTCTTGAATTGATTGTCATTTTCTTTACACAAGATTCGTTGCACACACATCCCACTCAAGAATACATTTATTTTAGACCCAAGATACCTTTCTCTTCACAAAATGATCTAATCCCTAGAAACAAAGGTGTTCCCCTAAGTCCAATAGCCTTTCTTTGATACCAAATGAAGATTTTGATAAACCTATGAATGAAAATTAATACAAACATAATCTAAAACACAAGAAACAACAATGACACACACACACACACACGGAACATAAATATTTACCTTGGAAACTCTTAACATGGAAAAACAACCTAACTAAGACTTGGTACTCTCTCTATGTCATTTTATTATCTTCATTGCTTATGATATAATATTATATCATCAAAATCCATAATCTGTTAACCTAGACCATATTACTAGCCTAATTCCTTAACCATAATTAGTTTACAGTGGGTTGGAAAATCACAAAATGGATCCAAAATTTTATTTGGAGAGGAGGTGATCATATGCCCAACCCCCTTGGGAACCTACAAAGAGTACAATGCATATCCAACATCCCTAATATTGTATGTGATTTCTTACACTAGTGAAAAATGCATCTACTAAGGGATTGTGTAATCCTTACTACAAGATCAAATGAAATGGAACTAAACTAAGCTAAACAAAACTAATTGAGATCAACTATTTAATATTCATGCAAAATTCATTCCAAAACTAACCATATAAAGGATGGTGTTTATATTACATAAAAAATATAAGTTTACAAATACACATTGCTATCAATCGAGGAAGGTGGGGGGGGATCTGCAGTTCCAAGGGAGGGTTTGTCTATATCCTTTGTATCCAATTTTCTAGTCAAGTGGCTAGTTTGTGATCCCACAATGGAAAAAAAATAAGCGGGATGAGCTTTTTCTTACTTTCTAGTGGAATTTCGAGAGCAATGTAATGGTGCTTTGAATGTATGATGATGATGGATATGAAAATGGTGACCATACGGCTTGTATTTATAAGAAATATGGTGGAAACAAATAATATCTAGTTCCAATGTGGATACTCTCCAACCCATTGATGATTTATTAGAGAGGTAAGGGTTTGGAAGATCAAATAAATAGTTAGTTTTGACCTTATCAATTGTGTTTTGTCCACTTTCAACCACTACTTCCCTTTGCAAAGTGTACAATAATGAATGATAACTGAAAAATAGAATTTTTAACTAGATCATGGGTTTTTAGGTAAAAAGAACGACTTGGGCCTCAGGTTTTGAAGAAAAATCCGTGATTGACTCAATATGGTTAAATTTTGACTTGAATTTCAGTTTTTGGTCATTTTTCTAAGGTTACATCGATGAATGAGATGGAAATGGGGATAATATTGTTAATGATGATACATGATGATGATGAAACTCATGAAAAAGTAGGTCGTCAGAATTAGGTTATTAACATATTCCCCCCTGATGTGTGAGGTCATGAGCTCATCGTATGGTCTAAATACACCATAAGCCTTATGTTATTTTATATAGAAATCAGGGACACCAAGGACATTGAACCAAGACTAATTAGGAGAAGGAATACACTGCCCAAGGGAAAACAAAGGCATACAGCTACAAACAAACAACTCAAAAAGGTGAGGTGTATATAATCTCAAATATAAATAAGGTAGGTATCATCATCCTCATATCAATGTCTCAATATAATATGGGATCAAGCCCAAGAGGGGTCTAATCAATACATGAATAATTTTTTGATACATCACATCATGAGGGTCAAATAGGGACCCTATCCAAGTATATAAATATGGTCCATCCATGGTTGATATAGAGTAAATGAGTAGGAACAATGGAATCCCATTAGGATGACAAATCACATTAACTAAATACCTATTGAAATTGGAAGGGACCTAAGATCTATAAGGAGTAAAAATTCATACAACTCCTCATAAATGGATCAAACTACTAAAGGGTTGATCCAAATAGGTCCAAGGAACTACAAAGGAAACTGGATCAGTGTCACCAATGCATCCCAAACATCACAGGAAGTAGAAGAATGAAGGGATTCCATAATAGACTCAAGAACTGGAGGGAGTCATGAGTATTTAGGTATTCAACCAAACTAGATAAGGGAACCACCATGATATATGATTCTCGATGGTTCGATAATGAGATAGATTCCAACACGTGATAACCAACCAATTCAAGGGGTAATTAGGTCACCCATCAGTTGGTACAAGGGAACCCATCAATGATGTTTATGTATCCAAGGTACAAAATGCCTTTGGGTCCACCCTCTAAAATACAAGTGTTGAAGTTTATAAAGGGAGACCTACTGACAGCGAATCAATGAGGTCTCTACGTTGAACAATTGTTTGATGGACAATCTACCGAGAGCAGACTCAAGGCCTGATCTCCCTAGCTTAATGCAAGTCTAGAACAAATAGGACAAAACACAAAATACTTTCCTAGATCAAATAGAAGTGCAAATGGAAGGATAGATCATTTACCTTGGATTTACAGATCCATTTCTCCTTCGTTGATCCAATGCTCCAGCACTGCCAGATCTTAAACGGCTATACCCTGTTGAACATATAATAGACCAAGAATAGTGAAAGCATACATTTCATATGATAGATCTAAGTTAACAGCTAATGAGGAAAACTCTAAACATCATCAACGCGACAACATTTATGGAAAGCAATTGTATTAACTGTATTGAAAAGTGGAGAGTACAATATAAAATAGGATTACAACCATTTTCTTAACGTTGCAAGCTCCTTTCGACAAGCCATGCCAAAGCTCATAGAGAGAAGTGGATGTCTCCCAAGCTAGAGTGTTAAATCTACTAATCCTAATTTCACCAGCATAAGAGTACCATAGACTTCCTCCTTTTGGAGAGGGGTAGAGCCTCACTTATATAGGGCTAAGTGGATAGGATATGGATAGGGTAGGTTGAGATATGATAGTAGAGAGATAGGGGATCCTTCCATGAGGTTAGGAACCGAAGGCCAGCTCCCCCAACAGGTCAGGGATAAGCATCGAAGTCATCAACCTTCGAGAATGAGCTCGAAGAAGCTATTTTTTCCCATTAACTGACTTCGTCGCACCCTGTAATGGAGCAAGGTGCGACGTCGCAGGTTACATGAGTGCAGCCTGCGACGACCTCTCAAAACTAGCATAAGCACAATGGTGCCCTTTCCAGGTAAATGACTTAGCCAATGGAACTCCAGGGGTGTATACACTGAATCTCATGATGGTAGGATTTTAGGTGTAACAGAATGCCCCCCAAAGCATGAAGCTGTTGAAATATTGGACAGGTGAAATGCTTTGGTAGAAGAAATGGAAAATGGACTTGTCGGATGAAGGACACTACTGCAGTACAACTGACTCTAAACTAACAATCACATATGATGTACAACATGGCTTCCGACCAATACAATGCAGATCCATGGTAGAAACTTTGTAGAAAAAAAACATAGTGAAAATTCCAAGATGACCAGTTTTGGAAGCATCTAAGCTCTAATACCAATTGTTATGCAACAAATTCCACAAAAGAGCATAAATAAACAAGAGAGAGTAATCCATGCCTTAATAATGAAAAAAAGAGATGAATAGAAAGCCTCTTCGAGGGGGAATCCTCCTTATACAATTTACTGAATATACAATACAAGACAAGATGCTTCAAATGAAAAGGTCTCCTTGATATATATAGGAGACAAAGAGGTACAATTAAAAGTAATGGACCAAATCTTACATCAATAATATAATAATACTAATGGACCCAATTCAACATCAAGAATATGAAAATACTAGTATAATGTGCCACAAGAAGGGTTAATGTGCCATCATTTAGGGCTTAAGATTTTCCATCTTCAAGGGAATTACTGATGACAATTGGCATTACCTAGATGATGAGTTGATCGCGGTCTGCTATTGGTAACCACATGAGTGGCGATCCACCATGAGGAAGATAGTCATGGTATCCTATGGCATCCAAATTATTATGAGGAGGAACTCACCTGCATCTTTGGTCCTAATGATGATGAGGAAAAGGATGAGGAGGATAAGTTAGAGGACCCTATTGATGAGGATGATGATGAGTAAGAAGTTATAGGGAACTACACCCATGCTATGGGAATGGGATCTTTTGCTATGTATCACATATTTTGGACTGATTTTTGGGCTCACTGATGTAAATACTTCTTATTTTTGGACTTATTCTTACATATTTACATATGCACGTGGATGCATATTTATATACATGAGACCTATTTTATGATGCAATGTGATGTATGTTTTTTATGTACATGTGGATTAAATTTATGATTATGATGTTATAGATACATGCATGACTTATTCCTTGTTATTGATGCTTAATATATCAATATAGAATCTTATTTACAACTTGGTATGCAAAACTATTGAGACTCCTTGGTATATGAATGAATGTATTGAACTAAAAATGGTAACCATTTGTCTAGCCTGCAGATACTTTTTAAATAGGAAAGGATCACGTATCCTTTAATATTTACTCAACTATAAGATAAGCATCTAGGAATCAAGGTAAACATGAAGGCGAAAAAATTTGCATATGGAGAGCATTGAACAAGAGGCTAATCACACCATTGTATTCAATCTAATTATAAGTGGAAGCACCAATGCATACTCCACTGACATGGACGAGGGAGTGTGATGGGGAATATATGACCTAGGTTGATGAGGTGAGATTCAATGAATATCTACTTGCATCATCAACATAGTTGACGTAACATCAAGAATAAAAATCTATTTGAAAAGGACAAGAAAAAAACCATGAGGCTCATCCTAAAAAGGAAGAACTATAAAACATCTATAATACAAGAAAAATGGGCATCATTCTCATGGATAGTGTTTCTTAAGGTATGTTTTGTTAAGAGGGTTCTTCAGAAGTTGTCCATTCGAACCAATAAGTAGGTATGCCCCCATGTTCAGGAAATGCTTTATAATAAAGGGGTAATTCCACAAAGACTCAAACTTTCCTTAACATAGTTTAACATAGGCTTGGTTGTAAATAAGGAAAAGATATCCTTTGTGAATGAGCATGGGTGAACATGGTTGTTGTAATGGGATTTCGGACATTTCTTAGAAACTTTGATTTTATGCAAAGTAGCACAATGGTCCTCATATTTTTTTTTCCAAAGTGATCAGGCATTGTTCTAGGGTTGAAGTGTCTGGAAAAAGTTCAACTACAAGGTGCAAGGAAGGAATCTAACACTCGATGGGTAATACAAACTATGCCCCATGTACATGGTGGAATGGAGAAAACCCGATATTATTTTTGGTGGAAGTCTCATATGCCTAGATGGTAGGAAAGAGCATATGATGCAAGTTGTATTTTTTATTATCCACTGTCCATTAGAGAATGTATTTGAGGAAATTATTGAAGGCCTCAACTTGGTCATTTCCCTGAGGGTAATAGGAAAATAAAAATTGGTCCTCAAACTTCAAATGGTAAGATAAAACCCTCTACACAACATCTTCAAAGTGAGTATCGTGATCGAACACCAATTGTTTTGAGACAACGAAACAAGTCATGACATGCTTGAAGAAAAATGGTGTCACTATGGTGGCATTGTTATTGTATTTCAACATGGATTCATCCCATTTAGTGAAATAGTCAACAACACAATGTACTTATGGACACCAACTGATACAGGTTTACATTCCATAAATTCAATGGCCCATTTGCATAACAAACCGATGGTGATGAATTGATGTAGAAGGGAATGCGGGAACCTTGCCTTTGGGGTAAATAATTGGTAGTTTTGGTAATGAGTCACTACCCCTATGCAATCAAAAAATAAGGTAGGCTATAAATAACCAGAACTTATGCTCTTTTGGAAAGCCACCATTCTTTAGAGGTGGACACCGCAAGCACTGTCGAGTACCCAAACCGGAATTCGGGCACACTAACTCAAAAAAAATTGTGTATTGTTGATATTTTGTTGCTACGGCTATGATAAATCTACAGCAATCTTATGGTCTACTTCTAGGATGCCAAAATGGCACACTATATCCAAAAGTTCTTCAATAAGAACTAGGAGGCTTGTGGCTTGACTCTGGAAGGATCGGAATGGATTAGAGATGCTTGGAATAGATATGGACTCTGTTTTTGCAGAGTATGCAGACTACGGAATAACAATTGTAGAGTTGTAGGGTTTCAAGAGAGGTTTGGAGGGACTTGGAGTGGAATTGGGAGTGCGGGACAATACAAGGTAACTATTTTGAAACAGATGGAAGGGATATCTAGGAATCTCAATTCTCTGCAAAAACACTTGGGAAGGATTTTACAAATTCTCAGGTTTTTGAAACAACTCACATAATGTGAATTGGACCTCCTGATAGGAATATATGGCCAAAACAATGGAATCTAGTCAAATTTGGCCAGTGAAAGAGAAAGGGTGAGAAAGATGGCAATGAAGGGAAGGGTTTTATGAAGGTAGGATAGACATTCTGCAGTAAATGGGTGTAGGTGGCCTGAATAAATGTACATAGATGCAAGGTACAATACTTTTTAATGTGTGACCTTCAGGAAGGGGTGGATTTCCTAGCACATTGACCATTGGCACATTCGGGAGTGCATCACTCATGGAGATGTTTCTTGGAAAGCCGAAAAACCAATAAATTGACTCCATGATTTATGCAGAACTTCCACTGCTACCTCGTAACCAATGGGTTTCCACTAACAATCATGCAATGAACGGAAGCAAGTTTGGGAAGCAAGATGCAAGAATTAGCAATTTGGCTTAGGGAAACTAGCAATTTCCAACTCAAAACTAATGGCACAAGAGGCTCACGAATTTCTTATATGGGAGCATGGATGGGACCAAGTATATTATATAACTTTTAGGTACATTAAACAGGACAATAGATAGTAAATTGACAGTTAATTATTGCAATACGTAAGATTTGGAAATTTTAATAGCACATTAGACACCATACATGGAATAGAGACATAGAATGGAATCAAATGGATATTTATTATTACTGATTGTCAGAATGGACCATGTAAATCATACGGATATGATAATATCATAAATGATAGCAGCATCAATGAAATAGATAAATATAGATCAATAGGAGAGAGACAATGAGAGGTCTCGAGAATAATGACCCCCTGCAACAAAATGAGATCCAAACTAAATGTAGCTCCAACAAAACTGCATAAAAAACTGGGGAATGTGTAATTTGAGAAATGAGGCTCCTGCTTATGCTAGAAGTAGAAGCATGAATGCACAAAGGCACAACCTCCAACTGGAATGATCACTAGATGCACAGAAGCTGACTGGAATATCAATGATCATAGAAATCTCTAGTATCAATATTAGATCAATACAACACCATGAGAAGAGTAGAACTCTCAACTCCAATTCACCAATGAATTGGTTACTTAGGTGCAGAAGGGGACCGCCACCCAACTATTTTCAAGGGGAGCATCACCCAAGACTAGGTATCACTAAGCTTCCCATCAAAATGAACAATATCCAAAATACATGCCCAATCCTTGCACCTTGCCTCCTTTTATACTCGAGATATCTCCAATACCATGGGCGAGTAAAAACCATGTTCCACAATAACCTTTATCCAATACCATGGAAAAATACTATGGAACACTCCAAAACCATGCATTGAGTTATTAGTGGTCCATAATTGTTCCACTACCTCCATAAGTGCACCCTCTAACTTCCTTAACCATTTCCTTGAGCTCTCTTTGACCCAATTACTCATTAAATGCCCAATTAATTTTGACAATTACCTCTTTGATTTAATTAAGTGGGAAAACATTCTTCAAATAATCCCCCATTGGCTATTTTTGCTTGTAAATTCGAATTAGGGGTCTCATGTGGCCAAATTATCCCATAATAATTATTTTTTAGAACCTTAGGATAATTTTACTTAGGAAATTTGATTATTTTATCCATCATATTTTTTTTATGAATTGTTCCTAGGTGACCTTGGCCAATTTTCCTTAGGCCAAAATTGGGGACATGACAAGCATCGCTATGGAATTCATTCAAGACCCGTTCGGCCTCATCTAATGTGAGGCATAAGTATATGATGGTGTCAACTCCACATCAATATAAAACATCATCGATAAGAAGGTATTTGGGGGGCTCGGTGATGAATCTGACAATGATCATCATGGGTGATATGAGGACCAAACTTTTGAGTACACAAGTAAATGAGGATATCCCCACACCAACGGTATTCCAAAGAAATGGTGAACAAATGTTCATTTAAAATATCATCGTTGATAAGAGGTGGTTAACATCACATTACAAGGAAAAGGCCTTGTAGTAGAATTTTTTAGTGTTACAAGAATGGCCAAAATTGTTACAAAAAACTCTTCTACAACCTCTGCCAATGGTACTAGATGTTTCGGAAGAAGTTTTTACAAAAATTTATTATAACTAAAAAAACCAGTAGTAAGAGCCTTTAGCGGAGTATTTTTATCAGTGCACTATTTTTAATGGAATTCATCGGTGTGTTCATAGTTAAAAAGCAATAGTGTATTTTAATATAAACAAGCACTGGTGCGTACGACACCAATGCTCTATAACTTCATGTGTACCAGTGCTTATGTCCTTTTATAATGCATCGGTATCTTTTGGAAAGGAAAACTCACCAGTGAAGTTGACTGAGACATTAATGTTGGTTGCAGTTTTTAAATTATTGTGTGGTTAGAATATATTGTCGCACCGATACACTGTTATATTGAAAGCATTGGTACATACAAATAATAATAAAAACATCGGTGCATGCAATGAATACTTTGTTGGACTGATGCGATTTTATTGTAAAAGCATCAGTTCATACAAATAATAAAAATGCATCAGGGCATATAACTAATACTTTGTAGCACCTATGTGATGTGATTTTAAAAGCATCGTGATTACATTTAATTAGAAACTACACCAATGAGACTTTGAACTAAATGAACCGGTGCAATTAAAATGATGGAAAGCATCGGTAATCATTTTATCATTGGTAACCGGTGACCATTATAAAAATTACAATGCACTGATATATCTATATATATATATATTTTTTTTGTAATTTCATTATTCATCAGAAAATGAAATATTTTTTATAATAGTATTCACATAATTTTAATTTTAATTATTGTGTTTGGATATGATGTTTGGATTAATTTGTTATATTATTAGATTTTGCATATTTTCATTGTAATATTTAATCCTCCATGTATTTAATTAGTGATGTAACATTTCACAACAACATTAGACAATGCAAATGAATAAGAAACTTATTTTATTATATATGAACAAGAGCCCTTTTGTCATACAAAAGGGGACAACATAAAGGTCCACAATACTCAAAATGTCAATATGTAATTGTTATACGTATTGGTAACCCCTTTTATTCCAATTGGGACACTATGACCAATACATTTTACAAAGTGTCTAATTTTCAAGGACAATTATTTCAAAGCATACAACAGCTTCATGCATTAACATCCAATTATTTTGATTGCCATTCTTCATTGGAACTGTTGTCAGTGCTCAAGCTACATGCATCACTTAGGTTATTTGTTTGAACATTTTATTGATTTCCTCGATTGTGTTCCTCCTCTTCATCTTCCATCTACAAACATAAAAATAAAGTGTAATGACTATATCTACATTGGTGGGCATAATGCAAAAATACATAATATACATGATTATGTAAATTGAAAATTGTACCATAGAAGAATTGTGTCATGAATGAAACACATTCTTTCAAAACCAAATCCCATGTTTTCTCTCAACAACTCTTATGTTGGCTCCACTCCATACTTTGTTTCCTGCAAGTTTTATACCCCATCACAAATCATAGATTTAATATAAAGGTTTTTTGTTGTTACATTAATTATAAAAGAAGAGAAGTAAAACAACATAGATACTATTGGAACATTCTAAACATATAAACCTTCATTTTTCATGCATGCATGCAATCCATGCATCTTGCATCCATTCCATGCATCTTGCATCCATTCCATGCATTGGTAGGTGAGTCTCCTAGCACCTAGTCCTTGTTTTTTCCCCCCTAGTGCTTCATTTTGGTCATCATTAGCCTCCTTATCCACTCATAGCACCTTATACACATCAATGAAGTGTATATGATCCCTCATACATGATTTTAGGAGTCTAGACAGTCAGTTCCCTGAATTAAGGCGCATTGTCCCCTTGATTGCCTTATTAATTGATTGTTACACCTAGTCTCACTGTAACGGAGTGTTGGAGCGCCTTGTTTGACCAATACAAGTCAGTTATGTGCCTCCTCAGAGTCCCCTCCCCTAATTTATAGCCCCAATGACTCAATCGTGCGCCATTCCACCTTAGTTGACTATTCATTCATCATTAGTGGCCACTATACCTTATCGGGTGATGGTTCCATTGCAAACTAAGCCTACCACTTGAGGTGAATTTGAATCATATCAAAGGCTATCGAATTCTCTCCATTGTAATATATTTTTTTTACCATATATTTACTATGTGATAGACTGACAACAATTTTTCATCTAAGTTTCAATTTCATGAGTGAATTCTGCAGCTTTTCCTCTTAATTCTTTCTATAAAATCTTTGTGAAATTAGTGAGGTTTGTTCAGCTTTGTGATTCTATCCCATGGAATTTCACATGGTATCATAGATTTTGAGAGCTTAGGAACCCTCCAAGATACATTTACAAATAAATTGCAACATTTTTGCGGTGTTTTTGCATGTTATTCCATCATCAGTAGTGCATTCAAGTAGCTAAAATGGATCTATCTTCAATACAAAAACTCTATCCTTTAAATTTCTTTGCATAGAAGGAAAAAATGGAGATCTTCATGCGCATCCGAGGTCTCTAAGGGGTTTTCAAAGGCATTGATTTCAAACCAAATGGTGCATCAAATAAATCCAAATACTTGAATAAGCTTGATGAAGCGTATGGATTGCTGTGTCTCAGCATCTCTAAGGATCTAATCTTTCATCTATACGGTCTGAAAACTCCCAAGGAGGTTTGGACAAAGATTGAATCTTTATTTTGGAAGCAATATGATTTGAGAGGGAATCAATTGGAGAATTAGTTGATCTATCTAAGCCCCAACAACTTCAAATCCATCACAAACTTCTTCACTAAATTCAAGAATTTGGTTGTGCAGCTAAAGATGTGTGGTATTGAGAAGAAGGATGAGCATATAATTCTTTCTATCCTGTCAAAATTGGGACCAACCTATTTGTTGGTCTACTTGGGTTGACCCGGGTTCGGCGAATTTATCGCAGCAACAACAAAACCCCTTTCACTGTCCCTTTCAGCATCAACCTGTAACCAAGCTGAAGTCTCACCTAAAGCAAAGATGGGGGGTTATAGAATCAGGTTTCTGTAACCGTGGTGATGTGCCGATATGGTTGTCAACTTTGATACACATATTTTACTTGAAATCTACTAACACTATAAAATAAACAGATGACTTTGCATCTCGCGGTTATCTACAGGCTACAGAACCACATCGAATCTCTACTGTCTTTATCAGTTAACTACACATTTATCATTCAAGTGTTGCTTCAGATATTCATGCACATGTGATCCATTTACTTAACACACGATTACCATTAACATACATATGGAAGAAAATAAATAACCGCAACATAACTTGTATACAAAGCACGTCATAATTGCATACACATAACAGGTGATTTACGTAGTTCACCCCTAGGTGGGATTTACATCCACAATAACTGTTATTTCTATTATCTTGGAAGGGTAACAGTTCCATTTTGCGCACTCAGCTGCAGACTCCTCTCTACAATAAGATCTCTATGCACTCAGTTGTAGAGTATGTTCTCTCTTAGCTCTCTATTCTTCTAACCAACAAAATCACAGGCTAACCCTCTAACATAAAAACCCTTCCTCATACAAAAATACCCTTATATATAGATTTTCATGAAGGTTACATATTACAATAACTATAGGCCAACCCCCATAGTACCCCAAAACCCAAAAAACCCCTTGTGGTTCTCCTATAGACCACACTAAGCTTTAACTTTGTTGTCCCTTTGGCATCACTTCCTCTAAATCTGGCGCTTTCTCTAACATCGCAGCTCTGACTTCTGCAGTGGCGTGTCCTTTACATCATTCTACTTCTTTACTTCCTATTCCTGTAGCATTCAGGTCATCAGTCGGCCTTTAACTGCGTCAACCACCTCTGTTTTTCCTTAGTACTTTTTATTTACTAAGGAAACAGGTCCTTTCTTCTCGACTGAACTTCGCTCCATACCCTCTTCCCGGGATTTGTGGAGTTGCTTTTCTCCCAAAAATGGTCAATGTCAAGCCTCGCCTAACTATACTTTCCTTCATAATTTCCTTTACTTGGGTTGCGCCCAACAGCCCCCTAACACTTACTTGTGGCTCGTCCCCGAGCCACTGACATTGAACTACGCTGATTTCGCAATGCTTGGGATCTTCATCTTTTCTACGAACTCTTGATATGTTGCGCTCAACTTCCCAACAACCTTCTTAGTTTCCTGCTCGTATTCCTTCACTGTATCGAACAACATCGTGGATATTGGTTCTTGCATTTGGTATTTAACTGTACTCTCTATCATGCAAAGCTCTTGCGGCTTCACCTCTATCTCTTCAAAGAGTGACAATGCCTCTTCCTACATTGGTTGCAATTTTGTCGAAGTTTCTGCTTCATTTGTCCTTAATGCCTTCAATTCTTTCTAAAGATCCTTTGTGTCTCTGCAAACTTTTGTAGTCTCTGCCTCGGCGAAAAATCCTTCATTGCGGTGTTCAACGTGTCGAGGTCCTTCTGCTTCTTTTGTAATTCATCCTGAATTTTCTATAAGTCTGGGTCTTCTTGCAGCATGGCCCATGACTTGGTCACTTCTTCTAATAAATCTTGGCACATTGCAACTTCCACGGAGATTCTCTCTGTTGAAGTTTTTATCTCTTCATCTCTTGCTATCTTTACTTCTGGCGGAGTGCCAAGTTGTTGTCTAGCGTCCAATGCTGCAATATTTTAGTTATACCCAATCTCCATGTCTTCCATCGTTGATTTCAGATTGTCAACTGCAGTGCCAATATTGGTTATTGTCTCTTCAACTTCAGGTTCTTCGTCGAAGTTTGGGATCTTCGCACAGAGTTCCCCTACGACTTTCTTTATCTTCTTCTACTTCTCATGAGCATCTTCTAGCTCATTGGTATTCAATCGGCATTCATTTATTTATTCATTATAACTCTCTTCCAGCTTCAGATGTTGTTTGTATGTTATCATATCCTTATCTTCGGTTTCTTCTGCAACTTGCAGGTGTATATCATGCAGTCCTTCGATAGGTAACATTACCACATTAATATCCAAGTGTGTGAGCTGCTTTTCACCTTCAGTGATTTCATCGGATGGGAATATGACATTTGTTGGCTCTATGCACACTAATCGAGGCCGCATCATTAGTTCAAGTGCTTTCCTTTTTCTTCGGCTTGACTCCTCTAATATGTCTTCAGAGTCTGATTCCTTCATTATATCTCTTTGTACTTTCTCTACTCTCTCCATCATATTTTCCAGTTCTGCGATGCTCTCTGCCATGCTTGCTTGAAGTTTCTCTTACTTCATGTCTTTTACTGCGAGCGTCTCTTCAATATGTTCATAGAATCTAGCTGTGATGCAGTCATAGTCATCATCATGTAACTTCGCATCAAGCAGAATCTTATTCGCTTTTTGCTTCTTTCTTTTTGGCCCCTCTGACACATCTGTGTCTGGGTTCTTTCTCTTTTCTCCTTCTGTAAATTCGCCAGTCTGCCGCTGTTCTTATTCTTGATATTGTTCTTCCTCTTGGTGATCATCGCCTCCTTCAGAATCATCTTTATCTTGGTTGTCGCTTTCATTGGCACTATCATCAGATGTCATGATCAGTGTCTCTGGCGCATAAATTTTCCATTTAGGTGGCCAATCTTCAATAATGAGGTCAATATTCTGCGCATCCAAATTATATTGACCCTCATACCATTATGGGTTTGACGCTTCTCTAGGATGTATGAAGATAGAGTGGAGTTCAGCCCTAAATATCATCTTCCGGATATATACTATTGTTATCTCTTTTGGAATACGCGAAGTACGCGTAATCACTTCGTATAATTGCTCATAGAATTCTGCAACTGCACATTGTTCACTCTTTGTCTTTATGGCCTTGTGTTATTCCACATATTTTCATATCGGGGTCCATGGAAGTCGCCAAGGAATGTCGATACATTATGTTGGTACTTTGGATCTTTCCAGCCCACAAATGCGATGAGGACTATCAGCTAGTTGTTGTGAAACTGATAGCCATTGTTTTACGCATCTGCTACATCAACCAAAAATTCATTCAACAGGTAGCCTGCCCAGTTGAATGGTATCCCTTCCTTAGCCTTTGCATCTAGGGAGATCATAGCGGCCGACACTTCTATCGGTCTGCATTTTCTTAGTACTCTTCCTACGAGCAATTGTATTGTGAACCTCGTGGCATCATCTTTAATCTAGTCTTCCTGATATTCATGAGTTCCTTTTACTAACCCAAATTCGCTCTTCATCCTCTTGGCGAGTTATTTATCTTTATTTTTTCCCAAGAATCCTGTTGTGGGGTCAGTGCCTCGTTTTCTCAGATGGGTGATCCAGTAGATCAGATCGATATTTATGTCAAACTTGCGGTCTAGCCACAAGTATCCTTGGTGCGTGCATGACAGCAATGTATGCACAACGGATGTCAATCCAGTCCTGTACTTGAATGGCTTTCTTCTTGGTGGCTTCATAATGCTTTCTACACATGTATCTATCTGGTTGAAATGGTGGATACTTGTTCGAATTCAGCATATCATAATCTATGAACTTACATTCCGGGATATTTTTGAGCAAGTTTTCCTTTTCCCGAACATGGATTGACATCGGAGATAGTGGGATGTTATAATGAGGATTCATCTTCAATACTACCACCTGTGCATCGTCGTTTTGCAGAGGGATGTATTTAGGTATCTGCAAAATCGGCCTTTCATGAGGTCTCTCTTCTTGTTGTTCTCTTGGAATTTATGCAGCCTACGGTTTCTCTTGTTCCTTGGATTTCTTCTTATCCTTCTGCTTGATTTATGGTGCATGTCGTAGTGAGGCTCTAGAGATCCCACCCTTCTCTTGAGTTGCTTTCTTCACAGGATTCTTCATAACTGCTTCAAGACCAGACTAGTGGAACTTCTTTAATATCTCTTGTAGGCTTTCTTTCTCATACATGTACTGCCGGAATGCTCTAATCTTAACTGGTAAAATATCAGAAGTTACTGACGGTAAAAATAGCAATCAGGGTAAAACAGGTAACTGTGCGCTCCTTTACTATTTATAGTTGTAACCCAAAATGAGACGCACCCAAAAACGACTAAGTTAGCATTAAATGTTATGTCTATTTTCCAAATATAGCTTAGATCCTGGTCCTTTTCTTACATTAAATGTGTCTTCAACAGACAAGTAGACCTTAAAGTGAAAAAATGTGGTTTCCCGAAAGTACTGTATAATAGCTAGTTTCCAAACAAAACTGTAACGGCTAGTTTTCTCTAGCTTCGCCGAAATTTAGGTGAGTGGCGAGGCTCACTTCGCATTCCCCTTCTTTTGATGGAACTTTGCAACACTACCCCCTTCTTTACTTTGCAACTTGACTTGCTATGTGTGCTTGGCAACACATCTTCAAATCTCGTGAGCTTCGCATTATGACAAAAATGTTGTGTGCAAACTTTAGTCTATGTTTTAGTGTCCAATTTCAACTGCACTTGACACTTAAACATTATTGCGTTGTTTAAATTCTGTTTGTAGGAGTAGGGCCATCCCTGTAAGGCTTTAATCTACTACCGTTGACAATTCCTTGTAATTTTTTTCCAAGTAATGTGGCTAGTTATACTGCGCCACCATTAGTAACATGTTTGACAATGTATGGTCCTAACCAATGCATTCTGAATTTTCCAGGAAATTTCATAAATTTGCTATAATAAAGGAGAACAAGGTCTCCTACCTGGAAGAGCTTGTTCTTGATGTGTCTATCATGCCATACCTTTTCTCTATCTTTCTGCACTTGTTGGTGAAATCATGCAATGAAGCGATCTTCCTCCAATCCAATCAACTGTAATAGTATTTCATCCATTGTAAAATTATAATACTCAAGGGCATGTTCCAACTGTATTTCCCAATCTGGTTGACTATACACAGGCAATGGGACATCATCAAATATTTTCTTTTTAATGATCTGCAGAGCCTCATTAATGTTCGGACATACATCCTCAAAATTGAAACTTAGCTTAAAGTTCTTTATCATCATGTGCTAGTCTATTGTACCATGTTGAAGGTCTGTTTCTATATACCAATTTTTTGCTACTGGATCTAACATGTGCAAAAACATATGGACCCATTATGTCTTTGATATATGCCTCCATGCTTTCAAGAAATATTCTATATGATCTCTAGAATCAGTCTGTCCACTATACTTTTCTTGTATATTATCAGTTTGTTCAGCAAATGTAACTTCCATTAAGTTCTTACATTCTTTCTATGTGCTCAATTTGTCTTTGTGCGCATCCCACCACCTAGCAAGTGTAGCTCATAATGATATGTCTAGAGATAATAGCCTATGTTCATCTGACACTACTACTATATATTCATGAAAGAATGCATGGATACTACTCAAACCATCATAGGTAGGAATTGGACTTACCTCTGTTCCAATCTAGCGAAGTGACTTTGTCATCCCCGCGCATCGTCTAGCTGATACTTCATGCATTCTGATCTGCCAGTTTTCTAATCCTGTGTCTGAATCTGATACACAATAGTTGTTACATCTCCAGCTCAATGTTCCATCTTCTATAGGATTAATGTAATCTTCTTGATTAATTGTCATCTTGTATATGTTTTCTAGTTCTTAAGCTCTGCATTCCACTCTTATTACCTCAACGTACCTTGTTCCTTGTGAAGTATCCAGGGGCGCAATAACCCTGATATCTTGTCCTTAGAATATCATTTGTTTTTATTCAAGTTGATAATTGAAAGGTTATCAATTTCCCAGTCAATCCCTAATAATAAAGGATAAGTACTACTGTCGTCTATGATCTCAATCACCTCAAAGTCTTCTTTACTTCGCAATCCATCAATGTTAACAAGAACACTTGGCAATCTCACAAAAGGTATAACCTTCTGCTGCTTAGCTAATCTCAATTGTATAGGAGGCAAAAATAACTTTGGTTTCCCCATCTGCTCCCATGTTTGTTTGTCAGCACGTTCACCTATGAGCCCAGATCAAGAATGACCTAGTTCATTTCAAAATCTCTAATCTGCACACTTAACCCCATTTATCTTCCTGTCCTTTTATGGTTCTTAATGTGATGGACTGCTCTATATGTGTCGTTTACTGTACTACAATGCTCGTAATATCCCAGCACGTTCTGTAATTCCCCTAAGGCATGCTCATGCCTTAGCAGCTTTATGCATCTCTATAGAAACTGTGTTACCGGACTTGTCTGCTCTGGCGAAGCTCGCGACCCATCATACAAATATGACATATCTAGTATAGGTGTATGCTCACTTCGTAAAGGGATCCTTGTGGTCGAAAATCCCGAGTCCTAAAATCCTTTTCTTTCTTTCATGAATAATTCTTTTTCTCTATTAGGGTCGAATACAGGTATATTTCTAATTTTTTTCTTACCCAATACCCATCAATAGGCTTTAGTCCATTTATATGATTATCAAAAGTCGAAGCTTCATTTGTCTTGTCATCTCTCGTCGAAGCTCCACTTCGCGTCACAACATGGATGTTGCGATATTTGTTTATTTTCTCAGCTGCGATCATCTGAATATTCTGGTTCTATCCTTCTGGTATTTTATTTTTGCATTTTTCCTAGCAAAATGGGACATGCTTCAATGATATGGTTGTAGGATTTACAATACCTACAAGTAGTGCAAGGGTTCTAACAATATCTTGCCAAATGTCTAGGTTGAGCACAGTTATAACAGATAATCTGACCTCTTCCTCATCCTTGACCAATATTACATCCTCTTCCTCTAAATCCACTGTGTCCTCTGTATGTACCTTGATCATAATGTGCATTCTCATTATTGTTTTGTATTTATCCTTGGACTCTGTAGACATAATGATTTCTTTCTATCATAAGGTCATATGCTCTACAGTTGGCGTCATCATGGCCAACTGACTTACAAAATGTGCAGTACAGGTTCTTTGGTGTCTGTACATACTTTTGAAGTAGATAATAGTCCTCTGGTCGATGTCCTCTGCATCGACAAATATTGCACCATGGTCCTTGAGGTTGTTTTAATGGGTTTGGTGCCCCAATGGCGAGGTAATCTCTGAATACAGGACAATGTTCCTTGGAATGTCCTTCTCCTTTACATTTAGTACACCAAACCTCTTCTCTTACTTCTTTTCCGTTTTGTATATATGCTGTAACTGTAATGTCAGTTTTTCTAGTTGTGTTTGTATTTGTACCATACCTACACTAGTTTCTCGTATGGGTGAAGCTTCTAGCTTCATCGCAATTTTCAATGCTTTTGTTTGAGAAGCAACCTTCTCTTGCATAAATGGTAATCTAATGTGGGGAAACAATGCAACGATAAACGACTCTTTGTTTTGTTGCGGTGCAATGTCAAAGCTAACTTGATCCAACAAGGCTTTGAAATTCCGATCAAATTCCCACACAGTCTCATTAGGTTTTGTTTTATTTCTTTCAGCTTTGTAATGCATTGAGACTCTGATTTAGGATTCTTAAATTCTCTAATCAATGCAGTTTTGATATCAACTAGTGTCTTGTTCTGTCCAACAGAATATTTCATGAACCATGTTAAAGATCTATCTTTGAATGTGGTGACTAGTTGAGCTTGCTTTATAGCATTGTATTGTACTTGCTTAACGTTCCAGACAGCATCGCAGATAAACCAATGTTGCTTTGGATCTTCTAGACCAGTTCCTTTAAATACAAGTATCTTTATATCATCTTCCATCCTTCTTTTAGGAGGTGTAGGGTTCTGAAATACTACAGTACTACTTATGGAGTGAAATGGTGGATGTATACCACCGCTCGACTAATTCTTTGTGCTTGTTCCTGCAGTATTGCTGCTACTAGTGTTCTACAAACTAGTACTATTTCTTTCAACAGCTATAGGTTTCTACAGAGTGATAGGCTGATGGCCAATATGTCTAGTTTTTGTCTCACTATTATACTAAACTTGAGACAAGTTTCTATCACTCTCTAACTCAGTTTATAGGAATGTGCGAGTTTCAACTTCGCGGGACCTATTTCTAGTGCTATGTTTATATATTTTTCCACTACTCAAAATTCCAATATCTTCGTCTGTATCACTATCTATGTTTTTTAACATTACAGACTCAAACCCTAGGAATCTTACTGCATTCTTAACACACCTTTTTCAGCTAATACCATTTTAATGCATAAAATCAGGTTTTTCAAGTACTTACCTCTAAATCCCTTGAAAAAATATCTTTCAGTTGCGCTATAGGACTTCAAAGTGTCCACAACAAACTATGTAATATAGCCTTCCAACAAGCTATCCATCCAAAAGTCTACTTCTCTTCAAATCTGGTTATTAATCCCTTTAATCTTGTGAATCAACTCTGGCTTCCAAACTGTAGGTTATCCACCCTGTAAACAGTTTTTTATTTCTGCTACCTGAGCTATCCACTCATATAAATCATTAGAAAAATATGCGAAGAAAAATTCATGCAACTCAGTAAATATATGTCTCTATGGCCACTATTCTGTAGTAAATCGAAGATGTTTGTTTTCTTTCTTCGTAAACTCACGTTCTGTTTGACTCACCCATTCTGTATTTCATTCTTCTCTAGGACTCCACATCAACATGACACATCACCTATATATCAATCCAAAGTCGGCAACAGAACCACTTGTTGGTCTGCTTGGGCTGACCCGAGTTCGACGAAGTTATCGTAGCAACAACAAAACCCCTTTCACTGGCCCTTTCACATCAACCTGTAACCGTACTGAAGTCTCACCCAAAGCGAAGATGGGGGGTTATAGAATCAGATTTATGTAATTGTGGTGATGTGCTAATGTGGTTGTCAACTTCTCTACGCGTATTTTACTTAACATCTACTAACATGATAGAATAAACATATGACTTTGCATCTCACAGTTATCTACAGTCTACAGAACTACGTTGAATCTCTATTGTCTTTATCATTTAACTACACATTTATCATTCAAGTGTTCCTTCAGATATTCATGCACATGTGATCCATTTACTTAACACACGATTACCATTAACATACATATGGAAGAAAATTCATAACTGCAACATAACTTGTATACAAATCACATCATAATCTCATACACATAACACGTGACTTACGTGGTTCACCCCCAGGCAAGAGCTACGTCCACAGGAATTGTTCTTTGTATTATCTTGGAAGGGTAATAGGTCCATTCTGATCACTAAGCTGCAGACTCCTCTCTGCAATCATATATCTACACACTTAGTTGTAGAGTCTATTCTCCCTTATCTCTATATTCTTCTAACCAACCGACTCACTGGCTAACCCTCTAACATAGGAACCCTTCCTCATACAAAAATACCCTTATATATAGATGTGCTCGAAGGTCACATATTAAAATAACTATGGGCCAACCCCCATAGTACCCCAAAACCCAAAAACCCTTGGGGTTGTCCTGTAGACCACGCTAAGCTTTAACTTCATTGTCCCTTTGGCGCCGCTTCTTCTGACTCTAATGCTTTCTCTGTAACGTCCCCATTATTGACCCCATTACATTCAAATGTAATTGATGTAATATTGTATGAAATCGTGGTGAGGAGCTCAAGGCCAAGGCCCCGCCATCGATTTATTGATGCATATGCTTTGCGTGCTAGCCAGGCACATTGGAATTTCAACATCATGTAATATGCATTTTAATAAAATACCCACAACTAGCTATGCAATGCAACCAAGAGATGGGGGCATGATTTCACAAGGAATTGGGAGGGAAAACATTCAAACCCTTGAGCCCATAGATTCAAGCCAAGTGTCAATGAGAGAACCCATCAAACCCTCAACTACCCATGTTGACTTTTGTACCCAACCATTGATTTCTCCCAAGAGTTGGTTGAGGTAGTTAATGCCTTGGGAATGGGGAAGTATGGCTGTCCAAATTCGGGTATGGGCAAGCCACCCTTCATGGAAAAACGTGTTTTGTCTCCTTGGGCAAGAAAGAGCCATGAATTTCTTCCCCAAGCCATTATGCATCCATCATTCTTTCTCCCTCACGAGTTTAGAGCCACCTGGGTGTTTTCTAGGCATGTCTGTTGCATTTTTCTTCATTCTCCCAATAGAGAAGGGCGTTTTCTGTGTTGCATACCAGTGGGGAAGAAGGGAAATCGAATGGGGGTTCAATAGAGACCGTTTAGGGCTATTGAAGGCTGAGATATTGGGGAAGAAATCGTTTTTCCTCCCTGTGGTTGTTGCCCCATCCCACAATCCGTTTTTGGTTGGGAACGTTTTTGAGAAAACCCCTGGCCATCTTATGTGTAAATCCTACTGTCTAAAATGTGTATCCCTGCCCCTGTTTGTGCATGCTGTGTGAGAGAAGAGTATATTGGGTATGGGTTATGGGTATCCATAGCTTTGGCTTGAGCATGAGTGTAAGCCTCCAGGGTTCAAGTGTAGCATGATAAACCCAGTTGAACTGGCTTAGCTGAGATGAAATGGTTAATGGGCTGTGTGGGAGCCGGAATGTTCCCTTTCCTTGTGAGAATCATGCCCAGCTCGTGGGTGGCCTTCGGACGGACTCAGTATAAGCTGTCGAAGAGCCTATGGCTGGGTGGAACGTTGCAGCGACATAGCTAGTTGCTTGGGGCAGCTACATAATGAAGATAAGTGTTTTTAAGTCTATGTATTACTTATGCAATGTTTAATTAATGCTTATTTTGATATGTTAGATGAGCATGAAGTGTGTGTGGACGTTGTTTTAATTCCGCTGTGCATAGTTGATTTATTTTACATCTGCACATCCATTTTTATATTTATATGAATCTAACTAATGGGATGAGATCATGTGAAAGCCCTGAATTCGGCATCATGTACCCTGCCTTGCCAGGGTTGAATGGGTGGGTACGTGACATTCTCAGCGCAGCTCCGACTTCTGCAATGGCGTGTCCTTTACACCATTTTGCTTCTTTACTTCCTATTCATGTAGCATTCAGGTCGTCACTTGCCTTTAACTGCGTCAACCACCTCTGGTTTTCCTTAGTACTTTGTATTTACCAAGGAAACATGTCCTTTCTTCTTGCCTGAACTTCGCTCCATACCCTCTTCTCAAGATTTGCGGAGTCGCTTTTCTCCCAAAAATGGTCAATGTCAGGCCTCGCCTAATTGTACTTGTCTTCATAACTTCCTTTACTCAGGCTGCACCCAACACTATTATTTATTTGTATCGACCTTCCAAACAGCTAAATTATCCATCCCAAATTTGAATATGCCCACACTAGATGCCTTAATTCTTTCTCTCACAAAGGAGCAAGACAAATTGGTGCAAATGGGAGTCATAAAACCATCAAGGGATCAAGATCTTGTTGTTGGAAAAGATAGGAATGTGAATGGTAAAGGAAAGGAGAAGAAACAGTATGAGCAGAAGCAAAAGGAGTCTCCCAAATAATTAGAGGGAACTTTGAATTCAAAGAGAGGCAAGCAAAATCAAAAGGAGAAGACCAAATGTCCATACTACAACAGAGGTTTTCATCCTGAAAGTGATTGCATCAAGAAGACAATTGATCTCATGGCTCATCTTCTATAGAAGAAAAACCTTCGAGTACCTGCAGGTTCCAGGAGGAAAGAAGTTGATTCTAAATCAGAATATAACGAGACATGTCATGCACTCATGGTTGGCACTTCGAATTCATCTTCCTTCATCATAGATTTTGGATCCTCTAGACACATGTCTACATCCAGGGATATCTTCTCAGAATTCAAACCTACTGTTGCGCCTTCCATCCTAATTGGAGATGATCCAGAAGTTCCTTCAAAGGGAATTGGAAGAATCAATATTGATCATGGATACTTCAATGATGTGTTGTATGTCCCTACCTTGGAATCCAATCTTCTTTCGGTCTATCAAATGACCTGCTATCACCAATCTTGTAGTTGCCCCTACAGGTGGATCCAAGGTGGATGGTAGAGGGGATAGGGAACTAAAGTGGTGAACCAATAGGGCCTTAGTTCCCAAATGGACGGTTGTCACGCCAACCAAGGCACTCTTTGCTTTAACTATCAAAGCCAAGATAGAAAGGGGGAGACCCGGACCTACTCCCAATAGGAGAGATCAACCAAATCACCAGATCAAATCAATCTAATGAGGTACGTAAGGTGACAGGTATGGAACCCTAGAAATAAGGAATTAAGACCACTGTGGAGGCTTGGGAAAGGTGCAATATGACAATGAAAGATAACACACAGTGATTTTATGATTAGGTCTGATTACAGGATTCAAAGCTAGTTTCAAATGGTCAAAATCAACTGCCTTGGGAAACGTGACCCTTAAAACAGGGAAAGTGTCCCAAATCAGAGATCTGACAATTAGGGATTTCTAGCTATGCTTGATGAAAGGATATGATAGTTTCAAGGTGTTTCAGGGAACAAGACAAAGATCAAGCCACAAGATAACTCAACAATCTAGGAAAGTCGAATTGACTTGGGGAAGATTAGTGCCTTGGGAAATGGGCCAAATGGAGTCGGATGTCCACCAAATTGTAGATCTGAAATGTTGAGGTGTTGAGGTAGGTGGATCTAAAAGATTAGGATCATCTAATGGCTAGATCTCAATAGATCTGAGATTGAAATGTGCCACAAAGTGACCCAAGTGGGGCTCAACCCTCAAAATGAGGAATGGGGGTCAAAATCACTGAAGTGACACACTAGGGGTAGGTTATTGAATGTGTAGATTATGGATCAAGTGGGATCTCACCTACCCATGTGGTAGATCTTAGCAAACTCACCCTCCTAGGAAGTGCAACCTCCCTTGGGAAAGCTAATTTTCCTTGGAAAATGGGTCGGATGAAGGCCAATCCACACCAAACTATAGATCCAAATTGTCGTGGATTCTATAGGGGTGGGTTTTAAATTTTATACCCAAAAGCCAAGTAAATCTTGCTAGATCTGAAAAATTGTAAAATGAGGGTTTGAAATATAAGGGTTTTATCAATGAAGTAGTTGTGCCAATGGATTGGAACCAAGACAAGAAGAACAAACCTGTGGATCTTACCTGGATAACCTTGTAGATGCCTTGATGATGATGATTTATGCAAACCCGATCAATTTGGAGCGATTTGAGGTAGTTTTCTATGAAGTCCATTTTCCCAAGGAAGCCAATGCGCCCTCTCTCATGCACAATAAACGTCAACAATATCAAATTTACTGCGAACAAGAGATAAGACTAATGCCACAAGAGAAATAACAGAAAGATAGCATAGATCACAATGATACTAATGATAACCCCCTGATACAAGTGAATGCCAAGTGGAGCGAGTTGAAGAAGCCTTGCAAAAACGCCCAAGTGAAGTCGCCCTCCTGTAGACAATACAAAAGTTTCCAAAAAAGATAGATCTTACCACAAATACCCAAATGCTAGGATGCAATAGACTTTACAATCACTATCAAAGAACACCAGATTCAAAGGAGACCACAAGAATTTCCACAGAAAAGTTTTTCTATATCAAGATTCCAAGAGCCAAAGACCCCTTTACATTGAGAAGCTCTCTCCTTTAAATAGGAAAGAGTGAGTCCACAATCTAACCACTTTTTAAAGGAGTGGCTAATATTAAATGATCAAAAGATCTAATCAATGGTTGAGATGAGCTCAAAAATACAATACATGGATCACTAATAAAATATAACAATAAGTGGACAAAATAGCCCTAAGAGAGGGGATCCCACCAAATCATGATGACAAAACATAAAATATAGCTCATGGTGGGTCCAAGGGGTAATTTCTAACATATTTGGTCAATCCCCATGGCACAATATCCAATAATAAATGCTCTAGACACCAAATCGTGCCACTCTGGGAAAGTCGTGAGCCTTAGGAGGCTCCAGAAATCATCAAAAAGTGCCATAAGTGATGGATGTGGGTCCCGATGAAGTTGAAACTGCTGGAGAAGGTGTGGAAGACATCCCACTCATCATCACTGATCATCCCATGCCATAACCTTGCCTCAGTAACCCAAATTGAATTCCTCTGTAGCCATTTTTTACCATTTTTGGACTGCCTCGGCAAATGTGAAACTGCCCAAACTGCCTTCTGGAATGCCTATGCTATCAAGATGAGCTCACTAATGAGTCTAGTAGGGGGTTAATATGGTAATAACAAGTGGCTGGACGACCCCCTCCATACACAGCGCCCTAGTTGAACCAAGTAAATATCATCACTGCTCTGACAGGGCCTCCGACAGACCAAAACTGCACTAGGATAGTTAACTGAGGCTCAATCATCACTGTAACTGCCCGGAACGGAAAACAGACTGTCTCATTGGACTCAAAAGGTCCAAATCCATCTAATATGTGTACTCATACACCATATAAACCTATGCATGGTCCAAAATAAATACTCATCATATCTGGCAGACCAAATAATAATAATCTGTAAAAGTGTTGAAAAGCACAAATCATCATCATAAGCCTGAAACCAATGCATAAGCCCACCATGGTGACCTGTACCAGACCATATATCATCTATCTGTAACACCTGAGGTCTGCCACCTCATGTCTTGTGGTTGACTTTTGATCAAACTGAGGTTTGACCAAGTCAACATGACCAAAATATGACTCAAACGGTCATCAAGTTGTTGCAAGGTGTCAAGGGTTAAAACATGCTTTACAATCCATTCACATAGCAATTATAACAAGTAGAAATCATTACTGGCGATCTAAATCCAAATATAATATGTCATTAATCATTATTAATTACTCAGACAAGACTTTCAAGGTCATACTCACTTCATAGTTGTGATCAATTTGCTAGTGAAGGGTGAAGGCTAAGAAACAATTGGCTAGGTCAAAGGATGACTTACTGACTTAACACTGTGACACTTTGGAAATGGAACAGGGAATACACACCATAGCATATAGTGGACAAGCAACAACACAGGGAATGGCGGTGTCTCACAAATGGATAAGTTGCTCAAAGAGTGTTTATTCACCTTACACAGATGCGCATAATCCATTATACAAATGAGGCCAGCAATCTTTTTAAAATAGAGTTTAAGTTCCATTGCTTTTTTGGCCTAGAGTTTCCATATCCTTTGATCTATGTGTGTTTATAAACACATTGCATAGATTTACATTTAATTTAGGCTTCTTGTTGCAAGTGTGTTTTTAAGGCACTTGTTTAGTTGAGCACTTCTAGGTGTGTCACAGACAGCTTGTTTACCTAGGTATTTACATTTCACAATAGATATAGCATTTGATATTTCATAGCCATTTTCATTTGGCTTACTTTTCATACAAGATATAACATTTGATTTCCATACTTTGTATTAATCATGGCAGCACTAAAAGTTTCAGGTTTAGCCAACAACATCTTTAGTGACTAGGGGGACTTCTCAAGGAAATCCAACTCACCATAGGTAAGTTTTGTCACCAACTCAGAGCCAAGACACAATAAACAGGTAAGCTTATCCAATATAGAGGCTACAGTGGGGGAAGGTCCTCCATGCCACTTGTCAAGTAGTAAGTCAAGGTAATGAACAAACTGGGCAAGTCATGGATGGATGAAGACAATGAATAATGAAACCAACACTAGCAAGCTAAAGTATGGTGAGAATTATCACCTCTATTCTCCCTAAGGAGGGTAAAACCAATGAGTATAGGCCAAGAGCTTCTAAGTCTGATTAGGGACAAATATGATATACATATAGTACAACTAGGTCCACATATCTATATGATCTCCAGATCATGATACTAAGTGCTAATACATGCTAAGAAAATGGAAATAAAAGCAACATAACCACAACACCATAGTATACCTGCTGAGTCATATACCTGAATGCTCACCATCTGAACCATCAGCTGTCCTCTGAAACTACTGTTGTAACTCTGGGCACTACTGACTGCTTTGTATAAATGGATAAATAGCTACATCGGTCATCTCTCTGAGTATCCTGAAACTTAGTCATGGCATGGGGAATATATCCGTTGTCCAAAATCTGATAGTGATCCATGGTAGATGCTCATCTCAGCATCTCAATGTAAGGGAATTGGCTGAGTAGTGTACTGGAATCTGACAAAACATGTATGGTAGCCCGGCTACTATATATGTGATAACATGACCCATACAGGAGTTCCAAAGAAAGTTATTTTTACTCCTGATGTTGTTGAGATAATAGAGATCTCTTTTGGGAAAATCATTGCACAAGGAATTGCATATCACCATTCCAAACTTTATGAGTTCTCTCATTTCATGCCTTATTCAACTCAAAATACACTTCTTACCCATTCAAATGAAGTGAGTAGGCTTTGGCTTGAGAGTTTTGGGCACGTCAACTACAAATATTTTCAATAAATGCACAATCAGAACATGGTTGAAGGCCTCCCAAACATCATATTTTCTAAAGGAACCTGTCAAGTTTGCTTGATTGGCAAGCATCTGTAGAACAAGTTTGAACAAGTAAAGGCAAAGAGAGCCTCATATCCTCTCGAGTTGATTCACAGTGACATATCAAGGCCTCTTCCTCACATATATCTCAATAATTCTATATACATATTAAGATTCATATATGACTATTCAAGATTCAGTTGGGTCTATTTTTTAAAGTTGAAATCAGAAGTCTTTGAATATTTCAAAAAATTTAAAGTTGTTGTAGAACATTTCACTGACAAAAAGATAAAGGTCCTTCGTACTGACAATGGAGGAGAATATGTGAAGAATGAGTTTGAGATTTTTTGTGCAGATGAATGTATTGAAATGTAGCACATTGTTCCATACACACCACAACATAATGGTGTGGTTAAAAGAAATAACATAACCCTAAAATAGATGGATACATGCATGCTTTAGTCTAAGGCATTGTCTCCTAGACTTTGGGCAGAAGCTGTAAATTGTGTTGCATACTTCCATAACAGGGTTCCACACAAATTCCTAAAAGGAAAAACTCCATTTGAATCTTGGATGGGATACAAGCCAGATGTGTCTCATATCAAAGTCTTTGCTTCAAAGGCTTGGGCCAGGATTCCTTCAGATAAGAGGAGAGCCTTAGAGCCTCAAAGTAAAGAGTGCATATTGGTTGGTTATGCATAGAATGCAAAATCATATAAACTGTTGGATCTGTCCACCATGAAGACCTTCCTTGAAAGAGGTGTCCAGTTTGAAGAATGGCCATTGCATGATTCCCACCATGTTGAAGCAGAAATCTCACCAGCTACTCCACCACAATATGTTGAACATGATAGTGAATCATCTACCCATGAAATTTCAGAATCTGATTCAGAAAGTGAAGATGAGCACATGCTAGATCCAGATCCATAAGGTCTAGTAGATCCTATAGATCCAACACCACATGATCCAGCACCACATGATCCAGCACCACTTCCAAAATGGGATGAAAAGACCATAGAATATGTTGGTGAGCTTGATGGGAATCCATAAGATCCAAGGGGAACCAAATCTTAGTATCAAAGTGCAAGTTTTGCACTCTCTCAGACAAATCCCTTTCTTCTAGATAGATGCTTTATGATGGTTGGATCAGATCCAAAAACTTTCTTTGAGGCCTCCCTGTTAGTTGTGGAGCCTGATCTTCCAGTCTCATAGATGATGATTCAACCGTGTTTGAACCCCAGGTTTGGTTATGATCCCGGCACAATCCCCATGGGGTCCGGGGGAGTGCAAAATTTTTGGGGTTTTTTTCGCCAATAGTTTTCGGGCCCATGGTTTTGGGTATCCCATGGTATTTTCCCATGGTATTTCCCTTATAAAAGAAAGACATTATAACACGGATAGGGTTGATATATTAGGTATTATGCATTGTAAATATCTCTGAGATCGGAAGAGAGATTGTGAGACAGTGAAGAGGAAGTGCAGCAGTTGTGCTGCAAGTTGTATCCCTTCACGTTGATGGATGATATAATAATAAGGACTGGCAATTTCAGTGTGGACGTAGCCCATCTTGGGTGAACCACGATATATTGGTGTCTCTCTTGTAATGTGTTTTTTTATTATATTTTCATTTTTGTTAATTGTTATTACTCTGCGATCATGTTTTTCTAACACTCCCAAGATCCAAGATGGATAACAGCTATGGATGAAGAGTACCAATCTCTTTCGAAAAATGAGACTTGGGATCTTGTTTCTCTCCCTCCTGGAAGGAAGCTTGTTCAGTGTAAGTGGGTATACAAAACAAAGATGAGATCATATGGAACAACATACAAGTACAAGGCTCGCTTGGTTGCTAAAGGATTCTCTCAAGTTTAAGGGATTGACTATACAGAGACCTTTGCTTCAGTTGCAAAGATGGACTCCATCTGTCTTTTTTTGGCTCTAGCTGCATCCAAGAACTGGGAGGTGCATCACATGGATGTGAAGAGCACATTTATTCATGGAGATCTAAAGGAGGATATCTACATGAAGCAACCTGAAGGTTACATTGAGGATCCTTCATTAGTGTGTGGATTAAGGAAGTCTTTATATGGGCTCAAGCAGGCTCCCTAAGCATGGTATGCAAAGATGGACTCCTTTCTACTGTCACAAGATTTTTCAGAGATGCAAGTCAGATTCAAATGTCTACATAAAGAATGATGGTAACTCCCTTCTCCTTATTTTTATATATGTTGATGATTTGTTGATTACAGGGAGCTTATATTCATGCATTACATCTATCAAATCATCCTTGCACAACGCCTTCTCAATGTCATATTTGGGACTGCTAAACCAGTTTCTTGGTCTTGAAGTCTCTCGGAGTGATTCAGGAATCAAGATTGCATAGTCCAAGTATGTAGCAGATCTACTTGACAAGTTTCACATGATAGAATGCAAACTAGCAGCATTTTCTTTTCTTTCAGGTGTTAGTATTGAAGATGGTTCTTCTTAACCATTGGTCGATAGTACCATGTATAGGCAACTGATCGGGAGTCTTTTGTTTCTTACACATACTTACCTTGATCTATCTTATGCAGTGAGTGTTGTCTCCATATACATGCAAGATCATCATGAGATTCACTAGAAGGAAGCTAAAAGGATCTTGCACTATGTGCAAGGGACGAAGACCTATGGTATTCACTATGCAGTTGGGTCTCCATTGAACCTTTTTTATTTAGATTGGGCTGGAGACAACTCAGATCAGAAGTCTACATCAGGATATGTTTTCATATTTGGATATGTTCCTATTTGTTGGTCGAGCAAAAAGCAAGCAGCTCTTTCTCTTTCATCAGTTGAAGTCAAGTACAGAGGTGCGGTGAATGCAGCCACACAATGCATCTAGTTTCAAGGCATCTTATCGGAGTTTGGTATTCGCTACAGTATTCCACCAGTCATCTTCTGTGACAATCAGAGTGGTATCAAGATTTCCATAGATCCGGTTCAAAGATAGAGGACCAAACACATTGAGATACATATGCACTATATATGAGTATCGATGCATGATCGTACCATCACACTGCTCTCTTGCCCTTCAGAATAGCATATTGCATATATTTTCACCAAAACGTTTTCAGTGAAAAAGTTCACTCATATCCAATCCCTTCTTGGGGTGAGTGATACTTTGGTTGATTAGATTTTTTACAGTATATTTTGAGGGGGGGGTTTCCCACTATGTTTTCCCTCTTTTGTCGGTTATTTTTTAGATTGTTGTATGGGGTGACCATTGGTCTCAGTAACCAAGGCCCTATTTTCCATTTTTTTCCTCATATTCAGGCTTAAGAGGGGGTGTTGAAACATTCTAACCATCGCAACCTTGGTTTTGCATGCATGCATGCATTCCATGCATTGGTAGGTGAGTCTCCTAGCACCTTGTCCTTGTTTTTTTCCCCCTAGTGCTTCATTTTGGTCATCATTAGCCTCCTTATATACTCAAAGTGCATTATCCACATCACTAAAGTGTAAATACGCCATCATGCATGATTTTAGGATACTACATAGTCAATTCCATGAATTAAGGCACCTTGTCCCCTTAATTGCCTTATTAACTGATTGTTACACCTAGTCTCACTACAACTGAGTGTTGGAGCGCCTTGTTTAACCACTAAAGTCTATTATGTGCCTCCTTGGAGTCACATCCCCTAATTTCTAGCCCCAATGACTTAGTCATGCACCAGTCCACCTCAGTTGACTAGCCATTCATCACTAGTGGCCACTAGACCTTACCGGGTGATGGTTCTAATGCAAACTAAGCCTGCCACTTGAGGTGAATTCGAATCCTACCAAATTCTATCGAATTCTCTCTATTGTAACATATTTTATTTACTATCTATTTTCTTTATGATAGAGTGAAAACAATTTTTCATCTGAGTTTCAATTTCATGAGTGAATTCAATAGCTTTGCTTTGTAATTCTTTCTATAAAATATTTGTGAAATTAGTGAGGTTTGTTCATCTTTGTGATTCTATCCTGTGGAATTTCACGGATACTTACAAATTCCACAATTTATTTTTTGATATGCTAACATATACTCAAAACCCATACATAACCCAATCCCAATCAATTCTTTTGATAGCTCTTCTTTTTATGTTAGCACCTTTTTGAAGACATCCAAGGATGGCCAATGTTAAAAAAATATATATAAATATCACAACCAATATGACATCTTAATTTGTTATAAGGAAATCACAATTACTCACAAACTTTATTGTCAACCCTGTTTTTTCCTTGTCGTCATGTCTTATGTGTTGAATGGATTCCATTTTTTTTCTTCTTTTTTGAAACAAAACAATTGAAAATTAATATTTAATGCTAAATTAATTAATTATATGTACATAATAGAAAAAATCAATCATTACATACATTTGAAGCACATTGTTGTTGAGATGGCTCCTCCTGCATTGCAATTAATCAATTTCTTTGACCATCTCCTTGTACACTTTTTTGGACATCCCTACTAGAATTTTTCAAATATCACCTCATTTGTTCTTTGGGATTTCATAATCTTCCAAAAAAATTAAAATGACATTAAATTGTTTTTATATTGATATGAATTTAGTAAATATAGTAGAATTAATATTAATAAAGGAATGCTTTGTAGTAGTATATACATATTCTAAAAAACATGTTTAGGAATATTACTTTTTCAATAATTCTTTTTTGTTGTTGTATGTTTTTTCTATTGCAAGTCTGATATATCTCATTAACCATTTCTATAGAAACGCTTCTTGTAGTTTAAATATAACCCGATTCTCGGAATCATTGGATTAATTTTTGTACTATATGTAGAAAGTACATATATACATTCTTTCCACTATATCCCTCATAGTTTTATAAAAAAAATCCCATTTCATTAACTTCCAGCACCACTATGGATGAGTTAAGGACCAATTCATCATCACTAACATTTTTCATAATTTTTATTTCTTTGGACAGAATTTTCTTCCCTTGCTTTAAATTCTTGTAGAAAATTCAACATATGTGAAATAGATTGTTTGAAATATGTTAGTGAATATTCTTAAGTACATTATTACTAAAAATTCAAAGAAAAAAAATCATATTGATTACTTTTTTATTCACCTAATTCATCCCTTTGCAACTTTTCTATCGAGGTTTTACACTATTCTACACTTAGATTACAAAGAATCTTATCGAGTTTCCTCATTTTTTGGCTCTACATGACACACATTAACCAATACACATTAGTTAAATTTACATATAATTCAAACATATTAATTTTATATTTAAATTACAAAGAACTTGTCTTCTTCACTTTTTGGATGTGCTCCCATCGTGCCAATTAGAATTATTGTTCCTTGATCTATTATCACACATTTTCTATCAATAAACAACTTTGACCATTAAATAGAGAAGCTATTAAATATATTATACAAATAAATTACATAAGTTCTAGCTAAAAAAGTATTTTCACATATTGGTGCACTTTATGAATTAAAATTCCCTAGTGCGTCTACAGTATATACGCACTAGTGCATCATAAATATTTAGGTACCAATAATGAAAAATAAATTTAAAAAAATTCAGTTATAGCTTTCTTGGTGCGATATATTTATCCAACAAAAATCGTGCGATTTATTATCAATAGCACACCGGAAATTCCCTAAAACTATATATATATATATATATATATATATATATATATATATATATATATATATATATATATCCGAACAATGTGTTTTTATTAAAAGCACACCAGTGTGTTCTACGGAACTGTCTGCATCGAAAACATTTTTTTAGAAAAAACAATGGAAAGGATAGGGTTTAATATTCAATGCAATAAGTGGTCACATTGCATGAGATTCCCAACGCCTTATATATTGAAGTACAAACCCATTAAATCTAAAGTACCTAAAAAGAAAAACCTTAATTGTGAAATAATAGATTTAAACCCTAATGTTAAATTTTGCAGCCACATAAAACAAAAGGAAACAACAAGCAAACAAGGATTCCAACATTGATGGTAACTATGTAAATATTTTATTTTTTCAAAATTTACTCTAAATCTTAATAGGAACATAAATAAATTTCTCGTGGGGGGCAGCTCAAGTGGTAAAGATGAAAAGTTGTAATTGGTTGTAAATGGAAGGTCACGTGTTCAAATCCCCCCAATCTTGTCGTGCGCCATGGTTCGGGCCCTATGGTGCTCCTAGGGGTATAGTGGTAGCGAGATTGGATCCCTGGACCCCCTGTCACAGGAGTACCATCCCAACTCCAGTTGTTGATTCCCCTAATACAAAAAAGGAACATAAATAAATCATGCATTGAGTTCAGAAGTAATAATTTACTACTTCAAAATTTATACTATGTAGAGTTTTGTGTGGTTCATCATACCTTACAAATTTTGATCTTTAGAAAAATCTGATTGGTCCAAATTCCTCCCCAAGAAATCTCTCTTGCAAAATTCTCCCCTTGAAATTTAAAAAAATAATGAAATAGTGATTAGGTTTTTTTTTAAAACACTTTGTCAAACTAGATTTTTGAAAAATAAATTCCCGCTCCTTTTTTAGCTCATGGAAAAAAAACTCATGCATGTTTTCCATGTTTTCTACATACCGATGCCCTTTAATATATCGGTGCACTAGTGCGATCAGATATACAATGAATCATTCACATATAAATTCATGCTACTTTTTTCGCATGACTGGTGTGCCTGTCAGATATGATTGCACAAGTGCGCTATAGGTTTTAAAGCGCATCGTCTATGCATAAAATAGGAAAATAAATATGTAAAAAAGGTATTTTTATGTTGTGATATGTGAGTACCGATGCATTCATAATAAAATGGGAACCAATGTGCCTATAGTATATGGGAGCACCAATGCGATGTAGTTTGGAAACAGCATTAGGTAGACATAAAATAGAAAACTGTATATGTACTCAGAATTAATAATTTTGTATTGAGTTTTTCGTTCACCAGTGCATATTAAAGATATGAGTGCACTGGTTCACTATAATATAGTAAGCGCAATGATGGTTATAATATTGAAAAATGGATATATAAATATCTACTCTCAAACATAGCGGATATTTTATTTTGCATATTTTTTCCCAATGTTTAGCATTAGTGCATATATGTTTGTTATGCACTCGTGCGTTTAATTATTTCAGACGCACCAGTGATCTATGTATTTTAAATCACACTGAATGAGTTAAAAATCCCTATGAATGTATGTTTGAACTTAAAATGGTATATTCATCTCAAATTCTATTTTAGGATACAACCACATCAATTACAATACTTCATAGTATACATGTGTTGCTTAAACTCACCATATTCTTAAAAAATGGTCTCAAAACTATATTGAAAGTTAGATTGTGATATGGTTGCTAAAATTCATTTTAGGAATGTAGATATTTATTGATTGTTACTATGGCTCAAACATAGGGAGAAACACTTATAATATCAAATGGTTAATTCTTCAAATTCCATCTCATTCCATATTGTTCAAAGTTCATCAAGTCCTCCCTTTCCATCTCCAAGTTGTTCAGATTTTATTTATATTTTGATTATCTAATTGAATTTATGTTATTTATCCATGTGAATATGAATATAAATGCATTCAATTTTGCAGGATCATGATTCAGGATCGATTTTGAATGCACAAGATATTCCTCCAGTTGAAAAATGTAATGTCCCCATTCAAATAAGTGCATAGTAAGGCAATCCCATCAATCCTATCAGTTTCCTAGGTTGGATGGGCACATGTGGGATGGTAATAAGGAAACTAATAAATGATATTTAGACATTAGAAGGGTTCAATCATTTAATAAATATGATGAATAAATAAATTCAAGAGAAATTCTAGGTGGCAAGTGGTTTTGGAGACATATGGAGGTGGTGGGACCCACACTAGCTCGATTTTTCAATGACACATGGCAGCTCTCTCTTGAAAATTCGAATTCATGGGAATGTGAACACTCTTGGGTGAGTTGGTAAGTCATAACACATGGCATGGCATTGATCATATTAGGTCGAAATGGGATGGAATAGTAACCTCCATGGGAGAGGAAGAGTCAAATTGGAGACTAGTGGACACTTGGGCTAGATTCCCTAGTTTTATGACCACAATAATGAAGCATCTATGACATTTATGACAAAATTCAGACCTGACTTCTTACACCTGACCATTATGACATGTCAGCCCCAAAAATAGGCTCAAGAAGGTGCTCATGGAGTTGGAGGAATCTAAAGAGACTCAAATTCGAATTTGGGAGAAGATGGAAGGTTGGAACTAGGAGACAAGTGGCAAATGATGAATATTTTCTAAATGGAAAATTATTGAATCTATTGAGAGGATTTCGACCCCTTGAAGGCTAATGTTGGTTATAAAATGTAGAAATCAAGTATGAGAATGGCTTTTGATGATTTGAGAAAAATTGCATTTGTGAAGAGAGAGCTAGTGGATGACTAGTTTCTTGCCTTAGCCAATTTCGAGGGTGAAAGATTCCCATCCAAGGTGGTGTTTGGAGAGGCCACTCAGGTCTTTCATGGTGCTTTAATGGAGTTTGTATTTTCAGGTAGAATCTACAGGAATTTTTATGGTTTGGTTTAGTGCAGCACTTTCTCTCCACCGTTTCCAGTTTTGAAGGCATATTCGTGCTCCTTGAGGGAGGGCGTTTTTGGTGAGCACTTGTGCTTCTTGAGAGAGCTTCTCATTATATATTTCTGATTGTAATATATTCATATCCTCTGTTATTAATATTCAGAAAGTATCAGGTCAAAATACCCACTAGTTGTATGCAAAACTTTTGATTAATGAGCAAACAATGTCCATTTCCCCAATGCATTGATGTATGACACTATAATGTTGATTATTTCGAATGGATGGATGATTCTCTGATATATTTGTGATCAATATACTTCCATGGATGTCTTCTACAAGTTTCATGTACTGTACTTGAGCATTTGAAGCATTTTTACTCATTTTAGTTGTATTGGGAGGTGAAATAGTGTCATTTCCCCAAGGGTCGAATTGGGGGTTTTTGCTGTTGAATGTGAGAGAGTTAGAACAGTAGTAAAAATCAATTAATGGTGCATATGAGACCTTAATAACATACTTAACACATTATATACCTCTGTTCATAAATTTGTGGGAGTTTGGAGGCATTTGGAATGCCATTTGCAGTGTTACCCGGGGGGGATTTGATGCACAAATTACTAGTCAAAATTACATATATTGATCAGAATACAAATCAAGTTTGCAGTAGTATTTGGAGGGCCATAAAACATCCCTGAACCTGATATTCAAGTCTAAATACCATTCATACACTCCTACAGAATATTTGGGAGCATTTGGGTTGATTTGGAGGTCAAAACAGTAAAACTAGTCAAAGGTCGAAATTGGGAAAAAAAGTAGAAAATTGGGCATTTTAATAAAATTTGAAAAAGGGATATTACAAGTGGTATCAGAGCATGTTCTTGGCACCTTATGGTCTTAACAATAAGTCAAAAGAATAATCCACCACCCTTTGAACCAGTAGTTGAAGAGGTTTTTGTTGAAGAAGAGGTAGTAGAAAAAGAGGAGTCTTTCGCTGGAACCATGGGTAGAGAGGAGGATGACAAATTAAAACATAAGGAGGAACTTATTGCAACCTTAGATCCATGTTTCTCTAAACTTTCAGCAAACATGGATAGGATAGGTGATAAATTGTTGCAAGGATTTGAATTGTTGATTAGCCAGCTTCAAAGCAAAGGGATAATAGGAGATAATAGTGGTTCACACTCAGGGAAAAAGATGAAAGGGAATGAGCATATTTTCTCAAGTACAGGACCTCATAATAGACCTGATGAATTTCAAAGCACACAAAGGCCTACTGCACCTAAATTTCTCACACCCAAAGAAGAGCCCAATCTTGAATTGGATTACAAGAAACTAGTAAATGATTGGAATGATTTGAATGAAGAGTGTAAAAGAGGTGTACCACTCAGTGACTACATTGATGCTATGAAAAAGATTAATAGGAAGGGAGACAATAGGAGTCCATTCCAAAACAAAGAATTAAATAGTGCTATTGGAAAAATGTCACTTCCTACTTTTGATGGTTCTTCTCAAAATTCTGCTAACACTTGGGTGCAAAAATTGGATGTATATTTTCAGCTGAATCCTATGTTGGAAGAGGATGCATTAAAAATGGCCATTTTGCATTTGGAAGGAGATGCCAATGAATGGTGGTTTCATGGGTTGAAAACCTTGGGTCATAATCAGGTTAAAACATATGGAGAATTTGTTGACAGGGTACTAGAAAGATTTGAACAAAAAGATCCAGAATTGCCTTTCAAAGAACTAGCTCAATTGAAGCAAACTGGGTCCCCTACTGAATATATGATGGACTTTCAAAAATTATCAGTCAAGATGGCTGATGTATCTATGGGAAGATTAGTATTGCTGTTCACTGAAGGTTTGGCTGAACCCTTAAGAGGTTTGGTCAAAGCCCACAAGCCAACTACATTAAAAGATGCAATGAGCTTGACTAGGGATCTCCAAAATGTGCTTCCTAGAACGAGATTTCCTCCTAAGCCTAGCTATAAATTTGAAAAGAAACCTTGGAAAAGGGACGGATATGATAAGAAACCTTGGCAAAGAGAGTCATTTGAGAGGAATAAAAAAGAGGGACTAAACAGGGATGAACTTAGAAAAAAGAAACTATGCTTCACATGCTTCCAACCATGGACACCGGGGCACAAATGTACCAAAGGAAAGGCTCAATACATAGAAGTATTTTCTGATAATGAGGGGTATGATGGGGGCATGGATGAAGATGGAAATATTTCAGATCAAGAAGAGGCATATGAGACAGCAGTAGAAGAGGAAAGACAAGAAGAAAATCAGCCTTCACTAGACAAAGCAAGAATGGCAGTGCTTTCAGCAGTACCTCGCTATCATACTATCCGATGCAAAGGTGTGGTACAAGGACAAAGAACTTCAGTTTTGGTAGATGGAGGAGCCACTCATAACTTCATTGATGCAGATATGGTAGAGAAAATAAAGATACCTATTGAACCATTTGATGGCTTCACAGTTGTCATTCCCAGTCACAACACAATGCAATGCAAAACATGGGTTCCAAAGCTGCAAGTCACCGTAGGTAACTATACTTTTGTTGATAGTTTTTATGTGGTTGATGTTGCTGATACTAATGTGGTTTTGGGAGTGCAATGGTTGTATTCAATAGGAGAGCATACAGTAAATTATCAAATTCCCGAAATGAAATTCCAAGATTCAAAAGGAGTACAAAGAGTTGTGAGAGGGCAACACACTTATCCAAATCAAGTAGTGACTTGCAATAGCATGAGATCTATATTGAGGCATGGGGATATAGAATGGGATGCTGAATGTCATATTACATCTCCCAAGCCCACTATAAATATTTTCAAACACCCAAAGAAGATAGAGAGACTTTTGCAAAAATATGAAAAGGTTTTTAGAGACCTTCCACATAGTAGGCCACCGGATAGGGGGGTTGAGCACGGTATTGTTTTGGAGGAGGGTACTTCACCCATTCAGATACCACCTTATAGACATCCTAAAAGTTTTAGAGATGAGATTGAAAAAGCTATCCAAGAACTCCTAGAGTTGGGGCTCATTAGACCAAGCTCTAGCCCTTATGCTTCTTCAGTAGTGCTAGTGAAAAAAAAAGATGGAACATTGAGAATGTGCATAGATTTTAGAGCCTTGAACAAAAAGACTATAAAGAATAGGTATCATATTCCTAGGATTGATGAGCTCATGGATGAGCTACATGGGGCCAAATACTTCTCAAAAATTGACCTTAGATCAGAGTATCACCAAATTCGAATAAAAGATGAAGATGTGCAAAAGACCGCTTTTCGATGTCATTTTGGCCACTTTGAATTTCTTGTCATGCCTTTTGGGTTAACCAATGCTCCAGCCACCTTTCAAGCATGTATGAATAGGATATTTTGCAAGCAACTAAGAAGGTTTGTTTTGGTTTTCTTTGATGATATTCTCATTTACAGTAAAACATGGGAAGAGCATTTGCAGCAGTTAGGGATTGTGTTGAAAATCTTGCAAGAAGAGTCCTTATTTGCTAAATTATCAAAATGTGAATTTGGAATGAAAGAACTACTATATCTTGGGCACATTATTGGGCAAGAAGGAGTGAAGGTACACATAGAAAAAATCAGGGCTATCTTGGAATGGCCATCACCAAAAAATATTACCAAATTAAGAGGCTTTATTGGCATATGCACCTACTACAGAAAATTTGTGAAAGGGTTCTCCAAGTTGACTTCTCCACTCACTGATTTGACTAAGAAGGATGCTTTCAAGTGGGATGAAGAGGCTGAAAAGGCCTTCCAAAAAATGAAAGAGGTAATGAGTAGTTGTCCCATACTTGCACTTCCTGATTTTACTAAACCTTTTGTTGTGGAATGTGCTGCTTCAGGTGGAGGAATAGGGGCTGTCCTAAAGCAAGGCCAACACCCCATAGCCTTTGAGAGCAGAAAGTTGCAGCCTCATGAAAAAATTTACTCCATCTATGATAAAGAAATGCTGGCCATTATGCATGCATTGGCCAAATTCAAACAATACTTGGTGGGCAGCAAGTTTGTGGTGAAAACTGACCACAATAGTCTAAGACACTTTCTCACCCAAAAAGATCTAAATGAAAGGAAACAAAAGTGGGTAAGCAAGATTCAAGCTTATGATTTTGATATTGAATATGTCAAAGGAAAGAATAATATAGTAGCAGATGCTTTGTCAAGAAGGCCTTCTTTTTCTCTCATGGATATTGCTAAGGATTGGAAAAACATGCTACTAGTTGAATATGCCAAAGACAAATTTGCTTTTGATGTGTTGGATGGAATCAAAGGGGATGATAATTATAGGATTTTGAATGGGCTGATATATTATAAGGGAAGAATTTATTTAGTTCATAACTCCAAGATCAAGTACCGAATTTTGCAAGAAGCACATGATTACCCACTAGCGGGCCATCCGGGGATCTTCAAAACTTATAGACAGTTGAGGCAAAGATTTTTTTAGAAGGGGCTGAAGGAATATGTTCAGAAGTATGTGAATGAATGTAAAGCATGTCAACAAAACAAATCAGAACTTACATGTCCAGCCGGCCTATTACAACCATTGACCATTCCGGAGCAAAAATGGGACAGTATTTCCATGGATTTCATCACCGGATTGCCTAAATCCTTGGGTAAGGATTGTATCTATGTGGTAGTTGATAGGTTGACAAAATTTGCTCATTTATTTGTTGTTACATCATCTTTTAGTGCTGCACAAGTGGCTGATATTTTTTTCAAAGAAATCTTCAGATTGCATGGGCTTCCCAAGAGCATTGTCTGTGATAGAGATAGTAGATTCATGGGTGCTTTTTGGAAAGAAATTTTTAGATTGATAGGCACTCAATTGACTCCAAGTACTAGCTATCATCCACAAACTGATGGACAAACAGAGAGGGTAAACCAATGGTTGGAAGGATACCTAAGAAACTATGTGGGAGGGCAGCAAAAAGCATGGGCAAAATGGCTACACTTGGGTGAGTTTTGCTACAACACCACTTATCATATGTCAATAGGAATGTCTCCTTTCAAAGCATTATATGGTTATGATGCACTTACATTTGCTGACATTATATTTGGTGATATTAGAGCCCCAAAGGCTAAAGATTGGGTGGAAGAGAGCCAAGAAATTTTAAAGCTCTTGAAAGACAATTTGCAGGTTGCTCAAAATCAGCAAAAACAATATGCTGATAGACATAGAGAAGAGAGAACCTTTCAAGTCAATGATTTAGTATATTTAAGGTTGCATCCTTATAAACAAACATCTCTCAAAAAGAATGGAGCAGAAAAATTAAAACCAAGGTACTATGGGCCATACAAGGTAGTGCGGAAGGTTGGAGAAGTAGCATATGAACTAGAACTTCCGGAAGGGAGTAAAATCCACAATGTATTTCATGTTTCTTGTCTTAAGAAAGCTCTGGTCAGCAAATCATCACTTCAGAAATACTTCCTCCTTTGGATGATGAAGGTTAGCTCACACTTGTTCCGAAAAAGATTTTGAAGACACGGGAAAGAAGGTTGAGGAGTAGAATCATCAAAGAATATTTAGTGCAATGGAAGGACTTACCAAATGAAGATGCCACATGGGAAGAGAAGAATATTTTGCAGCATCCAAATTTGAAATTGCTTGAGGACAAGCAATCTTGGGTGGGGAGGACTGTAATGTCCCCATTCAAATAAGTGCATAGTAAGGCAATCCCATCAATCCTACTAGTTTCCTAGGTTGGATGGGCACATGTGGGATGGTAATAAGGAAACTAATAAATGATATTTAGACATTAGAAGGGTTCAATCATTTAATAAATATGATGAATAAATAAATTCAAGAGAAATTCTAGGTGGCAAGTGGTTTTGGAGACATATGGAGGTGGTGGGACCCACACTAGCTCGATTTTTCAATGACACATGGCAGCTCTCTCTTGCCAATTCGAATTCATGGGAAGGTGAACACTCTTGGGTGAGTTGGTAAGTCATAACACATGGCATTGAGCATCTTAGGTCGAAATGGAATGGAATAGTAACCTCCATGGGAGAGAAAGAGTCAAATTGGAGACTAGTGGACACTTGGGCTAGATTCCCTAGTTTTATGACAACAATAATGAAGCATCTATGACATTTATGACAAAATTCAGACCTGAATTCTTACACCTGACCATTATGACATGTCAGCCCCAAAAATAGGCTCAAGAAGGTGCTCATGGAGTTGGAGGAATCTAAAGAGACTCAAATTCGAATTTGGGAGAAAATGGAAGGTTGGAACTAGGAGACAAGTGGCAAATGAGGAATATTTTCTAAATGGAAAATTATTGAATCTATTGAGAGGATTTCAACCCCTTGAAGGCTAATGTTTGTTATAAAATGTAGAAATCAAGTATGAGAATGGCTTTTGATGATTTGAGAAAAATTGCATTTGTGAAGAGAGAGCTAGTGGATGACTAGTTTCTTGCCTTAGCCAATTTCGAGGGTGAAAGATTCCCATCCAAGTTGGTGTTTGGAGAGGCCACTCAGGTCTTTCATGGTGCTTTAATGGAGTTTGTATTTGCAGGTAGCATTTACAGGAAGTTTCATGGCTTGGTTTAGTGCAGCACTTTCTCTCCACCGTTTCCAGTTTTGAAGGCATATTCGTGCTCCTTGAGGGAGGGCATTTTTGGTGAGCACTTGTGCTTCTTGAGAGAGCTTCTCATTATATATTTCTGATTGTAATAGCTTCATATCCTCTGTTATTAATATTCAGAAAGTCTCAGGTCGAAATACCCACTGGTTGTATGCAAAACTTTTGATTAATGAGCAAACAATGTCCATTTCCCCAATGCATTGATGTATGACACTATAATGTTGATTATTTCGAATGGATGGATGATTCTCTGATATATTTGTGATCAATATACTGCCATGGATGTCTTCTACAAGTTTCATGTACTGTACTTGAGCATTTGAAGCATTTTTACTCATTTTAGTTGTATTGGGAGGTGAAATAGTGCCATTTCTCCAAGGGTCGAATTGGGGGTTTTTGCTGTTGAATGTGAGAGAGTTAGAACAGTAGTAAAAATCAATTAATGGTGCATATGAGACCTTAATAACATACTTAACACATTATATACCTCTGTTCATAAATTTGTGGGAGTTTGGAGGCATTTGGAAGGCCATTTGCAGTGTTACCCGGGGGGGATTTGATGCACAAATTACTAGTCAAAATTACATATATTGATCAGAATACAAATCAAGTTTGCAGAAGTATTTGGAGGGCCATAAAACATCCGTGGACCTGATATTCAAGTCTAAATACCATTCATACACTCCTACAGAAGATTTGGGAGCATTTGGGTTGATTTGGAGGTCAAAACAGTAAAACTAGTCAAAGGTCGAAATTGGGAAAAAAAGTGGAAAATTGGGCATTTTAATAAAATTTGAAAAAGGGATATTACAAAAAACGCCACAAGCTCTTATCGGGAGCAAGATACTGCAAGCAATTGGTAGATGAAAATGGACAGCCACTTTACCCCACCAATTGTAACATGCCATCTTACTTCCACATTTCTCGGTTATCGATGGTAATTCATCATGAGTTGGATATCTTTTATGACACCCTAGTAGTATGTGGTTGTTTAAAATGTTAAGGGTTGATGGAGAACCCTCGATGTGTCACACTCACCCATTATATTAATGATCAACTACCCAATGTTGATGGACTAATACCTCCTACTACAATAAAAAATCCAATAGGTGATATAGAAAAGACACATAGGAACACTTCCTTATTATCATTTTTTGAAACAATGGAAGCCAAAACAACTATGTATCGTCCTAAGTTGAGTGGCCCATATTCTATTGTTCATTCAACTAAAATTTATAATGATCCAAAGTATGATATAAATACCACCCAAAACATCTCTATTAGGAGATCTAAAAATTTGTATGATTTGAGAGAAAAAAATTTCAAGTACACACAAACGTTAGTCCAATTGTTGGAGGGTAGCGATGAGTTCTCTCTTCTTGTGCATTTTCAAAGTAAATACCAAACTTGTTACAACTGCACTTTGTATAGCACTTGGTCGTCTTTTCTACTTGTGTTGGATGTTGGAACCCAATTCTCCTTTTGTGGTAATAATTTTATGATTGCCAAGTATAATATAGATGCTGCAAACCTTGCATTGTTTATCCTTTCATATGTACTTGTTCCTCCCAAATATTCAATAGCACTTATGCCATTTTGTGGTCCTCTTTGTCGTCGGTCTGATTACTTGAATATTATTAAATAAAAACATATCATTTCCAGGTATAGTATGTGCATGAATGGTTATACTTCTGGAAACTTTAATAGGAAGAACCTATTATATATCAATGGTCGTCCATGCATGCATCAGAACATTGCAGGGTTCATAAATAGTTCTAAGTGCTCTTTATTTTTTGCAAATTGTTCATTTGGGGAACACTCCAATGACCAAGAGTTCTTTATAAAAAGGAAAAGTTTTTTAGATTTGTTGGTGTGATGCAATACATACTTTGTCTCATGGTAACGAGTTGTTAATAAACTAACACTTTTGTAGACCACCAACCTCTCATCAAATATGCCTTGCATTGGGACTACCTTTAGACGTCCCCTTGAGGCGCCAGACAAAAATCATTCATTAATTGTATTTTTTTATTTTGAATGGGATTAATGTAAATGTATTTCTCAATTTGAAATTTTGTTTTATAAAATGATTGCAATTGGACATTTACTATTGGAAAAATTCCCATGCTTCTATAATAATTGTTTGGTTTAATTTTTTAACAAACCCATTGCATTGTGATTACTAATATTGTTGATGTAATGTTCAATATTTTTGAAATCAGGATTCTGACGATGAACAACCTATCTACCATCCTCCGTTACTCCCCCTACAATGTCAAATTGAGAGAAAGCTGCAAAAAGAGTGCAACTTAGAGAGGAATCATACCAAGCATGGTTGAATCAACCACCTATTCGATTCCCACTATGTCCAAATTCACCAAGTAGGAATGTCTACAGTAACACTAGTTCTTCACATGTTGGCAATGAATTCAATGAATAGAGGTTGGTATGGATCATTTCTTACGGGATACAGGTTTCGTGGAGGCAATGTTGTTACATGAATTCCAGGACGATGAGCTAGGGGATGATACTCATATCACTAATACCTTCTTTGAAAGTTTCAAATTTGTTGAACCACCACACCTCTCTTTGGACCAAAGGGACGAGGACAAAAGGGAATGGGAACTACTCCAAATGAATGGAAAAAGGTGCATGATAAATAGTAAGTCACCTATATTTTATCAAATTTCTACAGAGTAACTATTCACACTAAACTTCATAATGTGTATTTGATCTCATATGTACTATATGTCGGTTTTATTTCATGAATACATCAGCAAATTCAAAAATCGATGCCATCAATAAATTCATTCATTACAATGCAAATGAAACACATCCATTCATCACATTGTATGAAGAGAAGAGGAGGAAATGGGGCAATGATAGGAAATAAATCATATGGTTGAATGGTAGAATCATGCCTTGTCATGATCATTTAAAAGAAAATATGCCAATGATTTGTTCCAATAGTTAGGTTGTTGACCAAGTCGGATAGAAATACAATGCATCTGGTCATTACCCACGTGTTGAAGAGGATGCACTGAACATAGGTATCAGGTGAAACAACTCGATAATAATATCTTAATGTAGTCGGGTTATTAGACATATGGAATTGTCATTTGCTCAAATTTTTACAGGTGCATTTGTTCGCATCTATGTCGGAATATGGGAATCATTTCACATTGAGGATGTCGATGATGGGCGTGTCACGCAAGACTATGGAGTGGAATTTGAGTTGGACCAATCTATTCATGCTAGCCGCCACGATTAGAACATAATAGGGGGGAAGTTGGGTTACGTCAAAAAGATATAACAGACCATTCAAGTGGACTTCTCATCTTTTTAATGTATTATTTTTAGGTGCTAGTGGGGGACACTTTCCACCAGAGTAATATACAGGAAGATAGAAATAGTGGTATGATATATATCAACTCTATAAAGATGTGGTATGAAACTAAGGAGCCTATGTTTTCCCAAAACACTAAAACCAAGTGTTGTTTTACCTGGATGTATTAGATAGAGATTGGTGGTTCATATTAAGACATGACCCTAGATCAAAACATATTTTTTAGAGCAACGGTGCTATCATGCCAAGTGAGAAATATAATCAAATGAAGAGTGATATGTACATGTTTTATTTCATCATTTATAGTGTTTATGTTTCATTTTATTATTGTTATCTTTAATTCATTAATTATATTTTTTTATTCATTTTATAATAGTCGAAATGGAAAGTTAATTACAACCAATTTTTAAACAATTTTAGTTCGTTAAAAATCAATTTGATGCGTAATGTGTGTGAGATTGTGTGAAATTCTCATAGAGATCTAGAGAAAAGATAAAATTCACACTAATCCTAATAAAGATCAAAAGAATTGAGCAGGAAAAATAGAGAAGAAGAACTATGTTACAACACAAGAGAATGAAGAACAATTGGAAAAAATTCCATTACTACTATTATTCAGTAAAATGTGTACATAAATAATACATCTCCAAAGGATAAATCCATGATCCCAAAGAGAGATTTGGAATCCACGCATGTTGCAGGCTTAGTTTGCATTGAAACCATCTCTCGATAAGGTCTAGTGGCCACCGATGATGAATGACTAGTCAACTGGGGTGGACTGGAACATAACTGAGTCATTGGGAATAGAAATTAGGGGATGAGACTCCAAGGAGACGCAATAGTGACTTGTAGTGGTCAAAATACATGCTCCTAAACTCATTAGCAGTGAAACTAGGTGTAACAGTCAATAACTAGGCAATCAAGGGAACAAGGTGTTGAGTATAATTGTCATTGATGACAAAAGTATTCATTAATGACAAAATATATGATGACATGGCATGTATGATGATGTGGTATGGTTGATGAGGATCAAAATCCACCTAATGGTGCTCTAGTACCTTCATGATGTCATTATTACAATCTGACCTAGTTATATAGAGATTTGTCAGTTTGGAGAAATTCTAAAAAATGGTTAAACACCAACTAAGGCTCTTCCTCAACCATCACTAAATGAATTATGAAGCTTCTTTCAAATGGAAAATGCCAATGTTAGCAACTTGCAAGTTTATATCATAGTGAAAGGTCAATGGTGTTTATGGCCCACCCTTTCACCAATATATTATGGTGTTCATGTTCTATCTTTTCGTTAACCTATTAGTAAATTTGATGAAGATGATTATGATCATCATGTTTCAATCATGATGATTGGGTGGATTAAATACTAAGTGGTTTCCTACATATGTTGAAAACACCAGGTGGACCAACCAATGTCGATAAACATGGCATTTACATCGTAGCAAAAGGCCAATAACGCCTACATTCACACCTTTGATAAACTTATTAGCTAGTCATCTGAGGAGGCCTATCACCATCATGTTGCAAACATGATAGTTGGGTGAATGAAAAACAAAGCGTTTACGTACTCATTTTGTAGGGGTCCAACAAAATACTCTACTAGTAACTAATGTAGGTGGGGGTCTAAGGTATTTTCTTTGGATCTACAACAATTGTTTTTGTTTATATAGTCCTCAATAATTGGCCTAAAAACATCCACTTGTAGCTATCGATATGCTTGCATTTGGTGTTTGGTCCACCATAATGGTAAGAAAATAATCATCATCATAATCACCATTCCACAATACCACACATAGAGGCATATAAGGGGATTACATTTTATGTTCCCCAACTGGACCTCTGTGTTGCATAATTATAGATAACCGAATGATTCAATCGCTATGACATATAGGGTAGGTACAATGGGAACACTTGCATGATAGATCAAAACAATACACAAGCATAGGCTTCAATAAACAATGATTCCACTTCTTTTATGAAGGAGTTGAATGCTACTTATTTTTAACATTACTAAAATAAAGGCCTGGATTCCATTCAAGTATATACCTTCTTAAAGTCAATTTGATGAAGATAACATCCAACCTTGAGGTCATGTACACACAAATTTGAGGTGCATTCAACTATTGGAGTTAACCTAATGGGTTCAAAAATGATTAGAACATCTTGTTCCACCCTCACACATGAAGCTCAAAGCACTTTACCACTCAAGGTAGCCCTATATGAAGGGAGTTGTCTAATCTTGTAGAAAATTTCTCTCTAGTTGTCAAAATCTTGCTAAACATGTGACTAGATGGAGTACATGTTTGTTATAAGAATATGTAACACCCCAAAATTTGTAAATTTTTAAAAAAAAATGATAATAGCAGTAAAGATAATAATTATGCGGAAGTAATTTATTCCCCCTTTTTTTTATTTAACATTACTAAAAACCTCCTACTGTCGTTTAACAAAAGTTTGTTGAGGAATCAGTTTGCAATTGACTAACCTAGTTGTACTTAACTAATCGTGTCTTCTTCTAATGATGAAGGGGTCTTTGGACACCCGGGGCTTACTTAGCTGCAAATGCTAAAGTCTTTTATCTTGGCGCGGGTTTACAGGTAAGAGTAATTCCAGTCATTTGAAGTTTGTTCGATAAGTACCAGTATTTAGAATAACAACTATAAATTTGTTTGAAGAATTACAACAGGTGAGATCTCAATTTTTAAAGAGCCTTCCAACGGATGTTAAGTTGACTTGTTACCGTTCTACTGAAGATTATTGTAAATGTCCGATTGATTCACTTGTAGCAGTAAAATGAATATTTAGTTTTCATATGCATGAGTGTTCTTGTTTACCCAGATGTAAAGATTTATGTTTTAACTCTACCTTCCTAAAGTATCACTAAACGCATTATTCCCTGTGACTGTATAGCAGCAAGACTATAAGTTAACTCCGATCATTAGGTACTACAATTCTGAGGCTATTGTACATTCTAGGGTTATCATGTTATACTTGAAAACCAATGTACTGGTAAAATAAACTTGGAATTAGACAAAGATACCCCAATCATAATCATATTCATTGAGATGGAATGTCATGTAATGTCACTGTATTAGCCCTAGCCATAGAGTATCTATTTTGTAGCTATTCTATTATAAGGCATTCTCAACTTATAATCCTAACACTTATCATTCTAACAGAAATCCAGCAATTGGTTGGTAATGACATTGCTAATATCAATAATGGTAGTGTATTCTAAACTTCATTCTATGGTTCCAAAAGAATTGCTATTAATGTTGTTCTAAAGTTAGGGTCCTAATGTAACTAGGTATGATGCAATGCCTTGGTTAATTAAAACAAACTCAATCCATAATGAGCAACAACGAACTTGTAATTCTAACACTTATACAATATGTATGGATACAAATATTTGTGATGCTAATCATGGATACAATGATATGGAACCCCAATTATATGCAATTGACATGGTTTTCTAGTAACCATCATTGAATCGATTGAATGATGGCCACGATACTATGCATTTAAATGGTTTTTCAACGCATATTCTAAGGTTGTGTAATGTACAGGTTGGAGAGCATCTTGACTTTAATGTTATTTACTGAGTTTTGATGGGAGTGGCTCAGTGTCGTCCTGGATGACTCAAGCATGTGATCGACACTTGGGAAGTGTGCTCTCGCACAACTGTTGGCTTAAACCATTATGTCCAAACCCTAATTTTCATTGTTACGTTTGAACTTGGGCGTGAGGCCAACCATCTGTGATGACTCCGGGTTCAAAGTGTTGTTTGTAGGTTTTGAAACTACGACCTCCATGTTGTTGTTTTTTACACTGGGTGTTCTAAGGGTGAGTGCAGGTCGAACTAATCCCTCGGTGCCGTTGTAATGATGACACTGTACAACACTAGCAGGGGTTTAGGGTTTGCAAGGGTTGGCTTGGAGTTTTGGAAACGGTAGCCTCTGCATGGAAGAAGCCGTAGCCTTCAAGTGGTCTTCGAAGATGAAACTTGTTCCTAGTCTGTGTAGTGCTCATGCAGTTGCTCAGGATTCGAGACTATGACGTCCGCGCTACTAGGGTTAAATCACCAGTCTCATTGCAAAGGTAAGAGGGAAAAAACTGGAGTTTTTAGAGCTTAATTAAATACTGTTTTCGATTCCCTACGACTCTAACAATGATGTAATACAATTGCAGGGTTGCGATGGGGCTACACTCTGCTCGTCGAGGGAGAAAGATGCCGAGGACTCCCTTGTCCGGGTAAGTCTCGGGTGTTCCACAACCCTGGACTCAATGGGAGTTGACATGTTCTTGCTTAGTGAAAGTAGGGATTTGTAGGTAGTGATATTTGGGTTAGATATTGCCTACGTTGCATCTATTTTAAGTTTTGGAATGGCAACTTCGTCGAAATGCAAATGCAAGTTTTTGTGGAAAGGTTTTAAAGTCATCCGACTTGGAAATACAATCCGGATTCGATTTAAATGGATCGTTGTAATGTTTTATGGTTTCAGTATGTTAAAATACTATTATACAGTATTCATTAGGATGCAATCGTAGTTTAAGTTTAATTAAATGCTAAGTGTGAAACGAACCTGCAAGAGTAAGATTTTTTATTTGGGTAACGTCTGTTATATAAAGAAAATGCGTATTGGGCAGGTTCACTAGAACCCTAGCCCATTTTTACTCTGAGTTCATAGTTTTCATTTTCGACTATGTAAGTTCTGCAAACAAGTTACCCTTTTTTTGAAAGAGTCTCCTAGAAAATAACTATGTGTCAAGAGTCGATAGGTAGGGTTTGAGATGGCTTCGGAATGGAAAGCAATGTAGAAGAAATCTTTCTAGAGTTTGATCTTGTCATTAAAAGACTGTATAAATTGATTGAAGAAATCCAATTTAATGATAGGAACGAATACCGAAATCTTTGGAATTTACGAGGAAAAAGTGAATACTAGAGTTTGTAAAGTATTGTTCTTTGCATGTAAATACTATAATTGTTGTTCTCATCGCCCGAATGCCTAAATGACTTTTTGTTAGATTATATATTCGTCTTTACAGCTTTTGAAAGAAAATCTAGAGAGGAAGGAATACAATAACAAAACTGTATAATGCAATTTCCTTGCAACTGTTGAAGAATTCATAAATACTTATTAATAAATGGTCTGTCTTTAAACTATGGTTCTTCAGAGATGCAGTATTTTACCGTGTCGTTTGATGGAAAGATCGCTATGTAAAAAACAAATGTTGTTTGGTACTTTGAAATTTAATATGTACAGTTAAATGCAGCATTTAAAAGATATCACCGAGTTTAATTTACTCATCCAATCTAGCATACAGCCTATCATTTCGTCCGATCTTAATTTGTTCTCTATGCTAGAGAATTATGCAGAGATTCATTTTGCGACTGCTAAATTATCTAGAATATGAAATGCTTGGGAGTATAGATCTGTGCATGTGCTTTTTCCTGTTTTCAAGAAATAGATGAATGCTACGTCCCTGTCTACAATGTTGTTCTTTTCTGGTGTCCTTTTTTGTGAATGCAAGAGCAGAGTAAAAGAAGCTTTACTGTAGGAATCCAAATAATTCTCTCAGCTTTTACTTACTAAGCTTAACAGATTTAATGCTACCTCTCTATACTGGAGTACGATGTAGACTCACACATGGGGAAAAATGCAGAGGAGTCATTTTATCAGTTAAGCAGATAAATTAAATCAGAAATAAAACAGTTACTCCAACTGGATATTTGTAAATATTTCTAAACCAGTTACTGCAGAAAATCATAATACTGACAAAAGATCCATGAAAACGGTAGAACTTGATAATTGTGGGAGGAACAAATCACCCAAGAAGCCTATTCCACCCAACCTGCTCCTAAAACAGCCAAGATGTTTGCCTTAGGACCCCCAAGCCTGTTCACTGATCCACCAGGAGGAAGAAACTTCAGAAGCTTAGGTCCTCCACTTGCAGTAGCAAGAAATTAACCCAGCCTGAAAGGCTTAGCAGTCAAAGGGACCTGCACCAACACCTCTGGTTTTGTCCTCCTCAGAATAATTTGCAAACTTATAAATGCACTCTCCACAGCCTCCCTATTCGAATATCTCAGTCATCACCTGATGTACATGAGGAAATGTTTCTGCAGAAAAACATTGTAAGAGTTGCCTGCTCAATTCAAATTTCCTTTAATAGGCTGCCTAGGCCTTTTAGTAATTAATTGGTCATTAGTGAGTTGCTTGCTCACCTCTCTCCACCTAGAGAGGGAATGCCACAAATTTAGGGGAGTTGTCCCATAACCAACAGCTAGTGGTAGAGTGAAAATGTTTCCATCTGTCCCATGCCTTCTTTCAACCTCCATTCCCCCTTCCTCCTAGTGGGCCAGTGAACATTCTTGTAACAGCTTTCTTGGGTGTTTGTCTCCTATTTTTATTCGTTAAATAATAATAATGAGTCATTACAGTCATCTTTGACCAAATTGGTCATTAATTACAAAACTTGTAATTATAATTTAACACAAAGTATTTTGCCAAAAAGAAATAACATAAAATAAATATCCTCAAAATTTGGGTAGGTGACAGAATAACTTACTCTGTCTATGAAGTTCAAATCTCTCAACCATTCTAGCTAACCTATCAGGATCAAACTTGTTTGAAACATCTCATCCCAACCTCATGCTCGAAGCTCAAAGCACTCAACCACTCAAGCAAGCCCTACATTAACTTCAAAGCACTTAAACACTTGAGCTAGCCCATTCGGCCAAAAGCATTTGGAAGTTCTCATCCCTCCCTCATGAATGAAGCTCAAAGCACTCAACCACTTGAGCTATTTATCCATCACGTTCAAAGTACTCAATGCATTCTTTGTATACAATGCAAAAATCATTACTATGTGTTAGTAATTACCAAGTAATTTGTTCACTATATAATCTATCAACTAAGTAATTTGTTCACTACATGAAATATCAACCAAGAAATTAACAATGAGGACTTTTGGGGGAGGTTCTAAAAAAACCCCCCCTAAAGGTGTTTTTGAAGGCGGTTATTTAAAAACCGCCCCCAAAAGTCAAATTCTTAGGACTTTTGGAGGCGGTTTTTGAAAGACCCCCCCCTAAAAGGTGTTTTTGAAGGTGGTTGTTTAAAATCCCCCCCCAAAAGTCCAATTCTCAAGACTTTTGGGGGCGGTTCTAAAAAGACCCCCCTAAAGGTTTTTTTGAAGGGGGTTATTTAACCCCCCCCAAAAGTCATGAGAATTCTCATGAATTTGGGGGGGGGGGGGGTTTAAATAACTGCCTTCAAAAACACCTTTAGGGGAGGTCGTTTTAGAACCGACCCCAAAAGTCTTGAGAATTGGACTTTTGGGGGGGGATTTTAAACAACCACCTTCAAAAACACCTTTTAGGGGGGGTCTTTCAAAAACCACCTCCAAAAGTCCTGAGAATTTGACTTTTGGGGGCGGTTTTTGAAAGACCCCCCCCCCAAGGTCCAATTTTGAAAACTTTTGGAGGCGGCTTTTAAGAGTCGCCCCTAAATCCCCAAAAAAACTTTTGGGGGCGATTTTACCAAGACCACCTCAAGTCAAAACCGCCCCTAAAGGGGTAAATTGTTGTAGTGCATGCTTAGTTATGACCTCATAGGTAAATTTATAGCCCTTCAAAATCACTAAATTTGTCAAAATTTTCACTTTTCCTATTGGTGAATTTAGCCTCTGAGACTAACTTCAACCACTTGTAGAAGAAAATATAGGAATAACTAAAAACAATTTGTGTCTAGTGTCGATAATAATCATAATAGGGATTTCTCAAGAACTTTCAGATCTTTTCTCTGATGCCCCAATCAATTTCTGTGATTTTCTGGAATTTACTACTTTTACTTTTTGGACTTCTTCCAAATTTAGATTGTTTTCCAAAAAATATTATCTCCCAGACCGAGCATTTTTGGAAAAAAATACCACCAAGCAAAGTTGTTTAGATTAATGGGTAAAATGTTGAAATCATAAAAAAAAAATTAAGTTCTTGGGTCACTTTTCCCTCTTGCAAAATTTTCAAAATTCACAAAAAGTGCCCCGAAATGGTGGATTTTGTCCCCATTTCGAATCCCCATTCCAAGTGCCTCGTCATGGACTGTACTATCCAATTTTCAACATGAACAAGGTCGTTGTTTGCGCTTATGACCAAGGTCTTCAAATATCATTGATCCTCAATTTCTGAAAAACTTGAGCAGAATTAAGAATCCACCCTCACTGGCATTTTTGTATCCCTCAATACCAAAGATTCAACCACAAAAAATTCATTGAAAAATAATAAAAATTGCTCATATTATGCTTAGAACAATAAAATAGTTATGGACTTCATTTTTGTTTTGTTTATTTTTTAATATTTTTCATACTATTGATGTGGTAGGTGATGTGGCACCATACCTTGCGTGGACGATATGTGGCACCCTCTGGCTCAGCCATGTTATATTCAGTTTGATCATGTCTGTCATTTCCATCAATATTCTAAAATATTCCCATGCCACAATTTTTAACACTAATTGAAGGAATCATGTGAACGATCTAGATCTCACGATCTCATATCCCAAAATGATCTGGGTTGTTCATGACAAGGCACTCTATCTACCACCTTTTCCTTTGTCCATTTGCATGAATGGTATATATCTCATGATCTTGTGGACCCAACAAACAAAATCTCATCCATTTGCATCATAACCCCTTTTCTTAATGTCATCGGGACCCCTTTTTTTAATGTCGGTTACTTTGTTTTGCGTAAATGGATGAGATATACCCGTTGAACTTGCACGAATTAATATGATCCATTTGCAATGAGACCCATTTATTATGCCCCAATCATGTTTATGTGCACAAACGACCAGGATCTAAAGATCCAACTTGTACAACTCAATCCTAGCCATTCATGGGAGGACCCCTCTAGATAAGGTATGATCACATTTATTTGAGCAAATGGATATGATTCAACAATCAGACCTACATGGTTTAATCTAGGTCATTTGCGGCAAGGGTCTCCATATTATACTCCTTGCACTTAGATTTGCATGAACAATCAAATTTGATAGTATGAACTGCCTTATTTAACCTCAATCATCGATCATCCTCTAACTTTCAAACAACACTATGAACCCAACAATTTTGGCACTTGAGATTATAATAGTTGATAGAATGATATTTTTATGCATCCTAGAGGTCTTTCCTAAATTTTCCCTTGATCAAACAGGTAATTCATATTGACAACCACAAGATATACCTTGTGGCTTGTTTAAAATGCTATCTAATGAATACAACCATGATTTTTCTCGAGAACATTTCGTCAAACGTTTCCATTGTAAAATCAAATTATTCCTGTAGTAATTGGTTCTGACCCATACATCCCCAATGTTTCAACCAATAGCTCTAATACCACTATGTAGAATCCCCATCCATCATTCTGATCATAGTAGGGGGTAACTATGAATTTCATGTTTCCAAGTTTTTCTCCATTGGAAACATAAACTAAGACATGCATGTGCAAGTGCATGAAAATAATACATAGAAGAATTAACAAGTATGCTTCACACAATCAACATGCCTAAATCATTATATTCATAACATGAAGTAAATATAATCATTTCACATTCATAAACAAAGAGAATACTTATCTTTTAATAAAGAAGATCCAAGCAATTGGCTATGTAAGAATGATTTTCCACCCAACTGTAGGTATCAAGTATAGATACCACCCCCAAGTCAAGCTATGAGGCCACCGGGGCAAAAGAAACACCTATAGGTTTCCCTCTCTCAACCCAAAACCTATTTTCTCTCTTGCTTATCCAATCTGCTCACCACTAAGCAATTAGCGGAATCTCACTTAGTCATCCCAACCATGGCACTCTCTTTCACTACCCCACGCAACAAAAGGAAGGCATTTACCTTCACTTCTCTATATCTCCCTTGGGAAATCCAACCCTTAAAGTGCTTATAAGTGTGTGCAAAAAGAGTCCAACATGTTGTATGTTATTAGAGAACCTCCTATAACATCAATCCATGGATTCTTAAGCATCCAGGAGTACCAAATACACAATGGGTAAAGGTTCCTATCTTTCCCAACTTCAATGCTCACCTATAGCCATCCTCTTCACTATGATGTCTACAATTTCCTCTTCACAATGTTAATTTCTATTCAATTCATAGTCTCGCTATTGGCAATGGAGTCAAAAACATGAAAGCTCTACGTAGTGTAAGAAAAATGGCATATAGAACAAGTGATAGAATCCAAAGGAGATGAGAGGATTGGTGAAAGGACAAGGGACATTACTTCTAACCTTATAAGGAAGGATTCCTACAATTGTCATATAAGTATATTCATTCCATGCTTCCATAACTACATGACAAGTCTTTTCCCACCAACCTCACACGTGAATTCAATGATTGAATTTGATAAGTCAAAATGAGGTAATTGGTTCATCTGAGATACATGGTAGAAAATGGGTGTGATTTAAGGTTGACTCTAGGTAAAAGAGGATTTAATCTCCCATAGGCCCCATTTCCTCTTCCCCTCTAGTGGAATGATAGCCTCTCTAGTTCTCTTTACATATCCATCTTTGACCATTTTATTAGTTTCCAACCTAATATTTACATAGCTTTTGAGTAATTATGACAAGACAACCACATGGACCATATAGAAATATTCACATTATACATGCCTAGCCATTGATTCGTTAGGCCTTGGCCTTGAGCACAGCACTGGGAATCCATACTATCATATTTACATCATTTTGCATAATTGAATTTAATACATTCCAAGGGTCAACACTGGGAGTATTACAAAGGACACGTCAAAAAATTCACTCTTCAATTTGAAGAAATAAACCTAAGTGCATCTAGAGAAGTCATCAGTAAAAGTTAAGAAGTAATTGAACCCAAAAATAGAAGCATAAGGGAGCATAGCACACAAATCACTATGAACAAGCTACAAGGGGGTCGAGGCATGCCAAAAGGCATGTTTGTCAAAACTTTCTCGATGATGTTTCTCGAGAACAAACCTAGGAGAAACATTATCTTTACAAGAAATAATAGGAAGACCAATCACCATATTCAAATTACATAGTTGTTGTAATGAGCAAGAATTTAGATGGCCAAATCGCTCATGCAAATTTTTCTCAAATCATACTATGAGCAATAAAACCTAATGGAATAGATGATGACCCAAAGTTGTCAAATTTGTACAAACTAGTAATATCATCAACGATTCTAGTTGATAGGAAATTATTAGGATCTTTTAAATCCTTAGTTACAACTTCATGAAGTGAAAACTCTATAGACTTACCTTCACCTGAATGAGTGATAAGGTAGGTTGATTAACTATTTTAAGAAAGACTTGGAACAAATAATACATCATTGAAATGACCATCATCTAGTTGAATTGCTCTAGACCCTAGACACTAAGACATAAATCATCACCAACAAATATTTGTTTGGTGTTTCTTTTATTAAAATCAAAAAGAAAGAAAAAATGGTTATATCCATGGCCATATGATAAGATGCTCCAAAATAAATAAGCCATTCACTAAAAGAAGAAGATGATGTGTTAAGGGAAAAACTAGAAGCAAAAAATGCATGTCCATGAAAAGAAGTGTTAGAAGAAGAAGAATCAAGATTGATGTTATGCATCTTCGTTGTTGCTCCTAAGGATTCCATCTTCTTGAAACATTTAGACTCCATATAACCATATTTCCCACAAAAAATGCAATGTATCTTAGTCTCGTTGCCTTTTGATTTGGTCCCCTTATCACCATTGGGAGGAGGAGCTAAATGAGAGAGTTTTGGACCCTTGTTTTGTTAATCATTGCAAAGGTGTTGCTTCTTTGAATTTGTGGCTTTATCCTTTTGTTGTTGTCACCAAGTCTTTGTTAGATGCACCTACGTTGTTGATCACTCCAAGATGCATCTTGAGCTTATCTTTCTCTCTAATCAAGGGATCACAAAAAGCTTCAAAAGAGGGCATTTGGTAAGTAGCCTCTTGACTAATAAGAGCTTCTCTAGTGGAGTGAAAATTATATACAAAACCAGAATAAGCAGTGTCAAATTTAATAATAAGAATAGCGTCTAATGGTCTCAAAGACAAATTATGAAAAATAACTATTAATAATAATAGTGTTATTGTCTATGGTTTCAAATTAGTTTGTAACAAAATGATATAAAAAGATACAATTGTGCACTAGACAAATCAAGGACTTATTCAGAGATTTGATCTAATATGATATTTTGGTGCTTCAATCAATGTTGAACTGCTAAGGGCATTCTCAACATAAAGGATAATTTGTTAATAAAAAATTTGCTTCCTATTATGCTAACAATGATTTAATATGGACCCAAGGAGAAGGTGTGAGTCCAAATAGATGAATTAGATTCATTTAAGAGAATGTTTGGTAGAGCTTTCTTGTCTCATCTCATTTAACACAAGTATTTTCAAGGAGAACTACAAGTAATAACATTGGTATCACAATAGTCAATAAAGTCAACATCATTGTAGTCGATAATGCTAGCATCACTATTTATCTAACAATAATAGGATGATCCAATCAAGAAACATGAAGCATACAAAAGCACACTAAAAGACCAATATAGATCCACCTTAACTTTGGATCTACCAAGCACCGAGAGGGATCAAATCTCTTGAGGTGCAAACTTTTACTCAAATTTTGCACTTAAGTTTGCATTTTAAGGGATTTGATCCCTCTAAGCGCTTGGTAGATTTAGAGTTAAGATGGATCTATACTGGTATAATATGTAAATCATGGTTTAATGATGACTCAAATCCCATATCACATCGCAAGAAGTATCCAAGTTTCATTATTTTTTAAAATTTAATTAATTGGAATGTATATGTCTTTGGTTTTGAAATTTAGGTTAAAGCCTACATTGTAAAATTTTATTTACTTAAAGTCAATTTCACTTTTACATTTTAGATTAGGGCTGACATTGTGAAATTTTGTTTACTTAATATTTTATTATTTTATTAGTGTCACCCGTCAACTCCACCTTAAGCACGGAATTACACTTCTCCCTCATATTGAGTTGTAGAAAGAGTCTCTTCAGCGTAATAAAAGATAACCATATGATGATTAGGCAATAAGGTGAGGCATAAACATAACTATATTCATCATTTATCTCAACAAAGCACATTGTAGTAGTTTTAAGAGAATGTGTGGTAGAGTTGTATTGTCTTATTGTGGGAGGAGCTAGAGCGACTAGCATGGGCATAGGCTTAAACGATTTTTGCCATAATTTAACCCAACGAATACAAACTAGCCAGCACTTGCCATGACATCATAACGTCGTTAACAAATGTCCATCGAATGTTAACACTTGGCAAAGAAAATTTTGCATACACATTTGTTGCTTGGCTTGGTCAATGAGCAATCACAACCATTGCGACGTGATTCCTGAGCAAGGTCCCCCAGCGATATGCCCAGAACCCTCACGCAATCTCATCCATCTGCAACTGTGCGAATATAACGATCATTTTGAACCTGGGTCAATGTGCTGGATATCTGACATCCAGAAAGGGAAAACCAACAGCCAGTTGCTGCCAAGTAGTGAAGAAGTTGGCAGGTATGGCCACCACCACATTTCGTTGACATATTCTGCCAAAGATCAGGCATGCATATTCTTCCATACTACCAAGCTTGGCGTATTTTCTTAGCCGTTTAGTTTCTAAGAAAATGTCTTGGTAGAATCCAGTGATGAAAATGTGTGCATGGAGTTGCTTGAGTGTTTTCATATTGGTGATTGAGCTCAGCAGAGAAGAATATGTCATGTAGTCGACTGGAACAACAAGACCATTGGGGATACCAACGTTATTGCAGTTAGTCTTCCCTTCAAAATTTCCCTCCAGGCCAACTGCAACACATATTTACTCTTCTGCCACAAAAACAAAAAATTCTTCAATAAGATCATTCTCCAGATATACATAAGGATAAAGCTTGCAATCACAGTTAAAAAATGGTTGTATTCAAAGCTTTTAGCCATTAAATTCAGTGAGTTCTTCTACCATTTTCTATGGAGATATCAGTCATCTCTGGATACCATGTCTTTCCATATTCTCTATTCTTTTTTGCAGACATATATGCATTTGGGTACTTTTTTGTGTTCAAAAAGTGGATATCATACCCTTGGTTGGTTCAAGCTACAAAATAAAATAAGCTTGAAAACCATTTAAAAAAAATCATTGTTGTTTAAAACAGGATTAACAAGTAAGAATACTTGTCATAGCAATACACCTTAAAGAAATTGGACGGTATTTGGCATCGTTGTTTCTCTTCTTTGGGTCTCTTAACAGCATAATAGGTTCCATTATCACGAGCTTCTCACGTATATAATACCATGTGTTACTTATCTCATTGTCTTCAGGACAAAAACTGCAAGACATGTATCATATTGAACTCAATTTTCAAGACTAGGTTACCATTTATCCTTTTAATAACAAAAATATTAATTGAAATGAACCGGGTTGGCCCATATGCAAGACACAACAAAGAAGGGAGGAAGTCGCATTATCAAAAATTGGATGATCATATTCAAAGTAGTTGAATGAAAATTCACACAGAAGAAGGTAATCAATGCCTCCAAAAGCATATTACCATAGTTTAAGCATATAGTTGTGCAGTGGGTCTCAAGGGAAAGATCTTGAAAGATAATACCTGGTAGTTAGTGTTCCATCAAAACCTTCGATTTGGAACAGTCCCTCAAGAATATGCCTATAAGTAGTATCAAAAGGTGTAATCGCTTCTTCTTTCAATCTATCAAACAACTGAAGACAAATCATTATATCACACGTAATTGCATCTGGTTTGCATCCCATATTAACCATTCTTCGAATAAATTCGATGGTGCAACAACTCAAGCTTTTGCAAGGCAGGTCGAGAAGGATGCAATCGATATAAGTAGCAGTGGCGGTGACCATGAAGAGGTGGTGGTGGTGACCATGGCGGTGGATGTCAGTGCATTAAATGTATATTAAGTAAGTGCCTCATGCCTCCCTCTAAACCATAGCTATGCAAAAACTTAGGATAAACAAGCATAACATTGGAAAATGAGAATGTCTCCAGCAATAACACTTCGCTATGCAAAAACTTAGGATAAACAAGCATAACATTGGAAAATGAGAATGTCTCCAGCCATAACACTTCAAGTTGATGAACCAATAGTACGATGAATAAATCAATTTTAAAATTTTAAGAAAATAAACAAAATCAGCAATATAAAACTATAGAGAAAAAGTAAAAAATTATGTTCAAAAGGAAAACTAATATGCAATCAATGACATATCGAACACAATATACCTACCATGCCTTCGGCAGGTATAACAAGACATGTTAGACACAACGTAATAACATTGTAGTGCTAAAATTGTATATTAAGTGTCCTCATGAATTAATCCTCAAAAGTGTTAATGTTTAGAGGAGTTTATTTTGGGAAACCTCATCACCCAAATAGTAAATGAAATATCAACAAATTCATAAATCTAAAATAAATTGAATGAACACAAACACCGTTGAAAGAATTAATGTTTAGTGAGGGTTATCGGGAGTAGGTAAAGGAGTGTACAATCCCTCCTTCATGATAGGTTTAGTGATGGCACGTGCGGTGAATGATTGAATATACCTATTGGTGTTCTCTCAAAGCTTTGGCCAACACAATTATTTCTACATTATTGCCATTATTTTATCCATGTTGAAGTGACCTACCACTTGAGTATGGTGTGCCTTCCAAATTAGTTTCTCATGCTTTCCTAAAGAACACAAAGATGGACAAATGGCGTAGAATTCAATCATGGAGTTGAAATTGTGAAACTTGATTGAAGGTGCCTAGTGTTTGATATCTAGCAGTGAAGTTAGGGTCATTGGCATACAACTAGGGTCATTTAGAAGTCCCGTGTCCATAAGAATTAAGCACTATGGTTGGTGCCACAACCAGAGGTCATTTAAAACAATTCAACACTTGATTTTTGTTTCCCTTCGTATAATTGAGGTTCAAGTGGAGTTGTTGAAGGCATATTGACCACTTTTAATGGTGATCCTTCTACAACTTTCCTTGCATCTACATCAATTGTAGGGGCTTATGGTCGATGTGGATGATTTTTCCCTTCCTAAAATATATTCCTTCCATTATTGACATCCTTTTCATAATAGAGTACATCTCCTTGTCAAAGGTGGGGTACCTGCAAACCATGACAAAGAGTCCCTTGCCATAATATGCCACCAAATGCCCATGTTGAAAGAGGACTACACCAAAAACATAATTTGAGGCACTTGTCTTAATCTCAAATGGCTATTGCAAATCTAATAGAGTGAGAAGTGATGTTGAGCAAAGGTAGTGTTTTAGATCATCAAATACTTTATATTGTGCCTCAGCCCAAACAAACTTACCTTTGGCTAAACCCTTGGTCACTTAACCCAATTTCCAAGTGATATAAAAGAACCCTGACATGAACCTCGAATAGAAGTTGGTGAGTCCCATGAAGTTAGAAATCTCTATTAGTGTCTTCGAGGTCGATGAATCATGAATGACTTAGATCTTGGTTGGATCCACATGCACACAATGCTCACCCATAATGTATCCTAAGTGCTAAATTATCTACATGTTGAATGAGTACTTCTCCATATTGGCATATAAATTATGTTGTTGTAGGGTACTCAACACTTGTTCAATGTGCGTTAGGTGATCCTCCCATGTTCTATTGAAGATGAGGATATCTTCTAGACATATGACCAAGATGGAATTGGTGAATGATCAAAATATATCATCCATCATCCTCATGAACATTTATAGGGCATTAGTTAAGTTGAAAGGCATAACCAAATACTTGAAAAGCCCTTATTTATACTTGAAGCTTGTCTACCCCACATCAATTTGCTTAATTGGCACTTGGTCATGACCTAACTTCATATCAATATTATTAAAAAACTTGGCACCTTTGAGATAATCGAGTAGATTATCAATCAAAGGGATTGGATACTAGTTCTCGAATGTGATTTTATTTAGGGTGTTGTAATCAATACAAAGTCACTATATCCCATCCTTCTTTTAAACCAACACAATTAGGCTCCTATAAGGTGAGGAGCTTGGTCGAATGTGGCCTTTTTTTGTTAGCTCTTGAGTATGGGATTTGATCTCCTTGTTCTCCAAATGAGATCATTTGTATGTAGAACCATTAGGTAGAGGAGCACTCAATGTTGATTTACTTGCATGCTTTACATGATAATGTAGAGGTACATGAGAAGGTGAGACAAAGATATCCTTATATTTTTCTACCATCCTATCCACCTATTTATGTTGTGTAGAGGGACCCCTTATTGGCACCTCCTCAATCATGGTGATCTTCTATTCACCTTCTAACCTAACCATGAAGAGGACAATTCTCCCACACTAAAAGATTACCTTCCTATGTTGCTTACCTATGTTTAGAGAAACAATGGTAGTCAAGTCTAATTCTAGTATCCCATAGAGCTAACCTATTAAAGTAACAATGACACTACAAGTCCTAAGCTCATAAACAACATTACACTTCCACATATATGGTTCTCCTAAAAGAACATCACAAACTTCAAGCAAGATAACATCACACAATACCTCACCTTTGAAGGGCTTGATGAGACATTGTTGATTGGCATGGATATCTCATCCGAATTGGCTTGACCAACCAATGGTGTATTGTTGGGGGTGCAACATCATTGGCAACTTCGACTTCATAATGACCTTTCTTGAGTTCATATTCTTATGGTTGTTATTACCAACAATGAAATGTAGTGATTTTTGGGTATGTGTTATATTCTTTGCATGACTACCTACCTTCTAGCGGGGGTTCGAGGGTTGGCCCCCAAATTAAGGGGGTTTGGGGGTGACCTACCCTCGGATGGGGGAATAGGGGGCAGTGCATCTCCATTCGGAGGTTCGGGGGCGAAGTGCCCAAGAAAAAAAAAATGGGGCTATTTTTTGCCCCATTTTTTTGTTGTTTTCGGCCAATGGTTTTTTGGTCCATTGTATTATGCTTCTGGTTTAGGAATAGGGTTTCATAGGTTGGTAATTACCTATATATTGTATTGAAACCGGTTGAGTTAACACACAATGAAAGAAACAAAGAGAGCAATGAAGCTCTAGTTAAGTTGGTTTTCCTGGTTAAGGGTTTCCAGGGTAAAATCTATGTGTAATGTGTGTGTGCGTTATTGTTTTAATTTTTGTTTATGCTTAAGAATTGTATGCATTGTTACACTTAATCAAGTTTAGAACTAACAGTGATGCCCCCTTCACCCATGATTAAATGTATCGGCGTCCCATTCTATGTTAATGATTTGTTTTCCCTCGTTTGACTCGAAACCAATGTTTAGCCAAAATTAGATTTTGAGGCTTTGAAATCAACCAATAACAATTGTTTGGAATGAAATTCATCAATGTTGTGCCAAGGGATTTTGTGGAAATCACACTACATCCTAGTGTCCTCTTGCAACTTTTCATTACTCTTCTTTGCATATGGCTTGAATTGGTTGTCATTAATTTGGCTATCCTTGCTCTATCCTTTATTCTACTAGTTAGGGTTGACTTTACCATCCTTTTGTTGTGGTTGATTTACAAAACCAAACTCTCCCTTACTCCTCTACTAAAACTTTTGCTCAATCGCATAGTCATAAGCGACTCCCGGTGAAGAGATGTCCATAAACTACATTTTTGTTCGAATGTGTGTAGGCCACTACATTATTTTATAACTAAGTGCCACTCAGATTCTTGATACCCATCTTTGAACACAAGGTATGGAAGGTATTGATGTACTCTAGCCTACTCTTTTTCCTAGCACAAAGTTTTCCATCTCATGTATTGGTCATTGTAGTTTCCAACAAGGTAGAATTCCTCCTTAAGGGAATCAACAAAATCCAAATAAGTGGGTTTTGTCTCAAATGCTTTAGTTTCTTCTTCAAATGTTGCACACACTAAGTTTCCCACCAATATTTGACATGGATAAGTGACTTAAATAGTGTGAAGTTGAACTTCTCATTGTTGGAAAAAAATTTAACAAAGAAATAACCCTCTAGTAAACTTAACCATTTCTCCAAAGCATCTATGTCCATATTTCCTTCAAACAAGGGAATGCCAATATTAACTTGTAACTTGAAGGGCGTTGTACCTCCAAAGTGATTGCTTGTTGAAGTTGCTTCCATTACAATTGGGAGTCATTAATCTGGGAAAAATTATCCATCATCCCATTCCTCTATTGATCGAGAACTTCCTTGAGCAATATCTTGATAAGGTCTCCTACCACGTAATATTTATTTTCATCTACCATAGGAGGTCAATTGGGTTAGTGAGGGAAGTCTTCAATGGGCTCATAGTTTGAGGCACAACTCCCATTATCCTAACATTGTCAAGGACATGCATGAAAAAATAATAAATGGAAGATTACTATAACACCATTGATTCAAATTATGTTGGGAATGGAATGAAGATAGCAATAAAAAGAAAAATAACACGGATATATTGCAAAGAGCACAATAATATAGTGAAACCCAAACTCTATCAATGAATGAAATAATGAAAACACTACAATTTGCAAAACAATACAAACTTGCTAGAATGGTGGGGCTTATCTCTAAGAAGAGATGTGTCAGCTATGTTCATTTGAAAAAATCCAATCACAAGAAGGTTGATACTACTTTTTAACATAAAATCTAAAAATGTAAGAGGAAAAAACCTTAAGATCCAAAACCTTCACGAGATGAGGTGAAAAGAGGACTGTGGGCCCGGGTGAGCCTAACTAATACAACGACTACCCAGGGTTGCAACCTTCACATGCAAACTTTATTTGTGTGTTTATTAGACTGTTAGAAAGCTTATTACAAGTTCTATGTAAGGTGTAGGACCATTTATATGCCAGTGGTAGATTTGGGTGGCAACATGTATCCACCTCGATTAGTCTGTGACTTGCAAAACTATTGTAAAATTGGCAATGTCTAGGACCATTTCTAATTTGGTGGTAGAATTGGGTGGCCACTTGTATCCGACCAGATCATACCCCTAGCCATATCATTGTACAAATATGCATGTTTCCTCTTCCCGATTCCCACACATCATCATGGTTGATGTGCATCCTTGAACTTTTATGTTGATGTAGTGGTAGGTTGTGCTTGAAATGCATAGCCCTCTCCTCTAGCTCCACTCAAATCTCATTTGTTTCATCAATTGTATTTTCATGGCTCTACTAAGGATGCATCAAGATCAAGAACTAGCTCTTTGTTTATTTCCTTAGTTGCATTTCCCTTATCTAATTAGGTGACATCATCGTCAATTACTAGCTCATCATTAGTTTCTTATTCAACATAGAGGGCATCATATAGACATAACAACAAAATTATAAAATAAGAACTATAATACCAACTGGGATAGTCAAATTAAAAGTAAATTGTGGAAAAACCTCACTGTCTCCAATTTTATCCTCTAAAGATCACTGGCAATAAGGTTACCTTCATACAATAGACATGACATCACAAACTAATAATGTTGGCTTGATGAAACAAAGGATAACACCAACATTACATAAAATGTTAACATCAACTTAAATATAACAACGATCGCTTAATGTGAGAAAATTCATAATGTCGACATGACACAAACATAGACAATGCGCATTTCATGGGGTAAACTTACAAAATCAGTCGCTCTTTACTTCACATCTTGTATAGCAGACACATCAAATGGTTCATCGAAAGCTTACTCAGCACTAATGACAAAATGTTATAATGTCAGTATGACAATATGATTCTAACTACAAACCAAACCCGAAAAACACAATCATGGCATCAAAAACCTACGCAAACTTATTGAGGAATCCACTATGGTACCTGCAAGGATGTCATCATCTTCATCATTGCAATCCACAATATGAATGGGGGGACTATCAAGAATACAAATTTGAGGGAGATAATCATGGTTGAGAGTGTCTCTAATGATTTGTGAAAAAGATTTAAGCCTTCTTAAAATCCCACTCAAGGTTACATGGATAACTTACATAGTGGAATAACACCTATAGTAACAAAAATGGATTTGGATATGTGTTATTAACCCAAAAAAAAAAAAATACAAAAAGGATATGTGTAATTTTCATTGAAATATTGAATTGCCCTTTTTTCCTCTTGACAACAACATCAATAGAGTCATGCTCAATCACTAAAGAAAACGTTATGTCATGGAGTGACTTTTGCCAACATGTTTTACACATTGTAGGCTGAAGAAGTGATAGTATAATGACAATTATATAGTAGGTATAATGACAATTATATAGTAGGTATAACGTCAATGTATCACTACTAAAAAAACATTAAACAAATATCCATAATTGTAAAAACTTGGAGAACTTCCTTTAGGTCCATGGGAGTATGACTTTTCTTTTCGTTTTTTAGAACCCATGAGACATCGACGTAATTCCATAGTTGAGTCCAAAATAAGTACAAATTACAAAATTTATACACGCACGCATAACACTAGAGCTATACACTTAAAATATTTATTAGCTTGCGAATAGTCTAGAGGAGGAGTTGACAATTTTTAATTCTTTATTTTATTTCTAGAGTGCAATCCAAGATTGTGAGTAACATTAAAATTGAAATTCTAGAAATTTGGCATCTATTTTTTTTTTTTTTTATCTTAGATGGATCTCCCTCAGCAACATTGTCCAATGGAAACTATTAACATGATTATTTCACCTTAGATGGATCTCCTTAAGCAACATTGTCCCCATCCAACATCCACAAATGCTTCTTATCCCATTTTTGCATTCTCAATATCAATTATGTCCTTGTATTTCTTTGTGAAATTATCAAATTGATTAGGTGGGGTGACACTAGAGAGGACACTATGGTTTTGAACCAACCGATAGAATTGATTTTAGAGTGCATGAGAATATATTTCCTTTTTTGTGCAAGTGAGAGAAGGTTTCTCGTAATGCTTTATAAATTGGTCGGCTCCATGCTCCCCTTCCCCTCACCTTGCTAAGTAGTGGTTCAATAACTATGTGTTCTCTTAGATGGTGCAACATGAAGTTTGACCAATAGTTCATGTGATAGATCTAGTTTGGTTGTAGGGCTAGAGCAAGTAGTGATGAATGGCTTTCAACAATGGCTTATACAACAAAAAAACATTACTATAGATGTGAATCCTATTCTAATTAAAGGATTACTCCCACGTAATGTGTTATATTCCTACCAAACAACATGTATAACATTATTGTGTTAGAATCGACACAATAAGAAAAAAAAACATATGGAAAACATCAACCCTACATAACAAAATACAACACCAATTTGATGTGATGGTTTATATGAAAAAAACAAATCTAAAATATATCTTTCAAAAAAACAAAGATTTTTTTTCAACATTTCGTTAAAAAATAGTTTAAAAAGAATATTAAATATTGATTAAAAATATATATTTTAATGTTGATTTTCAATAACTTATACTAACTATGGTATGGTTTGCTTACCATTTCTAAGAGCATACTAGAATTTTAAGAGTTGTCCAATGTCGAATTGTTGAGAAGAGTTGAGGAGGGATTGGTCCAACAATATAGCTGAGCAACTAGTGAAGCAAGAGGATAAATGATATAAAAATTAGCCACTTACCTAATCATAACCACAATGCTTACTGGAAGTTTAAGAGTTGTTCAATGTCAAATTGTTGCGAGGAGTTGAGGAGGGATTGGTCTAACAACCTAGTCGAGCAAGAGGATAAATGGTATACAAATTAGCCATCTATCTAATCATAACCACTACACTTACTGGAATTTTAAGAGTTGTCCAATGTTGAATTGTTGAGAGGAGTTGAGGAGGGATTGGTCCAATAACATAGCCGAGCAACTAGTGAAGCAGGAGGATAGATGGTATAATAATTAGCCACTTGTTGTTTGATTCAATTCCTTGCTTGATCAAGATGATTCTTTAGGATATGAAGGATTTCTCAAAAGTGGTTAGGTAGTTCCTTATAGTTATTGCCTTGGAATTAATAACAACACATTATTTTATTGACAGTGGTGGATATCCATATAAGGCTTTAAAGAGAGTCAATTTTGTTGAAGTGCGGTAAGTAATGGTGTACCACCATTCTACAAGGTGTATCCATTTGTGCCACTACGACTGACGATCATTCACAAAATTCCTTAGGTATCCTTCAAGGCATTTATATACCACTTTGGTTTTTCCATCTATCTGAGGATGGTATGAAGTGCTCATGGTTGATGTGATACCCACTTGGTGGAACAATTCCTTCTAAATATTGCTTGTGAACTTGGGGTTCCTATCACTAACAATAATTTTGGAAAACCTAAGGAGCCTATAGATATTTATCACATAGCTATTAGCAATTTGAATGCCTTTGGCTTTTGATGATACACCATTGAAGTGAACATATTTGGTTATTCAATCTACAATTACAAAATGATATCCTTCCTCTCTGAGGTAGGCATATTTGCAATAAAATCCATGGATACTTTAGTCCATTCTTGATATAGAATATGAAGGAGTTGAAGGGGACCATGAGGTGTGATAGATTCAAACTTCGAGTGCCAACAAGTGTCACATCCAACCACATATTTCTAAATATCAGTCTTCATTCTCTTTTAGAAAAAGAATTGTCTAATGCTGTAGTGTTTTGAAAAACCCAATATGGCCTACAACCAAGGAATCATGTTTATCTTTTAAGACTTGGATATTGACTCTAGATAGGTTGGTTAAAAAAAAAACTTTATACTAGATCATATCATTTTCCCAAGCAAATATTGGGCTCAATGCATCATTGCTTTAATCATCCTCAATTATTTTCCCGATTTTAGGACTTTTCACATACTATACTTGAACATTTGAGATCCATCCAAGGATGACAATTGGCATTGAGCATAGTGTAGAATCTCCTTGAAAAGTTAACTACAACTTAATTTTTTCCCCATTTTCACAAAATCTTATGATTGTTTCTGTACATTTAACCATACAATACCAACAATGCCTAACCATTTGGCTCTTGGGACAATGCCAACTCCCTCCCTAATCATGCATTTATTGTAGATTTTAAAGAGTAATCATTAATATACAATTCTACCACATGGCACTTCCCATCGCCTGGAGTAGTTTTGTCTCTTGGTATTGCAACTTGAAAGTTGAAAGTGGCGTAGACAAACATATATAATTGTTTTGCTATTCTTGTACATATGAAATTATTCATACGATCATAACCTATGAGCACTATTACTTTTGTTTTCTTAATGTAACCAAAACTTTAAGAGTTTGGGCTTGACTATTACTTGTCATTGTGGCAACAAAGAGTGTTGGGGTGGTATTTTGTTTGCTAGATTCTTTATTGAATTTTTTGTGTCAAATGTAGAACTATCATCTACCTCCTCTTTTTTTTCACTATTGTTGCTATTTATTTTGCAATGGTAAAACTTTTTGTCCTTGCATTTATGTTCCATATTCCAATTAGGTACATGACATTTAAAACATCGATTTGTGTCCTTCCTTGTATATGATGGTTAAATCCTTTTGTGGGGAGGAATATATTTTGAACTTGATGTTTTAAAATGGTATGAAGGTGGTCATTGTTAGAACATAAGTTTTTCTTCTGAGTTTGGTTTTTTGTCGAGTTTGCTTTATATATTTGATACCTAATAATTTAACTTTATTTTTTATGCTCTTTCAACCTCGATACAATTATTTGTAGTAGGTGGTTATCTGATAGGTTTGTCACACAAATGGCCAGTACATGTAGGTCATGAAAATACCCCTCCATCGTACCCAATTGTTGCAATTGAGTGAGTTTGGAAAAAACTTCCTCCTCATCTATAAATTAACCTCTTTTGATTTATTTTTTTAATATATCCAATTATCTTGATAAGGCTTGAGATTATGAGTTGCACCGCAAGAACTAGTCACAAGTCGATTTATCTAGGTGCATAGATGCAAAGTTAATTTTCTCATGGTCATCATACATCTAATATATCTTAAAATAGTGTTTGAGCTTGTTTATCCATCTTGCACCCTCTCTATCATCATCTCCATCAAACTTGGGTACATCAATTTTTATCTTATACATAAAACCTGTTAATTTTTCGATAATTCCATTCCATTATCATTCAGGATCACTAAGAGAATAACATGTACAGCATATCAATCATAGACACAAAAGCAATCACACAAGAGACACAGAGTTTCACCGGGGAAAACCAAGAAGGTGAAAAACCCCGCAACTTCCTCAGAGATAAGATAAGCCACCAAACAAGATCACAAGGATCAAACCCAATAAGATGTCTCTAGCAGATGCTCCTCCTCCTTCACTAGTGCTCCACTTTCTCTCTTAGCTATGCGAGCTTGAGAAGTGAGTGAATGAGATAAATGAGAGACATCCCCTCTCTATTTATACACTGCCTTGACCTGCCAATAATCCACTGGGGCCGACTTGCTAATAAAGCCTAATAACCCAACCACATGTGCTAACCAGGGCCGACCCCACACTGGTGGTCTAATAACCCATCAATACAAATGACGACACTTGTCAATGCACATGACGACACTTACAAATATAAATGACGACACTTCCAAATAGAGGAATGTAACATCTCTAATGGATATACAATAAAGTACAAATGTAATACATAGAAGAATATCTTCCGAAGTTACAAATACATCAACACTCCCTCTTAACTAGGAAGGTATTCTTTCGTCACAGGTCATCAATACATATTGGCGCAAGTCTTCAATTCTGGAGTTGGATCATCATCACTGGATCACGGAGCATCATCATCATCACAGCTGCCATACTCGACATCTCGATCACTAGGCTATCTCTGAAATCTGCTCGTCATAGGAAGTTCTACAGATCCAGCCCTTTTTCATGCTGGATGTAGGCCCACCACCTGTAGGTCTTCATCATCACTGGCCATATTGTGGATCCCAGAACTTATTACGTGCGTCAACAAAACCTAGCTCAAACTATAGGATCTTTTACATGTTGACTATCACAAAACCTTAAAGAGTGTCTTGCGACCTACAAGAACTCTACAGAGTATCCTAGCTCAGACTATAGGATCTCCAGGGTTGATTACATGTGACCTCCACCACAAAACCTTAAAAGAGTGTCTTGCAACCTACAAGAACTCTACAAAGCATCCCAGTACTGATTACGAGCTTACTACTAAACCTATCGGATCTCCAAGGATGATTACATGTGGTTAGGCAAAACCTTTAAAGAGTGTCTTGCATCCTGCAAGAACTCTACAGAGCATCCCAGGACTGATTACGAGCTTACTGCTCAACCTATCGTATCTCTAGGGCTGATTACATGCCTCTCGTAGCAAAACCTCGAAAGAGCATCCTAGCTCGGACTATAGGATCTCCCAGGATCTTTTCTATGCTACATGCACAACCTATCCACAGCCACGGAGTATTAACCTGATACTCACCATACATCATCCTGATCATCATCATAGCATTGTCCTGATGCATATCATCCAGAGCATCGTCCTAATACTCATCACACATGATCATCCTGATCATCATCACTGCATCATCCCGATGCAAGTCATCCAGAGCATCGTCTTGATACTCATCACATATGATCATCCTGATCATCGTCACTGCATCGTCCTGATGCAAGTCATCCAGAGCATCGTCCTGATACTCATCACATATGATCATCCTGATCATCGTCACTGCATCGTCCTGACTCAAGTCATCTAGAGCATCATCCTGATACTCATCACATATGATCCAACTGATCATACAATGTATCCACTTGGTACATATCATCATACATGATCCAACTGATCATACAATGTATCCACCTTATACATATCCAAAGCCGTAACTGGAGCATCGTCCTGATGCTCATCACACAACGCTTACATCCACGGCCATGGGAAGGATCCTCCTCTCACCATGCTTGGAATGGCTCCTGCAAATGTGTCATATCACTTCTTCCTCGAAGTATCTTCAATCTGAAGAACACCAAGCCTCTCTCTGAAGTACTCAAACTTCACTTTGGCTAGTGGCTTCGTCAACACATCTGCAACCTGCTCATCCGTCGCAACATATAGGAGCTTCACTGCTCCTTTCTGCAACATATCCCTGATATAGTGATATTTGATCTCAATGTGTTTCGACCTGTCATGGAACACCGGGTTCTCAGACAGCTTCACACAACTATGGTTGTCACAAAAGATACCAGTAGCATCCAACGGGAGATCAAATAACTCAGACAGTATCTTCCTCAGCCATACTGCCTCACAACTAGCCGAAAAAGCTACAACATACTCTGCTTCGGCTGTACTCAGTGCTACGCAGGACTGCTTCCTACTAAACCAAGAGATCACACATGATCCCATACTGAAGCAGCACCTAGAAGTGCTCTTCCTATCTGCAGCACTGCCTACCCAATCTGAATCAACATAACCCTGCAGGTTAAAATTTTGATTCGCATCATACTTGAGCCCATAGTCAACCGTACCCTTCAGGTACCTCAGAACATGCTTTACAGCAACCAGGTGAACACTTCTCGGATCCGTCAAGAACTAGCTCAATGTGTTCACCGCAAAGCAAATATTTGGCCTTGTATTCGTAAGATACATCAAGGACCCAATCATCTGACGATACATCGTGACATCAACCAGCTCAGATGAAGCATCACACAGAAGCTTTAGGTTCGATGCCATAGGTGTGGCCATGGCCTTGCAGTCCATCATTCCAAACCTCTTCAGGATCTCTACTGCATACTTCCCTTGTCCAAGGAAGATCCCATCTGCACTCTGCCACACCTCCCTGCCTAGAAAATAGTGCATCATCCCCAAGTCCTTCATCTCAAACTCGGCTGCACGCTTCCTCTTGGTGTCGGCAATCAACCTATCCTCTCCCGTAACAAACAGGTCATCCACATATAGGAGTAGTATCATAGGATTGCCTTCCTCAACCTTGCAGTAAAGGTTGGAATCCGCTTTACTCTTGGTAAAGCCCAAACTGGATAGAAAACTGTCCATCCTACCATACCAAGTCCTAGGAGCTTGCTTCAAGCCATACAAGGATTTCTTCAACCTGCACACATATGACTCCCTGTCATGTGTCTCAAAACCGAGTGGCTGCTCCACATACACTTCCTCTTCGACTACACCATTCAAGAAAGTTGTCTTGACATCCATCTGGTGTATCTTACATTTCATCACTGCAGCCAGAGAAAGAATTGTTATGATGGAAGTGTATCTGGATATAGGAGCAAAAGTCTCTTCATAGTCTATTCCCTCTTTCTGGGAGAAGCCACGAGCTACAAACCTCGCCTTGTATTTCTCTATGCTACCATCTGCAGCATGCTTGATCTTATAGATCCATTTGGAAGTCACAACAGACTTCCCTTTAGGTCTTGGGACTACATCCCAAACATCATTCACCATGATCAATTGGTATTCCTCGACCATGGAATCCTTCCATTTTTTCTTTTCCGCTGCTTCTTCATAATTGGAAGGTTCTTTGTTCATGATGTCACAGAGCAAGGCAACATAACTAGTGTGTGACCTTGTCCTTTTCCTTTCTTTGTGTTCCTCTTCTGGAATACCATATCTTTCTGCATCTTGGATGAGCTCTCTAGCCCATGCAGGTTTCCTCTTGTGAGAGTTCTTCTCACGAGGTGGATCTATAGGTTGTTGTGGATCTTCTGTTTCGCGATGTTCTTCTGGAATTGCTTCATTCATAGTGGTGTCTTGAAATATGGTTACCTTTGGTTCTTCATGGTCTTCAACAAGTGTCTTCCTTGATTTGATGTATGTTGATTCTTCATCAAATGTTACATCCTTGCTAATGTCAATCTTCTTGAACCCTAGAAAGTATATTCTGTAAGCCTTCGAGCTTTCACTGTAACCCACAAAGATGCCCTTCTTTCCTGAAGGATCTAGCTTTGTCCTCTTTTCTTTTGGAATGTGAGTGTAAACAGGACAACCAAATATCCTGAGATGGCTAACTTCAGGTTTCTTACCAAAGAAGACTTCTTCTGGTGTCTTGTTGTCAAGTATCTTGTGAGGTGTTCTGTTCTGCACATATACAGTTGTCCTAGTTGCTTCTTCCCATAGGTGCATAGGAAGATCTTGGTCATGAAGCATTGCCCGTTTTGCTTCCATGATAGTCCTATTCTTCCTTTCTGCAACTCCATTTTGTTGTGGATTTTAAGGAGCATTCAACTCCCTCTTAATCCCTGAATCACTGCATAACTTATTGAAGTCACCTGAAGTGAATTCTCCACCATTGTCGGATCTGAAAGTCTTAATCTTCTTATCTATTTGATTTTCTATCAAGGCTGTGAATTCCTTGAACTTATCAAACACTTCATCTTTATTCTTCAAGAAGTAAACCCAAGTCTTCCTAGAGAAATCATCAATGAAAGAAACATAGTATACATACCCACTTAGAGAACTGGATGACATTGGACCGCATACATCAGAGTGGATAATTTCCAAGATCCCTTTTGCTTTACTTTCACTACTTGGAAATGCCTTCTTTGTGTTCTTTCCTTTTGCACATCCTTTGCAAATACCTTCATGCTTTGACTGGATTTCAGGAAGACCCTCTACTGCTTTGCTTGCTATTGGAAGTGCTCTATAGTGCACATGAGCAAGCCTTCTATGCCAAAGTTCACTTGGCTCCATGGATTCATGCACCATGGCATGTTCAGGTTGCCCCTTCAACTTGTACAATCCTCCCTCTTGCTCTCCAATCACTACTGCATCATCTAGTGTCTTACCCTTTGGCCATCTATAAATGCAATTCTCATTCCCTTTGCATCTAAAGATGATATGGAGAGAAGATTCTTCTTGAGTCCAGGTACATATAGAACATCTTGCATCTTCAAAGACTTCCCAGAGTCTAATTTGTAGGAGGCTTCACCACTTCCTTTTATAGGGTATTCGTAGTCATCACCAAGTTTCACCTTATGGGGTGACTCATGTTCAGATAGGTCTACAAAGGATTCTTTAAATCCCGTCATGTGTTTGGAAACCCCACTATCAATAAACCAATCATCACATCCATGAGAGATAGTACCTGTGAGAGCAGAGATTAGAACATATTCATCTTCACTTGATGAGTCATCACTTTCTGTTCTAGCCTTCTTCTTGGGTGGTTCATCATCCTCAGCAGTATGAGCATGATGCCTCTTCTTGATGTTCTTCTTCTTGTAATCTTTTCTCTCCTTGGGACAATCTGAAGCAAAGTGTCATTTCTCATCACAATTGAAGCATCGAATTTGAGAGAGATCTTTCTTCTTATGATGGAAGTGAGAATTTTTCTTGTTGTGAGATTTCTCCATTTTAGACTTACTTCCCTTAGTGCGGGCTGTGAGGGCTTGATCTTCACTTCCCATCTTTTCTTCTCGGGCCACAAGCCTAGCTTCTTCTTGTGAACATTCTTCCCATAGTCTGCTGAAGGAGATCAATTTCTTCCTTGCACAGATACCTTGGATGAAGGAGTCCCATGACCTAGGTAGGCCATTTAAAGTGGTCATGACAATTTCTCCATTTTCCACTACTTCATCCACAGCTTCAAGTTGTTCCTTGATTTGAGAGACCTTAGAAAAGTAGGATTGAATTGTCTCTCCATTCTAGATCTTTACCCCTTTCAATTGGTTTGGCAGAGTCATCTTCCGATTTATGTTCTTTCCTTCAAACAATTTGGTCAAGGAGTCAAACATCTCCTTAGGTGTCTTTAGGGAAGACACATGGGGTATGAGATGGTCCTTTATAGAATCAGCAATGATTCTCTTAGCCTTGACCAAGTCCTTCTTGTGTAAGGCCTTAGCCTCATCTCCCTCTGGAACTGGAACCTCTTCTTTTATGTAGGTGTCCAAATCATTTTCTTCTAGGATTAACCCAATCCTATACTTCCATGCTCAGAAGTTATCAGCCCCATCAAGGTTATCCTCAAGCTTGGTGTGGTGAGACATTTTAATGAGAAACTCAAATGGAAATAAAAGATTTAGGTCTTACCACTTGATTTTCTGAAAACTGGATCTAGAGCTGGATTAGGGTTTGTTAGAGAAACCCTAAAAATTCAAAATTTGAATTTCAAACTTCTGAAAGGATAGAAAGATGCACCTTGATGAGTTGGTCAAGCTGGTATACTCGAAATTTGAAAATTGCAAATTTTCACCCTTCAAAATTGCTTTTGAAACTTCTGGATTCACTAGACAGGACCCCGAACTAGGGTTTGATAAAGCCCACCCTTCTACCCAGCCAAAAAGTTCGATCCAAGGCTCTAAACTTTGATTTTCTTGAGGTGTATTCAGTCGTGGATTCAGATTCCAGAAATTCCAACTTTTTCCGAAACCCTAATGTTTAGGTCAAAACTGAAAATGCTCAGAATTGAATTCTGTCTCGCTAGAAAGATGCGCCCTTCCAAGGAGAGTCAATCTAGCCTTCTTACTTTGATGATCTGTGGAGAGAAACCCAAATATTAAGAAGCCCTAGCTTCCGTAGCTGCACAGTGCCTTCTTCTTAGGTCAGCTCTGATACCATGTTAATTTTTCGATAATTTCATTCCATTATCATTCAGGATCACTAAGAGAATAACATGTACAACATATCAATCATAGACACAAAAGCAATCACACAAGAGACACAGAGTTTCATCGAGGAAAACCAAGAAGGTGAAAAACCCCGCAACTTCCTCAGAGATAAGATAAGCCACCAAACAAGATCACAAGGATCAAACCCAATAAAATGTCTCTAGTGGATGCTCCTCCTCCTTCACTAGTGCGCCACTTTCTCTCTTAGCTATGTGAGCTTGAGAAGTGAGTGAATGAGATAAATGAGAGACATCCCCTCTCTATTTATACACTGCGTTGACCTACCAATAATCCACTGGGGCTGACTTGCTAATCAAGCCTAATAACCCAACCACATGTGCTAACCAGGGTCGACCCCACATTGGTGGTCTAATAACCCATCAATACAAATGATGACACTTGTCAATGCACATGACAACACTTACAAATATAAATGACGACACTTCCAAATAGAGGAATGTAACATCTCTAATGGATATACAATAAAGCACAAATGTAATACATAGAAGAATATCTTCCGAAGTTACAAATACATCAACAAAACCATCAAAAGAACCCATGTTTGATGAAAGGTGTGGCAGTAGAAATTATGCATGGAAGTTTGGGATATTTACTCATTTGTTCTCATTTTTCAATGCTTTGATGTGATCCTTGATAAACTTGTGATTCTCACTTAGTTTTGTCAGAATATTTAGGTTTTTATGGATATCTTTCATCACACCTAAAAGATTGCTCTCAAATTTGGCCTCAATCTTTTTAGTTGCATCACTTAATTCTACATTGGGAGGCTCTGTGGCACCAAAGGCATTCCTTGAGTTCTCTATGTTGCTTATGATGTACATATTTTATTATGATACCCATTAAATGAGTTGTTTCCAACCTCAAGCATGTATGGTGGTAATGCTTAGTTGCACATGCAATATCCATGACCTTCACACACAACTACACGACACAAGATTTGTTCAGGCTTCACTATAGCTACACAATAATGAACAAGTGTGCAACATTAATAAGAGACTTGTTCTTGATCTCACAACCCCATATTACAACTAGATACCTGGGTTCAAGTACTAATGGCATTCCCCTCCCTTGATTGCAATTCCATTCAATGACTAATGCAGTAGAGGAATGGCTCTAATACCACTTAGAGAGAGAGAGAGAGAGAGAGAGAGAGAGAGAGAGAGAGAGAGAGAGACTTTTCCTTGATCTCACAACCCTAGATTGCAACTAGATACTTGGGTTCAAGTATTAATGGCATTCCCCTCCCTTGATTGCAATTCCATTCAACGACTATTGCAATAGAGGAATGGCTCTAATACCACTTGGAGGAAAATCCAGAGAGAGAGAGGGGGGGGGGGTAATGCTTAGTTGCACGTGCAGTCTCGATGACCTTCACACATAGTTACATGACACAAGCTTCAGGTAGGCTTCACTATAGCTACACGATGATGAACAAGTGTGCAACATTAGCAAGAGACATGTACTTGATCTCACAACCCCGGACTGTGAGTGGATACCTTAGTTCAAGTACCAATGGCACTCCCCTCCTTTGGTTGCAATTCTATTTAATGACTAATGCAATAGATGAATGGCTTTAATAACACTTGGAGGAAAACCCATATATATATATATATATATGGGTTTTCCTCCAAGTGTTATTAAAGCCATATATATATATATATATATAATGACGCACAACCCTATCATTTATACATATAGAATATAGATTCATGACTCTTCACAAGAATTGTAACCCACATCAACCAAATAACACATTATGCACCCCACTTGCAACAAGGATTATACACGTAAAATATAGAGTCATGACTCTTCACAAAAATCGTAAATAATGTCAAACATCATGAATTGTGTTCATCATTAAAGAAAAACACCTCTTACAGAAACAACCAAATGCAACACTGCTTTACACCCACATTGACCAAATAACACATTATGCACCCCACTTGTACCAAAGATTAAGGATCAAGATCCGCATGTTTCATGTGAAAAAAAAGTTAAGGATCTTTATCATCAACTACACTTTTACACCATACAATAAGCTCTACATTAAGGGTGGTATAATAGAATCTTTTTACATTAAAGGCATGGCTTGACACAATTCTCATGCCATAACTTTTGACAAGGACAAGATTTAATAGTTTACATGTGTGTGAACTTTTTAAAATTCATGGTTACGAGTCTTTTGCGTGCAACTTTTTTAGAATTGATTTTATATAAAATGTTGAAGAATGTATTCTATACAACCTTCTAAAGAATATTGAAAGGAATTTAATCATTAATTATTTGTGTGCATCAAAAGATATTTGTTTTATGTATTAGACAATCTAAAATATCTTTTCTTTCGTGTGTAGACAACCTAAAGGACAACATATACATGAGCTTTTGGGAAATAGACACTTGACTTTTTTTTATAAAAAAATATCTTCATGCATTTTATTAAATTAATTAGAAAACTATCAAAACAAAACTTTATTTACAAAGATATAAAAATGTTATTTATATTTTTTTTAACTACTCATTATTAAGTTTTTTATAATTTATTTAATAAATAAATAAATATTTACTTTATAATAAATAAACTTTATAACCCATTATCATAATTATTAAATTTAATAAATAAATAAATAAATATCAATAAAACCCATTATATCATCATATAATTATAAAATAAATAAATAAATACCAGTCTTATATATCTTCTCTTCTTTTTTTCCTCCAAAAGCACATCCCATTTATGATATATACAATGTGTGGTCATATACAAAATTGCCTATGATAACTTTGTGGGTTAAGAAAATTGATATATATTATTTAAGATTTTACGTTTTTACATTTTTCATAAAAAAAAATTGTATACTTTTATTGAAGAAACATCAAAGTTTACATTTTTCAATGTTTTTTGACATCGTCCAATGATATTAAAACAAGTTTTTTATAAAACTCATCAAAATCTGATAACATTGATCTCACGATCATGTCTTTTAATATGATCTCTATCAAGATCTTCTATCATGTCATCAACCAGATATGAAATTTGGAAAAAACTTTATAAAGTTCTTAATAAAGAAATAGAAATCATTTTCCTTCTTAAGTTATTACAATTGAATTATAACCAAATATATACTACTTAAAATGTTAGTGTAAAGTTTGTATTGATTAATTAAATTTTATTTTAATATAGTCTAAATGAGAAGAAGAAAAAAGCATAATTTTTTTAACAATTATTGCTACGGTTTTTGTTGTGGTTTAACTTGGACAACTTTCAAAATAGCTTAAAAATTTGAGCATTTTTTTGAGTAAAAGGATGACTCCCCTTTGTGAGATGTTTTGACAAAACTATGATTGTTTTACTACCCCAAAAACGTTATGTATACAATATAATAAAGTGACCTACTAAAAAAAACAACAATACATGCAAACATTTAAACTAGATTCTCAAAACCACACTAGTCACATATTCCACCTACATATTAAAGTCAAGTTCTAACATAATATCTTTTGTGCAGGGAGGTCCTAGCGAAGCAATTTCCATCATAGGGTATCCAACATAATTGACCACCTGCATTATCGACGTTGATAATTTAGTCACCCATTACTCCAATTCCTAATTTTTGGGTGAGATGTGTCTAGTTGACTTTGGATTCCTTCCATCTTTGTTCAACTTCAACTAGTCGGCCTTCCATTTCTATCTTGCAAGCACATTTTTTATCTTCAATCTCTCCTAATTTCCATCTTGCAATTTAGAGGGTTTTTTACTAGATCTATCCTTAAAGGTTTCAGATTTCCTTGTTGGAGCCACTCATAGCCCTCTTAACGCATGCACCTCTCCAATGAGGATGCAACAACAACATAGGCAACAATGTACTTTCTTCCATATTCTAGAAGGTGTTGGGTTGTCTTGTTGATGGAGAAGATGTTTGTAACCTTGCTTGACTAAGTAACCTTTCTTGGAGGGACCAAGGCTCTCTCATCTAGTATATCTTTATACATAGGTGTCTAGCCTTTGAGGAGTTTCCATATGATTGAGATCGCCTCTTTTACCTCTTTGCAGGGCGGTGTATTGCAATCTAATAAGCCTAGTGGAAATCCTCTTCCTTGGTCCCATTTGATATATATGTTGAGGTGATTATTCCCATTAATACTAGCCAATCTTTGGCTTCTAAAGTGTTGGATTTTACTGATAGTTTGATTTACCATGATTTCATCCTCTTAGAAACAATTTCTTTATTAAGGGTGTAATCATCTTTAGAAGTTTCCAAATATGTGATCCTCTTATTTGATGGAGGGACTAATCCAAGCATTTTTTAATTGGGATTTTCCTTGGATAATTCTTATGAATGGCTTCTTTCCACCATTTTATTCTTCTCGTGATTGGTTTCCATGTCAATTTTTCCCTTAACATCTTGTTCTTTAGAGAAGGATCTCAGATTGGCAACCCGCCTCTAATTTGAGGTGCTATGACCATTTTTTAATTCACTAGATATTTTTTGCATTATTTTTCCCTCCCTTCCATAAGACTCATTGTATTGTCTTGTCAATATCATTAAGGATTTTGCTAGGATCTAGCAATGTGCAATACATAAAAATCAAAAAAGATAAAGGACATTTAATTTGGATAATTCAATTTTATAATTGAACCATCAGGATCCCATCTTGACACCTTAGTTCTAATTTCTTAAAAGATGATATTTACCATGATTTCTTAGAAGACAAGAGGGTAAACCTATATACTTGAAGGATTTCCAATTCAACTCAAGGGGAAATTCTACAAGATTTTCTATTCATGCTAAAAGTCCAACATGGGCATTCAAACCATATATCTTGCTTTTTAGTTTGTTTACTTTCCCTCTATATACCTTTAGAAAGTTATCTAGTATCTTTTTAAAGTATTTGGCAATGTGATGGAGGCTCCACCTAGGGAGAGCGTTATCAACAAAGTGGGAATGATTTGTGTTTCTTCATTATCATGTTAGCTATGCCCTAAAATGCTAATGCTTATAAGGATAATGAAGAGGAGTGCGGAGGTGCCTAAAGCAACCACTTATATATATCTTGGAACCTCCTATTATTATCATCATCTATCAAAATGCTTGCGTGCTTTGAAACCCTAACAAGGAATCTTCTTAATCACGACTCTTCTAATTTCCCAAAACCCCAATAAGGTGATATAAATTCTTACTTTGATATAAAAGACGAATTATTTAAACCTTGTGCTTTTCTCATTACTAATTAATCATGGAAACCTTATTTGAACCTTAAAACTCTACAAATTAATCATGGTATCAAAAGCCCTACCTTATTATCATACAAAATAAAATATATATGAAAAGGAATTTTGAATTTCCACATTATAAAACATTATATTTCTTACATGTATATGGTATACAAGACATTCCTTGCACTAGAATTTTTGTCAATTTAAAATTTGGTTTTTAGGTACAAGTCTTTCGTTGATATGATGTCATCATTTTGTTTTCTAATATTAATATATATCTATGATTTCATTATTATATTTTTTATTTATTTTTTGTTATAATAATTATTTATGTGATTTTCATAATAACTAAAAGTTTATTAGGTCATGTTTTGTTAAATTTTAGTATTTATTCTAATACGTAGTATATGAGTAAAAAATTAAATATTAAATAGAGAAAAGTATAACAAAATTTAAATTATTATTATTTATTTGAAATGCATATATTGTAATTTTTTTATTAAAAATAATATTAAGATAAAATTTAAATTAATAAAAAAAAATTGATATTTTTATTTATTTTTGTAAGCTTCATAGAGAAATTATATTAAAGTTCAAAAAATAGTACAAGTATGAGAGAATTATGATGTCTGAGAGCCCACTGTGGATTCTCACATAACCAATACATCAAACTAGAAACCTTTAACAACCTCTCCATACATGGTATAACAAATCAGTATTGCAAGAGAAGGTTGCCCATGCATGGGAGTGCAAAGAACCTGTTATCAAAATCTGAGAGCATAACCAAAATTGAGGGCCTCAAGTGGCAGCTACAGAGTACATTTAAACCATAGGAAAAAGAGCTAACAATCCCATGGGCAGAGTTCTGATTGACTATCTTCATGTGGCTAACAATAGCAAAATGTAAAAGAAAGAAAACCACGGAGTTACTTGGGGTTGCAGATTGTGTCTGCATCTTCAGGCTTTCCCTCCAGAATTGGGCACTTGTAGTCCTCTGACCTGGAGGTGCTGTCAGGAGCCACTTTTTTTGGCAGTGCCTCCGTTTTCCTAAAGAGGAGGGATTCACAGGGCTCTTGCGCTCCACATGTTTTCTTTTATGTCTACTTGTAGAAGCAATATTGGTTTTTATCACCAACTGGTAGAGGTTCATTTCCTTGCTGAGTGCCATGGTGCTCCATTGGCTTGGAGACATGAGAAGTAACCAGGGAAGAGGAGGAATGAAGAGCTGGAGCAGGGGACGAAGAAGGAGGTGGATTGTTCCCTTGTGAGAGTTCATGTGAGTGCATGAGGACCTGAGCTAGCGTGTTCTTCACCAACCAACAATGCTTGTGTCTGACCCGTGCTCTATGGCTAACCCCACAATTTCCTCTTCCTAGTCATCCAACATGGTTCTCAAATGACCAGGAATGGAGCTATCATACCCAATGTCGGTGGAGCCTCTGCGTCCCCGACTACCAGAGCTTCCGCGACCTCTATTACCACGATGAGGGGTGGCGCGGAGCCACCTAGACATTATTCCTACCAAAGAAAGGATCCTAGAATCTCTGCTATCCGCAAACTGAAACCAAGGAGGAGCATAACTGGCCCAGAATGCAAAAAAATCATAAAAGAGCCAAATACCCGAGTTAAGGAGCCTGTGCCATACACGGAGAATGCGACCACTAGAATGTAGAGGGGAAGCACTGCCAGGACTCCAACCTTGTAACAGAAGAATTAAGAAACAATCCATGTCAAGTAGCCTTGGATCAACATCCTAGAAGGCCATAAATTCGTTGGGAAAAGGTGTAATTGCCATGGTACTGCGAACAACTCTGTTGAGGGCTCGAATGACTAGCCTCAATAAGACTGCACGCAACGTAAATGGAGGTGACTTAATTTGCATGGTGGGAAAGACGAGGGGTCTCCACGTGGTGGGAAGTGGTGGCTTCCGTGGTCATCTCCTCACGCGCGATATCATGTGGATCACCCGCATCTGGGGAAAGATTGATATTTTTAAAAATATGGTAAGAATTATTTTAGATTGATGGAATGTTGCAAAATCATACTGCAATAAGGGTATTAACGATGCTAAATCCATTTTTCATTAAATTCATTAATATCAATAATTTGAAATCACAATTTTAAAAAAGATTTTATGATTGGTTTTCGATAATGACAAATTAAAAAAAATCAAAATCATAAAATATTTAACCTTGTTTTTTTCTTTCCATTCAACAAAATAACAAATTTAATACATCAAATTTTCTTCTAACTATATCATAATTAGCACATTTCACACTAAAGGCACTCATTCAATAGTGCATGCCCATGCCCATGCCCATTCTAAGACCTTGTATATTATATTTAATAATCTTATATTATTTATTTGAAGATGGCAAAACTTATCATAACTTAATTAATGATAAAGAAGATAGTCATCACTAGTTGTTAACATATTTCATTAAGTTTAAGAAAGACAAGCTCTTAGCCAATCAAAAACAATTTTAGGTCTTACTCCAAGAATAAAAGATGATTTTAGCCTAGACAATATTCACAAAAAAACCAATATCCCTTGTGGTCATCTAGTCATCACTAGTAGTACCTCTAGTGGATCATGTGCTTTCTAATTATATCTAAACTTAATTCTATAAATAAAACCAAATACTACCCTTATTAAAAAAAAACTAATAATTTTAATTAATTTAATTAATATTTTTTAAATTAAAAACACTTCATAATATTAAAATAAAAAACATTAAAAAAAATCTTTCATTATAACAATATGATAATTATTATTAACAATATCTCATTATTATTAACAATATCTCTACATAAGTATGAAATTGATGATTGCTATCTCAACACAACTTCATATTCTAAAAGACAATCATTTAAAATCTAGAGTTGACTTTTATGTACAAACCTTGTATTAACATGTGAATTATTATTAACGCTACCTCTAGATTAACACAAAATCATAGCCATGGTTTTAATGTTTCACATTTTAAAAAAATATAATAATTTAAGATTTGCATCTTCTTTTTTTTCACACAGGAAAAAACATGTTTCTTGTTATTCATAGAATTAAAAAGTACATATAACTATCCGAAGATTTGTATAATACAAAACACACTTCTTATTATTCATAGAATTAAAAGGTACATATAACTATCCGAAGACTTGTATAATACGTGATTGCAGCATCCTACACCAACCAAAGGGACCATCTACCAAAATGCAAGATGAAATACAACAAAACAAAAGGCTGAAACATAGTCCAAAAAACATATTGGACATCATAGCCTACAAAAACCAAAGCCAAAATAGTCCAAAATGCCAAAAAAAACAAGGAAAATACATAATGTAGTGTTAGGTCCCCACCAAGCAACAAACTAGAAAAACCAACAACATCTAATTCAAAAAATAAACCGATTCATAAAAAAACACCTTTCAATATTTTTTTAATGTGCGGAATTCCCTCAATACCACCCAATGCTGACTTACATCTTGATTCCTCTTCATCAACATGAATGTTATTTATTTATTTTTAACAAATTGTCCAAATCACAATGTCCCTATTTCGTATTAGTTTGGAGCTTGCTATCCCAAACATTCCACTATGAGCACCTCCACATTAAACAAAAACGATCCTCCACATTAAACAAAATCATGAGCACCTCCACATTAAACAAAAACGATCCTCCACATTAAACAAAATCATGTTTGCTACGTTTACACCATTTCATGCTCTAAAAGGACACAGTGGCTTGACTTGTGTATGGACTTGTTTGTAAACATTGCATTAGTATGAGGACATAAGACACCTCCACCCCATACTTGCACCTTGTCTTATCTATAAAGACCACATAAACATGGAGACTTTATTTTTTCCAAAATATTTAGAACATAATGTGGTTGATTAGTGCTCATTATAAAGACCACATAAACATGGATACTCTGTTTTTTTTACAAAATAACTAGAGGACAATGTGGTTGATTAGTGCTCATTTGGAGTTTTATTATTCTAAGGACTTTAGTGTGAGCATCTTCATATTAATACAAATTCAAATGTCGTTGATTGGTGTTCATTTGGAGTTTCATTATTCTAAAAACTTTATTAAGAACATTTTTATATTAACACAAATTTAAATTTGATGTTTGTTGCTTTAACATTATTTCATATTTTAATTAGGCATAATCATAAAAAATTTGTACTTGGTTTTACATGTAAATATCATTAGCTTAGAATCATGCTTCATGCTTTAACACTTCACGCCCTAGAAAATTACATTCACCTAAGATTTCAACCTTGTTGCATCCACGAGGACCATCAACATGGGAATTGTCAATTGAAAAAAAGCATTTGGATGACAATGCCCTTGATTGGTGCTAGTTTGGAGCTTACTATTCCATGGAGAGTACCTATGCATTAACATGCAATTGATGTTTTCTTCCTTAATACGGCTTTACACTTTGAAAATACATAATCACCTAAGGCTTGCACCTAGCCTCGCCAATAATACAACATTAGCACATGGATCGTCATTAATAACACCTTCACATTTAAATGGTGCTCGTTGCTTTAACATTTCACACCTTGGAAAACACACTCACCCAAGACTTCACCATACCCCATCCATGAACATTGCATTGACACAAGAACTATCGTTTTGTTTTATAAAGCATTTATATGACAATGCCCCCATTTTGTGCTAATTTGGAGTTTATTTCTATGATGATTCTGCATTAACACAGAGTCAATTTGTTACCTTAGTACAACTTCACTCCTTGAAATGACATAATCACTTTAAGAGTTGCACTTAGGATCACCCACATAGAGGACATTGGCATGGGGACCATCATTAACATATAAACCTTGTTTGCTACTTTTTTTTTTCACCAAAAGAATGTCAGGGTCCACCCAAAGGGGCCTCATCCTATCAGCACCTATACCTTGAGGAATTAGCTACCCTCGGTGGAGGAACCTGACCCCAACAAACCCAAGAATTGAACCCCTGGCCTCTGGCCTGCAACGACTTGTCAACTGGGGCCCAACCAACTGAGCTATCTGTCTACTTTAATATTCCACACCTCATAAAAACACATTAATCCAAGATTTGCTCCTTTAGCCATCCACAAGCACTACAACGACATAGGCATTATCATTTTATTTTTTACAAGTTTTTTTTGTCAATTTAGAGCTACACATTATCACAAAATGAATGTTTGTTATTTGCCTTAAAAAGAGACAACCACCTAATATTTGTATTTGGCCTCACCCACATAGACAACATAGACCATCATTAAAAGAACCTATTTAGCACATAACAATGTTTGTCACTTTAACACTTCACAACCCAAAAACACACTTACCCAAGATTTTCACATTGGCTCAAACACAAACCATTGCATTGACATGAGAACTAACATTTTCTTTTTTTGACAAAGCATATAGATAACAATGCTCCTAATTGGTGTTGGTTTGAAGTTTTTTTTTTCCTTTCTAGGTAACATATATTCAAGGAAACCGCGTTGGCACTTCCCCTCACTCTGAGGTTGGTCCTTAGGTAAATCCTAGATTCTCTATGGCACAAGGCAAAGTCAACAACTCATGATTAAATCATATATAATTAATCAACAATCAACTCACTAAGAGCAAGCATGTCATAAAGTGAGATTTTAACCTTGGTGGGGAGGGTAAAATTTTTCCTCACAACCACTTGAGCTACACCCAATTGATAGTGTCAACTTGAAACTTACTATTACAAGGATTCCATTAAAAACACCTCCACATTAACACAGAGTTGATATTTGCCACTTTAACACAACTTCATGCCTTATTAAGACACAACAACCCGATACTTGTACTTGGCCTTATCCACCAACTCTACATTAACATGAGACCATCATTAATAACAACATCTCATCCATATAACCCATATTTACTACTTGGACACTTCATGCTTTGGAAAAGCACATTTACCGAAAATTTGTGAATTAAACTAATGTTGTAGCAAACATTTCCCCTTTTCCAGTGGATCTTTACATAAATCCAACAAGGATTTTGCTTGAAGTTTGGAATTGTAGACTTATATGCAAAAATTACAATATTGAAGTCCTAAAATGGAAATAGAGACCAAGGAATCAATTTACAATGTCAAAAGTGGTTTCATTGTTAAAATTAAAAAATTTCATTATCGGATTTTGTCGAAGAAGGTGGTTTGCTACGTGATTAGTCACCCCGAAGACTTGCACCTTGTCTCATGAATGAACACTTCACAAACACATGAATTATATGACAATATCTTCATAGTTTCAATTTGGAGTGTTTTCTTAATAATACTTTCTAATTAAAAACTTGCCATTTCTATTCAAAGATTGAATGAAAGTTACATTTTTCATGTGCAAATTGTAATTAAAAATTGAATGTTCCATATTAAATGCACATTTAATTTTTATGTCACTTCTTAGTCCATGATTTATATTTTATCACTCCCGAAACATGTCACTTCGAGGACTCCCAGTTTAGATGCTAGTACCCTCACTCTGAGAATCGAACTTGGGCCAGTGATGGAAAAATCCCATCGATTTACCGTTTGACCACAACTCTATTAACGGAAAATAAAATCCTTGTTACTAGTATAGATCCATCTTAACTCTGGATCTACCAAGCACCCAAAGGGATAAAATCTCTTGATGTGCAAATTAAAAGTGCAAAATTTGAGAAAAACTTTGCACCTCAAGAGGAGATTTGATCCTTTGAATGCTTGGTAGATTCAGAGTTAAGATGGATCTATACTAGTTTAGTATGTAAATCTTTAGTATGTGCTCAAATCCTTCATAGGTAAATCATGGTTTAATGATGACTTAACTCTCACATTGCATAGCAAAGCATCATTAATGTTTTTAGTTTTAATTAATTGGAATATATGTCTCTTTGGTTTTCAAGTTTATATTATGGTCAACATTGTAAAAAAGTTATTTACTTAATATTTTATTATGTTGTTAATGTAGCATGTGTCAACATCACTTTCACATTTTAAATTAAGACCATTTTAAACTAAAACCGACATTACACTTCTCCCTCAGAATAAACTATAATAAACTATAGAAAAAACCTCTCTACACAAAAATGATAAATTGACAAATTCATAAAATATATTCATTCTATTTGATAAATTTCATGTACAACTACCGCCCTGAACTTTTAAGAACTTATTGTTCTATAAACTCTATTTAAAACTCCCCAAAATTTCACATCAATAATGTTGATCAACTTACCACAAGATTCACCCAAGTTTCAATTTGAATCATCATCACAACGAGCATTCCAAGTTACCACAAGAAACAACTTCAATAATTTCTTACCAAATATAAAAATATTAAAAATTTAGATATATTTTTTATTTTATTTTAGAGGAGGAAAATCCCCCACCTCATAAATTCCAAAAAAGAAAAAGCAAGAATAACAACAAGAAAGCTGTCCGAAGCCGTCGATCCCTAGAAGATTCTACGTGGGAGAATCCCAGCCGTTCGTTCCACTGGAGAGAAAGTACTGGCCGCGACACTTTGCACGCGTGGGCTAGGCGGCTTTAATTGGCACGGACACAGCCGGGGTTCCTTGAGCACGGTTTTCCCATAAACCGCGTTGTAAAAAGCGGTTTTCGAGCCTTTCTGCCTCGGTAACTATTGACGCGCGGTTTGAGCGAAGAAAAAGCGGACAAAGTGAAATGAATGAATGAATGAATGGATTCCTCTCCTCGGAAGGCAAAGCTCCTCTGTGGAGAGGACGCCATTGTTAATTATTTTTTAACGATATTTTTTTATCAGATCGGTCTGTGGGATGAGGCAAAACCCATCTGCAGAAGCCCGTGAAGACTGAGATTACGTTTTCAAGGAGCCTTTTTGATCCAGAATTGGAGGAGAATCAGTGAACAATGGTGTTTGTGGTATAGCGGTTTTGCTTTTTTCGGTTTATAATTGTACAGGGTTTGATGGAATACAATGCGGCAATGCAAGGCGGTTTTGGGAGGCAGCGGGGTTTGGTGATTGATCCTGATGGCTGGCAGCAGCATGGGAGGCCGAGAGGAGAGATTGCTGGAGTTGAAGGTATGCGCGATTGACAAGATGAATTCAAATTGGGGTTTGATGTGATTGAATTTGGTGGTTTTTGATTGAATTTGTTTGCATTATTGAATGGTATTAGATAGGCATTGGTGTGTCAATCTGGTAGTATGGTTAAGGGTGTGAACTGGGATGGGTGTGAAGCGGGTTTGGGTCATGGGGTTTGGGATTATGCGACTCGAAGCATTTGTTGTTAGTGGATGAGTGTATAGCTAGTAGCATTTGTGACAGAAGGTGTGAAATGGGTTTGGGGTGGTGGGGGATTGTAGTGTGAGGTTTTGGTGTGGTGGGGGATTGTAGTGTGAGGTTTTGGTGTGGGTGGATGTGGGTTGCAATTGATGTGGTTTTGGGCTCCATGGCAATTGATGAAATGTTTTTGCGTGAGGGATTCATGGATGGCAATTAGTGCAATCGGTGTTGATGGTTTCGGATCTCGTTGGGTTCATTAAGAAGAGGCTGGGAATTGATGGGGTAGTGAGTTTGGGGTTGGGGTCGGGGTTATTGAGTGCAATTGAGCAGAGGATGGGAATTGACGAGGTCGTGGGTTTGAGCTTGGGATTAGTGGGTGCAAGTGAAAATCGGTGGTCTGGACTTGAGATAATCCAGGCTGCAGAGAGTACGTGGGTGCCTAATAAGCATGAAGCTGTGTTTGAGCCCTGCGCTTTGTCGGCGCAAAAGCAAAGTTTTCCAGATAATGTGTTAAAGGGATTGGCAGTACATGAGACGGAATTGGTCTAGCCATGTGCGGGGATTGCGATCAAGGCGTTGCAATTGTAATTCCCTGATGAAATCGGTTTGGAATCGACATGTTCCTTAAATGTGAAAGGTGGTATCTGAGCTTTATTTCCACCAGGGATCTTGGATATTAGTGATGTTAATTAACATGGAGGGAATGAGCTGGGTTGGATCTAGTAGTGGTTGGCAGATTGAAATTGTTGAAATGTCAGGGAGTGGATCTTGCCGATCATGCAATCAGTGATTTATCTGACATCTCTCGTCAGTAAGCTCTCCCGGGCTCCAACATTGAGGAAGCCTTCAACTCCCCGGCTCCAACAATGTTAGAGGCTGTATGCGTTTATGAGAAATCTGCGATTGGATTTTCATAAGGGAACGGAGACATGGGTGATGTTTGTTAATGTGTAGGGGATGAACTGGGTTGGTTCCAGTTGTAGGTGTATTGCAATGGATAAAGTGCGGGGGTAAGTTTTAATGATAATGCGATTGGTTTTTTAAATCAAACATTTCCTTGTTGATTTTTGTGGATGAAGAAATTGTTAGATTTCGGACATCTTTTTCCTTGAAATGTACCTAACATCGTGGGAGACTGTACTAAGTAACCATAAATCTGTGCTTGGATGTCCATAGTGGAGATCAGACATGGTCAGTGTTAGTTAACGTGGAGAGGGTGAGCTGGGTTGGTTTTAACTTTTAATTTTAGCTGGATTGCAATGGATAAAATGAAGGGGGAATATATTTGGTGACAATGTAAACGACTTTTTACAGACCTTTCCTTGTTGGTTGCTATTGCTGAAGTGGTCCTCGCTATTTTCAGAATACTGTAATAGATAGTTTATCTGATAATGAGTTGGTCTAGTGTTTAGTGGGTTGTACTGTTGATAAAGTGTACTTACTGTGCATTGGATCTTGAAGGATTTGACCCGATGGTTGTGGGTTGTGATTAATAAACTGCACTGCGAAAATTAGCACTAGTCTATGGTTTTTTTTCCAAAGTAAAACCTTGCGAGGAAACCCAAGGGATGCTCCCCATGTTCGCAGATGGTATACCTAGTAAAACCATCAGCGTATACCACTGCGTCTAATCCAGGGGATTCAAACTGGGCACCTCCTGGCACAGAATTAGTCAAATGTCCAGCAACATTGGTGACAACTGGTTGAGCTAACACCTTGGGCTTGCTCTGGTCTAGTGGTTTGTGGGTTGTACAATCAATGAAGTGCATAGGTCAATGAATCTGAAATGGATTTGGATTGGTAGTTTGTGGGTTGCAAATTTGCAATTCACAAAGTGTACTGGGTAGGTTTTAAGAGTGCTCGGGGTGGATAATCTGATATGTGTTGCTGTAGACCTTAGTGCATTGCCATTGCTGAAATGCACCTTTGGCAAGATTCAGTAAGAACGATTGAATTGCAATGGATGAAGTTCACTGGCGACTTTGGTAAAAATGCACTAGACAAGCTATCTGAACTAGTTTCGGTGGCTGTGAGCTTGATGAACTGTTCTGAGTGGAATTCCCATAAGTGTTTAGTGGGATGCACAGTAGATTAAATGCAGCGGTTCAATAAAAAATGGGTTTCACCTAGCAGTTAGTGTGTTGCAACTGATGAAGTGCGTTAGGTAATTTCAATCCTGTTAACATTCATAGATTGGAATTGGTTTGCTAAAATAGTTAGTGGGTTGTAATTTGACATTGATAAAGTTAAACGAGGGCATTGATCTGAGATTCTGATCTACTGTTAGTAAGGGCAACGCTGTAAAGATTGTTAAGGGTCTCAGAGATATAGTGTTCTAAGTAACTAACTTTGCAATTTTTTTCAAATGAAAATGTTTTGGGGGAACTCCTGGGCACTTCACCACATTTGTGGATGGTACCCAGTGCAAACCTGTCGCCATTGATTACGGCATCTAACTCAACAGGGATATCAAGTGATGCACACAACAGAAGCAGCAAGCCTGGGAATTTGACCCCGAGACCTTCTGCATTAAGCTCAAAGCACTCAACCACTTGAGTTAGCCCCCACTGGGTTCTAACTTTGCAATTTACATGAATTGATTGGTTTGTGTTAAAGTTGTCTTGTGGGAGTGCCATATGGGGGTTTATATTTGTTAAATTGGTACCAACAGTCACGATTCCTGACATTGTTAGTTACGATTGGCTTAGTGATAATAGTACCTCCTAGTATTGGTGGATTTACCAATGGTTAGATTCAAATAGTATGAAGTCTTTTTTTTTTCTGGTTGACAAATGATAAATTAGGTTTAGTGTAGTGAGCGGTTGTTCTAGTCACTAGTGGCTAGTGCATTGCTATTGCTGAATTGTTCCTTGCAATTTTCGGGTATAGTGCAACAGGTGGCTGATCTTATCAGCTGTCAAGGGCACTTGAAACAAACTTTAAGGCTTAAGCCACATTTTTTTCTCTTTATGTCAACTCAATATTATCTTTGAGGTGGTCCTAAGTGGGTTGGTTTTTGGGAATTTGACATCAATAACGACAGTGTGTAATAGGATGTCATATCATAGGTGGAGGGAACTGGCTGTTAGAATATAACACGAAAAGATAAGTATCGAGTGTAATGCAAGTCACTTTATTATGTGATATGTGATTTAATATTATAATATTGGGTTGTGGGTAGCGCACGTCAGGCTCCGGGGTATCTACTTTGTGCAGCATATCATGAATATATGCAACGTTTAGTATTCTTTCTACAGTATTGTGTATACACATCCATATGTAAAATTAAACACAGGCAACATGGCATTTGCCTGTTTTAAAACATGACATGGGGCTCCCTACTAGGATTGATGTTATTGCATTGAATGTAGTCTGACTATAAAAATTATGTATTGCAGAGGCTATGTGGCAAATGGGTCTGCAACAACAGCATGAGAGTATGGAGGCAGAAATCGGACCTTATCCAGAAAGGCCCGGTGAGCCTGACTGCACATATTACATGCGGACTGGACTTTGTGGCTTTGGCCAGAGCTGTCGATATAACCATCCTCCAAATAGGAAGCAGGTATCTTTGTCTCTTTTCTTTTCTTGCTATATTCCTAATTTGAATTTGACTAGGGCCTTTTCCTAATTAGTTGTATGCATATGGTAGACTTGAATGGAAATGTCCAGTGATTAAAACCTTAATACTGTAGACACTTATTACAGACTGTTAAGATAAACTAGTTAAGCTTTCCCTGTGCAGTGAACATGAAAATGCTAGCAGTAAGCCTTGCTTCTTGCAGGTTGTTACACATTATTAGAATACTGATATTTTCTTGTCTACTAGTTGGTTAATGTGTCATACTGTTAATAGCAATCTCTGCTTGAAGTGAGCCCGCCCTGTGGAATTTGTCTACTCTATATGAACCAGGGTTAACATTTGTGATCCCTTATGATTTCATTCCCACGGCCCTCAATGATAGGTTGGGGATCTCAAAAATAGTGTAGTCAATCATTTAATTATAATATTTTTTTCTATAAAAATATGATATTTCTGGTTTGCTTAATGTGACATGCCAGGTTGCAGCGGCTGCAAGAAATAAAGGCGAGTATCCGGAAAGATTAGGTCAACCTGAATGCCAGGTACCGATTTGCTGACTTCACATTGGAAGTAAAATCTAATACTCTTTTTTAGCATTGTATTATTCTTCTTAAAATCATTTTCTTATTGTTTGGAGGATTTATACTTAAAACAATTGTTTCTGCAATTTGAAAGTCCCTATATTTTCCATCAGATATCTATTATTTCTATCATATCATGGTCTCTATACATGTACACACTGTTCTAAGGAATTTTTTCGATTTAGCCTTTTCTTATATCTGGCTTGCTATGTGAGACAATTTATAGATTTCATTCTTGTTTTGTTATCTAGATTCCATCTTGTTGTGTTTTGTTATTCTTTATATAATCTTATGTCTTATCTTTCATTGTAATATTTCTTGAATTGTCTTGTGTAGTATTATTTGAAGACAGGAACTTGCAAATTTGGTGCTACTTGCAAGTTCCATCATCCAAGAGACAAAGCAGGAAGCACAGGACGGGCAGCCATAAATGTCTTAGGCTATCCATTACGCCCGGTTTGTTGTCCGCCTTCTTTATGTTGATCCATTAAGTGAATATCATTTTCATTGTAATGATAAAATTTTCCCTTTTGATAGCGCAATTGTTTTTCAGCCCATAACTAGAGTTATACACTAAACAGATTTGACTAAAAATGTATCTTGAGTTCTATAATAATGAATGGCCTGGGAAACATGGCCCTTCATAATCCGTCAATCTTGTTTCTATAAACAATACTCGATTGGTTAGCACTTAGGACCTGGCTTTCTGACATTCACAACTTATTTTACCCTGATCATAATACTAAGGCATATTTAGAAAATGATAAATTGCTCATGTGAACATGCCGTTGTTATTATATACTGTGTGCAGAATGAAAAGGAGTGTGCATACTATTTGAGAACAGGACAGTGCAAGTATGGTGCTACATGTAAATTCCATCATCCACCACCAGTTGGTGCATTAATTCCAATGCGTGGGTCTTCACTTTTCACACCTGTACAGTCTCCAACAACTCCTGGCCCTCAACCCTACCCTGGAAGTATGCCAACATGGCCAATGCAAAGGGCGTCTTTTATTCAGAGCCCTCGTTGGCAAGGTCCTTCTAGTTATCCACCTTTGATCCTTCCTCAAGGAATGGTGTCAGTTCCTAGCTGGAGTACATATCCTGTAAGCTTTTCCTCTTTATATGCTCAGACAAGTTGGATATTTTTTAAAATTTGCTAATTGCATGATCTTTAGTTTGTCCTGAGAATGTCTTGAAAGTTTTTTTTTCTTGGCATAGCAATTGGGCATATCAATACTCTTTGGTTCTGCTTCCAGTGATCAGGAACTAGGTTGAATGAAGTAAAAATATTTACTTTTTTGTATTTCTATATTTGGACTAACCCGCTTTTATGTCCTGAATTGAGATTTTTTTGGCAGCTTGCTTTTGTGTGTTTTCTTTTTGTTATAGGACTCTTGAGGCTGTATGATATAAATTAATAATTTGTTGCATTTCCAGACTCTAGATTGACTGTGTCTTCTGTTCTTTTTATAGTATTCAATGAGTATTACTATTAATGATTGTCATGGCATTTATTCGTTACAGTGCAAGTTTTTATTGGATTGCAATAATTGAAATTTTGAATATCTAGACTTGGCTGTCCAATTTGTAGTAGCCAAGACAACTATAATCTTGGTGTCTGTCTGCTTTGACTTTTAAAAATCACTTTATTTTGCAAGCTGACATGGGTGTCTCAGTTGGAGAGGAATTTAGAGACCATTCCGTTCTTTCTAACCACAAGCTGTTTTTTTACTTGCAGCAAGGGCAGGTGGGCTCAATTTCATCTTCAGATGGTCAGCAACAAGCAATAGGAGCAGGTTTAGTCTATGGGCCCACATCCCAAACAGATCCAATGGCCTCTGGAATTCAGGGAACCTTTTCTCCTTTTCCACCTGGATCCCCAGCCATGGGGCCTCCAACTTTGCAATTACCGTCGAGCAGTGCTCAGAGGGAAAGTATGTTCCCTGAAAGACCTGGTCAGCCAGAATGTCAGTTCTACATGAAGACAGGCGACTGTAAATTTGGCATGACATGTAGATACCATCATCCTAAAGAGAGGAGCGTTCCCATGCCAAACTGCGTCCTCAATTCTCTTGGCCTACCCCTACGACCTGTAAGGTTTTGCTTGTTTTTCCGTTTTGTTCTGCTTTATTTTTCTTTTAAAATTGGAAGTAGATTATTCATACCTGATCTTGCTTCATATTTAATGCATAGCATCTTCTGCTCTGATGAATTTTGTCCTGCTTAAATGTTCCCCATCAGTGATGAGCCTTAGTAGCATGTTAAAAAACTACTTTTGATGGACACTTGTAATATATTTCTTTGCAGCTTGGGAGTTTCTCTACTATGTGTTGCATTCAATCACTTTCTTTTGGATGTTTTACCTGTATTAATAGTTAGACCAAACCATGAAAAGAACCTTTGACATGCAATTCTCAGTGTTGCATGATTCCTTTGATGAGCACGTAGAACTGAAATACCAGAGGTTAGAGATGTTTTCACTCAGGTCTTAAGGAACGTTAACTGCATGACCAGTATAAGATCTGAATGGCTCAATTTAGGAGTCTTTGAGGCATAGTTTGGAGGTTAAACTGGAACTTTACTTATCTTGCTACATCATAATTAACCTGGGTTAAAGTTTAGACTGAATAATTTGATGTGCTTGTTCAATTTTTGGAATATACCTACCATAATTGCATCACTGTTAATGTGGGTACACTTAATATTCTCACCTTCTATTTTGCATTTGTTGCACCTATAAATATTGTACTATTCACTTGTCTCCTTTTTTGTCATTCTGAATCTCTGTCTGGATCTTGTGATTAAACAGGGGGCCCAAGCATGCAGCTTCTTCACTCGTTTTGGTATCTGCAAGTTTGGACCAACCTGCAAATATGATCATCCCATGGGACACTCTAGTTACAGTCAGTCAATCTCTTCACCAATTGATATTTCAGTTGGTCGTCATCAGATAGGATCTGCATCAGCTACTCTTTCATCAATTTCATTGTCTCCAGACTTAGTGGTGGATTCTGGTGGAGGACAGTCTATAGAACACTCTTCTACAGCAGAAGCTCGTCAGCAGTCTTCTGGTGTTGAAAATTTAGGACCAGATGCATAGTGTTTCCACTTCAAGAAGAAAAGTGGGCTTTACTTTTTTGCAAGGTTGACAGGCTCCGCTGGTTTAAGTATGAACCAGCTGTCTATTCTGTCAATTGGGTGCATAAGCCAAGCTAACATTGTCTGTTCAGGTTATCGACCAAGTAAGCAACAGATAATTTCTTCATGATAGTTGTGACCAGAGCCGTTTGGAATTTGATGAACATTATGATGCTCTTCATAATTGTCAAAGTCACCAGTTTGCCTTGGATAAGGCTGGATGAATTTCATTGTAACTAGAAATTTCATTGGCCTTTGTTTCCTCCTATGAAAAAGAAAATGCTTTTTCCATGTTGATTGAGGCACACATTTCTCTTCCTCTTTTAGGTCATCTTCTTAAGTCCCTTGACCTTCATAACCATTGCTTCTGCCAGGTCCTTGTGCAGTCTCAACCAATAACTCCCATTGTGTAGCTTGCCTATGTTTAATTGCCCCTTTCAGCCTATTGTTTGTGCTAGATTTACTCCCGTTTTTTATTGTTACTATGTCAAATGTATCCTCAGTGTTCTACTATGCTTATCTATTTTCTGAAGGCTCGTAGTTAGTGAATTTGGTTTGATTGGTTTGTACATTCCATTGGAAACCATCATCCTGTGAGATTCCTATTTGTAACTTGATTTGTGAGACTTCTAAACTCCTTGGTTCTCTAGTTACTGTTAAGGTCTGATTTTATTGTCCATTGTCGTCAGTGGCCCTTCACCAGATGCCATGTTGTGCTCAAGCCATGCAAGTTCACCTTTATTTAAGTTATAATCTGTACAATCTAAGTGCTATTATTTTATTTATTATGCATTATCAAATGCACCTTGAAAATACTGGGGTCTAGTTGGTCTTTCTATGTCTAAAATATTTTTTAGTAGTCCTTTACCTTATACATTCATCTTCCAAGTTCATATGCTCAAGCCTCAAGTCAATGCAACCTAGTTGGCGACGTGAGCACATTTACTGGAAGCATTGAATGGCTTCGTATTCCTCAATTGGTCAAGGTAATTTCCATTCTGCATATCGGTTGGCTTTGATATCTTCATTTATTTTTATGCAGAACTGATCTGGCTTTGAGAAGTTGGGGACTCATTAGTTATGGCTTTGAATGATGTGTCTTCCAGACGTGTGAAATACCAGCTTCGTGTTCTTGCCAACAGCTTTGTTGAAGCATAGAATTGGATTGAGAGCCAGAACCAATTCATATTTTAGAGACAACTGCTAGATTCTCTCCTATGCAAGTCTCAGAGCCTGGAGAGCTTTGATCAATCAAACACTTGGAACTCTTGACATTTGAGAAATTCCAGTTTGAAATATCCATTTTAAATGTATGCTATTTTTCAGCTTTGGATCCTTGAAAAATTGAGAAACATCTCTCAGGTTCATAATAATATTTTTAGAAACATGATTCATGAGTTCTTTCATGCAAGTAGCCTATTTGTGTTTGCATGATTCTATTCTATACATTCATAAGCTCGAGGGTTGTTTCTATTCTATACATTCATAAGCTCGAGGGTTGTTTCTATTCTATACATTCATAAGCTCGAGGGTTGTAAATGGAGAAATATTTATTTTTGGGGAAAATTATATTATGTAGGCTTTCAAACTTGAGGCAAATTTCTGTTGATGGATATTAGTACACACATTTGTCTATAGAATGTCTTTGCATGATTCTATTCTATACATTCATAAGCTCGAGGGGTTGTAAATGGAGAAATATTTATTTTTGGGGAAAATTATATTATGTAGGCTTTCAAACTTGAGGCAAATTTCTGTTGATGGATATTAGTACACTTTTGTCTATAGAATCAAGGGAATACCTGTGCTGATCATTAAAAATAGTTTTCTTGAGAATGTAGAAACCAAAAGAAATATTTATAACCATTTTGAATTGGGATATTGTCTGTTAATGGTGAATTATTTGACAGTGCATTTGACGAGTAACGTCTTCGAGACAAAATTTCATCTAGGATACTTATCTAAACATGGATTGCATCCATTGTTGGTATTTATTGCAGGGATTGAATCCATTGTTGGTATTTATTGGGGATGGGGCTTGGCACAAAATGCGAGGATTGTTCCTGAGGCTAACCCGTTCTTGTAGCCCAAAGAGGAAAAACAGGATTATATTAATCAGAACGCATGATGTTTATATCCTACAGAAACAAACTGAATTATTCACTTGACTAACTTAATATGATAGGAGAAGGGTATACTTATCTCTTTATCCTCAGAAAGTGTATATTTATCTCTTTATTATTCACTTGACTAAATATGGTATGAGACGGGTATATTTATCTCTTTATTATTCACTTGACTAAATATGGTATGAGACGGGTATATTTATCTCTTTATCCTCCTCCTGTCTTTTATTAGGTCTTATTGGGTTGAGGTTGGAAGGACCTCCTGTCTCAGCAAAGTTGAACCACCATCTTAGACATGAGATAATCCAACGTACTTTAAAAAGGCTAGTGTATGATCCACTGCTGAACTACGCAATTCGCAAACTATTTTTCCACCCTACATCTATTTCTGTGACATCAATCCAAGATAATGAACTTCACCCAATCTGGCAGGCAATCCTCCTTTTCCATGACATCAATCCAAGAGATTGAACTTAGCCCAATCTGGCATGCAATCCACAAACTATTTTTCCACCCCTGATCACTACATCCTTTTCCATGATATCAATCCAAGAAAATCAACTTATAACCCAATCTGCAATGCACAAATTATTTTTGCACCGTGACCATCACATCCTTTTCCATGACATCAACCCAAGAGAATTAACTTGACCCAATCTGGCATGCAATCTGCAAAGCTATTTTTCCACCCTAATCACTACATCCTTTTCCATGACATCAATCCTAGCTATTTTTCCACCCTAATCACTACATCCTTTTCCATGACATCAATCCAAGAGAATCAACTTAACTGACATCAATCCAAGAGAATCAACCACATCCTTTTCCATGACATCAATCCAAGAGAATTAACTTAACCAAATCTGTCGTGCAATCTGCAAGCTATTTTTCCACCCTAATCACTACATCCTTTTCCATGACATCAATCCAATAGAATTAACTTAACTCAACCTGGCATGCAATCCGCAGAGTATATCACTACATCCTTTTCCATGACATCAATCCAAGATAATGAACTTCACCCAATCTGGGAGGCAATCCTCCTTTTCCATGACATCAATCCAAGAAATCCTCCTTTTCCATGACATCAATCCAAGAGATTGAACTTAACCCATCCTTTTCCATGACATCAATCCAAGATAATGAACTTCACAATCTGGCAGGCAATCCTCCTTTTCCATGACATCAATCCAAGAGATTGAACTTAACCCAATCTGGCATGCAATGCCAATCCACAAACTAATTTTCCACCCCTGATCACTACATCCTTTTCCATGACACATCAATCCAATAGAATTAACTTAACTCGACCTGGCATGCAATCCGCAGAGTATTTTTCCATGACACAATCCAACATCAATCAAGTGTAGATATTAAGAGAAGCTTGTGTATTACTTCCAAAAAGGTGTATGAGAATAATGTCTAAGACTGGTAATTGATGCCCCGAAAAGTGGGAAGAAAATATATCTCAAAAGGGAAAAGGAAATAAAATTCAACGTGCTAAAATAATATTTCCAATAGGGAAAAGAAAATATACCTCCACTGGAAAGAAAAAGAAAATAAAGTTTACCAGTAGTAAAATAATAATTTAATTATTTTTTAATTAATAATAGTTTTATGTAGATTGTTTTTTTAATTAAGAGTAGTTCTATGTAGATTAATTTTCAAAAAGATGGATAAAAATAAGGTCAAGATTGATAAAATAATATCCAAAAAGTGGAAAGAAAATATATTCCAGAGGTATAAAAATAATATTCAAGAATATCTTATTATATTAATATCTGTGGAATATAAATGATATTCAAGAATATCTTATTATAAATATTATTCAACAATATCTTATTATATTAATATTAGTTTATATGAATTAACTTTTAAAAAAGTGTTGAATAAAAAAGTGTTGAATAAAAGATAAAGTGAATTGATAAAATAATATTTTAAAAAATATATTAAGAAATAAAATTAGGATATAATTATGTTTTTAGGTTATTATTGATGGATTTTGGTCATCTAAGTTTTAGTTATATCATAATGTTTTGATTACAGAAATGAAGTAAACAAGGAAAAAGATTCCAATTATTATTGATGGACTTTGGTCATCTAAGTTTTGGTTATATCATAATGTTTTGATTACAGAAATGAAGTAAACAAGGAAAAAGAGTCCAATTACATCTAATTTTGAAAGTCCAAATCATCTAATCTTTAAAATATTTTATTTAAAAATAAAAAAATATGAAGAAAAGTTCAATCACATTTAATCTTTAAAGTCCAAATCATTTAATCTTTAAAATATTCTATAAAATTTAATCTTTAAAATATTCTATTTAAAAATGGAAAAATATATATTTGAAAATATAAAAAAATTAAAATATGATAAATAATATTGAAATTAACAACAATTAGATTAAGTTTTATTTAATTTTATTTAGGAATACAATTTTATTTAATCAACTGAAAAACAAAATTGATTTTTTCTAGTTGATTCATTTATATTAAATATTTTATCATTCTAGTCTACAAAAATAATTAGTCATGCATTAAAAAAAATGTTCTATATATTTCAGCTTATCATAATTTTGAAAAATATAAAGAATAATCTAGTCATTTTTGGGATATTAGGCAAGAAGATTTATGCAAAAATGATTTTTCTTGTTGATTCATTTATATTAAATATTTTATCATTCTAGTCTACAAAAATAATTAGTTATGTATAAAAAAAAATTCTTTATATTTCAGCTTACCATAATTTTGAAAAATAGTAAAGAATAATCTAGTCATTTTTGGGGTATTGTGCAAGAAGATTTATGCAGTGGAGTATATAAAACCAACAGAGATCCATCTTAAACCCGTATCTATCAAGCATCGAGAGGAATCGAATTTCTTGAGGTGTATTTCTTTTTTAAAATTTAAACTCAAGAAATTTGATCAGATCCGGGTTTAAGTTTTAAGTTTTTATTTTATAAACGGACATCTATTTTTTAATTACTTTTCGTATTATTTTATTTTACAAACCAACATGGATTTTTTTTAAATACTTCCCATAATTTTTTATTTTATGAGCGACATGAAGTTTTTTTTTTAATTTTTTAATTAAAAAAATTACTTTTTACGTTTTATTAGATGTAACACTACATGCAACGCTACATCATACACGTTACAACATCTCCCCCATACTGGGCTGTAGAGCACTTCGTTTCACTCGGTGCAATTAGAAGAATATTATAATCATCTAGCTATATGTTGTGCAGAAATATTTATGTGATGGAGTGTGAGGCCACATAAAATAAGTTGAGATTTATGCAGTGGAGCAAGGAAAATCAGAAGAAAATTCTAATCATCTAGCTATATGTTTTGCAAAAAGATTTATGTGGTGGAGTGTGAGGCCACATAAAATAAGTTGAGATTTATGCATTGGAGCATGGAAATCAGAAGAATATTCTAATCATCTAGCTATATGCTGTGCAAAAAGATTTATGTGGTAGAGTGTAAGGCAACGTAAAATACGTTGAGGTTTATGCAATGGAGCATGAAAAATCAGAAGAATATTCTAATCATCTAGCTATATGTTGTGCAAAAAGATTTATGTGGTGGAGTGTGAGGCAAAGTAAAATAAGTTGAATTTAAGAGAAATTAGAAGAATTTAACCATTTAAAACAATATTGTGCAAGCGGGTTTATGCAATTGGTACGGAGAAAACTTCCTATGGCTTGGGGTAGACCACAATAGATAGCTGACTACCAGAAAATAACTCAATTCCCAATATAATTCTATATAAATGACAATGCTAAGATAATGGAGAAAAGACCAACCTTCAATTGGATGTTCGAAGTAGATCCCCGTTGAGCTTTAAACTTCTACACTTGAACCTGCAGATTAGTTTCAACAAGAAGTACAAGCAAGTGCATATAACATGTGAAAGACATTAGCATAATCAATAGCATGATCCATGATATTATAAGCAAATATAACCCAATGTAATTTAACAATATTCACAACATCAATTGGACGAGAAAATGAGTATTTCCATTAATGAATAACAAGAAGTACAATATATGACTTCATGCCGGCAACCAATCTGAACCAAGAACTGGGTCTCTCCACTTGTGCCTCCACCACTTCAATCCCCCATGCAATGACAAACTCAAACTATGAAAGGAGTTTGGTAGGTGAACATAAGGAGTTCACAACAACAAGGATCAATGAGTGTAGATTCAAGTCTCGGCAAAAATCCACTAGAGTTATCTTGCTCTCTCTTTCTCCTCCCTTCCATACACCATAAGATCTCAATATATAACTTTCCAAAGGTAACTGAAAGGACACATCGAGGCGTTTCGGGATATATGGAGGGCCAAAAGTCACCCTAAGACCGCTTTTTGGGAGTAAAAAGTAATTTTCTAATGATTTTTACCATTTTACTTGGTACTCGCGGGCTATAGTGGAACAACCTGCATGTACGCTAGCTATAGTGGAACAGCTAGCGTATAGGAACAAAAATAAGGATTTGTGTGTTCCTAGAGGGAAACTGATGGATCCGAGTCAGTGAAATGGATCCTGAAGGCCAATCAATGCTAATGCTCACAAGGTGAAAAATTACGCTATAATAGCAATGGGGCACGTAAAATCAGAAGAATATTCTAAACATCTAGCTAGAAGCTATGCAAGAAGCTTTATGTGTTGGAGCATGAGGCAATTTAAAATAATTTTGAACTGAATGCCTATTTGTGTATTTTCAATAATTTTTATATTCATTATATATTATCTATTATTATTACAAATTATGTAACTAATATTTATTATACAACATTCTTTTTGCTCTTACAATGCTTCTTTGCATAGACGAAGTGAGTTTTTTTTTTTTTTTTTCTTGGGAAAATGTCCGTAATTTTATTTCAAAAAGATGATTAAAATTACATTCTGCAGATGTAGTAGAATCACAGGGATCCCTACATTTTCACATATTTCTGTCGCATATAAGCAGATACAACAGCTTATAAAGAGCTGAACCAAAAAAAAAGAAATCCAATAAAACTTCGCCACAAGAAGATGAATCTTGAACAGTAAAGAGAAACCCAAAAGACGTCTTCAAACCGAAACCCTCAGCAGAATAAACAGCAGATCCAAGTCTGTGGACAAGCAGCAAACTCTGGATCTCCCAAACTGGCGAACTCAGCCAGCAACTACTGATGAAGAAAACGGCCAGACATCCTAAGCAAAGCCTCCACCGCACGCCGTCCATCATCCTCTGCTCAGGTTCTTGAATCTGCGTCTCCATGCCATACTGTCGAGAGTGTGTCATTCGGCTCTGTCCCCACTCGGCTCAGCCCCTACTCCAGCCACGGTCTCCAAGCCTGTTCCGGACATCCGCGTGCACTGCATTGAAACTGAGACGCCCATCTGCAATCGCCAACATTAGCCGTGTTAATCTTCTAATCGCGTGGGCAACGCTGGATCGATTGCAGTAACATACAGCCCGTGTGCAAGTTCTTGATCAAGAACAAGAAACTTGAACTTCAAGATGTGGCGGTGGACGAGAACCGATCTGGAGCAGATGCATCCGCGTGTGATATACGGGGTCGACGATCAAGAACAACAGCCTGTCTTGAGGACGCGACACCCTGTTAATGCTGCCTCCGCTCGGCTCGGTCCCCACTCGGCTCAGCCCCTACTCCAGCCACGGTCAAGAAATCATCCAAGCCTCGGACATCCTCGTGCACTGCAACTGACGGCTCTGCAATCGCCAACATTAGCCGAACGCTGGCTCGAATTGCAGTAAACATTCAGCCCGTGTGCAAGATCTTGATCCAAGAAACTTGAACTTCTTGATGTGGTGGTGGATGATGATGCAGAAACAGCAGCAGAGAGAACCGATTTGGAGCAGATGCATCCGCGTGAGGTTTGTACTCGGGGTCGACGATTCAAGAACAGCAGCCCGATGAGGAGATCTGGATACGCGACGCCCTGTTAATGAGCAGTGGATATGGGGCATCTCCGGGAGCGCCACCACAGAAACACCACCGCCTCCACTGATGCAGGACTGCTAAGACCAGGAATCTAGAGGGGAAAATGGGTTGGCAGCCATGGAAGGAACCATGGCCGCCAAGATCTTCAAGTCGACCCTCTTCCTAGTTGCAGAGCGTCCGCCTATGAACTCCCCATAGACGAAGTGAGTTATTATGTAATGATTCTCATATTTGTTTTAAAGAAAGTTATAATGATCATGCCATTCAACATTCAACTTGCTTCTCTAGGAAAGGCTCTTCATTCAATGGATAGTTGATGTTGAACATCGTCCATAGATGGAACTCCCTATTCTTGAAGATCATGGTCTTGATGTTTGTCATGTGTCCTTAAATATGTTTAATATATTTGAGTTATCAATTCCCTACACCATTGCAAAATGATTAACCTTGAGGTGATCATTCCAGTGATCCTCCCTAATGATTGCTTCCTCCGTAGTTTTCCCCTTAATGGCCTTTCTATAATCTTTTTCTGGCTTCCCTAGCTTCTCCAATTTTAGTTCATCATTTTGAAACACCATGAAACTTGATGCCACTTCTCATTATTTAATTCCAAACCATTAACGACCTCACATTGACATTTCCCAACTGCCTTCTCCATGGTCTTCATTGCTGACATAACCTCACTCCAAACCCTCTGGTTTTCCTCCTACAATTGCTTCAAAGTTACTATTGGAGACTTCTTGCTTCACACTCATTGCGTGGATTGAGTGGAAGCGTCCATGTTTCTTGTGGAGTTCATAGAGATGTAAAGGAAATGGACCTTAAGTGATTATAAGTGTTTCATGGTTGCTCATTATTGAGTGAAATACCTCATGATGTTCTACCATAATCATTTCATCTTTGCTAATATAGATGAAGTAGATGGAATGCACTTTAGATTATTATACAAAAAATATTTCATCTTTTCCCATTAATGAGTGAAGTTATGGTGGGTCTATGGGTTTAGATAGATACACTTGTTTGAGCCTTACCATGCGTACTACACCTACTGCACACATACAACCATGATCAAATCATGTACAATGAGTCGTCGACTAATAAGGTAATCATGCACAATGAGTTATGCACTAATAAGGTGGAGTGGAGGTAGTGTGGTAAAATATATTATTTTATCAACCTAACCTTTAGACCCCTAAGGGGCATGTCAAAATCAACAACTTTCAACGCTTCCCTACTTACTAGTGTTATTTTCCAACCAATCACACTCCTTGTTGTTTGAACTTTTGGTCTTGGAAAGGATAATGTTCATTTCCATAGATCTCTATTTGAATTGTTCAATCCTCCTTTTGATGAGCCAATTGCTACTCATTTCTTTTCCATTTAGGATGTCTATGAGAAGTTTAGAATCCCCTCTATCTCGATGAAGAGGAATCCCTATAATTTAATGAGTTTTAAAGGAGAATAAACCTTTTTAATTGCTGTTCCTGAGGACCCTCTCATTCTTGCCACACTAAGGTCTCTTTTTGTTGCACCATCAATATAATTCAACCCGATCTTCACTAGATACATTATTGAACACTCCTTAGGACTCCTTAAATGATGTCCATTAAGGAAATTGATATGATAATGTTCAGACTCTTTGAGGGATCCTTAAATGACGTCCATTAAAGGAATTGATATGATAATGCTCATACACTTAGGGGACCTACTTAAAACATGTTCATCAAGGGAATTGATTTGATAGAATATCAATATGGATTTGTGGAACAAGAGGTGAGGTGATAAAAGGAATTAATTTATTTTTCCAACCTTTGCATTCCTTAAGAGGTCTATCAACATTATTAAGTATAAATCTCCTTTCCACTCACTAGCATAATTTGGCCACAAGTAACCATCTTGTTGGTTTCTTTTCGTTGATGCTCAAAATGATCGTGCAAACATCTATCATATCGACACATTCATGAGGCCATCCCAAATTATAAGTTGTGTTTTTTTTTTAAAGAGATGATCGTTTTCAAAAGAACAGTATCATTTAATTTAATTAACAAGAGCCACGTGGTGGCAATGTCCCCGATATTGCCATTGCCACGTGTTATTACATTTTAGATTAAATTAGAAAGCATGATAATGAGTTGACCCATGAGGAATTTGAAAAGGTATTGGGGTTACAATGAAGTAGATCAAGTTTGCCACACCTCTTCATTTTTCTACTTGATTGGAGGGTAAAAGCCAAACATGATGATATAATATCATAATATATATTAATTAATTTAATGATATATACATAATAACAATTAGCAATAAATATAATGGTAAAAGTAAATTCCATTGAATGATAAATATATATATTTTATTTTAACATAATATATAAAGGGAATTGGACCACCACAATAAAATAAATATTAAATATTATTATGGTGTGGACATATTCTATCCGTGCAAAATATAAAAAGCGATGAAAGGCTCCTCTCTCAATCATAAAGTATATCATATATAAATTATCAAATTCAAAAAATTGATAAAATCCAAAAAGAAACAAAATGTCTTATACCTGTAATAAGAATATGAACAAGAGCATAGGAGTTAGTAAATGAATATATAAACTCTAAGTCTATCATATTAGTAGCTAAAGGCAAGCCATAATATCCAATAAAGAATATAAGAATATATTTTCATAATGAGAAGAATTCTATAAATATAAATATTTAGAAATATTTAATTGTGTGGAAAAAAAAAACAGGGTCTAAAGCACTAAACTCACTAATGGAAAATGCAAACGAAATGCAGACTTTTGTTTTTTCCATCCCTTAGATTTATCAATTTGTGAAAAAACTACATATTTTACAATGCTAAAATAATTCCAGAGTATTTTACATTTATATATAGAGAATCTTTTCCTAGGACTGGAAATGTCCAAGCCTTTGTAGTCCTTTCATGGGAGAATGGGATTTAATTTGCACAGATTTCATGAAACAAAAAGTAAAAATTAGATTCATTCTAAATTTGGGCGTATTGTCAAATTGAAAGACTAAATTTGAGCGCTTGAGGTTATTAAAAGAAACCGTGGAAGAGTTGGACAATTGCAGTCCAGATTTCAGTTAAAAATCGTCATTAAATCTCTGCCATCCATGGGAAGCTCTCACAAATCCTTTCCAGCTGTAATTTTTGAGTAATTTGTTGAAATAAATTTTGCAATTTTTGAGTAATTTGTTGAAATAAATTTGAATATCCAGTTTAGGGAATCTTCCATTAAATGTCATACATTTTATTTTAACTGATTTGATCTTTTTGTTTTAATTGCCTGAAAATATTGACCCGCCATTTAATTAGGATTCCTCTTTATATATATATATATATACACTGCGATTCAATTTTTAAATAAAATGAATTGCAAAGATAACTAAAATAGTTGCATGGCACTAAATTTTTTCTCATATAAACAACAACAACAAGCTTTTATCGTTAATCTAAATTTTGTTTACATACAGAGTTTGTAAAGAATTAAATAAAATAAGCTATGCATATTATCGGACACATAAGGCCTCAAAGGTCATTTTCGTTAGGATTTCCAAATACTGTGAATGAGTGTTCCAAAAAAAGGTTTAGAATTGAAATACGGTAATTCAACTGGGGAAAGTTAAAATCAAGATACATAGATTGTAAATCTAATATAATATAGCAATTTAATCAATAATACAAACCCATGTGAGGATTATACAAAAATATTATAAAATTAAATAGATATATAAAAGTGAGCAAACTACTTCCAGAACAAGGATGATTTTGTGTCTACACAGAGGTTGTACTCGACCCTCGGCAATTATCCAAATGTATTCACAATACAATTGTTTCCCGCCCTATAAGGTTAAATTGAAATCATTACAAGTCAGTATTGAAGCTCAACTATATACTTGATGATAAAAGACTCATGGATTTGCAATTAGCCCAAGACAAACTCAGAACTACATTACGAGAACCAGGCGGTCATTCCAAGAAGTCATCAGAAATGATTTCAAAATGTAACGATGATTAAGAAAATTCCATTTAAGATTAATCTTAAGTTGTCCACACTGTCACAGGATCTTGGCTTGTTAGCATACCTGGTAGGCATCCCCAAGCAAAAGCGAAGACACCGAAATTCGCCAAGTGAGGGACATGCATTCACACAACATTTGAATGTTACTGATGGAAGAAAGAAGAATCATAAATGAAATTAAAATTTGGAAGCATAAATGAACTCATATACCTAGAAGGATTTCGCTGTAATAAAATGTGACCTGGATGTATGTAAGTGGACTCATATCTCACTTGTACCAAATCCATAACAACATTTAGTAAAGAACCAATCGAGTCAATTAAATGATTATTGTTTTAAAGAAATATTATTAGCTATATTACAATACCTAGGGAAAATGGAAAATGAACAACTCATTATTATTAGCTATATTACAATAATCGTAAGATGAGGGTGAAACTTGACCGAGGCATAGCTAGGATATAAAGTTATACTTCGATTTGAGTTTTTCTTTGCCAGATAATTTAGTTCTCAAGCCGATTTTCTATCAACACAACAGAGGCGAGGAAGCCTTCATCAGGAGCAATCACCCCACTGTAGAGATTGTTTTGTCTTCAAGTTCCCTATCACACATAATGTAAGACGTGCTTTTTTAAAACACGAGATTTATCCTCTGCGGCAGCTTCCATCTTCCTTACAAATTCCTGCAATGATTGCAAGCTTATTGAGGTGCTATAATCCTTCTCTCTTCACTCTCAACATTTTTAACAACCTCTGTCTCTAAGTCTACATCCAAAACACAAACCAATGTTAAAGATCAAATCTATTGGTCTCACCAATAACCATACCTACCAGTGGGAAATATGCAAATTCAAGTTTGACAATTGATATAATCTAAAGATCAAATCTATTGGTCTCACCAATAACCATACCTACCAGTGGAAAATATGCAAATTCAAGTTTGACAATTGATATAATCTCTATTAACAGCCCAGATCACATTTTTTTGCCAAATAGGCAGAATTACAAACTTTTCAAGAAAATAAAAATAAATTTCACTTGATCAACTCCTGAAGGCAATGCATTTGTTAAGTTGCATGAAGCAAGATATCAAGATGATGCATAGACACATTTGTTAGGGATTCAAATCATATCAACCAACATTAGAGGTTTTTTCATCTTGCTTCACTCCAACCCAGTACTAGAAAATCATAAATGAAGTGGTCAGCTTCAAAGCATATCAACCAACATTACAGGGTTCATCTTTGATTTACTCCAACCCAGTATTGGAAAATTATAAATATGATAGGATTAATGAAGCCAACAAGGATGCTATAACATTATGAGACTTCAAACCACCATTAACAAGTATATAAGGAACTTGTCACATGAGTATGATCCCCAATATTGTGCTAATGGAAGCAATTTATTATGCAAAAAGGATACTCACAGAGAAAACTTAAATAGCATGGCTTCCAGGAAATGATCACTTTATCGAAAGCATATATAATCTACCTTATAGTTTCCCTCAAGTACAGAGCATGTGTTCAACAAAAACATCCATTTCACTTACATGTATAGAAAATGACAATAGGTGCAGTGGGTGTGACATCGATGCTGACCAAACCCTAACCTAGTGATAATAATCTACAAAATAATCCAAGAAGAAATATGTTTGAACTAAAAACGTCATAGATTAAAATGTTGATGAATAAAAGTTATGTTTAAGAGGATTTGACCTGAGGACATAGGATAAATGCCCGGCTGTGATCGACACCTATAGCTAAGCAAATTTTGTAGTTAAAACAAATGAAAAAATCAGAGATAGTGTATGTGGCTCTACAAAGAGAGAGACTTAAGACTGTTACCTATGCCATAAGTATGGCAAGGAAGGAAACTTGCTTTTAGTACATCTTAACGTCTAAAAACACAGAGAAATAGGTTGCTTAGAGTCACTTTGTTGACATTTAAATAATTAACAAAAAAAATGAAATCTACAGCTAGCATGGAAATTACCTTATCCAATCGGCATTCAAGGTTGAAGAAGAAAACTCAACTGCGAAGGATAGGAATATAACTTCGAAGTGAATACTTTTTTAAATCTTAAATTACTGAATTAGTAAGGTATAATTTTTATTGGAGTTACTCACCTTCACCTTCTTCGGAATCTCGATGAGGACCAATGATAAACAAACTGAACAGTGACAGAACCATAATTCAGGTCACACAGTGCAACTAACAGTAAAGATTCAGAACGTTCAAAAAATAAAATAATGACATATTTGATGCATTTCAAGACAGATCTTCTAAACACTAAAATAACTACAGAATTTGGAAAGCAGAAGGAAAAAACAAGGGAGAACCATCTAAGAAACAATCCTGGTGTTGGTTTGTCAACAACAATAGGTAGAGTCTGCAGGTCCCAATCATTCTCCATAAAAGGATGATATACTTTACAACACAGATATGTTTCACACGCCCCAATCCCAAACCGCCATGGTCGACCAGTTCCGCCATATCGAACTAATATTTGGCTCAATTTCATAACAACTTGTTCCACAGAAGATGAGACTGACGACCCTACCGATGCTCCTCCTGCCTCGGGTTGCTCTACAAGTCGGTTTAAACCACCCACGTTAAGAAATATAGCCTTATTCAAACGCCCTTCCAGCGTTTGGTCCAATTCCACGAACTTCATAGCAATGTGGTCTTTATCTTGTTTCCAGAACAGAAAGCAGATATCTCTGTTTCAATAGGAAGAATCTGCACGCTCTGAAGCTGCAGTGGGTTTTCACCTTTTTCTATTCTCTGCACAAGGCGCAGATGGCTAACAGGGTATTCCAAAAGCATCATAGCGACATGTAGAGGATTCGTTTAGCCGTTCCCGCGGTGACAAGCTTCTGCTATGGCATGATTTAAGATGCTCACCGCCTCCGGGGTTAGAGTATGCTACACTCTGCTTAGCCCTGCTCGGAAACTTTATTGATAAGGAAATCAATTTTCTGAAACTGTCTCTAGATCTTTCTTAGCTTAGCAAAATAAATTCTCAACGAAGAACTTCTCAGGGTAGTTGATATTTAATAGGAGGAAACTGGTTTTTGATTTTTAACGAAGAACTTCCGAGGGTAGCTGAAATTTAAGAAGGGGAAGCTGGTTTCTGAAATTTAACAAGCCCCTACAACTGTTGATTTCTCCTAGATGACCATCAACTTCAAGATATGCTGCAATTGACAAAATCATGACTGCAGCTCCCTAGAATGCCATGGACTGCAGTGCAGTCAGCAACTGTAGGCACAAGTGCAGATCCATACAACACCTTGCGAACAGTTACCTCGATCCAATACCAGCATTAAGAACCTGCACTGTGTGTGCAGAGCATTAAGAACCTAGTGCAGAGCTGGCGAACAATTACCCCTATCCAATATCAACATTAAGAACCTGCACTGTGTATGCAGAGCATTAAGAACCTGCACTGTGTATGCAGAGCTGATGCAGAAACATTTAAACCAGGATGAGGTCAGCCCGTAGCCCCCTCCTGGGGTGGGAAAACCTAGGGTTACGTCATCCTCCTGCAACCAATAACAATTGAAAAAAATCTATTTAAAAAAATGCCATTTAATATCTTATATATTAAACTATAGTTTAAACTATAATATGAAACATTTATAGGATGTAGACCCAAATTAATAGGACATACACGATATATATATGATCCCCTTTGGGGACATAATAATTTTTGAATGGAAAACTAGGTCATGGGGAAACATGACAAAAAACCCTAAAATACATGAGCATGGGAACTACTTCACATCTCCCGCCAAAAACTCTAAGATGCAAAAAATAGAAAGCAGGTGTAAAAATATATATATTCTGCTGTATGAAATTCACTTTCTAGGGTTGATTATGATTTGACTTTTATGTTTGAAGTAATGATATACACTCGTAATGTATCCAACATAATTAAAAATGAAAAATCAACAAAACCAAACATAATTAAACATCTAAAATAAAGAAATAAAATGCTATTTTCTTTATGTCCCGTTATATCTGATTTATTTATTACTCACCTCAAAGTAAATATAAAACAACTACAATAAAGAAAAATAACATAAATGAAATAGAAACAGAATTTTAATATGATAGAGAAAGAGACATTATATTAATTTTCAAATGCTTCAATTAAAGTTAATGTTCAAAACACAATGAAAAGTTTAGCCCAAAATGAGATCCATCAAAGAATTTAAGATTGCTATAAGATTCCAAGGATGAGAATTTTGCACAAGGTCAAGTTGAAGGGTGAATTAGACCTAGATATAAGGTCGTGTTTTGGTTGTGGAGGGAGATGCATTACTCGAGTTTCCCTAGTAGAATTGAAGGAGAAAGAAACAACAAAATGATTAGGCATTTTAGGGGAGCAACAACCTTAACAATTTTTCATGAACATGAGAGTTATTAAGAACATCATGTACATTAGGGTAGTGGATCAATTGCTCAAGAGGAGCACCCCATCATATTTAAAAGGGGAAGGAGTAGGCAAGGGCATCTCAAATTCCCATCCCAGGTTATTGTTATGCAACAAATGGACAAGAACATTTAAAACAGGAGGGGGAAGATGTGCAGGTGGGGAATATATAAGAAACAAGTAGCTAGTGTGACACAACTCATGAAATTTAGGGGATCCAATGCTTAAGTGCACCTAAAATTGAATCCTTTTGTTTTATTTATGGCGCTTTCCTTGGTGACCACCTTTGAATTTCCCCTGATGATGTCTCCTTCCCTTGGAACCTTCTTTATGAAAGTTGGGAGTATCCTCCCTTGTCTTTGAGGAATAATTAATACTTCAAGGGGGTTGTCTTCTCTATTGTTAGTCCAATATTAGTTGTGTTACCCCTCATATTAATAAATAAATCAAACAATGGTGGAAGGAATAGGTTGACCCGATTTTCAATTTATTTCCATCACAATTTTGTTCTTCTTCCAAACAGTTCAATAACAAAAAATAAACATAAAGGATGCACAAGACTTAATTACCACAACGATGATTCACCAATACACATTGCTAATTTCCCTTTATAACCCAACATCCATCAACTAAGTCTAGTTCCACTCTTAAGTTTAATTTTTTTTATTTAACTTGCGAATGTAAGATGAACAATTTATATACGATACTCTTGTGAAGCTTGACAATGCCTATTTTGTTTTTTCTATATACTTTTCACTCCACTAGAGAAACACTTATTAGTCAAAGGGCTATTTATAAAATGCCCTCTTTTGAAGCCTTTTGTGATTCTTTGATTAGTGAGCAAGATAATCTTTGGCATCTTGGAGTGATCAACACTGCAAGTATATCTAACAAAGTTTTAGTGGCACAATAAAAACAAGGCCCCAAGAATTTGAAGAAGCAACATCTCCACAACTTAATGTCCCCATTTTTACCCTTGCAATTATTGGATTGATATGTAAATATTATAAATCTATGGTGTATGATTCATAGCGTGGATCTCAAGGCCAAGGCCCCGCTAGTGAATGATTAGCTTATGAAGGAAAGTATTTTATATATTGTGGACATGTGACAATCAACCATGGAAAAATGTAACATCATGCAAATATTTATAATGCAAATAAAATGTCCAAGAGCTGGCTATGGAAGCAACAAAAATGAGGGGGATGTGTTTATCCACTAGGGAGAGGTGAGGGGTTGTGGGATCCAATCCTTTGTTTCCAAGTGTCATCATGAGATCCCATCCTGACTTCCCTTGCTGATATTTAATTATGTTGTAAGAAGGCAACTGAGAAATCATTTCATGAATTTAATAGAGCATGGGATGACTGCATAAATTCGTATGGTAGGTTATGGGCTTAGTTTACTTGGCCTAGAAGTCAATATTCCTAATGGGAATTCGTATCCCATCATCCCCATTCCATGATAGAGTAGTTAGAGACCAATTCTCAGGAAGCTATGCATTCCCAACAAGCAAAATCTCAGAAATCGCAACCTGAGAAGAAGCCATGTTTTAAACTGTTAAAATTTCCTAGAACCTCATGTTGGTCGTGAAATCGGGTGGGGGATCCATAGACTTGAACCCTAGGGTGAATTTGAGAGTGTTAAAATCCTGAAAATCCGCGGGAGAACCCAAATTTGGAAGACCAAAAGTTGAATTTCGTGGATGCAAATTAACATTGCTAGAAATCAAAAAATCCAAGAGACCATTGAAGTCTCAGAGATATAAGAGGTTGGAATGGCTTGATAAACCCAATGTAGGCAAATATCTATGAAGGTTTAGCATCTTGGACCTTTCTATGCCCACCCTGAATAACACTGGAGGGAAGGGCGCCTGAGGGACTGTGTAGCAGATAAAGGGACCTTCCTTGCGTTGGGTGTGGTAGGTAATGTGGGTGCCAAGGCTGGATGGGACCAAACGAGATGCCTGTAGCTCTGTGGTTGAGCTCATTGGCTTAGCATTCACCCCCATCGTCTCTCTGCATGCTTGATAAACCCAACTGTGTGCTGGCTTAACATGAAAGTATGTTTCTATGGCTACGAGTGAGCCTGCGTAGTTCCTCCCTAGTGGATACATAGCCCAACTCGGGGTTTGTCTCTCAACAAAAATATAAAGCGCTATATAGAGTGCCTATGGATGGGTGGAACGTTGCTCTCCCATAGCTAGTTGCTCGGACAACCTCAATTAAAAGATAAGTGTTTATTGCTAATCGTTGATGTGTTATTTGTGTTTGATTTTTATTGTTATGCCTGTAATGAAATCATTGGTATATGCATGATGTGTGTGTGGAATGAAATTTTTATCCGTTGTGTATTTTTATTATGCATCTGCACACGCATTTAAATGTTTATGAATTTCATAATTTGGCCACAGGGGCGAAATTTGGAATCCCCATAAATCCGTCATTTCCCGTCGTCGGCCGGATCGATGGGCGGGGTCGTGACATAGTGGTATCAGAGCCAATGGTTGCAGCACTGGGACTGTTTGGTCCAGAATCCACACTCATAGGTAGAACACCGAAGTTGCACAACGAGTGATGATAATGTTTTGGTTAAAATCGTGGGTTTAAAATCATAGATGGTTTATTAGCAGAAAGAAGGAATCATGATCCACGGATATGGACCAGATGGTTCACAATGCATCTGCGAATTGCACACTAGATAATGGAGAGTGGGTAATCCGTTGGGAAAATACCATCTATCAACGTGTTCGATTTTAACTAGCAGTGGATTCAATAGTAGCTTTCCAAAACCAATTTGTTAGTGAGCCGTTACCACTTTCGGAAATGAAAAATTTGGAAAATTCAAGGCGGACCCATCTGTGCCATGTAGGCAAGAAGGGTATGACGTGGACCAACCACGTTGGAAGGCATGTGGGTGGACGACGTGGCTAGTTTGCAGCCATTGCGAGAGTATGGATCCGCGATGATCGTCGTCGATCATCCGCAGGGGGTACCATGAAGACAAGTTGTGGGAAGCCACAGAGAAAAGTCCGCAGGTGCAGCGAGGAAGAGTTTGCAGAAGTCCATGGAGAGGAGTTCATGGCAGTATTGCGAAGAAAGGTCCGCGGGCGCAACAAGCAAAAATGTGCGCGGCAGTCGACGATTGTCGGTTGTTGGAGCCTGTCCGTGGGGTTTCCAAAATGTACCTCAAGGGATGGGACGTGGAGAAAGGTCCGTGGGCGCAACAAAGTGTAAGTCCACTGAGGTCGTCAGTCAGAGGTAATTAGACGTCAATCGTCGATCTGTGGTAATCAAGCATCAGGCGTTGGTCGATGGTGCGCATCCGTGGGGTTTCCATAATGTGACATGAGGAATAGGTCATGAGGATAAGTTTGCAAGCATGACGGAGTATAAGCCCGTGGTGGTTGCAAATCAACGGTTGTCGGTTGTCAAACATTTCCGTTGGCCATCGACACACATCCGCGGGGGTGCAAAATTACTTCCCAAGAAAATTCTGCGAGGCATTGGCGACGCCAATTCGGAGTTCCATTGCAGGGGTTTTCCAATATGTCTTTATGAGAAAGGCCGACAAGGAAAGTCCAACCCTGCATTAGCGATTCAGTACAAAAAAAAGGTCTAGAGCCCAAAAATTGTTTTGGCCATAACAGGAGCAATTTAGCTCATAATTTGATGGGACCAGAAGCATTTAGACGCCATTGACGAAGGTCACAGAAACATCAGTGAGAGACCCGAGCCCATCCCGCTCTGATTTGGCTAAAATTTCAAACTATCGACTTTCAAATATTTGTGTCCCAAGACACTATGGGTGCTTGGTTTGGGATGAAATTGATATGGTGCAGTCATCGACTAGGAATGCAACTAAATCCAGAATCTTGGAGCCAAATTCCAAAGGTTGTGAAGCCGAGATGCGAAAGAAGGCCAAAATTCACTATTTCAGAGCACTTTTTGGATATTTTGAAAACTTGAAGGAGGTAAAAATGACCATAGATGTCGAAAACAGAAGAATTATTGAACTTGACATTTTACCTACTCAGCAATAACAAATTTTTTCCAGAAATGCTTAGTTTATGTGATAGCTAGTTTTGGTAAAAAATCAAGTGTGGGGAAAAGCGCAAAAGTTAAAAGTAGTCAAACCCATAATTTTGCAGAGGTTGACTGGAGCATCGGATCAACGATCTGAAAGTTGATATGAAATCCTTGTTATATGAACTAAATTCTCCCAATATAATTTTTTTTTCTAGTTCTTGCTATATTTTCTTCTACAGGTGGTTGAAGTTGGTCTCCAAAGCTAATTGCACATGTAAAAACAATGCAAAATTGGGTAGAATTAACTTTTTGGGGAGGATGTAACTTTCATATCCTAGATCAGAATGAAGCATTAAGATACTCGTTGGAAATATTATTCACAGGGGAATAATGGTGCATGGTCAGAATCTGGATGAGGAATTCAGTTGTCTCAGAGATTAGAACAAAAATGTGCATGTAACCTTGTTTTGACAAAAAAATCAATTTCAGTAGTTTCCAGAATGCATGAAAATCAATTTTGTGAGTTTCTAAGAATGTAATGAATCTAAAATGCAGAAGAACCAAATTGAAGGTTCCTATTTTTGAAACATGTTTCTAGTTGTTTCAAATAGTAGGCAAAAAAGAGCCTATATGCTTGATTGGTCAATAAATTCTCAATGTAGTTGACCTCCAAAGCAACCAAAATTCTTGAAAAGTTTTGTGTGATGGTACAGGTGTGTGCCAGAAGTGAGAGTAATTAGTTGTCATATGCAGTATGGAGGAGTGAAAACCATGCCTAATGATGAAAGAATAAAAGAGACCACACATGGGCATTGGTGCCATGAATAAGAATACATCCAAGCTGTTTTTGTGATTAGTATGTGCATGCTTTCCTTGTTACTCCACCTGTGGATGACTTAGTTACCCTTGAAAGAGGATCCCGAGGGATCTTACTAGATTTTGCTCGACTCCTAGCATATTTTTTCTATAATTCACAAATCTCAACAAAAGGTAAGCCATAAATATCACCAAATCCCCTCCTTAAGTTAAGCACGTATATGAATTATTCCCGTACTCCCTTCAAAAAGATGGCTTTATTGTATCACTATTTAACTCATGTTGTTTAGACTTTTCGATGATGTAAGAGAACCTTTCAACATAGTCTTCAAGCTCTCATCTTCTTGTTGGACCGTTTTGAAGATATTCTCTTTTGAGTTTCTAGTTTTACAATAATCTTGATACGTTTTTAGGAAAGTTTTCTTGATATCATCCCAATATCTAATGTTACCCACTCCTAATCCCATAAACCATCTTAAAGCATCATCCTTCAAAGTTGCAGGGATTAGTTTAAGCTTTTGAGCATCACTAACATAGTTGTAACTACGACATAAAATATAAAATTCAAAGAAGAAAGAGTTAGGGTCTTCAACAATCATACCATAAAAGTGTGGCAAGACTAATGGTGGAGTGTTTTTCATAACCGCATTTGGTGTTATTTCTAGGATCGGGAACCCATAAGTTACCTCTTTGTGTGCTCTTGTTCCTCTTCATCTTCCATACTTTCAGATTTTTTGAAGCTCTCCAAACTAGATTCTGATGGTTCAACAATTGGATTTTCTTTTGGAGTCTTAATTCCTTCTTCAAAAGTAGGAGCAATGATTGGATATTTGCTTGGTCCTCCTCCTCCTCTCACCGAAGGAGTGTGAATTCTACCTGAATATTTTAATCGTAATGATCTTCTAGCCAATGAGTTAGTAGGGGGTTTTGGATTTTTTGATATAAATCTACATTTATCGCCCCTAATCCTATTCATTCAACACAAAACATGATGGAATTTTGTAAAAACTCTCTATAGTGAATGCAACAGGCTATTACACTTATAGAAATTATGAAGTGAGGTCATCTTTGCGTATTACCGTTTCCACTCCCTTCTGTCAAAAGATGCTTGTGCTGAAGAAAAAAACATCTGCTACTTCTATGCAATCAAGAGCTGTGAATTAATCAATCACCCTTTAACAGTTCCTTGAAAATGGCGCCAAAAATGTCAGTCAATTCATTCATCATATAATAAACCCTTCTACATTTAATTTATTAATACGAGGGCACAAGCTTATGAACAATTGACACAGTATGTGCAAAGTGACCAACTGATTCCTAGCTTTCTCAATCTATTGGAAATAAGGACCGTGCATTAACAAAGCTCAAAATAACTCTTGCTCAACTTGTAACTTAAATGAAAATACTGATTACTCTTATGAATGCTTAATAAAATTAGACTTGAGCTAATGCTCAGAACTCCATTCAATGGTGAATTAATCCTTTTATGGTAATTCTGCATATTTAGATTTAGTGGTGGCTGATATTTATATGACTCTAAAAAGGAACTTAATATTAGAGCATGAAAATAGAGTATGGTTTATTGTTTTCATAGATATGAAAAACTATGATATTCTAACTCATATGTATAGAATTGTTAATCAATGATTGCAACATTCACCACAATAATTAAGGTACTTGAACTTAGTCTTTCATCCTACATTGTTAATCACAAAATGTTCTTGAGGTCATAGAGGTTGTGGATATTTTTAGATAACGAACAATTCTGAGTATATATCATGTACTCTGTTTGTCTCTTTTAACCATTCACAAATCAAGGAAAAATATATTGCCTTTAGATCCCAACTATGAGACGTTTATGAAGTACTTCCAAATGAAAGATTATATATCAACAATACACCACTTCTAAATTTGCAAACTAGAGTGCATAAGACATAATTGAATATGTCCAAAACATAGTATATCACAACCCAAGCAAGTTGCAAATGAACAACACATCACTCTTTGTTCTATGTTATACACAATGCAAAATTATAAGCATATACAACATAGTATCTCACACATGGTAGCACTATCAAGAAACAACACACATATTCATGATCTAAAACACAAACAACTGGAAACACAAACAACTGGAAACACAAACTACTTATAAAAATTTAAAGCGACGTTGTTGATGGACATTTATGACCTGCTCGCCAACAAGAGGAAAAAGATTGGTCCGAGGTCTTCTAAGCTTAACCCAAGTTGTTTGGGATGGTTGTTCCCAATGGGTTTAACGACTCTGTTAGCCGACTAAATTCTAACCTAACCTAAACTAACTAAATAGTAAACTAACCTAACTAAATATATACAAAATTACAATATAAGCACAATGTACACATCTACAAAATGTTTCTTAGAAAGTCCCCATAAAGACCTGAATTTAAATAGAAAAAGTAAATTAAAAATGTTAAACAAAGAATATCAAAGTAATTAGAATTAAATCTTACTTACTCAAACCTTAGTAAACATACATCAGATTCAAGAAAGCAGTTAGCCCCAAAATGCTTATGAGAAATGGAATTTAAAACAAATCTTAATTCTTAAAGCACTAAAAACACCACACCAACTAAACTAATATGTAACTAAAATCTACTCAACACTTAATCTATTGAATAAAGTGCCCACAGGTGTGTAGCTCAATCGACGATTCATTTGATATGAAGGAAATGTTGTAAATGGAGGTCATGAGTTCAAATCACCCCGATTTACCCGTGCTCCATGCTTGCGGGCTGTGTAGGTGCACCTAGGGGTATAGTGGTAGCGAACGAGATTGGATCCCTGAAACCGTGTGTCACACCAGTACCAACACCCTTCCCAGTTACTGTTAACATGGCATTCGCCTGTGTCCAAAGGTCAAAGAAAGTTTTAAGTTTCATCATAATTATTATCTCCATCCACTTTTGTATCAATGTTACCCATGCAGAACAAAACGGAATAAGAATAGTAATTATATTAAAGAAATACAAAAGAGAATTACAAAAGGAAAGACTTATATTTTTAAAAAGAACATTTTTTTGTTTTTAGAAGCAAAAGTATACAAATATACTTTTTATACTTTATTTAAAAATTTAAGTTTGAATTGCCTGACAATAATATGTTTCTTTTTTTTTTTACCTTAGAAAAAAGATTACATTCCAAAATTTATTAATTCTAAACTATATTATTCAAATGGCACATGTGTCTTACATATATCTTCTATAATCGCATTCCAAAATCATATTAATTCTGAACTATATTGTTCAAATAACACATGTGTCTTACATATATCTTCTGTAATAAGAAAAAGAGACTTAAAACTAATAAGTAATGTTTACCAACTTTGTCATATCATTGAACTAATTATATAAAACACAAAAGCTAGGGGTCATTTCAAAAACATAATTACCATATATATAGGAATCAAATTGTCACGCATAAAACCTTTTTGATATTTGATTAATCTAAATATTTTCATTTTCATTTTTTATTTTTAAAAATTAAATGTTAAAAACCTTTAAATTTTTATTTTTATCTAATTTGTTTTTTAATGAAAAGTAATTATTAAAAATAAATAGGTAAAATAAAAAGAGCCATATCTTCCATTCTTAATACATTAAGGTGCCGATTGAAAACTAAAACAATTTAAGACAAAGCTTATCAAGGATGTGTTTTAACAAAGAATGAAAACACATCAAACTAAAAATGTAACATGATTTTTAGTGAAAGTTTAACATTGTGAAAATTTGATGCATTATTCAAAGTGAAAAATAATCATATGGTCTTTCACGGAGTGGATCAAAATCAATAAAATTGATCGTTTAATCAAATCATCCAAATCCCTCAAAGTGTTTGCTTAACGAATTCATGTATTGAAGATCTAAACTTTATGAGACTACCAAAAAATGATGTCAATCCAACTAGGCCAAATTGAAGCATGTGTTGGCATAGGATAGATTCGCAGGAAGTGCGGAAGCCGACAAATGCTAAAGGGTCATTCCGCGAAAGAAGGACCTTTCGCCACGTTTTGTTGAAATATAAGAGTTGTTAGAATAGTTGAGTCGGCCATGTGGACCAAATTGTAATAAGAGAAAAACATATAAATAGAACAAGATTGTAAGCCTAAGGGCATCTAAGTTTAGGAGATTAATGCGATCTTTTGGATTCTGGTGACTATTCTCTACGAGGTTTGTTCCACAGATGTTAATGAATGAAGATGTTCAGTTATGAATTCTGTTGTTATGCGATGATGGGTTACTTAAATGCTTTCTGTTGATTTGTGTTGATACGTGTTGTTTGTTGACGCGAATATGTTGTGAGATAAATATGCGAATGTTTGGTTAAATAGACTGTAGTAAATATTGTAATCTCTGGTTAACGTGCAAATATCTTCTTCGCAACCACGGAAGCTTGGTTCCTGCAGCACCCTTACTCGCTTCGGGTGAGACCTAGCCTGCTTCGCAGGCGTTGCTGGAAGGGTAATTCCTTTCCGGACCAGTGCATAAGGGCTGTTGGTGTTTGTTGACGACAAAGTGAACCCTTGTCGAGAAGAGTTGTGTCAAGAACATGTAACAAATCACATAAGTCGAATATAAGTTATACAAACATTCGTGAGAAACCAAGAAGAAAAATACCAACATAACATAAATCCACCAAATCACCAAAACCTCATTACATAAGCTAGAATCGACAAATAGCAAATCATCAACCAAGCAAAATCAAAAGATATAAAAAGCAATGTATTTACAAAATCATTAATGGGGTCCCTAAAATTTGTGAAAATTTTAAGGGATTTGTTGGCAGCCCAATAGACGTGCATATGCTCGAGGGGCCCTTCCGAGTGAGATGGCGTGATACGGAATGATCACATGATTACACACAATAGAGAATTCATCAATCCTATACCAACATTCTATTAATTAAAGAAAAAGAGTTTGAATCTATATCTACAGAGTCTCAATCATACAATAGTTCTATACATAATCTAATTTGTAATTTTCCTCCCAAGTGCATAGATATTTATACAAAGTTTTGAATAACTAAATTGCCTCTACCCAAACCGATAATAAATGAGAAATAAAAATCTACAGTTGCAGCATAATAGATTTGGTTTTCTGGTTCAACAACAACGATCTAATTTCATATTCACGCCATTCTCATGACATGGAATGCATGGTAATGGCCTCTACCGTGTGCGTCAATCCAGGAGTTCGATGTTGGTGTATGGTTTGCGTTTTGGTGGAACAAAATTTGCCCACTTTATTTCGCTATCATTGGTGTCCGTTGAACCGGTCTAAACAACATGCAACCAAATTGGGATCCTTAGCTTCAAAACCATGTGCCAAAATTCTGACTAGTCGCACACAACCATGCTAACCTTGGAGGACCGGTACCGGTTTTGAACTAGAGTGCAGGAATGGGTTTAAAGTACTGGAACTGAACTATGCACGACATCGTCGTTAGTGGAAAACTTCATTATTCCCTTAATTCATCAAATAGTAGGGATAATTAATGAAATTAAAAACAAAATGCCTTCTTAAAATTGAATTTACACCGAGCTTCAAAATATGAAGAAACATGGTAAAGGGGTGGTAGATAGGTGTAAGGAGAAGGTTAAAAGGGGTAAAAAATGATACAGTTGGTAGTGTCTATGCCAAAACACCATCCCAACACTCACTCCTAGAGAAAATGACCTGATGTCAATAGGATGAGATCTGTTGGAAGGAGGGTATTAGGGATTCCCTCATCAACTAAAATGAGTATGTATTGGGAACATAATTTGGATTAAGGGTTTTCGACAAGATGTTGAATGAAACACCACCAAGCATGTCTCTTGTATGGACCAAATGTAAATAGTGCATGAAAAGGACCCTTTTAGAAACAACCAATATTGAAAGTCATCGACAAAGGTGAGGAATTCCATCAATGATGAAAATGGAACCTAAGGTACATCATGAATCATGTTGTGTGAATAGATGTGTTATTGTCAAACACATGGGAAACCACTTAATTAATGACCAATGATGAGATTTCATTTGTCGAGTTCTAGGTAACATACCAATGATGAAAGTAATCCCCTAGGTGCTATAGATTCTAAGTCTATATCCAAAAATAATGAGTTGAAGTCAATGAGAGAAGACCCATTAGCAAGAAGGTCATGGAGACCCTTCCATACTAGAACAAGTAAACATTGGATATGATTTCACTAAGAACAAATTGACAACATGGAAGAATGACATGCAAAGTTAGAATATGAGAAATGACCGACATAGGTTTTACATCCTTTGAACATAAGAATGACACAATTGTGACTTGATAAACAATTAAGACCACTATATAGAGACACTGATATCAATCCAACAATGTAGGAAGCAATGATGGTTGCTCCATAGTGATTGGAAGAGTACCAACCAGAGGAGTTCTGGACTCAAGATCATGGTTCAAATTCTAAGTTTAATACTAAAACCCAATTTGTGAAGGAAGACATGACACACATGCTCTGTTCAAAGGTGACACAATTTTGTTGTTTCATAACAAACATACGACATCTAACTTATTTCCCCCCTTTTTATAAATATTTGGATTTTGTATCTTTTCCATGTTAATAAAGCTTAAAAATGAAGGAAATAATTGCATGATACAATGGAATAATGAATGTCACAAAGCATGCAACTATGTTTTAAGCACATGGAACAAACCTATGCAAAAAACAATGCAAAAATGGTTTTGGGAAAGAGGTGGACACTCATCAACTTTTTATTTTTATTTTATGGATACTTACTTTGAAATGCAAATGATTATCAACACAAATGAATGTGAATGGAAATATGAGAGTTGAAACGGTGCATTAGGAATTAGTGGACAAGTATCTCTATGCAAAATCAAATGCATGACAAAATAAAAGGCAAGTGGTTGTCAAGGGAAGGTTAGAAAGTATAGAGAAAGAATCATGCAATTCCAACGCGATGTCATGATAAAAATAAGGATCACAAGCCTATGATACAACTCAACATGGGTACCAAACAATGATGAGGTGCCATCTAACACACCCATGGTAGGTAGGCTCTAGCACCACTATTACAACAACTAAAACTAAATAGAATTGGTTAAGTGTTGCAACATTGTGGGGTGGATATTAGGGTAAAAAAGATAAAGGTTGGTAATGCAAAATGCAATGGCAGATGTATATCTATGCCTATATTCAAGTAAAAGTATGATTACCTCAATATACAAGTGAAATATTGAGTCCAAAATGTTAGAACAATATTCCCATCATAGACATGCCATGGACCCTTATGTTGTTCTACCTAGTGTTGTTTGGTTCATTAGTGCCTAGTCTAGTGTCTTGGACCACATGTTTGTCCACATTTGACTACTTAGACTAGTGATATGCCTTATCCACCTTGTATGTCCACAAGAGCGCCATCTTTCCTTGATTTTGGGAGTCAATGCATGCATTTATGAGTAAGTTATGCCATTTCCCCGTTTTAAGGAGTCTAAGGGTGCTACTGTGAGGAACCTCAAAAAATTAAATGATGAAAATGCACGATATATCAGAAATAGCAGAACACAGAAGAGATTTATTGATTGCAGGCCACTTCGAGGGGGAAACCTCTTTTGTATTAAGATTATATGCTACCATAGACTAGATTGCAAATTCATTAGCATTCAATACATTATTCACAATAACAACATAATAAGGATCTCTGAAAGATGCACAATCACAAAGCACAAAACAATATACCCTGGGAAACCCTCAAGGGGAAGAATACCTAGCAAGAACTTCCTCAATATAGATGATCAAAGTACAATGACCAAAATACGTCTCACAAATAAGAAAGACAAACAGATCAAACTCTAGACCCAAGCCAAGCTTCCTCCTCCTTCGCAAATACCTCTCTCTCTCTCCTCTAATGCGAATTGCACAAGTGAGTGAATGTATAAATGAGAGGAACTCACTCTCTATTTATAATTTACTTTTCACTTAAATTTTTAATCCAACTAGGTCGGCCCCAATAACCTAACTAGGCCGACCTCTCTAGAAGACTCAATATAATATTTATATTATATTCTTTTGGGTACTAACGACCCGAATTACAATGGAGGTTTAACCTTATGACTTTTACATGACCAAATATAATTATGACATCTCCGAACGGAGGTAAAACATCCTCGATGGAATTACAATAATAAAGTACAAGTAGAATATTATTTGAAGTTACATTAATTTAACACTTTGAGCAAGCTCAATACAAATAACTCGTGGATGCCTTCATTGGCCTCAAAACATACTTATATACTAAGTCTATGCATCCAATACTATGGATCATTAGCATGGAACATATAATACTATGGGATAATCAATATACTCACAGGATGACTTACAAAGCATATGCGTCCAACAACAATATACTAACAACGTGGGATAATACAATATACTCACGAGACGACTTAGAAAGCATATGCATCCAACAACAATATACTAACAAAGTAAAGATAAGGGTTGACATGGGTTCCTAACATCCCCTCCCCCTTAGAAAAAGCTTTGTCCTCAAAGCTTTAGATGTGGAAATTGTTGATGAATCTAAAGGAGTGGTTCCCATGTAGCATCCTCTGGTTGCATTCAGTGCTACTGAATTAATACATCTGTGACTGTGATGGATCGAGAGAGAAGCTGACGAGTGCGCCTATTGAGGATGGCCTATGACTCCAAAATTATGGATCCTTCATTATCTAGTTCTGGTAAAACAGTTTGTGCTCTGATGTTGGTGCCAAGAAATTTCTTTAGAACTTTCTTTAGAGAAGAGACATGAAATACTGGATGAATGCGGGAAGGAGGAAGTTCCAATTTATAAGCAACGGACCCAATCTTCTGAAGAACCTTATATGTCCCATAGAACTTTGGAGAGAGCTTATGAATCCATATGAGTTTCGGGGAGGATTGCTTGTAAGGTTGTAGATGAAGCAAAACCATATCACCTGCTTGAAAAGTGCGCCCAGAACGGTGCTGATCGGCTTGCTGTTTCATTCGATTTCTTGCTATGTGAAGATTGTCATGCAAAATGTGAAGAATCTGATCGCGGGTTTGAAGAACTGTGTCAACTACCTGAACTGGTGAACTGCTGGGGGTGTATGTAAGAAGCACTGGCGATGCCTGACCATAGACTGCTTCATGTGGAGCTATTTTAGATGCAGTGTAGTAGGAGGTATTGTACCACCATTCAACAAGAGGGAGCCACTTTTCCCACTGATGCTGTTGTTCGGAGGTGAAACAACGAATATAAGTTTCCAAACATTTGTTGATAATTTCAGTCTGACCATCTGTTTGTGGGTGATATCCTGAACTCATCTTCAGTTTGGTGCCAGTGTGGTGAAATAGTTCTGTCCAAAAATGACAGGTGAAATTTGCATCGCGATCTGAGACAATGGAAGAAGGGGTTCCATGAAGATGAAAGATATGGTCCAGGAAAATTTGTGCGACTGAGGAGGCAATATAGGGATGGATGAGGGCACAAAAATGACTATATTTGGAGAGGTGATCAACCACAACCAAAATCACTGTCTTCCCTCCATATTTATGGATCCCTTCAATGAAATCCATAGAAATATCTGTCCAAATCCATGTAGGGATGGGAAAGGGTTTGAGCAATCCCGGAAGGAGTGTCGTTTCACCCTTGTTGTGCTGGAAGGTATCACATTCTGCCACCATCTATTGAATTTTCCTTTTCATTCCTTTCCAAAAGAAGTTACGCTGTGCCCGCTAATATGTTTTGAGGAACCCAGAGTGCCCTGCCAATGGAGAAGCATGGAGTTCATAGAAGACAACCTATTGAAGATCTGTTCTCTGGGGAAGCACCAGATGACCCTTGTATCTCAGGGAAGCACCATCCCAAGAGTAATGCGGTACAACAGAAGGGTTGTTGGTCATGCGGTAATGCCGAGAATTTTTTCATCCAGATCTTGGAGATTGGTTTTGAGGATTGCAAGTTCTTCCTCCATGTTTTTTGCTCATGCGCGGGTGACAACCATAACCAAGATATTTTTTTTTTTGAACGGGTAGAAAAACAAAAACTGAAACTTCTTTAGTAAAGGAAAATTTGGATTTGGGAAAAACTCTGATGGGTAATTGGGATTTGACTAGATTTTGGACATTATCTAATGGACATAAAAGCAAAAAATGGGGATTTCAAAAGCAGGGTGAAATAATTGGAAAATTTGTCAAAGAGGAACAAAGAAGCAAAAGTAGGAAATGAACATTATGGCCAAATTTGAAGGCGATTGGGTGAAAATCGAAGAAGTTATGGCAAACCCTAAAAATAGACAGATGTGGGATTTCTGGCTTCAAGAAGTGGAATTTGGGATAGGGTCCTCAGGAATGAAATATTTAGAATGGGATTGTAGGGGTTTCAATGACTTTTTAAGGGAAACAGAGTTAAAGCAAAGAAGATATGGCGAAAAACATGATTTTTTTTTTTGAATGGATCTGCAACGGCTCGGAATTGATCTGCAACAGCTCTAGACAGATGTAATATACTATTTATCAACTGGAAATAGATATGGAACCCATGTATGCTCAAATTCCTAAAGTTTAAGGGGATTAACTTGGCCACCAATGCTGTCTAACGGATTACGTATTGGGACAATACCCCTCACTCCACGGCTTAGGTAAAACTGATAACCGCTTTGCCACAAATGAAAACTCTTGGTTTACCTCATGGGTGGGAACTAGTTAATTAGGTAGGGGTCGTTGCCCTTTTTACTGGCAAGTCCTCTCAATGGGCCAACTACTTTGGGGTTCCTGTGGTACTCCTCACAATGAGTTTTAAGGCTATGCTCAAGTACTTCCAATAGTTAAGAGGATAGAGATTATTCCTGGATCTGAACCTGCAATTGAAAGGAACAAATACAGATTCAAAGAAAAAGAGTACTGCAATAATCATAGCGCCTAGAAGCCACTGCGAATTTTTTTGGGCAGAAATTCCACCCAGCGAGCCCAAGAAAGTGCTCTGATACCAATGTGAGGAACCTCCAACAATTAAATGATGAAAATGCATGATATATCAGAAATAATAGAACACATAAGAGATTTATTGATCGCCTTCGAGGGGGAAACCTTCTTTGAGCAAGCTCAATACAAATAACTCGTGGATGCTTTCATTGGCCTCAACACATACTTATATACTAAGTCTATGCGTCCAATACTATGGATCAATACCATGGAACATAATTAATACTATGGGATAATACAATATACTCACAGGATGACTTACAAAGCATATGCATCCAACAAAAATATACTAACAAAGTAAAGAGAAGGGTTGACACAGGTTCCTAACAACTACATTATTACTTTGGTAAAATTGGTGTATTAATGGCCACCAGTTCTCATAAAACCACTACTCCACTACTTTGGTCCACACATAGGTTCATAATTATCCACTCATGGCTCTCATACGTTTTATTGACCAATTCGTGAGGTCCAAGTATGAGTTGGATGGCATTAATGTCAGTTAGTGGGGAATTAGTTTAGGTAATCCCTCATTATTGTGAGCTACTAAACTTGCCAATAAGTCTCTCGATTTTTCCTCCTAAGAGCATCTATATATTGTACACATGTTGTTGAACAATAATGCAATGGAATATCAATCCACATGAGTGTTTTTCTCTTGTGTTCTGCTTCATATTTTTTTCATATTTCTTCTATTTTCCTGTCAATGTTTTGTAAATTCTAAGTGAAGCTTGCTCTAGTAATCTAGATTCACCCATGACACATATAGAATTTGACATGGTATCAGAGCGCCATAGGGGATCCTAGTCTTTCTTCCAAAATAGATTTCCAAGTGTGTGTTTTGCAGGTGCCTACAACAACTTCATTATGGATTCGGAAGTTGTTCCTCTCCTTTCTCCATCCAACTATTCTGAGTGGAAAGAAAATATGTGTGCATATCTCAAGAGAAAATTTCTCTTTGATGTGTCCGTTGGTGTTGTGAGCAAGCCAAAATCTTATGAAGATAAGTGTGATTGGCTCAATGACTATGATAGAGCGTCTGGAACTATGTGTCTAGCTATACCTCCTAGAATGTATTATCTCATTGATTCTGTTGAGTACCCATTTGAGCTTTGGATAAATCTAGATAAATCTCTTGGAATGCAGAAAGAAGATATTAGAGATATGGACAGCAAGCAAATGGACACCTCCTCATGTGTTCTCCCTCCAAAGGTCTCGGTCTCATGCATTTCTCAAGAAGTTGTTCAAATTGAAGAAGAAGAAGAAGATACAAATTCAACAAATGATCCATCTCAACTTTCTTCCTCTGTGCCTTCCTCTGTTTTCCATGAATTTATTTTTCATGAAGATAAAATACGAGCTGCTGCCATCGATACTGTTGAAGAGATGTCTCTCCATTCCACTTCTTTCTCCTCTATGTATTCTATTACGAATGTTGAAGATGGGTTGATGATTGGTGATCATAGTGAGCCTTCTCTAGAAGAGGTTCTTTCTTCATATGAGAGTATTGGTTTGAAAGACGATCAAGGAGAAATTTGGAAGTCAAGTGAATATCTCTCATTGCTTCACACTCTTTTGCTTCCTATGTATTCCTACACCATGACTAGCATAATTTCTTCAAGTTCACTTGAAGATGGAGAAGCCTTAGCCATCACATTGGAAAACTTGGGACTCTTGTTCCTCTTTCTTGGAGCTGATTACAACTCTCATAGTTTGAAGTTGATGCTTCATGAGCCTAATGATTCGCTTGGGGTCACGTATTCTCAAGCATATCAAGTCTCTTTTGGACTTGGAACCCTAGTTGGTTCGAAGATCAAGTATGAAGAGAAGCCTTCGCTTTACTATCAGTGTTACTCATTTGTTCTACATGGCTTCGGTTTCCATCATGCAGCTGTACATGTACATGATCTAGTTGAGCACATTCCTCTTCTTCCAAAGAAGAAGGTTCCTCCAGAAATATGATCAAGTTCACACCTACTTATGTTTTGGAGTAGTTTCTTTTTGGTGTATTTCATGTCCATTTTAGAGGGAGGATTTTCCCCAAGTGGTTTTGCCTCTTTCCTCACTTATATGGATTAATAAATTGTAAAGGGTGACCATAATCCTTTTTTGCTTGGGCCCTGTTTCTCATGCTCACAGCCATTTTGGCTTAAGGGGGGGTGTTAGAACAATATTCCCATCAAAGACATGCTATGGACCCTTATTTTGTTCTACCTAGTGTTGTTTGGTTCATTAGTGCCTAGTCTAGTGTCTTGGACCACATGTTTGTCCACATTTGACTACTTAGATTAGTGATATGCCTTATCCACCTTGTATGTCCACAAAAGCGCCATAATTCCTTGATTTTGGGAGTCAATGAATGCATTTATGAGTAGATTATGCCATTTCGATGTTTTAAGGAGTCTAAGGGCACTACATCATTAATTTGGTCAAATTGGTGTATTAATGGCCACTAATGCTCATAAAACCACTACTCCACTACTTTGTTCCACACATTTAGGTAAGCCCTCATTATTGTGAGCTACTCAAATTGCCACTAAGTCTCTTGATTTTACCTCCGGAGAGCATCTATTTATTGTACACATGTTGTTGAACAATAATGCAATGGAATATCAATCCACATGAGTGTTTTTCTCTTGTGTTCTGCTTCATATTTTCTTCATATTTCTTCTATTTTCCTGTCAATGTTTGGTAAATTCTAAGTGAATATTTCTCTAGTAATCTAGATTCACCTGTGACATATATAGAATTTAACACAAAATACAAATAAAAAGTTTTATACTCTCCTTGAACTTGAAAAAGGGGTTAGAAACACTTTCGAAAATTTATATTAGTCAAAATCATCAAAAACCACATAATATAAAGTTAAAAAGGCATATTATAAAGTCCATTAGGGGAAAAAAGTGATGTAAAAGGTTAAAATAATTCATTTTGACCATTGTAACTCATTTTTAACACCAAAGTTCACCAAAATTTACCAACACACCAATTTTTAGTTAATGTTCAACTGCAGATTTTGGGAGATTCGATTGTTGGAATCCTTTTCTGTTGAATCCTGATGCTTTTTCGTCAGATCCTAGTGCTTCGCTCTCACCTTCTCTTGCATTTTGATGGTTTCAATTTTTAATTTTTTCAAAAATTCATTGACGGGGAACCTATTAGAGGTCCCAAATTGTGCCCCTTACACTGTTACCTTTTATGAGGTGTAGTGGGACGACCCTCCCCATGCTCTCTAGGAAAAAAAATGTAATGCATCATGTCTGTCCTAAAGGAAAGACATGGGGGCCTATGTTAAGTTCTAAAAAAATGAAATTCTAACTCCAATTTTATTTTGAAAATGTAAGGGATCCATCATGGTGATTATGTGGAGGGAGAGAGAGCATGAAGAGTTTGATAAGATTTATTTAAATGAGCTTGAATTGTTGGAAGCACTTCACAATTGTGTACCTTTTAAGTTCTTTCGGTATGCCAACACGCGGGTGCAAAAACAACTGCTTGAAATACTGGGATCTAGATCAAGATGCATTTGTGATCGTTGATGCCATATTGAAGATTGAGATTGAGGATATCTACTTCCTCGCAGTATTATCTGTTGATGTATATGTAACTTCGGAATGTATTTCACATATATGTTTATTGTATTCCTATAGAGATGGTATTATTCCTCTATAAGGAAGTGTCGTCATTTATATTGTAAGTGTCGTAACTTATACTTGATGGGTTATTAGACCACCTTGTTTGGGGTCGGCCCTGTATAAGTCATGTGGGTCAAAGGGTTATTAGACCAACCTATTGGGGGTCGTCCATGTGGGTCAAAGGGTTATTAGACCACCCTATTGGGGGTCGGCCCAGTCAGCATTATGTTATGTGGTTAAGTTCGAGCCTACATGAGTTAGGTAAAAATGCAAGTCAAGTTAAGTATAAATAGAGTGCGGGAGGCACTCTATTTACTCACTCACTTCTCACACATGCACTCAATGAGGAGTGGCGCACTTATGGAGGAGGAGGATTTGCTGCTAGGTTTTGTCTATCTCTCATGGTTGGTTGTATCATTGCTCTATCTATCTCTGAGGAAGTTATTGGGGTTTTTCACCTTTATGGTTTTCCCCAAGTAAATCTTTGTGTCTCTTGTGTGCTTGCATTATTGTCTCCATGATTGATATGCTGTACATGTTGTTCTCTCAGTTAAGATCCTAGATCATATTGAAGTAAATTCAGAAAATTCAACATGGTATCAGAGCTAGCTTGAAAGAAGGCATGATATGGCATGTATGACACTTGTTGCACTTACGATGCTAGGGCTTGATATAGAAAAAAATGGTCATCGTAGCACTTTCGCTATAAATCCATTTTGGTGACGTTTTCGGATCTGAAATTGTTACAGGACGAAGATTAAATCTCCAGGTACCTTGTGTCCAAAGGAAAACCTCTAGTTCGTTGTACTTTGTGATTTATGATCTATGCAATATAGGGTTTCTGCCTCTTCCAGATCTGAGTTAAAATCAGGTGACCTTGGGAAAAAGGTCATAACTTGGGCTAGGAAGCTCCAAATGAAATTTCGTAAAAATTTTCAGGTAGTACACAGACTGTACTATCTCAGAAAACTTTTTTAGAGGCCGAAGGTGAACTAGTGATACGTGGCACATCGTACAAGTTCGCTCTCCTGTATTATCCCATAAACAGGTCACGTTGCGACACTTGGCATAACTCTCTCTCAGAGAATCCAATTGAGGTCAGACCTATCAGGATGGAAATATAACAGGCCTAGATATCTCAGGAAACGTTTTTAGAGGCCGAAGTTCAAATAGTGACACGTGGCACACCGTACAAGTTCGCTCTCCTGAATTATCCCAAAACAGGTCACGTTGCGACATTTGGAATAACTCTCTCTCCGAGAATCCAATTGAGGTCAGACCTGTCAGGATGGAAAGATAACAAGTCAGTCTATCTCAGGAAACTTTTTCAGACCTTGTGGATCAAAAAGTTCAGAGTTACACCAGAAACAATCAGGTACATATTTCTGTCAAAACAGAATTATTTTTGAGTACCTTCATTCATGGCTTCCGGAATTTAGGGCTTTGGAGAAAGTTGGAATTTTTGTAATCAGAGACCACGGCTGGATGCTACTCATCAAAATAGAAATTTAGAGACCAAGATCAGAATTTTTGGTTGGGTAGAAGGCCGGGCTTGATTAGACCCTAGTTCGGGACTTTGATCAGAAAAGTGGAAAATTAGGGCTTCTGTAAAAATGGGAATTTTTGAAATCTGTGACCACGGCTGGAAGCTCCTCAGAAAAATAGAAGCTTAGAGCTTTGGATCAAACATTTTTATTGGGAAGAAGAGTGGGATTCATCAAACCCCAGTTCAGGGTCACGTCCAGTGAATCCAGAAGTTTCAAAAGAAAAATTGAGGAGTGAAACTTTGCAGTTTTCAAATTATGAATATACCAACTTGATCAACTCATCAAGGCACATATTTCTATCTTGTCAGAAGTTTGAAATTCAAAGTTTGAATTTTTGGGGTTTCTCTGACAAACCCATATCCAGCTCAAGGTCCAGTTCTTGCAAATCAAGTGGATTGGGTTAATCCTAGAAGAAGATGGATTGATCATCTGCATGAGTGAAGAAGTTCCTGTTTCAGAGGGAGATGAGGCTAAGGCCTTATATAAGAAGATTACAAGTGATCTCGACAGGTATGACTCATCGAGGTATGTTTTGAGATTTGTTCTTGATTAAGTTTATGGTATGTTTATCTTCATGTTATTACGGTTAGTGCAATCTTGATTTTAGATTTGTCGTATCACCTTAACAAAATTATGAATGCATGATAGAAGATATTCATTGGTTAGGGTGTTGACACTTATAATTGTACTAATGCATTATGGTGTTGTATGAGGTTTATGTTGTCTACTAACATGAAAGGTACACCAAGAAAGATAAATCATGTTCCAGTTCAAGAACATATGATCATGATAACATGAGGACAAAGATTCATCCATTGTCATGGATCTCATAGAAGATCCATTTACGAGGTATGTATAACTTGGTTTTGTAATAGTTAACCTATGAGATATACAGGTTACTAGCACAAGTCATTAAATAAGAACAAGAAGACATCATGTGAGTATGTTAGACATAAATAGCTAGCATGCTAATCCAGGTATGTTTTTCCTATATCAAGCTAGAATCCTACCTTGTGTTAGGATCTTATACTGTTGTTGATAATGATTATTCATGAAGTCATAGGTTTGAATAGTCATGGTTGTATGCATATTGTGTTTCTTACCATAATTGATGATATGACTAACCAGAAGATTCATGAAGGTATAGGTTTGAATAATCACAGGTTTTATGCATATTATATCTCTTATCTTGTTTGATGATTCAACTAACCTGAAGAGTCATAGGTTTGAGTAATTACAGGTTTAGACATGTTATGTTTCTTATGATTTGACTAAACATAAGAATCCTACATAAACCTTGAATGCTAATGTTTATTATTTTTTGTTTGAAATGATCATGACTATACTTGCTTGAGATTATTGTGTTTTAATAGTATACTAATGAATGTATGATTTTATATGAGTTCACAAGGATAACACAATCATGATACTAATAAGCATGCATAGGGACCAAGGATGAATGTAAGTTCAAGGACAGGTAATCCAGGAAGCAAAGATCAAGAGGGAGCACACTCCAGTTGTTCCTGCAAGAAAACAAAGGAACACACTTCAGTAATTTCTGCAACGATGCAGATATTCAGAGGGAGTTGACCATCTTTCCACAACAGAAAGGTGTAGAAGAAGCTACTTCAGATTAGGACTCTAGCAGCTCCTGTAAGGAAGCAAAGACTCAGAGGGAGTCCACCCGACAAACAAACAAAGATAAGTATTTTAATTATCATTTCTTGCATATATGTTTGTTTAAATAAAATTTTTCAATGATGTATATGCTCATGTTCCTAGACTTAGGATATGTATTGTGCATATTAGAATAGTTGCATTGATGAACAGTATACTACTAATTTACATGGGTAAGTGGCCTATGGCACTGTACAACATTCCATTGCTACTTATCTAGAATGAAACCTCTTTGCTGACATGTTGGGAGTTGTGCACACTCTTAACAATGTTCTGGTAGAGATTGGAAGGCATCTAGAAAGTTACGGAATATGGATAAATGTTGTATTGAAGCATTGGCTAAGATAATTGCATGACTGTATGGCATATTTCTTTATGTGTAAGAATTTGTTCTGAAAACTATGAGATGTTTTCTAATCATGCAATTTAACTTGTTGTGTAGGAAAGATCGTATGCCATCTCCTACAAAAGAAGAACTACAACATTTGTTCCAACAACAAAGATATCTATTGAAGATATTGAAGTTCCCAGGATCTGGGATGAAGAAATGAAATGCCATGATCCGTCGATCATGAAGAATGATGTTTGGGATGTAATCCCAAGACATGAAGGGAAGTTTGCTATGACTTCCAAATGGAACTATCATATCAAGCATGGCAGCATTGAGAAATATAAAAGTGATGAAATAGAAGATACACCAGATGGATTCAAGACAGCTTCCTTGAATGGTGTAGTTGAAGAAGAAGTGTATGTAGAGTAGCCACTTGGTTCTGAGACACATGATAGTAAATCATATATGTGCAGAACTTGGTATGGTGAAGATAGATTGATTGCCGACATGCAGCGGAAGCTTACTACCGAGTTCGAGATGAAGAACTTGGGGATGATGCACTATTTGTTTTTGGCATGGAGGTGTGGCAGAGTGTAGATAGAATCTTCCTTGAACAAGGGAAGTATGTAGTAGAGATCCTGAAGAGGTTCGGGATGATGGATTCCAAGGCCATGGCCACACCTATGGCATCAAATCTGAAGCTTCTATGTGATGCTTCATTTGAGCCGGTTGATGTCTCTTTGTATCGTCAGATGATTGGGTCCTTGATGTACCTGACGAACACGAGACCAGACATTTGCTTTGCTGTGAACAACTTGAACCAGTTCCTGACGGATCCGAGGAGTGTTCACCTGGTTGTTGTAAAGCATGTTCTGAGGTACCTGAAGGGTACAGTGGATTATGGGCTCAGGTATGAGGTGGATCAAAAGTTTAACCTACAGGGTTATGTTGATTCAGATTGGGTTGGCAGTGCTGCAGATAGGAAGAGCACATCTGGGTGCTGCTTCAGTATGGGATCGGGTGTGATCTCTTGGTTTAGCAGGAAGCAGTCCTGCGTAGCACTGAGTACAGTTGAGGCAGAGTATGTTGCAGCCTGCTCAGCTAGTTGTGAGGCAATATGGCTACGGAAGCTACTGTCTGAGTTATTTGAGGCTACTAGTATCTTCTGTGATAACCAGAGTTGTGTGAAGCTGTCCGAGAACCCAGTGTTTCATGACAGGTTGAAACACATAGAGATCAAATATCACTATATCAGGGATATGGTGCAGAGAGGAGCTGAGAATCTCCTATATGTTGCGACGGACGAGCAGATTGCAGATGTGCTGACGAAGCCACTAGCCAGGGTGAAGTTCGATACTTCAGTGAGAGGCTTGGCGTGCTTCAGATCGAGGATACTTCGAGGAAGAAGTGATGGACACATTTGCTGAATCCATTCCAAGCATGTTGGAAGGGGGGTCCTTCACATGGCTGTGGATGTAAGCGTTGGATGATGAGCATCAGGATGATGTTCTGGTTTCTGCTTGGATATGATCAGTTGGATCATTTATGTATGTACGCATCATGTTGGATGCTGGATATGATCAGTTGGATCATTTATGTATGTATGCATCATGTTGGATGCTGGATATGATCAGTTGGATCATTTATGTATGTATGCATCATGTTGGATGTTGGATATGATCAGTTGGATCATTTATGTATGTATGCATCATGTTGGATGCTAGATATGATCAGTTGGATCATGTGTATGTATTTTGTATATGCATCATGTTGGATGCTTGGACCATGTATCTGTATATGTATCAGGTAGATACATTGTATGATCAGGTGGATCATGTATGGTGATATGTATCATGTATCAGGTGGATACATTGTATGATCAGGAGGATCATGTATGATGATATGTATCAGGTAGATACTTGGTATGCATCAGGTGGATGCATTGATGATCAGGTGGATCATGCAGCATGATGTTGCAGTGATGATCAGGATGATCATGGATGATGAGCTTCAGGATGTTGCTCCAGATGACATGCAACAGGACGTTGCAGTGATGATGATCAGGACGATCATGAGTACATCAGGATGATGTATGGTGAGTATCAGGTTGATACTCTGTGGCCGTGGATCAGGTTGTGCAGATGAGCATGTCTGGGAGATCCTATAGGTCGGAGTTGTGTACCCGTAACAGCCTGGGATGCTCTTTCGAGACATTGCTCTGGGAGGACATGTAATTTGTGCCCTGGGAGATTTCAGGTCGGAGTTGTGTACCCGTAACATCCTGAGATGCTCTTGCGAGGTTTTGTCCTATGGCATGTAATTTGGGCCCTGGGAGATTTCAGGTCGGAGTTGTGTACCCGTAACATCCTGAGATGCTCTTTCGAGGTTTTGCCATGACCACATGTAATTTGTGCCCTGGGAGATTTCAGGTCGGAGTTGTGTACCCGTAACATCCTGAGATGCTCTTGCTAGGTTTTGTGGTGGACCACATGTAATTTGTGCCCTGGGAGATGTCAGGTCGGAGTTGTGTACCCGTAACATCCTGAGATGCTCTTTCGAGGTTTTGTGGTGGGGTCACATGTAATAGCGCCCTGGGAGATCCTACAGGTCGGAGTTGTGTACCCGTAACATCCTGGGATGCTCTTTCAAGGTTTTATGATGCACGTAATAAGTCCTGAGGATTCCACAGTATGGCCAGTGATGATGAAGACCTGCAGGTGGTGGGCCTACATCCAGTATGAAAAAGGACTGGCTCTGTAGAACTTCCTATGACGAGTAGATTCAGAGATTGATTGAGATAGCAGCAGCAGTGACGATGATGATGACTCGATGACGATTATCCAGTGACGATGATCCAGAGAAGATGACTTGTGCTAGAAGAACTGTGCTGAGAAATACCTTCCTAGTTAAGAGGGAGTGTTGATGTATATGTAACTTCGGAATGTATTTCACATATATGTATATTGTATTCCTATAGAGATGGTATTATTCCTCTATAAGGAAGTGTCGTCATTTATATTGTAAGTGTCGTAACTTATACTTGATGGGTTATTAGACCACCTTGTTTGGGGTCGGCCCTGTATAAGTCATGTGGGTCAAAGGGTTATTAGACCAACCTATTGGGGGTCGGCCATGTGGGTCAAAGGGTTATTAGACCACCCTATTGGGGGTCGGCCCAGTCAACATTATGTTATGTGGTTAAGTTCGAGCCTACATGAGTTAGGTAAAAAGGCAAGTCAAGTCAAGTATAAATAGAGTGTGGGAGGCACTCTATTTACTCACTCACTTCTCACACATGCACTCAAGGAGGAGTGGCGCACTTATGGAGGAGGAGGATCTGCTGCTAGGTTTTGTCTATCTCTCATGGTTGGTTGTATCATTGCTCTATCTATCTCTGAGGAAGTTATTGGGGTTTTTCACCTTTATGGTTTTCCCCAAGTAAATCTTTGTGTCTCTTGTGTGCTTGCATTATTGTCTCCATGATTGATATGCTGTAGATATGCTGTACATGTTGTTCTCTCAGTTAAGATCCTAGATCATATTGAAGTAAATTCAGAAAATTCAACATTATCCCATTGTGGGGTGCTAAAAATCATGAAAATAGGAGGACAAGGGGGCAATGTCCTTGCCATCCAAGAGTACATTGATGAGTATTGTACCCTTGACATGCAAAAAGTAAGCTCCCAAGTCCCGATCGAAAATATAGTGTATCTTAGTGTCAAGATAATTGTATTAAATATTACATGGATGATGGGCTCAACTTCATCACATTAAACCTCTCAATCCCAAATGTACTAAACTATAGAGTGCTTGAGACCCAAAGTAATTGACTGAGCCATAACTATGTTTTTAACATTAAAGTTCAGTTAACCGATTGTAGATTGGGGAATCACAAAAAATTTGGGTATAGAATTCTATTAGTTTCTTTCTTCATGGAGAGAGTCTTGAAAATGTGCTTTGATACCAATGTAATGTACCCAAACCCAGATCTAGGCACACTAACTCAAAAACTCAAAAATGACTAGATTTGGCTATAAATTTAAACTCAGTCTCAAACACCTCTAGACCTATACGAATGCTTCAAGGAAGGATATTAATTTCTTCTACAGATTAAGGACATCATATAGCATCCTTATATAGACAGTCAACTTTGACAACTGCATATTTTTTGGGTACATCACACCTGGGTAGACTCCTTTGGCTAAACCAAAGGCTTCAAGGAAATGGCCCCAAGACTTATGTGGAACCCAATGTATTATGGTGCAAAAATGGAAGTGGATGGTATGCAAATATCCCAACCTTCTGTAAAAAAACTGATTTTAACAATTAGACTCAACTTGACAGGGTTTGGAAGTTAGGAAGTAAATTGCAAGTTTCAGGACAACTCAACTAGGTGATTTCCAAACGATTCCAAATGACTTTGGAAGGTCACGGATTTATGAAATAGTGCTTGGGATGAGTTCAAATAAGACTTAAAAACATGGAGCAACTTATAGATTGTGATTTGGTTGAGTATAAGTTAAGTTATTGCATCCAAAATGAAAACTAATAAGATTTGCTGGTGACTTGCGCATACGAGGGGGAATACATTGAAGAGAGACATATAATTGCATAATAGGAAGAAAAATTAATTTTATTAATATGCAGAGGACTTCTTTTACATTAGAGATCTATAAATACAGCTACAAATATTCATAGAAGCACCATCCTCCACCAACAACATTATCACTCCCAAAAACATTGCAGAGACAACATTGAAGTTGGATGCTGGCTAATGGAGAAATGCCAACATCAATAACTCGAATGGAAAAAATAAGGAACAACAGTAGAATATTTTTTGAAGCACTGTGAAAGAGACTGGATTTCTCCTTCCTTGATCACCAGTTGTAGATCAACTGGCTACTATGTTACAATGGGGAAGATCTCTCAACTGTGTGCAAGTGGCACATTACCCAAGCAAGGAAAATATCAGATCTCTTCAAGACAAATAAAAAAATGGCCAAAAGATGTGAAATGGAGTGCTCAAACTCTTTTTATAAACTTCTGATGGATTTTTCCTTTCCTTATAGACTTCTCTCATGAAAATAATAAAAATAAAAATTAATAATTTTTAGGAGAGAATATCTTTGGTGATTTGGATGCTTCTTTGGCAAGTCTCTCTTGCAATGGACCCACTTTCCTCCATGAATGCACCCTAACTGGCTAAAATTATCCTTTGTAGCTTTCCTGAAGCCTTTTGCTTGATTTGCTGCTTTTACTAATATTTCTTGATCCTTATCTTCCAAAATCAGGAAACTTCTGTCCTCTTTGCTTTTCTATTGCTTTTCCTACTTTTCCTGCTTTTGGCTGCTTTCTTTCCAGATTTTTCCAAGGAGGAAAACTCACATGATTTATCCTTATCCTATGTGTCATCTTGAGCCACCTAGGCCATTGAAAACTCAAAAACATTTATTAGAAATATTAATTATAACAAAATTGTGATCCACCCTAATTTATTTAATTACATAAAATAACTTTGGCCAAAATTTAACTCCCTTATTAATTAATTTAATTTCTCCACTAGCACCCATGGGAATTGAATGGGTTAGTGGTTTGAACATGGTGCTAACAGAATGGGGACATTACAAACCCAAAGTATCTGACCGAGCCATAATTTTGTTTTTAACATTAAAGTTCAGTTAACTGATTGCAAATTAGGGAATCACAAAAACTTTGGGTATAGAATTTTATTAGTGTCTTTCTTTGTGGAGAAATTCTTGACGATGTGCCCATGGACTACCTACCCATGTTCAAGGCATCATGAGTCTTGCATGAGTGTATGAGTATACATTATCTATCATCTAAGAGTAGGATGCATGAAAAATGCATTCAACAATGAGTTCTTTGATTGGTGGTCTCAATAAGTGATCGCCATAAATGAATACCCTTATATTGGTATAGAATTCCTCAATGATCTAGGGATAGAACTTCCTCCAAAATCATAGTGGGGAGACAACAATAAAACACTTTTCATTTTCAAATTTTTAAAATACATTTTGTCATGTATGATTTTTATTTTTTAAGAGGAATATTATTTTTTTAGTGTGTGAAAGTCACCAATAAGATATTATTATGATGCATATGTAGGCCAAACTTGATCATTAAGATACTCCAAGCACCAATAGAGGGCCACATACGAGGGCCAACCAAGAAAGGGAGCCTAGGTTGAGAGAGTGCTCCATACTATCCAAAGGAACTACTTGGAAGTTATGACCCATAGGTTTCCTATGGCATATATCGAGGATCTACTCAAGTGACTTTAGAGGTAGGTAGTGGGAGCACCATGAGATTGGGTTTGACTCTTCCAGTGGATAGCCTCTGTCATATTTTTCTATCATGAGACACATGTTGATCATGTGCTTGAGTCATAGCTTATGTGTAATCAATGATGTACTGGATTTTTGTGATATAATACATGCATGCTTATTTCTTTAAATGAAATTAATTTTAATCTAACACATAGTTAGCCTAATGCATTGATTAAATCATTAAATCTCCTCAGGATATAAATGTATGTGATTAATTCTAAAATTTGTTTGAGAATTCTCACCTATAAGTACTTCCATAGAAGTGTGGGATCATGGACATGATAAACAACATTCAACTATGACATTGACAACTATGAGTTCAAGTGAACTACCAGATGTCAAATTCCAAGAGAAATGTATTTTGGCAATAACTCAATAACTACAAGATATTCTATGATGTTATTGGTCATTTGACCAATAGAAATATTTCCTGATATTACATGTTTACCTGTGGTAGAATGGATTGCCTAAGTTGTAGAAGAAATATTTTGAGTGTGTTGGTTGGTGCCATCCTTAAATCCCACAGACACAGGTTTAACAACCAATTTTTCTCACTTGCCATGTCATTAGATTCTCCATCCTTCTCCATCATCATTCCACATCATTAGCACCGTTTTTACATCTCATTCCATCCATATGACCCGAGGAAGTAATAAATTCCAAAAAATGAAAGTCGAACCTCAAGTTAACATCCCTATAAGGGGGTTGCTTCTTTTCCTTCGAAATTAGTGACTTAGGTCATGACTTTTCCCCCAAAAAGTGTGACTTGGTAAACATGATTTTCATCAAAATTTTGTTATTTTCCACTTTGGTAATTAATAAAGGGCCAAAGGTGGACACATACCTTAACATGGTCCCAAGTTAGTTACGAATCTAGGGCCCAAAAATCTAATTTCTCCACTAAGGAATCTAAGGAAGTGGAGAATGTTCACATCGCTTCTAGATCCTTCTCTTGACCACTCTTGTGCCTATAAAAAATCCATCAAGGTCACTATTCCATACACACAATTTCCATATCACACTCATGTTGTCATGTTGCCAAAATTCGCCTAGAACTAGAAGAACTCCATATCTTACTTTCTACTTCACCTAAAGGAAATTAGCACTGTGACTGTTGGTTAGAAGTTGCGAGGTTGTAAAGGAGACAAACGAAACTTCCCTTAGACAACTACATAGGCCCCATTTTCTCTTCACTATACCAAGGTGCTCATTTATGTACTACTTCTTTGTGATAATAGAAAATAAACCATTCTTTGATTCATTATACATTGTCTTAGTACTCTTTGTGTGTAGTATGATTAAAGAGTGATGATCTATTGTTAGTTTAGTTTAGTTATTTTTATTGTTTTGTTTTTGCCTCTTTCAAATTTATACCAAGGTTTGTACAACCCCTTGGTATCTTATTTTTTCACTTTTGGGTGAATATTCTTACCATACATATTTTGGCGAGTCCATTGGGGAGCATCCATAGTCTGCCCTTGGTTGTGTTAGATCTTTTTTCCATTCATATTTTGAGTGATTTTTCCTTGGAACGAGCTATGTTTTCTATTTATTAATGTTGTTGGAGTCACAAGTAGATTCCTTGGCCAAAACCATATATTTTCAACCATAACCGAAAGTGCATTCATTGTTTTATGCAATTTTGGGTCTAAGTCACACCTTTTGGGCCAAATCCCGGGACCTAAGTCGCAGATTTTCCTTCGCAAGATGCAACCTGTATTCAAACCTTGTCACTTTTTCACATTTCACAACCGATTTCTCCCTCATCTTTGCCCAATTTGGTTTGGATTTTTGTTTCGAGTCTGTTTATGGTATTTTCTTTACTGTTTATTGCCTGATTGCTTGTTTGGCCGATTGCTTATCCTTTTATACATTATAGGTGAAGAAGAGATTGGAATATCCTATTACTTGTCTCCTTTAGGGTTTGTTTTCAACTACATTTTTCTTCATTTTTCAACAAGATTAACTGTTGTATCTACTCTGGTAGTTGATTATTTCGATTTGTGTAAAGAACCTTGATTTCTAGTTAAGTGCCTTTCCTCTTTTCTTTACATATCCATACTTTGATTAGCTATCTTGTTTGCATGATTGCTAGGAATTGTGAGTGGCTTGGTTGTGACCTATTTCTCATTGATATATCATATATTTATTTCAAGAAAAAAACATCATTTAGTTTAGTATTGAAATTGTCTTGTTCTCTTTTCGTCATTGTACAAGAATTTGCATTTCCTTGTCATCTATATTTGATAGCTATACACACCACTTGTGCACAGACTTTCACACCTTAATTCAAAACATCACTTGGTTCATGATCCCAAGTAGATCCTAAAATCAACCCTAATCTAAGTACACTAAATTCCTCACTTGAGGACCAAAATAATTTTGTAGCTAGGTTAGTACTTTGGGGATATGCATCCAAATAATCCCCCCTAGTCACTATACATTTGAGACATAGTGGTTGAATTTTTAGGGAACCAAAATACTCTAGTATTGTCATACATGGTCATGACCAGTTTATGGGTCAACCCATCCTTTTAGGATGGTATGTAGCAAGACCGGAACCAGAGGACTGATTAGGGTACCTTTCCCTTTCAAAAACCAAAGATAATATAGATCATTTACTTCATGATGAAGTTGTGGGAAACTAATTTGACGTGTCTGAGAATTAGGTATCTTAGTGATCCTTTCATTAGGAATCTTACCCAGAGGTGACCCCTATAGGTGGAGGGGTACCTGGAGCATATAACAGTGAGTAGCAACTATCTATATAATTAATACCTTCGATCTTCACTCATTGGATTGATAGGACTTGAGACCAGGTTATTTGTGTCTAGTGTTTGGAAGACTCGTTCATCTTTCTACTTCTTTTGTACGGTGGGATTAGAGACCCCCATTGTATGAAAATATTTGACATATATTTATTTTATCATTTTTTACAGTTGTATATCTCTTTAGGGATAGTGGGGATTTTTTTTCCAAGGTGTTCTTTTCATTTTTCTTCTCTTTGACTAAATTAGATCGCTTGTTGCACCCACGTTGCACTTGCTATTTGATTTAACACCATTTATGGAGTTGCTATTATTGATTGGAGCATTGTTTACATTAGCCTTGTTTTGGATATTCATAGTTGCATTGGTTGTCTTGGATCCTGTTACCATAGCTCTCTCAAGGTACTCTCACAGACTTCAGGATCATCCCCCTTTTTACGGTTTCTTATGACACACCATTGTTTCATTGAGTCGCATTCCAGTTCGACACTCATCACCTTCACCCAATTACTCTTATGAGTGATTGGATTATGGCTCCTCACAACTTGGAACACCATCATATCCCCCTTCTAGCGGTACCATGGATGATAGTATCCCTACTTTAGGTGGTATCCCCATTTTAAGAGGAGGAAACATCTCTCTTTTTTGGTGTAAGAAACGTTAGTGGTGGTCCCACTAGCAAAGCCACGAGCAACACCACTATTGGTTGGTTTACCTCATATCATGCAACGAGTATTCCATTCACGGATATTATCAAACTTCTAAATTTTGCGAGACTAATGAATGATCCCATTTGACATGATCCTTCATGGCCTTAAATGCCTACCAAACTCCCCTTGAACATCCATAAGTTTGAAGGGAAGGTGGCCGAGGACCCCCATAACCATATTATATCCTTAAAATGTGTTTCTCCTCCATTAGCATCGTAGATGATTCCATTCCATTACATTTTTTTAGGAGGAACTTAAATGGTGTTGCTGCCAAGTGGTACATCAATTAGCCCCATGGTATACATCCCAATTTTGTATCCCTAGCCTCCACTTTCTTGAAGTTATTCCAGTTACCTGTGTGTTATGACGAGGGAGTCGAGATCCTATTGTCATGTCATCAAACCTCATCTACCCACATCACGAAACATATCCATTAGTGGTTTCAATGCAGGAGTCTTTGTGATATTAATATTGATAGTCATATCTTCTTAGACTGGTTCCTTAAATCTCTTCTCCCTGCTATAGCTAAGGATGTTTCCTATGAACATACGCATACCGAAGAAGAATATATCCTTAAGGATATGCAGTATGATATTATTTATGCATAGTATAATTACCTATATATGATCATCCCTGATTCCCCTAGAGGTGATTCCCTCCAGAAGGATCCTCCGGGGGCATCCCATTCTATGGATGGCGTTATTGGTTATGTTTCATCCCGTCCAAATCCATACCCATCTTACCCTCCCCCTTCTAGTGTTTTCTCATATGGTAATCCCTCGAGTATTGAGCATCATCATCAGGGAATTTCACTTGCACCATAATATTCCCTCAAACCCTCTCATTGAACCTCATATGTAGGAATGAGTACCTCTTAATCGACTTCTCTTTCGCCCCCCCATGTTCATGGCCCTTGTGGAGTGGCACCATGTGCAGTGCTTCTACTGTCTACATGGATCCTCCAACCATGAACCCTTATTATCATTTTATTGTCCCACTACCGACCCCTCCAGTGAAACCACATCTTGTGTCTCCCCATTTTTATCATGGGAAAGTCTACGCTCAAAAGAATACACTTGCACAACCTGTTCCCAATAACAAACAAGTGTAGCCAAACAATTCCAAGAAAAATAACATGGGGAAGAACAAAAGAAACAACCAGCTCTAGGAAGGGGGAGGCGAACCCCCCAACCCTATTGGAACAATGAATACAATTCAAGCCCCAAAAATCAGGACCCCAATAAACTTCCCAAACAAGGTAAAACCCTTAGTTACGAACTAATCATATGTGTTACTTTTGCGGTGTCTACTGACATTAGAATCACCAAGATAAGGATTTCCAATTATGGAAAGAGGTTAGAAAATGCAAAGAGGCTAATTCCCCACAAGGGAAACCTAATCCTCCTCCTCGCCATATGACCCAATCACAACTGATAGTCCTGCAAAACCCCTTCCCATTGCAAGGGGTGCTCATAGCACAAACTACAATGCCATATCCATCTTTACCATCGTCTTCTCGTCATACCTATGATCCTTTTGTCCAACATATTCTTATGATGTCTGCTGAAATCAACCTCCAGACTCAATGTAACCAATATGGTTTGGCTACTGATACCTCTCATACTGATAAAGGGAAATACTCCACCCAAGTCGAATAACCTTTGCACCTACCTCATCCTACCACAGACAATGTTCCTAATATTCCCAAGATCCCTTTGCATCGTGTAGCAAGTAACCCCAATGCTTGTGCCACTCTTAACTATAGTATTGTGGACAACTTGGCATAGTTCACTTGTTTCCATGTTAATGTTAGAGGTTCTTAGGAACTATCCTACACAACGCAAAGCATTATTATCTGCCTTAGGTGCAATAGATCTTTCTGATGCTCACCTAATGACATTTGATCTCAATCAAGTGGAACCTTGGATTTCCTTTTCAGTAGCTTTTCAGATTTCGATAACCATCAATAACTTGGTTATTCATCATTGCATTATGAATGAAGGTGAATCCACCCACGTCATTCCCAGTCACATTTGGAAGAAGTTATTTTCCCCTGAACTTGCACCATCCCTTATGTTGTTGTGCACATATGATTATCGTGTTGCTCAACCACAAGGTGTTCTATATAATGCCCTCATCCAGTTGGTGTTACACCCACATCTCGTAATCATGAGTCCCATGTTAACTCAGTGCCTCAATCCCTGAAGTTCCCTTGATCAAGAATTCATGTAGAGCAAGCTGATTCCCTTTGTCCACAACCTCTAGTTGGGACGACGCATGTTTTCTTTGAGAAAGAAGTGCCCAACTAGGTCTGGCGCATAGTATATTCTGCCAGACTACGCCGGTGGCGCATATTGCCTTTGTGCAGCCTGTGTTTCCCCTCTTAGGCGTTGGTTGTCTTCATGCAACTTGCGCTGGGTTGGTTAATTTGGATAAAGGTGGCTTTCGAGCGATTTCTAGAACTTGGATGAGGTGGATATCTATCCCTAAATCCTAGGTGAGTTGTCCTACGGTTCCCTAACCTTAAGGGAGGATCCCTTAGTCCTATCCCCATGATCCTTAACCTACTCTATCCACTTGGTCCTATAAATACAAAGAACCTCTCCATTCCAAAGGGAGGAAGTTTATAGCACTTATATGCTGGTGGAATTAGCCTAGGTGATCCCTATCCATCTCTTGGGAGGCTTACATTTCCTTTGGAGGCTTTGGCTTGGCCTGTTGGAGGAGGATTGCAGCGTTAAGGCATGGGTTGTAATCATATATCTACTTTGTATTTCTCTCTATTTATACAGTAATATAAACTATTTCCATAAATTTTATTGTGTTGATAATGTTTATAGTTAACTTCCTTAACTGTTTACTTAGATCAATTAGTGTTTAGACATGTTTTACTGCTTGTATCGTTTCCACATGTTTTGACAGGTCTTGCAGCTACGAATCTGACGACTGCGGATCTTGGAGCAATAACGAGGAGAAAGATATACAAATATGAAGGTAAGACGTCTAATTGCTTGATCACTAATCTGATGTAGGAAAGTAGCTTTATGTTCTGTCTTTATTTGTTCTAGATTCATATTGAACTAGGGAGATCTGGCTCGCATCCGCTTGAGTAGATTGTCCAATCAAAAATATGGAGACCATATTGGGAAATGAATGGCGTTGGTTTGATTTCAAGTTTGAATGTGTTGTTCTTTGATTGATTAATGAGCCATTGCTTTTCCTCTTGAGCCTATTTTCACCATCAATTTCTTTTCTTTAAGAGTTTGATGACTTTCTCTGGGTTTGTTAAACAACCTTCAATCCATTTACTTACTCATTTGTTTGAAGATTTCTCATTTTTTACATTGAGTTATTCGCCTGACACACCTGGGTTGTGCATCCAGTGCGCTTGTTCATACAGAGTGCAATTTTCCTTTGGGCATACTGTGCCAGCAACGCTTTTGCCGATCTGACAATTTGCGCCGCCAACGCTTTGTCCCTGCATACAATCTGCACCGGGTGCTCTGTGCCTAACCATAGCCTGCACCGAAATTTCCAACTTGATGCTTGGGTCTTTTTCTCCATTTTGATTGTTTTTGGGTTGATCAATAGGCACCTATGCACTATACCTTCCAAGCAGATCCCCTTTTATTCAATATTGTTTGATTTGGTTTGTTTGTGTTGGTTTTCCGGTCATTTTGGTCAAGTGAGAGATTGATTGAAGTGGCGAGCAATTTCAATCCCCCACGGTCATCCACTCCATCTTGTTCTTCCTGACCACCTCACTGGATCTATCCAGCATAATAGATCCGCTTCCAAACCATTTTTGAGTTTAGTCATCATTTGTTGGCTTGCATTTGATTGTTTTTGAATGATTTTTTGTCTTCAGGTCATTGGCGTGCTTGTCATTTTTCTTTGGGAATTTCTGAGTGATTAGAGTGTTGCAAGTAATCTCTTCTTTTCAGACATTTACATTTAAAAGCATTATTATTATTAGGTTTGTCTTGGCATATACATTGGAAAAATCAAAGGTGCTTCATTTTTACCATTTTCAAGTTCATTTGAGAATTGTTGTAAAAATTATTTCATGCATTGGAATTTGTCATTCATTAATCTTTTCGAAAGTTTGAAAAGGAAATTAATTGTTTTTTTTTTCATGAATTATGAGTCACTCATCTTCTTGAAAAATCCAAGTAAAGTCAATTTTTTGCAAAGTGATTCTAAACTTGAAGGAGTTATATGCATTTTTGGTTTTCATGCTTTTAGGCTATCATTGTGAAAATTGAAGAGTTAGTGTGCTCTAATTAGAAACTCTCTTTTTTCATCATTTAGTTCCATTCTAATTGAAAAATACAAAAAGAAAATACTTTGATTTGGATTTGATGTGTTGTTGATTTTTATATTTTGCTTGAAAAAACGGAAAAGAGTGCTTTCATTATCATTTTTGGTAGATTTGGGGTTTGTTGAAATTTATTGTTTCGTGAGACCATTGGAAATTTTTTTCTCCTTCTCGTACATAGATTTCATCAAAAGGGAAAAGTGCATTTTCATGTAGTTAGGTTGCATTATGTTTACAGTTATGCACTCACCTCATGCATTCACCTAACCGTCCATATAAAATTGACCGGTAGAACTAGGTTAAAATTTACTAGTAACTTGTGTGTTAAGTTAGAGACGTGTTCCGACATCGTAAAACGTGGCAACTGTCGTTACTTGCCTACACTGTATCCCGGGGGCATTGTAGTTCTTCCACGTACCAACCAGTATATCGAAGGCTCTTTCACGTACCAACTAGTATATCGAAGGCTCTTTCACGTACCTTAGGGTATATCGAAAGGCACTTCACGTACTCGGTAGTATATCAGAAGGCTCTTCTCGTACGGTTGTTCATTTGACACCATCACTACAGATTTGAGCTCCCACATACCTTGAGTATATCGGGAGACACTCCTAGGATTCCTGAGACCAATTGAGCTAACCATTTGGCCATCTTGGCAAAGCAATACACCGAGAACAACACTCGGGGAGCTACTACGCACGTACTATCAGGTAGTCGGGTTATATGGTCAGGGGTATGGTCCTAATCCTCCCTTGTTAGTGCTTTGAAATATTGGGTCGAGTATAATTGTTGGACCCTGGAGTATATCGCTATTTGCGAAGCCTTGAAAATCCCGTGCGGTTCCAGACTTTTGAATCCACACCTATCACATAAGTTTTCTTTCGGCCTTAGTTTGTGTAGATTTTTCTAGATTGCTTTTCTTTTTTTTAGATTACACTTAGGAGAAATTCTGGTTCGGTAATTATGGCTGAACAACCTTTGAGAAGGTCTCGTAGAATTTTAAACTTACCGCCCGAATATCCCCTTAATCAGGAGGTAATTTCGAGGGTAAGCATGGACCCACAAGTCACGGTCATGTCACCAGAAGCAGAAAACTCCACTATGGAGTCCAGAGAGAATATGTTTCCTCCCAATTCACCAACCTCTAACCCATCAAGGGATGAAGAGGCGGAACCTTCCACTTCACGAGACACATCCTTCCACCGCGTGATGCGAGGAGAGCCTAGATCTATAGAATGGTTAAATCCATCCCAGGACGACCCTATATCTGCCGCATTTGGTCCATCTACATCCTTTTGGGATACCTCTCTCAGGAAACAATGGGCCCACTTGGCTATCGATACGGGAACCGAAACCTCCCATCTTTGGGCTCCTCATGCCAAAAATTTGGCCCCAGTCTATGAACTCATGGACCAAGTACGCCAACTTGGTGATGAACTTCAGCGCCAAAGTCTCTCACGGAGAAGAAACATCCTGGAGACGCCCATGTTTCAATACACCCCAATTCATTCATTATCTCTTGTTTCACCGGAAACACCCACACACAACGTGACCACTTACGAACCTGGTCAACCTTCATTTCCTACAAGTACACCTCTTCATCAAGAGACCAGTTCCATAACCCAAATGAATCAACCTATTGAGGGAAAACAGTCCAACACTCCGCCTACCACTACGAGAACATTACCCACCCCTCCCCCACCCCAAAACTCGCGGGGAGGATACTCTTTACCTCCTAATTTTATTACGAGTAGTGTTCCTCCAATAGTAAGTAGTCAACAACCCATTTTGAGTCAACCATCCATTAGTGGTCAACACGTTGTTACTGGGGGGAAGCCCCCGTATCCTAGCCATAGTACGAGTGGAGGAATACCAATTGGTCATTCCCTTGGCAACTCCTTACCCATTGTGGGATCCACCATGGGATTACATTATGGTGGGGGACCATCCAATCCAACTTAACCACCATGGAGTCAAGTGTATCTAGGCCATTTTAACTATGTGTCGGGACAATTCAATCCCGAAAATGTACTCCACGGGATACCTTATCCTAGAAACCCATACATTCCATGGGGAAATTTTAATGTTGCACCAATTGGACCCCCACCAACGTTTCCTCATGTCCCACCACCCCCACTGTCATTTAATCGACCTCCTTCTGAAGGGGGTGACCCTCCAGCTCCTGGCGGCGGTGGAGGCCCACCCCATTCCATAGGAGGAGGCCCACCCCATTACGGAGGTGGGGCCCCCCCTTATTCCGATGGAGGTGGAGGATCACCACCTTCTGGTGGAGGAGGACCACCACCTTTTGGCGGTGGAGTACCCCCACCTTATGGATGAGGACCACCACCTTCTGGTGACGGTGGACCCCTACCATATGGAGGAGGACCACCACCTTCTGGCGGCGGTGGACCCCCACCCTATGGAGGAGGACCACCCCCTTCTGGAGGTGAAAAACCCCCACCCTATGGAGGAGGAACACCGCCTTCTGTTGGCGGTGGACCCCCACCTTATGGAGGTGGTGGCCCACCCTATTCAAACGGTGGAGGCACTGGCCCACCCTATTCTGGCGGCGGAGGCGGAGAGCCCCCACCTCCTAGTGGAGGCCCACCTTATTCCGGCGGTGGACCACCCTATTATGGAAACGAACCTACATACGGTCCACCACCCAAACCTGGAGGCCCACCCCCTTATGGCCAATTCCCACCGGGAACACCTTATAATCAGTCGATTCAAGATCATACTGGTCTTTATGTGCCATATCAATACTACCAGTATCTGTAGCTGAACCAACAACTGCCATTTTTGGCTACGTTCGACCTACCCGACCTGTCTCGTCTAACCAACGATCCCATCTTACACGGTTATAATTGGCCACCCATTCCGGTCAAGCTACCCTATGATATTCCCAAATTTGATGGAAAACCTGGTGAGGACCCAAAAAACCATATGATGAATTACGATCTGTGGTGATCATCTAATTCCTTGATGGACGATTCGATCCGTCTAAGGTTGTTGCAAAGGACCCTCACCGACCCAGCTGCCAAGTGGTATATCGAATTACCACCGCACTCCTTTCCTTATTTCCGTTCTCTTGCTATGTCCTTCCTGACTCATTTCTTGTTACCCATATGCTACGAAACTGGTATGGACCTACTGACTTCGCTCCGTCAAACCACCGCAACTCATATTTCTGATCATATCCATGAGTGGAGGAGAAGACGACGTCTCATTAAGGCTCCTATTCCATACCAACTCTTAGCTGACTGGTTCACGAGGTCTCTTTTACCCATCGTAGCTCGAGACGTGTCCATGGGAGGGGCCGTCACCGAGGAACAGGCTATTTTTCGTGCCCATTACTTAGACCTTGTCTATGCTCAATCTGGCACGTTGTATGACATTGTTCCTGATGCACCGTGCCCTACATATGACCCTGCAAAACCACCTAATGGACCTCAGGCCGACGACATTATCAGTTCCCTTAACTCCCAACCTTCTACTCAAACTGGTGGATCATCGAACCTCCATGGTTCTTACCCATCCCCACCACAAGATGGAAGCAACACCACCAAGTCACCCACTCCTGCTTCCACCGAGGAGGTGAATTCTGTTCAATCAAGTTCATCTTAGAAGTCTGGTGGAAAAAAGAGAAACAAAGGTAAACCCAAGAAATCTTCCACCCAGCAGGAGCACAAGAACACCCCTGAAGATACCAAATAGAAGAGGAAGCTAAAGTATCCTTGTTTACTGTGTGGTGGTGATCATTTCTCCAAAGAATGTCCCCACCGAGATGAAGTGCAGAAGTTTATAAAGGGAAACCCCACTCCCGCAGTTCTCAATGATCCCTTCCCCACTCCGAACCAATAACTGATCGCTCAATCCTCTCCCTCTCACGGAGAGGCACCCTCCACCGTGCATGTTCTCATGATGCGTAGTGAGACGGTTAACCTGAACACACCATCAAGTTCATATGACTCTGTCCCTCCGAAGGAATCCGTTGGAAGTAATACTGAAAAAGCTTCCACTTCTATTCCCGATGTTACCATACCACAGGCTCCTCTTACCATTGAGAATCCTTCTTTAGAGTAAGTGTTGCGTCTGCCTAAGAGAACGATTCGAAAATCAGTTTTTCAATCCCAATGCTCGGGCAGCTCGGAACTAAAACATTATAGAGGACTTGGCGCAAGCTCCTTGTGCCATGTCGACACTAGAGGTCTTGCCGAATTTTCCCAACCAACGCAAGACTCTTCTCGCCGCCATTAGCGCAGTAGATCTGGGTTCCTCGAATAAAATCATGTTTCGACTTGAGTACTTTAAACCGAGGCTTTCCCACTAGATGGAATTCCAATTGGTATGAAGGTTGCTGGGAAGACAGTCCATCATACTGTACTAGATGAAGTCGCTTCTACCATTCTCCCACTACCCTGAAAGCATTCGACGGTCGTGGCTTTCAACCCCATGGGATATTACAATCCTTAGCAGTAGAGTTCGGGGGGAAGACTGCAACCATTAACATGGAAGTGGTCGCATCCCCTTTGTATTATAATATCTTACTTGGTCGTAATTGGTTTTATGCCATGACTGCGGTCGCGTCATCTGTCTTCCGCATTGTGCAATTCCCCCACCAAGGCCGAATTGTCACTATCGACGAACTGGACTTCTGTACACCGGAACCGCTACTCATCCTGGAGATAATGTCCCATTACTCGGACAATCTTTGCATCTATGTGAGAGAACGAGGGTCGACCTCATAAAGGATTCATCTCTTATGGGCATCTTTCCAACCCCGGATCCCCCTAACTATGTTGCCATGGTGAACATGATCTCCTCTGCGATTCCATCTTTTCCCAAATCTACCGATCAATGGATCGTACCCGATGAAGCCACCATGCATTTGATTGGATATACCATGCCTCTTTCACCCACTGAAATCACTTATCATGCTATCCAGTCAACACCTGAGGACCAGTTGGCTATGGAATCTACATCTTGTTCTCTACAACGGACGCCATCCTTACCAGATCCTCTGCTTCAGACTTTCCATTCCGACGAGTCCATTATGGATATCATGAGTGAAGATGATCCTATGTGGGAAGACCTCCGCCATTGATCGTATTTCCTACCCCCATTGGATTTTGTGGAGAACAACATCACCACCATTTTCACACCGGATGTCTATCCTTGCCCCGAGTCACCGATACTCACGTGTCATACGGTCACTGAGGGAAACCTGGAAAACATTGAACCCACCATTCTAGTTGACATCTTGGTTACCCCTAGTGTCGTGGAACATATTCGTTTAGGATAGAACAGTTCTCCCGAAGAGATCACCACTTTCACGGCCTTATTCAAGCAATTCCGCGACGTATTCGCTTGGACCTACAAGGAGATTACCGAGATAGATCCTTCCATCGTTTCACATGAGATTAAAACTTATCCTGACGCTAAACCAATCCGTCAAAAGTTACGACTGGTACACACTCGAAAAACTACGACAATCAAAGCATAAATTGAAAATGTCTTGAAAGCCGACTTCATCTACCTTGTTCTGTTAACAGAATGGGTCTCAAATGTCATCCCTATGGCTAAGAGGTAGGGCACCATTTGAGTCTGCGTCGATTATCGGGATCTAAATAAGGCTTGTCCTAAGGAAAACTACCCCACTCCCTTCATCGATCATATCATTGACAATTGTGCCGGAAGTGTCATCTTTTCATTCATGGATGGCTTTTCCGGTTACAACTAGATTGAGATCCACCCGGCCGACCAATATAAGATTACTTTCATCTGCCCTTGGGATATGTTTGCATATCGTAAACTCCCTTTTGGTCTTAAAAATGATGGTGCCACATTCCAGCGGGCCATGTCGTACTCTTTTCATGGTGTGAAGGACTTTGTGGAACCCTATCTTGACGATCTACCTGCCCATTAGCAGCAACGCGAGTTCCACATCGATCATCTGATGACAATATTCCTCAGATGCAGATGGTATAACATCCATCTGAATCCTCACAAGTGTATTTTCTGCATCGAGTCCGGACGCCTCCTATGTTTTATCGTTTCGAAAGATGGGATCCGCATTGATCCTTTGAAGGTGGAAGCCATTGTTGCTCTCCCACCTCCTACTGACATTACAGAACTACAAAGTTTGCAAGGGAAGGCAACTTAGCTACGGTGTTTTGTCTGTAATTTCACTCAGAAGACACAGGGCTTTATGAAATTAATGAAGAAGGATGTCTCGTTCATATGGGATGATCAAGCGCACCAATCCTTTGATAGTATGAAACACGCCATTACCGATGCCCCTGTGCTCCAACTTCCCAGTTACTACAAGGATTACATCCTTTATCTTGCCGCTTGTATCACCACGGTCGCCATTGTCTTGGTCCAGGAGGACAACAAATCTCAGGAACATGTGATCTATTACCTCAGTAAGGGTCTTAGTGACTCTGAAAATCGTTACTCACATGTCGAGAAACTCACTCTCGCGACAGTCATTACCGTACAAAATTTCCATCATTACATACTGCTCTGCACCACCACCATTATCTCTGACTCGAACCCCATGTACCACGTTCTGACACATCAAGTACTTGGGGGCAAGTATTCATGCTAGATTTTGATACTTCAGGAATTCGATCTCGTCTTCAAGAAAGCTAATTCAAAGAAATATTTGGTGTTCGAGGAACTCATTTGTGATCTTCCCCATGTTGATTTAGGATCCGAGCCCAATGATTCTCTTCCAGATGAGTCGTTGTTCCTCATCAGCACGTCAGACCCATGTTATGGAGATATTATCTTATATCTTCAAACCCAACGATTCGACCCCCAACTATCTCGGGATGATCGTCGTCGTATATGCCACCATGCCAAGTATTACTTGATCATCAGCGATACCTTGTATCGTCGTGGTGTTGATTCTGTTCTTCGACGTTGTCGGACACATGAGGAGGCTGAACACGTCTTGAATGACTGTCACGCTGGGGCTTGTGACAATCATCTCTTTGGGATGGCTACGACCGAGAAGATATTACGCGCAAGATATTACTGGGCATCCATATTTAAAGATTGCATTGAGGCAGTTAAGAAATGTCCCCCATGCCATCATTTTCAAACGAAAAAGAGCTCCCACCAAGCCCCTTTACACCCGGTTATTGTCGTTGGCCCCTTTTCAAAATGGGGCATAGATTTCATGCATTGTAATCCTACCTCAGCCGAGGGGCATGGTTACATCATAGTAGCTGTGGATTATTTTACTAAATGGGTCGAGGCTATGCCTACGTACAACGAAAACGGCAAAACCGCCGCACTCTTCATGTTTAACCATATCATTGCATGATTCGGAGTTCCACAAGCCATAGTCACCAACCATGGATATCACTTCCAGAACCATATGGTAAACGAATTGAGCGCCAGATTGGGTTTTTGTCATGAAAAATCAACCCCTTACTACCCATAGTCCAATGGACAAGTAGAGGCCATTAACAAGGTCTTGAAAACCATGATCCAACGCATGGTGGGTACACACAAGTCAAACTAGCATAACATGCTCATTTCCGCACTATGGGCGTACCGGACCTCCGTCAAGACTGCCACCGGATTCACACCATTCCAATTAGTCTACGGATTGGAGGAAATCCTACCAATAGAGTGCGAGATTCCATCTCTCAAACTCGTAGTTGAAATTCTTTCGAACACCACTGTCGAGGAAGAACGCTTCCTCTACCTAGCGAAACTCGATGAGACTCGCTGCGATGCTGCTCTTGCCAAAGAGGCACATAAGAAACGCATCAAAGCTTAATATGATAGGTCGGTTAAACCTCGTGTCTTCAACAAGGGTGTTTTGGTCCTCACATATGACCAAAAGCACGATAAGCTGGGGGCAGGTAAGTTTGAGTCCATGTGGCATGGGCCCTACATTGTGAAACGTGTTCTGGAGAAGGGAGCTTACGAACTAGAGGATTATGATGAAATATATTTAGGAGAGCCTTGCAATGGGCTCTACTTGAAGAGGTACTATTCCCGAGTCTTTCACGCATAGGTATCTTGTATATACTGTACATGGCGTGTGTTTTGTGTGGTGTGACTCTTTGTTTTAGTGTGTCTGGATTTTTTTTCCCTACTTATACCATGTTCTGTCTGCCTGTGGAGATGGAAACCTGCTATGGACTTGCAGACGACACTAGACGGCATACCCGTAACCTTGCTTTGGTAGCCTGGGTACTTTATTCCCCTACTGGCGAGCTTATCAACTCAGGAGGAAGTTGTCTAGGATATGCGACCAATAACGCTGCAGAATACCAGGCAATGATTGGCACCCTAACTGACGCTCTTTCCTTGGGTATGAGCCACGTTGCTATCCATCTGGATTCACAACTAGTGGTTTCTCATCTTAACCGGATCTAAGCTATTCGCGACCCCACTTTGCTCGGTCTCTTTCGATGAGTTCGTCTCCTGGAAAGGTCCTTTGAATCTATTCAATACCTGCACATTCCACGAGATATGAACACAGTTGCTAACTCCATGGCCAATTTAATTATGGATTTGTACATTGCACACACATAAGATATCCATAAAATATAAAAACATACACAACATGTAAATTATCCATTGTATAAGCAAAACATGTAAACAAGATCCCATTAATAACCAATAGAACACAAGATGTATAAAACCACCAATAGCATCTGTATATATAAATCGATACAAAATACAAAAATGGTAGTGCTGATACAGAAGTCTGAAGCATGCTAACTTTCAATAAGAGTAATCTCTACAAAATATGAAGCTCATAAGCTTTCAATATACATATAAAACATGCGTCTAATCCCTAGGATGCACATGGTAGCAGACTGCGGTCCTCGCCACTTTCCGGAGCAAGGTGCTGAAATGTAATGATACCAAGACCATTAGCTTTTGTTTGCGATGGGGTAGGTCATGGACACCCGGCTCTGGAATGTCCAAAGTCATCCTGTGTAGGTTCTCCTCGAGCTCCTCCAACTCCTTGAGAGCATCCCGAACCGTAGGGCCCAACTCTGGTACCTCCCCTTTCCGCACAAGAGGAGAGACTCCAAGCAGTCGAACCTGACCCACATCTGCAAGAAACATGTAAGAAGTCATCAACGCTACAACAAAAAAATTATAAATACATAAAATGAAAAAACACAAGCAAGAGTTGTTCTTAACGATATCGTCCCACTGCTCTCCCTCGGGAAGCACCAAGTCTGGGTCCCCTCTGAAGTCTGTCCCATGGTATGGGTAGTCCTCCACCATGAGGATCTGTCCCCTCATCCACGTGAAGAAACCTGTGCGGAAGTTGATGATAGGACCCCCGCCACCATGGCGATCCATCACCTCTAACCACCTGGTCATGTGCGGAGCTCCTGCATCCCAGTCCTCAAGGTCTACTTGCGGGTGTAAGTGTGGCACCTGCTCCAACATGAAAGCTACCACCACCGAACCATAACCAAACTGCTTCAGCTCCCCACACTGGCATTTGGTCAACTAATCACGGAGACTGGTGAGGATCCCCTTACACCATTTGAACATAGTGGGAGCCATACACTCCTCAGCGTACATCATCTGTGATTTTCTTGCCAGTTGAGCAGATCAGATGCCAACTACCCTCACAATGGTAAAAAGTATGGTATGAAGGCCCCAGTCCCGAAGTTCCTTGATAGGAATCTTCCCACCAGTCATCGTTGTACCTGGAGTACACCATTGCTCAATCGTGTCCTCAACGGTACGATCACCACCTCGTGGTCTAGTCAGGGACACAAGGTTTCCCTGCCGGGACAACCTTGTCAAAAAATAGATGTCCTCGACATCTATGGTCAGCATGTGCTCACCAATCTGGAAATGCTGCTGTAATGGGTCCTAACATTGGACCAGGTGTGTCAACAAAGGTACTTGGGACCTCATCCCCAACACTCGAAAGTACTTAAGTAAACCACATTTTCTCAATGCAGCAGTACATTGTAGATCATTTTTTGCTTGTGTGTCATCGAGTTCATGCTCGCGTTCTCGGCACCCGAGAACCATTGTGGTCACTGCAAACCTGTCAAAAAGGTCATTTAAACACTATTAGAAGTTCCCCCCACCATCAAAAAACTTTTTATTAGGTTGTATTTTGAGTTTTCTATGGTGGTTTGTGTCGACGCATACCATCCTTTTGGAAAGGGCACCGCCAGCGCAGAACACCCTTTCAGGTTCTGCACCGACGCAGATCCCGAAAGGGTGACTTGCATCGGCCTGTGAGCGCAAATCCCCTCACATAACAAGCTAAAAAATCACCTAAATGAAAGAGAAAACAAATTGTAATCCACTAGAAAGTTAAAGGGCCAAGTTTAGGGTTACCTATCACTGACGGCGTCCGAAATGATCGATCACAACTCCCGCAATCAGCAAAAGAAAAATAGCTCCAAATGGCACTTTTCACCTCTCCAATTTGGTAAAAAACAAATAGTAATTCTTTTTACTATTTACCCCTTTTTATATAGAAAAAGAGCATATTCCTTTTCTAATTTATTCGAAATGTGGGTTATTTTGCTATAGTTGGAATTATTTACACTCGGTTAATCATTTTGACCTAGTTTCAAAGCTTGCAGGTGAAGTTAACTACCTCATTGATACTGTTTTTCGCGGTTGTGGTCTTTTCACGCATATTTTCAGGTATGAACAACTCATAGAGCATCTTTATGTCATTATTTCTCTCATAAATTCAATTATTAATGACACCGAGCTAACTCTTTTCTCTTTCTCGTGCTCGTAAAACGATGAGAATAAGTCATCGAGCTATGGTTTATCACTTTTTTGGGCTCGTTAAACTCCCACTAAAAAGGAACCCCCCAGAGTCTTTCTTTAAGCTCTTTTCAGGCTCTCTAAATACGAAAAGATTACCAAGCAAACTTGGTGCGTTCATGCTTGTAAAAGGATTTGAATGATCGTCTTCTTGGTGATAGTTTACCCCTTTTTCAGACCAGGGGGCACTACTTACAAAAAAGGAATACTCCATCCAATCATGACTGGAAGAGTCCTCTCTCGCATTGTTTCACCCTTTTCCCGACGAAGAAGATAACTTTACGAAAAAGGACCTTTGGAGTCTTCTTTAGTTCTTTTCAAACTCTTTAAACATGAAAATGATGCTGAGTTTACCTTCTATGGACTCGTTAAAATTCAACATTGAAGGGCCGCCATGGGACGAACCCCTCCTCTCCTAGGTGTTGGTTGTGGATCCTAATCTCTAGATTCAGAGATATTATTATTCATCCGTGTTTGTACCCGAGCTTTATATGATATGTAAAAAGGAATGTACACTCACCCCAACGGGGGGGGGGGGGTGAATCCCCCAAAGGAAATTTTTGGGGTTGTTTTACGGGCCCATGGTTTTGGGTAACCCGTGGTATTTTTCCATTGTATCTCCCTTATATAAGAAAGACATTGTAACATGGCTAGGGTTGATGTATTAGGTTTTGTGCGTTGTAAAGATCTCTGAGATCAAGAAGAGATACTGTGAGACAGTGAAGAGGAAGTGCAGCGGCTGTGCTGCAGGTTGTATCCCTTCACTTGGCTGGACGGTATAATAATAAGGACTGACAACTTCAGTGTGGACGTAGCCCAAGTTGGGTGAACCACGATATATTTGTGTCTCTCTTGTAATGTGTATGCGTGATTATATTTGCATTTTTGTTTATTGTTATTGCTCCGCGATCCAGTTTTTCTAACAATTGGTATCAGAGCCAAAGGTCTATTTGGTAGATAAACCCGCAGGAAGCTAGGGTTTCTAGTTCAAGTGGGAGCAATAGCAGAAGAAGGAAAGTTTAAGGTCGAGAAGTTTAATGGCCAAAACTTCCAGTTATGGAAGATGCAAATGGAGGACTATCTGTACCAGAAGGATCTATTCCTGCCATTAGGAGGAAGAGTAAAGCAGCCGGTGGCCATGAAGGACAAAGAATGGGAGGTTCTTGACAGAAAGGCTCTAGGAATAATACGGCTGAGCCTGGCTTCGTCGATGGCTTTCAATATCTCAAAAGAAACGACAACGGAGGGTTTGATGAGCGCATTGGGTAAGCTGTATGAAAAACCCTCGGCCTCCAACAAGGTATTTCTAATGAAGTGTTTATTTAATATGAAGATGTCTGAAGGTGGATCTGTTACTGATCATTTAAATGAGTTTAATACAGTTACAAATCAACTAAGTTCTGTAAGTGTGAACTTTGATGATGAGGTTAGGGCTCTTCTAATCTTGTGTTCATTGCCAGAAAGCTGGAATAGCTTGGTCATGGCTGTAAGTAACTCCGTCTCTGGTTCAAACACCTTGAAATTTGATGATGTTATTGGTGTTATTCTTAGCGAGGAAATGCGAAGAAAAAGCACAGGTGAGACATCAGATAATGCGTTGACCATGGAGAGAAGGGGAAGACAAAAGGAGAGAGGAAAGAGCCAAGGTAATCGTGGCAAGTCTAAAACAGGTAGATCCAAGTCCAGACTGGGAAAGATAGAGTGCTGGAACTGTGGAAAGAAAGGCCATATGAAGAAAGACTGTATATCTCTAAAGAAGAAAGGAGATGCACAGCAGCAAACTACCCAGGTGTATCTAGGGTTTTACCCCTAGCTTGTGCAAATGAGCACCTACTAAGGAGAAGGGACTCCTTAGTAGCAGTTCAATAAATTGTAAATTAAAGTGCTAAAACTGAAATGTAAATTACTCTAAAAATATGCATGAGACAGAAAAAATAAGATATAAAGAATGGTTTTTGTATTGATTTTACCTCCAATGTGAAGGTTGGTGAAGCTCTTGCAATGGCCCAAGAGGGTTGCTCCAAGCTCCAACTTGCTCCTTCTCTTTCTCCAAATGATGGGAATGGGCAAAAGGGGCTCTCAAGGTGAAAGTAGCTCAAGGGTGAGCTAGGGTTTCAAGAGCTATTTTGGCAGAGTAAGGGTGCTTATGATTGTGGATGTCAAATGAGGGGTCTCCATCACCTATTTATAGTTTTTTGGTGGTGGAGTGCTGGCCCATGGTTTTGGGAACCAAATGGTTTAGGTCAACTGTATAGGGTTTTTTCCTCCTTTTTCCTTATTATTTTATATTTTTTATTCCCTCTTGAGAAGGTTTTTGCTATTTTGGAGGGAAAATGGGTTTTTTAGCCTTTTTGAGGCTTTTTGATGGTTTTGTGGCCTTTTGGAGGCATTTTAGGCCTTTTGGAGGCTTTTTAGTGGGATTTTCAGGGTTTTTAAGGGAAATATGGTAGGAAAATGGACAAATGAGTCATGTAATGGGGTAGATGAGGGAGCACTTTTTAGGTGTTAACACCAGGAAGCAAATGTAGCAGGTGATGTGTTACAAGATGCTTTGATTCCTGCGTTAGATAATACTAGTGATTATTGGATAGTAGATTCAGGGGCTTCATGTCATGCTACACCCCATAGGAAATACTTTCATGATTATGTTCCAGGCGATTTTGGACATGTTTTATTGGGTGATGATGAGCCATGTAAAATTGTTGGAATGGGTAAGGTATGGATAAAAGTTAAGAATGGAAATGACTGGCTGTTCAAATATGTTAGGCATATTCCAGCTATGAAAAGAAATCTGATCTCAACAGGGCAGTTGGGAGATGGCGACTGTCTATCTACATTTGGAGAAAAGTTGTGGAAGATCACTAAAGGATCAATGGTGATAGCAAAAGGAGACCGGGTAGGTACGTTGTATTTATGTCCTCATAATACTGAACATTCTATCTCTTTAGCTTCCATAGGAACAGATACAACATTGTGGCATCATAGGCTTGGCCACATGAGTGAGAAGGGGATGTAGATTCTCCACTCAAGGAAGTTGCTACTAGATTTGAAGCAGGTAAGTTTGGAATTCTGTGAGAACTTTGTTTATGGAAAACAGAAGAGAGTCATATTTCTCAGGGTTGGGAAACATAAGAAGAATGAAAATTTAGAGCTTGTGCATACAGATGTATGGGGACCATCTCAGGTACAATATCTTGGTGGCTCTCATTATTATGTTACATTTATTGATGATGCAACTAGGAAAACTTGGGTTTATTGCATTAGATAGAAATCTGACGTGTTTTCTACTTTTAAGAAGTGGAAAGCTTTGGTTGAGAATGAGACAGGAAAAAGGTTGAAGTGTCTCAGATCTAATAATGAAGGTGAGTACTGCGGCACGGAGTTTGATAGTTGCTGTTCATACCATGGGATTCGTAGAGAGAAGACAGTCCCAGGAACACCACAAGAAAATGGTGTGTCTGAAAGGATGAACATAATGATAATGGAGTGTGCAAGGTGTATGAGATTGCATGCAGGGTTTCCCTTACAGTTTTGGGCAGATGCTGTAAATACTGCTGTGTATTTAATAAACATAGGGCCTTCTACTGCTTTGGATGGTGGCATTCTAGAGGAGGCATGGACAGGTAAAAAGGTAAACTACTAATTTATGATAACTTTTGGTTGTGAAGCATTTGTCCATATTGATAAAGAAAATAAAACAAAGCTTGAAGCTAAATCCAAGAAATGTACCTTTATTGGATATGGGGTTGATGAATTTGGTTATCATTTATGGGATTATGAAAATAACAAAATCATCAGGAGTAGAGATGTGATATTCAATGAAAAGGTCATGTATAAAGATTAGTTCCAGGGAAAGAAATAGGAAAAAGAAAACACAAAGTACACAATACTTGATTAAATTCAAGAAAATGAAGTTCCAAAGGTGCCAGAAAATCAAGAATAGCAGCAAGTACTTGAAACTCCTGCAACTGCAAGAAGATCTACCAGGTTAAGTAGACTCTCTAAACGATACTCTACTTCAATGTATTATTTATTGATGATTGATTCTGGTGAACCAGAATGTTATGAAGAAGAAATGCAGGTGGAAACTAGAAAGAAGTGGGAGCAAGGGATGAATGAGGAGATGGACTCATTGGTAGGAAACCAAACTTGGGATTTGGTTCAGTTTCCTGCTGGTAAAAGAGCATTGCAGAACATATGGATTTATAGGTTGAAGGAAAAAGAAGGAAGTAAGAAGCGGTACAAGGCCAGACTTGTTGTAAAGGGTTTTTCACAGAAGAAAGGTATATATTTTGATGAAATATTTTCTCCTATTGTTAAGATGACTTCAATTAGGACTATTTTAAGTCTAGTGGCGGTAGAAGATTTGCATCTTGAACAGTTAGATGTAAAAACAACCTTTCTCCATGGGGATTTGGAGAAGAGATATATATGCAGCAACCACAAGGGTATGAGGTCAAAGGGAAGGAGAATTTGGTGTGCAGGTTGAAAAAGAGCTTGTATGGCTTGAAGCAAGCTCCAAAGCAGTGGTATTTAAAATTTGTCAGGTTTATGACAGAACAAGGTTATAGTAGATGTCATTCTGACCACTATGTTTATTTCAAGAAGCTAGATAATGGAACATATATTATCTTGCTATTGTATGTGGATGACATGCTTGTTGCAGGGTCTAACATGCAGGATATAAATGTGCTCAAAAGGAAGTTAGCTAATTCATTTGCAATGAAGGATTTGGGTGCTGCAAAGCAAATCCTTGGTATGAGAATAACAAGAGACAGGAAAAATCACAAATTGACATTGTATCAGGGTGAGTACATACAAAAGGTGTTGGAGAGGTTCAGAATGTAGAATGAAAAACCAGTTAGTACACCTTTGGCCAGCCATTTCAGTCTAAGTAAGGAAATGTGTCCCAAGACACAGAAAGAGACAAAATACATGTCCAAGATCCCCTATCAATAAGCAGTTGGAAGCTTGATGTATGCCATGGTGTGCACAAGACCAGATATTGCACAAGCAGTGGGAGTTGTGAGCAGATATATGAACAATCCAGGTAAAGAACATTGGAAGGTAGTACAGTGGATTCTCAGGTATTTGAGAGGTACTACCACTCAAGCATTATGTTTTGGAGGTTCAGACACTGTTCTACAGGGATATGTTGATGCAAATATGGCAGGTGATAAGGATAGAAGGAGGAGCACCACATGGTATGTGTTTACTATAGGTGGAACAACAGTAAGTTGGATTTCAAAAATGCAGAAGGTTGTTTCACTTTCAACATCGGAAGTAGAGTATGTTGCTGTTACAGAGGCTAGTAAAGAGATGATTTGGTTGCAGAGGTTTATGGAGGAATTGGGTAAGAAGCAGAAGGATAGCAGGTTCTATAGTGACATCCAAAGTTCCATTCATCTTGCAAAGAAGTCAGTATTCCATTCCAGAACTAAACATATACAGCTCAAGTACCATTTTATACGCTCTGTTATGGAAGATGAACTGTTGAAGCTGGAAAAGATACATACTAGCCAGAATCTTGTAGACATGTTTACAAAGGTAGTGACCAGAGAGAAACTGAGTTCCTACTAGGTTTCAGTTGGCCTTCTAGTGTGGAGGTGAAGATGAGAAATTTTCCAAGTCCAAGGTCTAGCAAGTGCAACAACGGTGGAGTTGTTGTGATCAGTCTCCAAGTGGGAGATTGTTGGTTGTGGAGCCTGATATCCAGATTCAAAGATATTATTATTCAGCCGTGTTTGTACCCCAGCTTTATATGATATGTAAAAAGGACTGTACAGTCACCCCAACGGGGGGGGGGGGGGGTTCGGGGGAGAAGCCCCCGAAGGAAATTTTTGGGGTTGTTTTACGGGCCCATGGTTTTGGGCAACCCGTGGTATTTTCCCATTGTATCTCCCTTATATAATAAAGACATTGTAACACGGCTAGGGTTGATGTGTTAGGTTTTATGCATTGTAAAGATCTCTGAGATCAAGAAGAGAGACTGTGAGACAGTGAAGAGGAAGTGCAGCTGCTGTGCTGCAGGTTGTATCCCTTCACTTGGCTAGACGGTATAATAATAAGGAATGGCAACTTCAGTGTGGATGTAGCCCAAGTTGGGTGAACCACGATATATCTGTGTCTCTCTTGTAATGTGTATGCGTGATTATATTTTCATTTCTGTTTATTGTTATTGCTCTACGATCCTGTTTTTCTAACACTAGGTTCGTAAAACATTTGGGAATGGACTCATCCATGGGATGAGCTATACCGAGCATCTGTTTACCCTTCTGAAGCTTGTTAAAAAAGCACATGAGGTACTCATCAGTCATGATGGGGAAAAAGGAAATATTTTGTGTTACACCATAATTCATGAAGTACATAGTCACTCTTGAACATGGCACTCATTTGTATTTGCATTCCATACTTGGGTAATTCGTTTGTCTTTGAGTCATACTGATTTCACGAGTCTTGTCACTCCTTTGGGCCATCCAAATAATGCTTCCACTATCAGTCGCATTGGGGGTCAGTATCATTCTCGCCACGTCAATAATTCCAAGCCCATGTTCAAGAGATGTTCATTGCTCATCATTTGCAGTTAGTACACCTTCCATCATGTCGGTCTACCTTGAGTCAGTCTTGCACATTACTCTACCGTCTGATCCACTCCAAACATCTATTATCGAGTTTCGTGTCATTGATGGGGGATTCATCATGGCCCTCTTTCGACAGATTCATCCTTGTCGACTTCAGCACATCATCCAAGGACTGAATCTAGAAACCATTCGAGTACCTTGGGCCTGCATGCCTCAATGGAAGGTTACCTCGCTTTCAACATGAGTTTACATCATTGAATCTTGATTGAAAGATTTCATCGAGCGTTCGAACTCAACTCATTTGTTCATGCTCGGTGATATGTACTGTGATACCTTGGGGGTCAGAGACATTAATAGTGCTTTCCCTCGCACTTGTTAACGGTATACATCAATGATCGGTAATCAAGTGGTTTCTACCATGTTCGACTCCAAAACATTGTAATCACATGGATAGATTCGTAGCATTGCGGGTTCAACTTGAAGACCCTGGGAATAATCATGTCTTACCCAGGTTGCGATGGAGATTGTTTGAGTCATGTTACATGGATCCACTTTTGTATTGGTTTTGGCTATGTTACCATCTCATTATGGATCTACGATTGTGTTCAGTCGATATTTACTACCACGGATCTGCAATGTATTGGTCAACAACCATGTTGTGAGTCATGTGAGACTAGTATCTCAGAGTCAGTTGTACTGCAGCAACATCTTCCAACCAGCAAGTCCTTGCCATCCATCTTTCAAAGAACTTCACTTGTCTTGTTTTTCTAGCTTCATGATTTGGGGGAATTCTGTTACACCTAAATCTCGTCATCATGAGTCCCATGTTAACTCAGTTCCTCAATCCTTGAAGATCCCTTGATCAAGAAGTCATGTAGAGAAAGTTGATGCCCTTTTTCCACAACCTCTAGTTGGCCGACACATTTTGTCTTTGAGAAAGAAGCGCCCAACTAGGTTCGGCGCATAGTGTATTCTGCCAGACTGCGCCGGTGGTGCCTATTGTCTTTGTGCAGCCTATGTTTCCCCTCTCAGGCGCTGGTTGTCTTCATGCAACTTGCGTCGGGGTTGGTTAATTTGGATAAAGGTGGCTTTGGAGCGATTTATAGAACTTGGATGAGGTGGATATCTATCCCTAACTCCTAGGTGAGTTATCCTATGGTTCCCTAACCTTAAGGGAGGATCCCTTAGTCCTCTCCCCATGATCCTTAACCTACTCTATCCACTTGGTCGTATAAATACAAAGCTCCTCTCCATTCCAAAGGGAGGAAGTCTATAGCACTTACATGCTGGTGGAATTAGCTTAGGTGATCCCTATCCATCTCTTGGGAGGCTTACATTTCCTTTGGAGGCTTTGGCTTGGCTTGTTGGAGGAGGATTGCAGCGTTAAGGCTTGGGTTGTAATCATCTCTTTTTTTTGTATTTCCCTCTATTTATACAGTAATATAAACTCTTGCCATAAATTTTATTGTGTTGATAATGTTTATAGTTTACTTCCTTAACTGTTTACTTAGATCAGTTAGTGTTTAGACATGTTTTACTACTTGTATTGTTTCCACATGTTTTGACAGGTCTTGCAGCTACGGATCTGACGATCGCGAAGCTTGGAGAATTAACGAGGAGAAATATCTACAAATATGAAGGTAAGACGTCTAATTACTTGATATCTAATCTGATCTAGAAAAGTAGCTTTATGTTCTATCTTTATTTGTTCTAGATTCGACTTGAACTAGGGAGATCTGGCTCGCGTCCGCTCGAGTAGATTTTCCAATAACAGTTGGTTAGGAAATCAATCTCATTTGACTTCGAGGTTGTTAATTCCCAAGTAGATTACGAACTACTCCTTGGGCATAGCTACATGTATGCTATGCAAGTGGTTTCCTCCATGGTGATCAAAATTATGATGTTCCCACATGAAGGGAAGATTTTAAATCTTGATCAATTGACCTACTATGATCCCATGGGGTGAACTTGTTCGTATCATGTCTTTCCTATGATTGACAATATATTTTTAAGTCTTTCCATTCCTTTGTTCACAATTTTCATTCTGATCATCTTCCAAGAGGATTCTCTTGTGGGGTCTTTCCAGGACCTACCTACTCCATTTATTGATCCACACCTCTTTTGGAGATATCATATTTGTGTACCATCTCCTCTGATAACTCTACCACCCAAGCTCAACCCTCCCAAGGGAACTAATGGGGGGAACACCTATTCATAAAATCCATTCCTATTTCCTCCTTATGGAATAATGAGTACTCTCGTAATGGATATGATCAAACTTCCAAGTTTGACGTTAGGTATTCATGTTAGTTACCTTACTCCATAAAACCCCCTCCCAAACCATAGGTAATCTTAATCATGTGTAACCTATTGGTACTTCCAATGACGGACCCCTCGGGGTTACGAAGGAAACCACACTGCCACCAAAGCCTCTACCAAAAATAAAGCTAGGGGAAAAGCCAAGAATGTGGTATGAAAATCTACTCTGAATCTAGCCATAAACCCTCCTCCTATTTCCACAACATGATCACCCATGCCTTGCACTGTGTGCAATTTTTTGGGTCAATCCACCAATCAATGTCTGAATTTGCTTGTATTATGCACTCATCTTCCATCTATGGAGGAGACACCAATGATAACACTCTAGTTGTTCACATAACTCTCCCTGATGATATGAAATAGTACAAAAAGACATTGCACACCAACCATAATCATGTGTTGTGTGGAATTTATGACCACTATTCACATCATTGTACTGATCTCCCCAAATTTTGGTCCATTTTGGTTGATTTGCGTCACCTCTCACTTGAGGAACAAGTCACCACTATCCAGGAAGTGCATCCTTCTTCGTCATCGTTTGTTGAACAAACCACCATCTATTATTGTTAGAACATTATTACACCTAAGACCATAGTCTCATGATGTTTAATTAATGTATGTTTGTTCAAGCAAGGTTAATGATGATTATCCAAAGGTTGTTAGGCTAACAATGACCAATTCCACTACCTTGGCACCCATTTTTGGTCAACCAATGATTAAGGATCCCTAATTTATGGCCACCACCATCATATATTGCCACTACTCCAACAGGGCACACCCTTATCCCCTGTTTTGTGGATCTAAGTTTGACTTGAGGTGCCCATGCATTGAATGTGGTCATTTTGCCTCCTCTTTGGCAGTTTTGGCCTATCCTAAGCCACCTCCACTCCATCACTTTCTCCACCACTCATGTGAAACCATAATTAATTTCCTCCCATGCCATCCCAATGTTCATATTAGAGATTCTTGACCGTTTGAGGTGAGTTGGGAGACTATTGGTCAACCTAGGGGGGATTGAGGTCCAATGTAAGCTAGCCACTTGTAGCTCACTCAAATGCCTCCAAAGGCTCACAATTTTCCCAAATGTGATATAATGGTGTTCCCAACTTATTTCTAGGTTGGACTGTAATATAATTACCAACTATTTGCATCATTCGTTGTGTATATTGTGCTTATTTTACACTATTTTCAAGCATACTTAGCCAAATTCTTGATTTGTGAGGAATTATTTAGCTAGTAGATCCTAATGTGATTCGAATTTCACATGGTATTAGAGTTGTTGGAGCTTTTAGTAGAACCAAACTACTTCATAGGTGCACCGAAAGCAGTGGAGCAACCACATAAATCCTTGGGGCCATTTCCTTGAAGACACTAGAGAAATATAGTGGAGTCTACCCAGTGTGATGCGCTCCCGAATGTTCCCTATGCCAATGCAAGGTTCAAATTATCTATTTAGTATTCCCTTCTGATTGATTGAGTGTTTGCATTGCAGGTTTTCAATGTTCTTTGTCACCAAGTGCGCAAGCTACATAATGGAGCAGTCTCATGTCACCTTGCTCACTCCATTCAACTTCTTTGAGTGGAAGGCCAAAATGATAATTCATTTGAGATCGAACGGTCTCTTCAAAGTTACCATGGGGATTGAGAATGATCTGAATTATACAGTAGATAAGTCGAAGTTCTCCAATAGGATGGATGAAGCATTCGACATGCTTTGTCTCAGTATCTCAAGAGACCTCTTGTTTCATGTAGACAGTATCACTACTCCAAATGAAGTATGGCTCAAGATTGAGTCACTATTTGGGAAGAATGATGAGTTGAGGGGCCACCAAATTGAGAATGATTTGATCTCTTTGATCCCAAGCAGCTTCGAGACCATCCAAGACTTCTTCACCAAGTTCAAATCCTTGGTTTTGCAGCCCAAGCAATGTGGCATTGAAAAAAAGGATGAACAAATGGTGTTGTCCCTTCTTTCAAAGTTGGGGCCTGAGTAATATGTGTTTGTTTCAAATTTCCATTCCACCAAGCTCATTGTTAGAAACTGGAAGATGCCATCTTTGGAAGATTTCATGGAGTCTCTTACACAAGAGCAAGACAAGTTGGTCCAAATGGGCACCATCAAAACATCAAAAGGCCAATTTCTTGCATCTGGTGATTTGAAACATGCAAAGGGGAAGCAAAAGTCCAAAGGTTTGAAGTAGCAAGAGAAGAAGAAAGACAAAGAGAGGCCCAAATATTCTAAAGGGGTTTCGAATCTTATCAAGGAGAGAGTGAAGAAGGAGGAGAAATCAAAATGCACTTATTGTCAAAAGTTTTGGAACCCCGAAAGTGCATGAATGAAGAAGACCATCGACATGATGGATCATCTCCTTGAGAAAAACAATATCCCTCTTCTAGAAGGAGCAAAGAAGAAGGAGGGTGGTTCTAAAGACAAGGAGAGATGTCATGCATTGATGGATAGCACTTCTGAATCCTCTTCCTTCATTATTGATTCGAGTGCCTCAAGGCACATGGATTTTGCAATAGAGTATTTCTTTTCTCTCGCACCATACAATGGTCCTTCTATTCTCATGGGAGATGACTTTGAAATCCCAACAAAAGGAATTGGAAAGATCAATCTAGACAATGGGTACTTCAGCAATGTGTTGTATATGCCTAATCTTGCAGCAAATATCCTCTCTTTTTACTGGTTTGGCCAAGAGAGTGATTTTCACTCAAGAAGATGTGCAAATTTCTGAAGTTTCCACTGGCAAAGTGGTTGCAGTTGGTGTTGCAATTCATGAGTCAAGGATGTACAAGTTTTCACACTTTATTCCTTAGTCTTCTCCTAATGCTCTTTTGTCACATGCTAATGAGGTCAGCAGAATTTGGAATGAGACGTTTGGACACCTAAACTACATATATCTTCAATATTTAGGCAAAGAAAACATGTTTGAAGGACTTCCAAGCATCAAATTTTCCAAAGGCACCTGCAAGGGATGCATTGTTGGGAAGCATGCAGAGCGCAAGTTTGAGAAGGGGAAGGCAAGAAGAGCTACTCAACCTCTTGATTTGGTCCATTAAGATGTGATAGGACCTCTTCCCACAACCTCCTATGGAAAATCCAAATATGTCCTAACATTCATTTATGATTTTTCAAGGTAATATTGGGTGTTCTTTCTCAAGTTAAAATTTGAAGTGTTTCATTCTTTCAAAGTTTTCAAAGCTTCGGTTGAGAATTTAAGTGGGAGGAAGATAAATGCCTTAAGGGATGATAATGGAAGATAATATGTCAATAAGGACCTGAAACAACTATGTGAATAATATGGCATTCACATGGAATATTATGTGCCTTACACACCCCAATAGAATGGGGTGGCAGAGTGCAAGAATATTAGAGCATTGCAGGAGATGGATACTTGTATGTTGGAGGCTAATTCTTTGTCTCCTAAACTATGGGATGAAGCCATTAATTGTTATTCATATGTTCACAACAGAGTGCCACACAAATCCTGGGAAGGAAAGACACCATTTGAGGCTTGCATGAGACATAAGCCTGATGTGTCTCGTTTCAGCGTGTTTGGATCAAGAGCATGGGCTAGAACACCTCCAGATAAAATAAAGGCCTTGCAGCCACAAAGCAAGGAGTCCATTATGGTTGGTTATGTAGAATATTACAAGGGATACAATATATTTTATCCCTCATCTCAAAATATTTTCATTGAGAGGAGTGTTCAATTCAAAGAAGATCCCATGCAAGAAGCTGAACAAGAAGAAGGGGAATGCTCAAATCCCCCACTTGTAGAGGATGTAAGTGATGCTTAATTTTCTGATATTTATGATTCTGATATTGAATATGAATATTATGACATGCATGCAGATCATGAACCTCCTACAAGGCCCAAGTGGGATGAGAAAACCATTCAAGCTGCAGGTGAACTTGCAGGAGATCCACAAGAACCTAGGAAAACTAGATCACAGTTTGACAATGCATTTTGTTCTTGTGATTCGAATCTTCCTGGGAGTTGTTTTATTATGGTTGGATTTGATTCAAATTAATATGAAGAAGCATCAAATGACCCAATATGGAAAGCTTCCATGCAAGAAGAGTTGAAGTCTCTTCATGACAATGAAACTTGGGAGTTGGTTCCTCTTCCTCCCAAGAGGAAGTTGGTGCAATGCAAGTGGGTGTATAGGAACAAAATGGATGATGATGGTTCTGAAATGAAGTATAAGGATATATTGGTAGATAAGGTATTATCTCAAGTCCATGGAGTGGAATGCACAGATACATTTGCACCTATGGAAAAGATGGACTCAATCAGGCTAGTTTTGGCCATTAAAACATCTAAGCGATGGGAGGTTCATCATATGGATGTGAAGAGTGATTTTATTCATGGTGATATTCATGAGGATATATATATGCAGAAGCCTGAAGGTTTCATTCAATATCCTTCACTTTTTTGCAGGTTTAAGAAGTCCCTCTATGGCCTCAAGCAAGCTCCTAGAGCTTGGTATGCCAAGATGGACAACTTTATTCTATCTCAAGGTTTTGAAAGATGAAAATATGATCCAAATGTCTATATGAAACATTTTAGTGACTCTATTTATATCATTGTATTGTATGTTGATGACCTCTTGATCACTGGTATTTTTATAGAAGACATAGGCTCAGTTAAAGCTACATTACATAGTGCATTTTCCATGTCTGATCTAGGATTGTTGAAACAATTTCTTGGTTTGGAGATTGATCAATCTAGTGCAGGGATCAAAGTTTCAAAATCAAAATATGCTTCATATCTGCTAAAAAATTTCAAAATTGATTAATTTAAGGATTCTAAGTTTCCATTCCTTCTAGGGGTAAAACTTCATGATTGGGGTTCCTCACCATTGGTGGACAGTTCGCTGCATAGACAACTAGCTGGGAGCTTGTTATATCTCACACACTCTCGACTAGATTTGGATTATGCAGTAGGTTATGTTGATAGATACATGCAAGAGCCTCATGAGATCCATTGGAAGGCTTCCAAAAGGATCTTTCATTATGTGCAAGGTACCAAGCAGTTTGGAATTCATTATGCAACTGGTTCATCACTTGAAATAGTTGGTTTTACTAATTCGGATTGGGCTGGAGATACCACTAATCAGAATTCCACTTCTGGTTATGTATTTATGCTTGCACATGGTCCCATTTGATTGTATAGCAAGAAGCAGCACACTATTTCCTTATCATCAGCTGAGGCCGCGTACAGAGGAGCAGTGAATGCAGCTACACAATGTGTATGGCTGCAAGGTATTCTTAGAGAGTTTGGATTTGCATTTGATTCACCCAAAATCATTTGGTGTGGTAATCAAAGTGAACTAAATATCTCCACTGATCCAGTACAGAGATAGAGGACCAAGCACATAGAGATACACATGCACTAAATCGAGATCTTAGTGCATGGTTAGATTATTGCCTTGCAGTATTGCCCATCTTTTGAGCAAACTGTTGATATATTCACTAAGAGTTTCACAGAGAAGACCTTAACCTACCTTAGATCACTCCTTGGGGTGGGTGATGCATGGTGAATACTGATATATGTTTCAAATTTTTGTTTCATGTCCATTTTTTAGGGGAGGTTTTGTTCCCATGTGGTTTTCCTCCTTACCTTGGTTACATGGACTAATAAAAATCTGTAAGAGGTGACTTGAGCCTTAGTTGCCAAGGTCTCATTTATTTTGGATACATAAGTATAGCTTAAGGGGGGTGATAGAACATTATCACACCTAGGACCATAGTATCATGATGTTTAATTAATGACTGTTTGTTCAAGCAAGGTTAATGATGATTATCCAAAGGTTGTTAGGCTAATAATGACCAATTCCACTACCTTGGCGCCTATTTTTGGTCAACCAGTGATTAAGGAGCCCTAATTTACGGCCAGCACCATCATTTATTACCACTACTCCACCAGGGCACACCCTTATCCCATGTTTTGTGGATATGGGTTTGACTTGAGGCACCCATGCATTGAATGTGGTCATTTTGCCTCCTCTTTGGTAGTTTTGGCCTATCCTATGCCACCTCCACTCCACCACTTTATCCACCACTCCTGTGCAACCATCATTAATGTCCTTCCATGCCATCCCAACATTCCTATTAGATATTTGTGACCATTTGAGGTAAGTTGGGAGACTATTGGTCAACCTAGGGGGGATTGAGGTCCAATGTAAGCTATCCACTTGTATCTCATTCTAATGCCTCCAAAGGCTCACAATTTTTCCCAAATGTAATATAATGGTGTTCCCAACTTATTTATGGGTTGGAATGTAATAGAATTACCATCTATTTGCATCATCTGTTGTGTATATTGTGCTTCTTTACACTGTTTTCATGCATACTTATCCAAATTCTTGATTTGTGAGGAATTTTTTAGCTGGTATATCTTGCTATTATTAGAATTTCACAATTATATATTGTCCTCTAGCAATACTTCCTCGTCACCATCCCATTTTACTACCATGGTAATATCAATAGAGACGAATCCCTTTGATTTATCCATTCGACCCTTTCGAAGCGATGAAAAAATTCTCAAATCCCTTACAGATCCACAAATATATTGGGAGGACATGCAACATTGTGCATATTTCATTCTGGAGGAACCTTCCCCTCTTTTTCTATCTTCGGACTAGTTCTCCATTGAATCGAAAGATTTTATTCTGCATGGAAACATTGATTGGTTCAAAAATATGATACCTGCTCCAGATGCCTTTGAATAAGGGAATATGGCTAAAATCTCTCCCACCATATAGGTGGATATTTTTATTAAACATAGTGTTACTGAGAACATCATTTTAGGTGATTCTTGTAGTCCTAAAGAGATCACCTCCTACAAGGCTCTCTTTTAAGAGTTTTGTGATGTTTTTGCTTGGTCTTATGCCGAAATGCTGGGACTCGACCTTGCCGTTGTTGAACATCATATTGATACATGGCCTAATGTCACACCGATGCACCAAAAGTAGAGACCTATTCAACCTTCGAAATCACCGATTGTTAAATATGATATCAATAAGCTGTTAATTTTCTTTACAACTTATAATCAGATTACTACTTCCAATAAAATTAAACCAGATGCATGCACACAATTAAATTCCTAAATTTGATTTTATGAACAACAATACATAAGCTCATTAAAAATGATAAAATATGCAACGGAAAAAGAAACCAATCACACATAGTAGACAATAATTTTTACCCTGGAAACCCAATTGGGAAAACTAACATTAATGGAGATTTCTTGAAAATCGTGCCAACGAAAAAATGATTTTTTACAGTAGAAATTTCTTAAATCAAAAGGAACCTGTTTCATTGGAAATTGTGCCAAATCTCTTGTCCAAAACCATTATGCAAATAGTCTTCAAAAACAATGCTTTGTGGAGCATGCCTCTTCCCATACATCTGTCCCAGATCTGCTAGTTGTATTGACCGTTGTTGTATGAATTCCTTGGGATTTGTGCAACCTCTCTACTAATGAAAATATGCTGACATCATACCTCATGGATACATTTGGATTCATGGCCTTTCTCTACCCTCTCAACTGAAAGTGTGCCCCCCTCTTCTCTGGAATTCATGCCCTCTTTTCTCTGCTCCTTGTTGCTCAAGAAAAATCACTTCCTCTCAGTCAATATTTGAATCAGTGAATGTGTTGTGTCAAACTCTTACCCCCTGCTTGTATTTTATAATCTTCTGGTGAATTTTAGGGTTCCATGTAAGGTCCCTAACACAAATGGAACACAAATTGTTTCCTTCACTACCTTGTAACTTGGTTACTGACTTCCATTAAACACTTTTCCTACTGATTGTTGTAGCTTATTGTTTGGGTTATATGTTTAGGAATGCATTGTATAGGCAGATATAAGATTGATATTTTGTCATACACCTCATAAACAACTGTTGTACCTTAATGATACCAACATGGACTGATTTAACTACTGCTGTTGTGAGTTTTGGCTAACTGTAGGTGAATTATGATTTGTAATTTCTTCGAACACTTAGGAACAATCTTAATATCACAAGAGTTTAGTTGTTCAGATGGTTGAGTTTTACTTACTTGATTTGATGAGCTGTTTAATATATCTTTTCACACCTTAACCAATACTTAGGACACAACAATAATGTTCACTTGAAAATACATTTATTTATTTGAAAGGAAACCAAGAAGATAGCTACGGGCGTCCTCTTCTCAATCAGATTGTAAGCTACAAGAATATTGGAGTCTGACTGTTTTTTATAATAGCAATGATATTTATTTGGATACAATATTCAGATTTGTGTGTTAATTGTCTTTACTAATCATATAAATCAGACTCATGAATACTAGCAAGGCTGGAGATGAGATGAGAGGTTTGGCCCTTTGCAAGCTAAGTCAATATATTATGTTTCATCCTCAATGTCTGGTACTTTCTCTTGTAGCTACCTATAGATGACCACGATCGGTATTGAATATGATGATGGGTTTGGTCTTGGTTTTCAAGGGTGGAAGAGTTGGTTGTTACACTTCTCTCTTGCCCTGAATAATAAATAGAATAAACTGGGACCAGTGTGGAGAATAGTACGTGACTAAGGCTACACAAAGATCCTGTAGATGGCAGTCATTCTCATTTCAACAGTTAGATTTATATTACCAACCAAAGAAGGATTGAAACCCCAACTCTCTTCTCTGCTAAAACAATAGAGTGCACCCTTCACAACTGGTGACTGATATTCATTCACATATGTGCCCTCTTCCTCAAATGGGTGCACCCTCCCTCTTCAAACTCTGGTAAATTTTTTTTCCCTCTACAATAAATCCTTCCTTTCTCCTCAAGTTCACCCTCACATTGACCATTGAATCTGCTTGCAAACTAAATATAGCTTCTAGATATGAGATGATGAAGTAAACTGAGACTACAACAATGAAACACAGTTGAGAAATCTAGTTGATTCCTCCTCGTTTGATAGCTAGGTTAGATATTTTACACTAACAAAAATATTCACCTCCTCCTAGGGTTTTGTCTAAGAGAAGCTAAGCTCAAGGGATCTCAAATTTCTAAAATGCAAATGAAAAGAAAGGAGAGAATGAGTTCTCCTGTCTTTTTTTATAATTTCACTTCCCCCCTCTTTGTGACCTTTTGAATTCCCTTGACACTTTTTCAATTTTTAATATTATAAAATGAATTTAGTTAGAACATGACCCCTTTTTATCATTTAATTTCATCTTGACCCCCCTATGGGCCCAACTTTACCTTTTTTGCTCACTTTATTATTTAAGTGACTTTTATAAAGTCTCTTTATTAAATTAATTATTAATGTCACTTTATAAAGTGATTTTGGCCTAGGTGACATTAAATAATTAATTCCCTGCCTTATCGACTATAGCCTACATGAACTGGATAGGCTAGTAAGTCACTTCATGGTGGTCATCCAGAAAGGGACATGATGATCCTCCCTTCCCGAGATTGCTTTCCCTAAAGCAATTGTAGATTGGGGTGATTTATAATATATTCGTCTTCCCACGTGGCATCCTCCACTAGCATGTGCCTCTACCTGACCATATATTCCCGGATAATCCTATTCCTCAATATCCTCTCATGAACATCCAATATCTCTTTTGGGTCCAAAATCAAATGTCCCTGCTCATCCAAAGGAGGTAGCTCTGTTGACACTATAACTTGTTGTCCTAATTCCTTCTTAAGGTATGATACATGGAATACATTGTGAATATTTCACCCCTCCGGAAGCTCCAACTCGTAGGCCACCTCTCCAACCATCATGTAAACTCTATAGGGTCCATAGAAGCGAGGCTTTAACTTTTATGCAACCTTTTTGTTCATTGAGGATTGGTGATACGAATGTAGTCTCAGAAATACCAAATCCCCCACCTCGAAACTGCATTATGTTCGGTGCTTATCTGCATATACCTCATGTTGGTTTTGAGCTACCTGTATATTTTCCTTAAGAGATCTAAGTATGTCCCTACTCTCCTGTATCCAATCCTTAGCCTTGGGTTCCCGGATATCCCCAAAATCCATGTCGACAAATGATGGGGAAACATAATTATACAATGATCGGAATGCTGAGATATCAATGGACATGTGATAGGTAGTATTGTAGCAATGTTATCCTAAGTGTAACCACTTGATCCAATCCCTCTATTGTCCCAACACATAGTTCTTAAAGTAACCTTCGAACCATTTATTCAAAATCTTGGTCTACCCATCCTATTCAGGATGGTAACTAGTGTTGGGAGTCAACTCAGTGCCAACTAGTCTAAAAATATCCTGCCAAAAAGCTTTGAGAAATATGCTATCGCTGTCACTAACAATCTTCTTCAGTATCCCATGTAGACGAAATACCTCCCTGAAAAATACCTCTGCCACCTGTGCCACTGTATAATCTCAAGACATCACAAAAATGTTTGCAAATTTATTCATCCAATCCACCACCACATAGATGCAATCACGTCCTTGTACTCGTGGTAACTGGGTGATGAAGTCCATAGAGACACTCTCCCGCTTCTGCTCTAGAATATGCAGTGGTTGCAGAAGCTCTGCTGGATGGATTTGTTTGGTCTTGTACTACTGACATACCATAAATTCCCTCATGTTCCGTAGAATATCATCCTTGATGCCCTTCCAAGAGAACCTGCCCCTAATTTGGCAGTATGTTTTGAAGTACCCCTGGTGTCCTGTTGTAGGTGTATCATGTGTATCCCTCAAGATCTTCTCCTTCAGTTTGGATTGTTACACCAAGTAAGTTATGTCTTTCCAGAAGATGACATCATGTAATGTCCCCATTTTTGGTAGCACCAAGGAGAAACCACTAGGCCATTATATCACTATGGGTCCTAGTGAAGAATAAAATAAAATTAGTTAGGATTAATATTGGTCCATGGTTATTTAATTAAATTAAATTAAGAGAGGTGGTGCATTTCATAAATTGTAAATATTTAATTATTATTTAATAACTACTTGATTAGTTGTACATGCATAGGAGGGCCCATGAGGGTGCATAGGAAGCAAAAAATATGGAAAATATGGAAGGCACCAGGAAATCAAGGAAAAACGGACTAGAGCAGGAAATCAGCCCAAAAGCAGAAAGCAGAACAACAGATCAAAAGCAAAAAATAAATAATTTTCTTGATTTGTGCCACCAAGAAGGATTAGAAATAGTTAAGAAAGCAATAAAGGCATAATTAAAATCTACAAGATCCAAATTTATCTAGTGAGGGAGAAATTGATGAGGCAAGTGGGTCCAAAATACAAAAGCAACTTACCAAAGAATCCTCCGCTCATCACTAATTCGAATTTCCTAGATGGAAAGCTCTAGAAGGAAGGTAGAAAAGCTGGTAGAGGTTAATAAAAGGAGGATGAACACACCCATTCACATTTTTTTCTAGTTTTTGAATTGAATATCGAGAGATCTGTGCCTCTCTGTAGCTTGGGTGATGTGGCCCTAGCTCACATTGGGTGATGTGTACCATTGCATCCAATAAACTAGTTGAAGGATTGTGAGATCTCTTTGTTGGGAATTGAGGAAGAGGATATCCATTCCTCTTCAACAAGTTAATTGCATCAAATTAAGTGAATTTCTAGATATGATCTGCAATCTAGTGAAGCTTGGTCTAGTCATCCCGAAGAAGAAGAAGAAGACAGTGAAGGAGTGCTCTGATACCAAGAGCCTTAGTTAGTCAAGAGCTATCTTCAAAGAGTGCGCACTATGAGAATTCTAGTGATTATGGTGCACCACAGGGTGTTCCAGGATGATCTTCTTTAGTTCATGAACCAACTACAATGGTGAAAAATGCCCCTTCTTGCTCTCCAATTCTCCAATTTTCCGTCTTTTTTGTAAAATCCTTAATATCTTTGGGTTTCTAGCAGTTTGAATGTAATATACCAATGATGGAACCTAAAAATGTGTGCTTTTATCTTGCTATTTTCATTTTATATTTTATCATACCTGTTACTATCCATTATTGCAGAATTAGAGAATTTACTGAGTCATTTGAGTGGTTAGTTAACTAGACTAGCGCATTTAAGGGTCTAATTTGACTAGTTTTCCAGTTTTGAGCATTTAATGAAACCCAGTGTTTCTAATTTATATTTTGAAGGTCCCTGCATATAATTAATCAGTAAATGAACCCATATATGCCCTCAGATAAGAAATTTGGTAGGATTTAGACCCATTTGAATTCATTTGGAAATATCCTCCTTTTCTGTTACACCTAAATCTTGCCACCTTAAGACTCAGTGTAAACATCCCTGAAGTTCCTATGACTAAGAATTTAAACTGAAGAGATACTGACCTATTTTTCAAGCTCGTCGCACGTCATCCTTGTGCAGCATGCGATGACGTAGGTTTTCCTAATGCATCCTGCGACGATGTCAATTAGATGGATAAAAGGGCATCTTTGAGCCATTTCTCGAAGGTGTGTGATGTGGATCTCTATCCCTAACCTGTAGGGGGAGCAGGCATTCGGTTCCCTATCCCTTTGGGAGGATCCCTTAGTACTTTCCCACTATATCTCAACCTACCCTATCCTCTTAGTCCTATATATTTGAAGCTCATTCCCATTCCAAAAGGAGGAAGTCTATAACACTTGCATGCTGGTGAAATTAGCTTAGGAGGTCTCTACTCATCTCTTGGGATACCTATACTTCCTTTGGAGGATTTGGCATTGTCTTGTTGTAGGAGGATTACAACGTTAAGCTTTGGTTGTAATCATATCTCTTTTGTACTTCCCTCTTTTAATACAGTAATATAAACTCTTTCCACCAAATGTTGTTGTATTAATAATGTTTGTGTAGTTTACTTGCTTAACCGTTTACTTAGATCTGTTACTGTTTAGATGCGTTTTATTGCTTGTATTGTTATGTATGTCTTGACATGTCTTGCAGCTGAGATATGACGACCGTGGAGCTTGGAACAACATCAAGGAGAGAGATCTACAAGCTAAAGGTAAGACATCTAATCACTTGATCTTTAACTAGATCTAGGAAAGCAGTTTCATATTCTGTCCCACTTGTTCTAGATTTACATTAAGCTACGAGATCACACCTTAAGTCCGCTTTTGGTAGATTGTCCGATAACAAGTTTGGCGACCATACTGGGCAATATCGTACATTGTTTTGAGTTTTCAGTTTGAAAGTCATTTTCTCTGATTTCTTTGTGAGCCATTTCTTTTGCCTCCTAATCCTTTTTCACCATAAGATCTTCTTGTTGAAGAGATTGTTAGATTTCTCTGAGTCTGTATGTATGATTGTCAAACCTTTTGAATGCTCATTTTTGGAGATCTTTTTTATTTTTGCATTGGGATTTCTCCCGTCGCACCTGGGTAATATATCCAGAGCGATGATCTCTCCTAGGCGCAATTTACTGCTCTGCAACCTGTGCCATCGACGCTCATCTCAGTTTCACATCCCGCGACAACGTCGCAGATCACCTGTTTGCCACCTGCGATGGTTGCTCTGTGCCTGGACACAGACTGCGACGAGCAATCAAGCCTAGGACTTGGGTCTTCCCTTCTCCATTTTTGAGTTTGGTTTGGTTTGTAGACCTTCTCTGCACCGCATCTTCCAGTCAGAGACCTTTGGATTTTGCATTAGTAGTGTCGGGTTTTGTTTGATTTGTTTTGGATTGGTTTTGGGTTCCATTTTGGACGAGTTTGAGACTTGGTAGTGGTGGAAACTTTGGTATCCCCCACCTTCATCCACTTGACCTTGCATTCCCTCCTCTCCTCACCTGATCTAGTCTTTGCATTGGATCCGATCCCATACCTCTTGTGCACATGTCACTTAGCTTTACTTGCATCCGGTTGTTTTTTGAGTATTTTGTGTGTTTTGAGTTCATATGAGTGCTAGTCATTTTATTGAGAATTTCTGAGTGTTTGGAGTGATGCAAATAATATTTCTTCTCAGTTTTCACGCTTAAAAAGATTATTGCTGTCAAGTTATAGTCTTGGCATATCATTGGAAAAATTAAAAGTGCTTCATCTTTACTGTTTTCAAGTGTATTTGGAAATTGTTATAAAAGTTGGTTCATGCATTGGAAATCATTCATAAGTCTTCTGGAAAGTTTGAAAGGAAAGTTAATCATTTTTTGTTTTTTCAGGAATTATGAGCCATTCATTTTCATGAAAAATCCAAGTGAAATCAAGTTTTTGCAAAAGCGATTCCATGCTTGAAAGAATTGTATGCATTTTTGGTTTTTATGCTTTTAAGCCATCATAGTGAAATTTGAAAAGTTAGTGTGCTCTAGATAGAAATTCTCTCTTTTCATCACTTAGTTTCATTTTTGATTCGAAAAGACAAAAAGAAAATGCTTAGATTTGGTTTTGATGCGTGTTGATTTTCATTTTTTGCTTGGAAAAACGAAAAGAGTACTTCCATTGTCAAATTTGGTAGAATTGAGATTTGTTGCATTTTTGTTGTTTTGGTAAAACCAGTTGGAAAAGATTTCTCCCTCCCACATATAGATTTCCTCAAAAGAACAGTACATTTTCTCATGTAGTTAGGGCTTGCATTATGTTTACGTTTATGTACTTGTTGATGTATATGTAACTTCGGAATGTATTTCACCTATGTATTTCATATATATTTATTGTACCCTTATAAGAGATGTGTTATTCCTCTTTAAGGAAGTGTTTTCATGTGTATTGACAATTGTCGCAAGTGTGTGTACTTGCCGATGGGTTATTAGACCACCATGTGTGGGGTCGGTCCTGAAATATATATTATATTGTGGATGTACCTAGCTAGACAAGTCGGCCCCATAGTGTAACTGGAAAAACACGTTAAGTATAAATAGAGATCGGGAGATCTCTATTTGATCACTCGAAAACTCACACTTCTCTCACTCAGAAAGTGGTGCACTAGTGAGGAGGAGGATCATCTTCTAATAGGAGACTATCTCAGTGTATTTTGGTTGTACTTTGGTTGAGCCATTGCTCTCTCTATCTTTGAGGAAGTTGTGGGGTTTTTCACCTTAGGGTTTTCCCCACGGAAACTCTGTGTCTCTTGTCTCTCATGCTTTTGATGCTTGTGATGCTTGTGATGCTTATTATGATTGTTATGCATTGATATACTGTACATGTTATTCTCTCAGTAAAGATCCTAGAGTATTGTGAATTAATGCTCAAAATTTAACATGGTATCAGAGCTAACCTGAGAAGAAGACATTGTGCAGTGACTGAAACTAGGGTTTCTTGTTTATTGGGTTTCTCTCCACATATTTTGGAAAAGCAGTATAGTGGATTGACTCTACTCATCAAGGAGAATCTATCTATCCAATCAGAATTCAATTCTGAGCATTTTCAAATTTGGCCCTAAAAATTAGGGTTTCCTCAAAAATAGGAATTTCTGGAATCTGAAGACATAGCTGGAAGCTCCTTGCAAAAATCGAAGTTTAGAGATTTGGATCGAGATTTTTGGCGGGGTAGATATCCGCGAAACTCAAACCCTAATTTAGGGCTCTCCTTAGTGAATCCTGGAAGACAGAAAGGCAGTTTTGAAGGGTGTAGCTTTGCAAATCTCAATTTCTGAATACACCAGGTTGATCAGCTCATCAATGCACATCTTTCTATCCTTTCAGAAAGTTGAAATTCACATTTTGAATTTTTAGGGTTTTTCCAACAAACCCTAATCTGGGACCAGATCCAGTTTTCAGCAATTCAAGTGGTAAGACCTAAATCTTTTCTATTTCCATTTGAAGTACTCTTTAAGATGTCTCACCACACCAAGCTTGATGATAAGCTTGAAGGGGTTGATAACTTCCGAGCCTGGAAGTATAGGATTGGGTTAATCCTGGAAGAGAATGAGTTGGACTCATACATAAAAGAAGACATCCCTATCCCAGAGGATGAAGAGGCTAAGATATTGCATAAGAAGAACTTGGTCAAGGCAAAGAGAATCATTGCTGATTCTATCAAGGACTATCTCATCCCACATGTGTCATCTCTAAAGACACCCAAAGAAATGTTTGATTCTCTGACCAAGCTATTTGAAGGGAAGAACATAAATCAGAAGATGACCCTGCGGAACCAATTGAAAGGAGTAAAGTTTCAGAATGGAGAAACCATTCAATATTATTTTTCTAGGGCCCCTTAGATTAAGGAATAACTGGAAGCAGTGGATGAAATGGTGGATAATGGTGAAGTTGTCATGACCACTCTAAATGGCCTACCCAGGTCATGGGATTCCTTTATTCAAGGAATTTGTGCAAGAAAGAAGTTGATCTCCTTCAACAGATTGCGGGAAGAATGTTCACAAGAAGAAGCAAGGCTTGTGGCCCGAGAAGAAAAGATGGGAAGTGAATATCAAGCTCTCACAGTACACACCAAGAAAGGAAGGTCAAAGAGAGAGCACCCTCATGCCAAGAAATCTTCACACTATCATCAACATAAAGATAAGAAAGATCTCAGATGCTTCACATGTAATGAGAAGGGTCATTTTGCTTCAAAATGTCCCAAGAACAAAAGGAACAACAACATCAAGAAGAAGAAGGGTAGCAGGAAAAGATATCATGCTCATGCTGTTGAAGATGATGAACCACCCAAGAAGAAGGCTATAACAGAAAGTGACGATGATGACTCATCAAGCGAAGAAGAGTATGTTATAATCTCTTCTCTCACAGGTACTATCTCTCATGGTTGTAATGATTGGCTTATTGACAGTGGGGATTCTAAACACATGATTGGGTTTAAAGAATCTTTCGTAAATCTATATGAACATGAATCACCCCATAAAGTGAAACTTGGGGATGACTATCAATACCCCATCAAAGGAAGTGGTGAAGCCTCCTACAACCTAGATTCTGGAAAATCCTTGAAGATGAAAGACGTTCTTTATGTACCTAGGCTCAAGAAGAATCTACTCTCCATATCTGCATTGGATGAAAAAGGCATGAGGGTTGCATTTGTAGATGGCCAAGTCCTAATGTGGCCAAAGGGTAAGACCATAGATGATGCAGTAGTGATTGGAGAGCAAGAGGGAGGATTGTACAAATTAAAGGGACAACCTGAACATGCTATGAAGAGAAATATTCATCCATAGTCATGGATCACATAGAGGTATGTATAATTTGTTTTTGCAAAGGTTAACTAATGAGTTATGCAGGTCATTGAAGAGAACAAGAACACATTGCTAGACATAACTAGCAAATATGATGACCAGGTATGTTTTGTTATATATATCGTATACTTGTGTATGATTGATAATGATCACTCTTGAAGTTACAAGTTTAAGTAATTTAGGGATTATGCATATTATGTTTCTTAGCTTAATTGATGATATGACTAACCATAAGAGTCATAGGTTTGAGTAATCACGGGTTTAGGTATATTATGTTTATGACTAACCATAAGAATGCTTATTATTTCTGTTTGAAATGATCCTGACTATACATGCTTGAGATTATTGTGTTTTGATAATATTAAGATTATACTAATGAATGTTTGATTATGTATGAGACCTCGAGGATAGCACAATGATGATACTAATAAGCATGCATAGGGATCGAGAATGAATATAAGTTCAAGAACAAGTAATCCAGGAAACAAAGATCAAGAGGGAGCACACTCCAGTGGTTTCTGCAAGGATGCAGATATTCAGAGGGAGTTGACCATCTCTCTACATTCCACATCAGAAAGGTGTAGAAGAAGCTACTTCAGATTAGGACTCCAACAGCTCCTGCAAGGAAGCAAAGACTCAGAGGGAGTCCACCCAACAAACAAACAAAGATAAGTATTTTAATTGTCATTTCTTGCATATTTGTTTGTTTAAATAATATTGTTCAATGATGTATATGCTTATGTTCCTACATTTAGGATGTGTATTATGCATATTAGAATGATTGCATTAATGAACATCTTACTACTAATATGCATTTGATGGGTAAGTAGGCCTATGGCACTGTACAACATTCCATTGCTACTTATCTAGAATGAAACCTCTTTGCTGACATGTTGGGAGATGTGCACACTCTTAACAATGTTCTGCTAGAGATTGGAAGACATCTAGAAAGTTACGGGATATGGATAAATGTTGTATTGAAGCATTGGCTAAAATAATTGCATGACTGTATGACATATTTCTTTATGTGTAAGAATTTGTTCTGAAAACTATGAGATGTTGTCTAATCATGCAATTTAACTTGTTGTGTAGGAAAGATCGTATACCATCACCTACAAAAGAAGGACTACAACATTTGTTCAACAACAAAGTATTGAAGATATTGAAGTTCCCAGGATCTAGGAAGAATGCCATGATCGAGGAGTACCAGTCGGTCATGAAGATGTTTGGGATGCAGTCCCAAGACCTGAAGGGGTTTCTGTAGTGACTTCCAAGAGGATCTACAAGATCAAGCATGCTGCAGGTGGTAGCATAGAGACTTTTTCTTTTGTAGCTAGATACACTTCCATTAGATCAGTACTTGCTCTGGCTGCAGTGATGAAGTGGAAGTTACACCAGATGGATTTCAAGACAGCTTTCTTAAATGGTGTAGTTGAAGAAGAAGTGTATGTGGAGCAGCCACTTAGTTCTGAGACACATGACGTGCAGAACTTGGTATGGTAGGATAGACATCTTTCTATCCAGTTTGGGCTTTACCAAGAGTAAAGCAGATTCCAAACTTTACTACAAGGTTGAGGAAGGCAATCCTGTGATACTACTTTTGTATATGGATGACCTGTTTATTACAGGTGAAGATAGATTGATTGTCGACACGCAGCGGAATCTTGCTGTCGAGTTCGAGATGAAGAACTTGGGGATTATGCACTATTTGTTTTTGGCATGGAGGTGTGGCAGAGTGCAGATGGAATCTTCCTTGGACAAGGGAAGTATGCAGTAGAGATCTTGAAGAGGTTCAGGATGATGGACTGCAAGGATATGGCCACACCTATGGCATCGAATCTGAAGCTTCTTTGTGATGCTTCATCTGAGCTGGTTGATGTCTCTATGTATCATCAGATGATTGGGTCCTTGATGTACCTGACGAACACGAGACCAGATATTTGCTTTGCAGTGAACACATTGAGCCAGTTCCTGACAGATCCCAGAGGTGTTCACCTGGTTGCTGTAAAGCATATTCTGAGCTACCTGAAGGGTACGGTTGATTATGGGCTCAAGTATGATGCGAATCAAAAGTTTAACCTGCAGGGTTATGTTGATTCAGATTGGGCAGGCAGTGCTGTAGATAGGAAGAGAACTTCTGGGTGCTGCTTCAGTATGGGATCAGGTGTGATCTCTTGGTTTAGCAGGAAGCAGTCCTACATAGCACTGAGTACAGCCGAGGCAGAGTATGTTGCAGCCTGTTCGGCTAGTTGTGAGGCAGTATGGCTTCGGAAGCTACTGTCTGAGTTATTTGATCTCCCGTTGGATGCTACTGGTATCTTTTGTGATAACCAAAGTTGTGTGAAGCTGTCTAAGAACCCAGTGTTTCATGACAGGTCGAAACACATAGAGATCAAATATCATTATATCAGGGATATGGTGCAGAGAGGAGTAGTGAAGCTCCTGTATGTTGCGACAGACGAGCAGATTGCAGATGTGCTGACGAAACCACTAGCTAGAGTGAAGTTCGAGTACTTCAGGGAGAAGCTTGGTGTTCTTTGGATTGATGACACTTCGAGGAAGAAGTAATGGACACATTTGCAGAAGCCATTCCAAGCATGTTGGAAGGAGGATCCTTCACATGGCTGTGGATGTAAGCGCTGGATGATGAGCATCAGAACAATGCTCCACTTACTACTCTGTATATGCATCAGGAGGATACTGGATATGATCAGTTGGATCATTTATATGTATATGTATGTACGCATCATGTTGGATGTTGGATATGAATAGTTGGATCATTTATATGTATATGTATGTACGCATCATGTTGGATGTTGGATATGATCGGTTGGATCATTTGTATGTATTTTGTATATGCATCATGTTGGATGCTTGGACCATGTATCTGTATATGTATCAGGTGGATACATTGTATGATCAGGTAGATCATGTATGTTGATATGTATCATGTATGATTAGGTGGATCATGTATTTGTATTTGTATCAGGTGGATACGTTGTATGATCAGGTGGATCATGTATAATGGTATGTATCAGGTAGATACTTGGTATGCATAAGGTAGATGCATTGTATGATCAGGATGATCATGGACGACGAGCTTCAAGATGTTGCTCCAGATGATATGCAAGAGGATGTTGCAGTGATGATGATCAGGATGATCATGTATACATCAGGATGATGTATGGTGAGTATCAGGATGATACTCTATGGACGTGGATTAGGTTGTGCAGATGAGCATATAATTTGGCCCTGGGAGATTTGCAAATAGTCTTTCGAGGTTTTGCCTATGGCATGTAATCTGGCCCTGGGATATCCAGCAAATGCTCTTTCGAGGTTTTTCTTTGGGAGGACATATAATCTGGCCTTAGGAGATCTGCAAATAGTCTTTCAAGGTTTTTCCTATGACATATAATCTAGACCTGGGATGTCTGGCAGATGCTCTTTCGAGGCTTTGTCCTATGGCATATAATCTGTCCCTGGGAGATCTGATAGGTTGGGCTGTGTGCCCGTAATAAGTCCTGGGATGCTCTTGCGAGATTTTTCCATAACCACATATAATCTGTCCCTGGGAGATCCTATAGGTAGAGCTGTGTGCTCGTAACATCCTTGGATTCTCTTGCGAGGTTTTGTGGTGACCACATGTAATCTGTCCCTAGGAGATCCTATAGGTAGAGATGTGTGCTCGTAACAACCTAGGATGCTCTTGCGAGGTTTTGTGGTGAGGTCACATATAATATGGCCCTGGGATATCCTACAGGTCGGAGTTGTGTACCCGTAACATCTTGGGATGCTCTTTCGAGGTTTTGTGACGCACGTAATAAGTCCTAAGATTTCCATAGTATGGTCAGTGAGGATGAAGACCTGCAGGTGGTGGGCCTACATCCAGTATGAAAAAGGACTGGCTCTGTAGAACTTCCTATGACGAGTAGAGTCAGAGATTGGTTAAGATAGCAGCAGCAGTGATGATGATGATGACAATGCATCGATGACGATGATCCCGAGAAGAAGACTTGTCTAGCAGATCTGTGTCGAGAAATACCTTCCTAGTTAAGAGGGAGTGTTGATGTATATGTAACTTCAGAATGTATTTCACCTATGTATTTCATATATATTTATTGTACCCTTATAAGAGATGTGTTATTCCTCTTTAAGGAAGTGTCGTCATGTGTATTGACAAGTGTTGCAAGTGTGTGTACTTGCCGATGGGTTATTAGACCACCATGTGTGGGGTCGGCCCTGAAATATATATTATATTGTGGATGTACCTAGTTAGACAAGTTGGCCCCATAGTGTAACTGGGAAAACAGGTTAAGTATAAATAGAGATCGAGAGATCTCTATTTGATCACTCGAAAACTCACACTTCTCTCACTCAGAAAGTGGCGCAATAGTGAGGAGGAGGATCATATACTACTAGGAGACTATCTCAGTGTATTTTGGTTGTACTTTGGTTGATCCATTGCTCTCTCTATCTCTGAGGAAGTTGTGGGGTTTTTCACCTTAGGGTTTTCCCCATGGAAACTCTGTGTCTCTTGTCTCTCATGCTTTTGATTCTTGTGATGCTTATCATGCTTATTATGATTGTTATGCATTGATATACTGTACATGTTATTCTCTCAGTAAAGATCCTAGAGTATTGTGAATTAATGCTCAAAATTTAACAGTACTCACCTCATGCATTCACCTAACTGTCCAGATACAATTAATAGTAGAACTAGGGTAAAATATTTAGTAACTTGTGTGTTAAGTTAGAGACTTGTTTCGACGTCGTAAAACCTGGTAGCTATTGTTACTTTCCAACACTGTATTCCAGGGGTATTGTATTCTTCCACGTATCAACTGGTATATCGAAGCGCTTTCACGTACCAACCAGTATATCGAAGTCTCTTTCATGTACCTTAGGGTATATCGAAAGGAACTTTACGTACTTGACGTATATCAAAAAGTGTTTCACGTACTTGGTAGTATATAGGAAGGTCTCATGCTGTACAGTTGTGCATTAGACAACACCACTACATATTTGAGCTCCCACGTACCTTGTGTATATCGGGAGACACCATTAGGATTCCTGAAACCACTCTGAGTTATCCATTTGGCCGTCTTGGCAGAGCAATACACCGAGAACTACACTCGGGGAGATTACTACGCACATGCCATCCAGGTGGTTGGGTATTCAGGAAAGGGTATGGTCCCAATCCTCCTTGTCACGTTTTACTGTTGGACCCTGCATTATATGGCGAGTTGCGAAGCCTTGAAAATCCTGTGAGGTTCCAGACTTTTGAATCCACTCCTATCACATAAGTTTGCTTGCAACCTTAGTTTTGTGTATCTTTTTCTAGACTGCTTTTCTTTTGTTTAGAATACCCTTAGGAGAAACTTTGGTTCGGTCACTCTGGCTAACTTTCCTTGGAGAAGGTCCCGCAGAATTTTGAAATTACCACCTGAATATCCCCTTAATCAGAAGGTCATTTCGAGGGTAAGAATGGACCCACACGTCACGGTTGTGTCCCCTGAAGTGGAAAACCCTAATTTGAACATTAGAACATGCTTGTTCCCTCCAATTTCTCTAGACTCACCCACCTCCAACCCCTCATGGGGTGAAGATGTGGGAACCTCCACTTCACAAGACGTAAATCTCCCTCCTGTTTTACTGGGAGAGATTGGATATGTGGAATGGTTAAATCCCTCCTAGGAGACTGGTTCTATACCTCAAACAACTCAAATTGTTGAAGGGAAACAGTCCAACACTCCTCTCACTACTACGAGAATGTTACTCACTCCTCCCCCACCCCAAAAATCACAGGGAGGATACTCTTTACCCCATAATTTTCTTACAAGTAATGTTACTCATGTAGTAGGTAATCAACAACCCATGTTGGGTCAACCTTTGATTAGTGGTCAGCACGTTGCTGCTGGGGGGAAACCCCCGTCTCCAAACCATAATACAGGAGTAGGAGTTCCCATTGGTCCTTCCGTTGGAGCTTCCCTACCTGCTGGAGCATCCACCATGGGATTATCTCATGTTGGGGGACCATCCCATTCAAACCAACTACCTGCTGGATGGATTTGTTTGGTCTTGTACTACTGACATACCATAAATTCCCTCATGTTCCATAGCATATCATCCTTGATGCCCTTCCAAGAGAACCTGCCCCTAATTTGGCAGTATGTTTTGAAGTACCCCTGGTGTCCTGTTGTAGGTGTATCATGTGTATCCCTCAAGATCTTCTCCTTCAGTTTGGATTGTTACACCAAGTAAGTTATGTCTTTCCAGAAGATGACATCATGTAATGTCCCCATTTTTGGTAGCACCAAGGAGAAACCACTAGGCCATTATATCACTATGGGTCCTAGTGAAGAATAAAATAAAATTAGTTAGGATTAATATTGGTCCTAGTGAAGAATAACCCCTAAAACCTAAACCATCCACCAACCATCCCTCAAGTACCACCACCCACGTTTGGTCCACCTCCCCCTTCCTCTGGAGGCGGCGGTCCCCCATTCAATTTTGGAGGAGGAGGACCTCTACCTTTTGGTGGAGGCCCACCTCATTTTGGAAATAATGGCCCACCCCCCTCCGATGGCGGAGGCGAAGGCCCTACCCCTCCCGACGGAGGCGGAGGGCCACCTCCTCTCGGTGGAGGAGGACCCCCACCTTATGGTGGAGGACCACCTTATTTCGGCGGTGGCGGTGGAGGAACCTACTCTTATGGTGGTGGAGGCGGCGGCGGCCCCCACCCCTCCAACGGAGGAGGTGGTGCACCACCCCCTCCAGGCGGAGGAAGTGGAGGACCACCTTATTTTGTTGGTGGCATTGGACCTCCACCCCATCCCAGCGGTGGCGGTGGACCCCCACCCCCTCCGGTGGTGGCAGTGGACCCCCACCTCCTCCTGATGGTGCGACGGATCTCCACCCCCTCGACGGCGGTGGTGGAAGACCCCCACCCTATGGTAATGGACCACCTTATTATGGTGGAAGAGCTACATATGGTCCGGGTGGCATACCCCCTTACAGCCAGTTTCCTCTAGGAACACCCTACAATTAGTCGATACAAGGTCCCACTAGTCCATACATGCCTTATCAGTACTATCAGTACTCGCATCTACATCAACAACTGCCCTTTTTAGCTACCTTTGTAGCCAGGGTTTTCACCCTAGCTTGTGCAAATGAGCACCTACTAAGGAGAAGGGACTCCTTAGTAGCAGTTCAGAAAATACAGTAAATAAAAGACAGTACAGTAAAACATTAAACTACTCTAAGCATGTACATAAACAGAAAAGACGAGATAATAAAAATGGTTTTTGTATTGATTATACCTCCAATGTGAAGGTTGATGAAGCCTTTGCAGCAGTCCAGGAGGGTTGCTTCCAAGCTCCAATGTTGTTCCTTCCTCTTTCTCCAAAGGGTTTTGGAAATGGGCCAAAGGGGCACTCAAATGTGAAAGTAGCTCAAGGGCGAGCTAGGGTTTCAGGAATGATTTTGGCAGAGTAAGGGTGTGGTTGACTGTGGATATGAAATGAGGGGCCTCCATCACCTATTTATAGGTTTTTTAGTGGTGGAGTGTTGGCCCATGGTTTTGGGCACCATATGGTTTAGGTCAGCTGTATAGGGTTTTTGCTTCCTTTTTCCCTCTTTTTCCTCTTTTTTGTATTTTTTATTCCCTTTTTAGAGGGTTTTTGCTATTTTGGATTATTTTTGGGGGAAAAGGGGGTTTTTTGGCCTTTTGGAGGCTTTTTAATGGGTTTTTGGCCTTTTGGAGGCTTTTTAATGGGATTTTGGCCTTTTGGAGGCTTTTTAATGGTATTTTAAGGTTTTGGAGGAAAATATGGTAGGAAATATGGACAAATGAGTCATGCAATGGGGTAGATGAGGTAGTGAGCACTTTTTGGGTGTTAACAGATTGCCCCCTGATGTGTGAGGGCAGGAGCTCATCGTATGGCCGATAGACATCATAAGTCTTTTATGGTTTTCCTGGGGTGTGGAGAGGAGAAGGAACGAACTAGAGCCTGGAACAACGGTCCCAAACAAACTGCAAAAACTGAAAGTACATGACCTCAATAATGAATGAGGAATAATCTGAACATATGGACGAGGCGGGCATACCCATGCTCGTGTCAAGAGATAGAACAATAATAAGGGGGTTCGAAAAATGGGGACCTGAAATATACATGGCCTCAAATAATGAACGAGGAAGAATCTCAACATATGGACTAGGCGGGCATACCCATGCTCGTATCAAGATACATAAAAAATAACTGTGAGGCCCAAAAAAGGGGGACCTGTAAGATACATAGAGAACCACTGTGTACATCATAAGGGTCCAGAGGGGACACAAATCTGGGATATACTGCTGGGCTGACCATGTCTGAGATGAAGAACTAATACATTGGAATAACAACAGTGCTGCTGAGTGTGGTACCAGAGGAACTGATGAGCTGCTGGATCATAGTGACGGGGAGTCATAGCCTCAATGGTACACTGAACTGGAACTGAATTGGGTACTCAAGGAAGCATATAACTGGAATCGCTTCTGAATATAATCACCAACGCAACCAGGACATCCCCGGGAACATATAAATGGGCATTCTGAAATGACTCACCAATGTGCTAGAGTCGGGGGAAATCTGAGGTCTTCGACCAATAACTGAAGGGATATATACCCTGCGCGATTCTCAGCGATGCGATCAAGGTGTTGAAGTCAAACATGTGAGAAACAACCACTCGGAGAGGCAATGACGACTCCACTCAAAATGGTTTGTAGGAACTCACCACAGATGGTGATGGGTCCAAGACGCAGGGACCTCTGGGTCTATCCTCTGGAATAGAGGGGCTGTCGTCGACAGAGGGAGACCTGCAACTAGCAAGGCAATGATGTTTCCTTGATAGGAGCGCGAGGTGGAGAACCAAAGTGTGAGAGTACTGATGGTAGGACTGTCATACTGTGGGGGATAGGGAATAACTGGGCAAGTAGAGTGGGTGGACTCAAACTTCCTTTGTTCAGAGTATGATGACGGTGATGATTGGGCAGCATATGAAACTGACTGGTGGGAAAGGGATCATAGCTATAATGGATCAAGAATAGTGACTGGGGTGAGTGATACTCAAGTTGGTGTAAAATGGCAGGAGACTGCAGAATACTCTGAACAAAGGCGACCTGATTGGGGGTGCTGCTGAGATGATCGATCACGGTGCCGAGAGGCACGGGGGGAAATTCTTCATGGGTTTAAGGAACTAGAAGAAGCGTGTTCCAAATGGTACTGTCGTGTGGATTTATACAATCCCAAGACAGTTCATGCTTGTGATTGCTTTCATTTTTTAGGAGTCTGAAAGTGATAAGAAGACTCTGAAATAATGGAATGGTACTGTCGGGTGGATTTGTACAAGCCCAGGATAGTTCATGCTAGTGGTTGCTTTCAATTTTAGAGAGTCTGAAAGCGATAAGAAGACTCCATGGGGTTGTTTTTTCGTGTGTTAGTCTCCAAGGCCTGAAGAAGCATAAAAGAATGCAATGAAGAACTCTTCTAGCCGGTGTGACTAGAGTATTCCTTTTTCGTAATTAGTCTACCAGGTCCAGAAAGGTTTAAACTTATACCAGATAGACTCCCTTTCAGGTACTTTAACAAGCATGAAAGGAAGCAAGATTGCTCAACGATCTTTTCATTGTTTTAGGAGTCAGAAAAGAGCTTAACAGAAACTCCCTAAGTGCCTTTTTCGTAAAGGACTTGTTCAGCCCGAAAAGGGATAAAATTATACCGAACAAAAGGAATGGCCAGGCAAGGAGGAAGTGCTCAATCAAGGAACATTGATGATGACCAAGAACGAGGGAGGGGGGGAACACTGGTGGGCCTCCTTGCGGGATAATGAATGGTGGCCAAAGGGGCACTCAAATGTGAAAGTAGCTCAAGGGTGAGCTAGGGTTTCATGATCGATTTTGGCAGAGAAAGGGTGTGGTTGACTGTGGATATGAAATGAGGGGCCTCCATCATCTATTTATAGGTTTTTTAGTGGTGGAGTGCTGGCCCATGATTTTGGGCACCATATGGTTTAGGTCAGCTGTATAGGGTTTTTGCTTCCTTTTTCCCTCTTTTTCCTCTTTTTTATATTTTTTATTCCCTTTTTAGAGGGTTTTTGCTATTTTGGAGGAATTTTGGATTATTTTTGGGGGAAAAAGGGGTTTTTTTGGCCTCTTGGAGGATTTTTAATGGGTTTTTGGCCTTTTGGAGGCTTTTTAATGGGATTTTGGCCTTTTGGAGGCTTTTTAATGGGATTTTGGCCTTTTGGAGACCATAAAAACTTGGCTCTACTATCCATATTGTCTGACTTGGATTTCATCACCTTGCAGAGGATATGTCTAGTTGAGTCAGAATACTATTTAGCTAGGTGTTTGCATGCTCCCTTACCTCCTTTTGGTCTAGCGAGTCCACCATTTTTATTTATTTTCTAGGAAACCTGCTGCTTGTTGGTATTCTGACAATTTCTGTTGATACTCCACTTATTGTAGCACAACTGTTACAGTAAGTGTTTTGAGTTGGTTGTTGGCCTGAGTGCCATATTTTTTGAGCTCTCCTTCTGTACACTCGGTTGCATTTGGGTTTTTGAGCTGTTTTTCACTCAATACAACCCCCAGATACTTGACACCATCTGTCACCATTGAGTCGCCGAGACATTCTCGACGCCTCCGGGGCGAGCCCCCACAGCACGGTTCACTTGACATCACCTGCCATAGACGTAGATCTTCATCACTTGATACCACTCATCATAGATCTCGAGCTTTGTCACTTGACTCCACTCGTCAACGATGTAGAACTCCGTCACCCGATCTAGACGCCCCTTATTTTACCTCTGATTCTAAGACAGAGTCCGAGAACCCCACTTACACTGCACCAACTAGCCCCATGGCTGGAATGACTTCCACCCCTTTCTTTGTAGGGACCATTGGTGGAGCATCCACCACCACACCAGCTACCACACCTGATTTGGGTATGCCCTCGATGGGGCCCACATCTACCATTCTGATCACTGTACCCATTCCAATAGCTGGCATACCTATCTCCACTCCATCAGTGACTCACACTACCCTTGGCGGTGCAGGACCGTTCCATACCACTTTCGTTCCTCCACTTGGGGGAAGCATCCCAAACCCTGCCCCTCCACTTGGGGGCATTGGCCCCAACATGGTCACATCCACTAGTATGTCACATCCTTCTACTAGTTTTCCATTCATGGTTAGTCTCAACCTTCCTGACCTAGCTAGACTGAATAACGATCCCATCAGACATGAGCTTGCGTGGCCTCACATGCCCACCAAGCTCCCCTCCGAAATCCCTAAGTTTGAGGCAAAGGCAGGTGAACACCCCCAGAACCATATTATGTCCTTCCATTTATGGCGTTCCTCCAACTCCATAGTGGACGACTCTGTCTGCCTCCGTCTGTTACAGCGCACCCTCACTGGCTCTGCAGCTAAGTGGTACATCGAGCAACCCCATGGGACCCATGCCACTTTTACTTCCCTTGCCTCGACTTTCCTGCAGTTCTTTCAGTTACCTGTCCGCTACGATGTGGGAGTTGAGATCCTACTATCTTGCAGACAGAACATGGCTACCCACATCACTGACCACATTCATGAGTGGCGTCGACGCCGTAGCCTCTGCAAAATCAAGTTAGATGACCGTATCTTCTTAGATTGGTTTCTAAAATCCCTCCTTCCTGTCATTGCCAAGGATGTGGCATTCGAACAACCCCAGTCTGAAGAAGAGGCCATCCTCAAAGCCCAACAATTTGACCTCATTTACGCACAGTCGGGGTATCTGTATTCCATCATACCTAACGCCCATCGCGGTGATTCCTCCCGACAAGATGTGTCGGGGGCATCCCATGTCGCAGATGGCATCATTGGCCGTATTGCCTCGCATCCCCAACCCTTTTCCATAGCACGTCCTAGCCATGGCCTCGACCTTTCGCGGGCTACATCACAATCCGGAGCAACCAATTCGTATGCTCCCATGGCACACCACCATCATTCCCACGGACCCTCATGTCCACCTCAGTGCTTTGGCCATGCCGCCCCCGCTTATGCACCAGTCACACGTCAGCCATATTACCACCCACAGGATGCACCAGCTCTTGTGTCCTCTCAAGCCCAACCTGCTTATTACCCGCCACAGGAAGCCCCTGCGGCAAACCCACAACCCATTCCGTAGACATATCGACAACCCCCACAAGGTTCAGCACTTGCGTCGCCTCCACCTACTTATTATCCATCGCAGCCTGCTCCCGCACCTGCACAACCCCATAACCCACCTGCTGCCCAAGGGAAAGTGTACGCCCAACAGAATCCGCAGCAGAACCAAAATAACCAGCGCCAACAAGGCCAGCAAAACCATGGAAAAGGCCGTAACCGTGGGAACAACCCCCCTCCAGACCTAGGCGGTCAACCTCCCAATCCCCCAAACAACAATAACGCGGCCACCTACTAAGGAGAAGGGACTCCTTAGTAGCAGTTCAGAAAATACAATAAATAAAAGACAGTACAGTAAAACATTAAACTACTCTAAGTATGTGCATAAACAGAAAAGACGAGATAATAAAAATGGTTTTTGTATTGATTATACCTTCAATGTGAAGGTTGATGAAGCCTTTGCAGCAGTCCAGGAGGGTTGCTTCCAAGCTCCAATGTTGTTCCTTCCTCTTTCTCCAAAGGGTTTTGGAAATGGGTCAAAGGGGCACTCAAATGTGAAAGTAGCTCAAGGGTGAGCTAGGGTTTTAGGAGTGATTTTGGCAGAGTAAGGATGTGGTTGACTATGGATATGAAATGAGGGGCCTCCATCACCTATTTATAGGTTTTTTAGTGGTGGAGTGCTGGCCCATGGTTTTGGGCACCATATGGTTTAGGTCAGCTGTATAGGGTTTTTGCTTCCTTTTTCCCTCTTTTTCCTCTTTTTTGTATTTTTTATTCCCTTTTTAGAGGGTTTTTGCTATTTTGGAGGAATTTTGGATTATTTTTTGGGGGAAAAAGGGGTTTTTGGCCTTTTGGAGGCTTTTTAATGGGATTTTAAGGTTTTGGAGGCAAATATGGACAAATGAGTCATGCAATGGGGTAGATGAGGTAGTGAGCACTTTTTGGGTGTTAACACCTTGGACCTACCCGACCTATCTCGCCTGACGAATGACCCCATCTTCCACGAACATAATTGGTCACCGATTCCGGTCAAGTTACCATCAGATATTCCCAAATTTGATGGCAAACCTGGTGAAGATCCAAAAAATCATATGATGACATACCACTTATGGTGTTCATCCAACTCCTTGACGGACGACTCGATCCGTCTTAGGTTATTCCAATGGACTCTCACCAGCCCAGCTGCCAAGTGGTTTATTGAATTACCACCGAACTCTTTTCCAGATTTCCGCTCTCTTGCTATGTCATTTTTGACCCATTTCCAGTTTCCCATTCGCTATGATACTGGTATAGACTTATTGACCTTGCTTCGTCAGAATACCGCAACTCATATTTCAGACCATATCCATGAGTGGCGGTGAAGGAGACGCCTCATTAAGGCTCATATTCCCGACCAACTCTTAGCTGACTGGTTCACAAAGTCTCTCTTACCTGTTGTAGCTCAAGACGTGGCCATGGAAAGGGCCGTCACAGAGGAACATGCTATTTCCCATGCCCATTACTTAGAATTGGTCTATGCTCAATCCAACACGTTATATGAAATTGTTCCTAATGCACCACACCCTACATATGAACCGATAAAACCACCCAAGGGAGCCTAAGCTGATGGCATCATTGGTTCCCTTACCATCCAACCTCCTACTCAAACTAGGGACCTTTGAACCCCCAAGGTTCTTCCCCATCCCCACCACAGGCTGGAAACAACACCACCAAATCACCCACTCCTGCCTCCACAGAAGAAGTGAATTCTGTTCAATCAGCTTCACCTCAGAAAAATGGTGGTAAGAAGAAGAACAAAGGTAAACCTAAGAAACCTTCTAAACCGCAGGAGAATAAAAGCACCCCTGAAGACACCAAACAAAACAGGAAGTTGAAGTATCCTTGTTTGCTGTGCGGTGCTGACCATTTCTCTAAGGAATGTCCTCACCAAGACAAAGTACAAAAGTTTCTCAAGGGAAACACTACTCCCACAGTTCTCAATAATCCTTTCCCTACTCAAGATCAATAGCTGATTGCTCAAACCTCTCCTTCACATGGAGAGGTATCCTCTACCGCACATGTTCTCATGATGCGTGAGACGGTCAACTTGAATACCCGATCGTGTTCATATGACTCAGTCCCGTCGAAGGAACCCATTGGAAGTAATACTGAAAAATATTCCACTTCTATGCTTGATGTCACCATCCCAAAGGCCTCTCTCACTATTGAGAAGCCTTCTTTAGAGTCAGTTTTGCGTCCTCCCAAGAGCACGATTCGGAAAGAAATTTTCAATCCCAATGCTCGGGCAGCTCAGAATTACAATATTGTAGAGGATTTGGCGCAAGCTCCTTGTGCCATGTCAACGCTAGAGGTTTTGCAGAATTGTACCATTCAACGCAAGACTCTCCTTGCTGCTATCGGTGCAGTCGACCTGGATTCCTTGAATACAATCATGTTTCAACTGGAGTACTTTAAGCCGAGGCTTTCCCACCAACTTGCATTTCAAGTTGCTACCAACGTTGCTGGGAAGACAATCCATCGTACTGTACTAGACGAAAGGGATTCTACCTCGTTCATGTCGCTGTCATGTTGGAGAGCCATTGGTTCTCCCAAACTGAACCGTTCTCCCACCACCTTGAAAGCATTCGGCGGTTGTGGCTTTCAACCCCATGGGATATTACAAGCCTTAGCAGTCGAGTTGGGGGGTAAGACCGCAACCATTAACATGAAAGTAGTTGCAACCCCTTTATATTATAATCTCTTACATGGTCGTAATTGGTTTTACACCATGACTGCGGTCGCCTCATCTATCTTCCGCATAGTGCAATTCCCCCACCAGGGCCGGATTGTCACCGTCGACCAACTAGACTTCTGCACACCGAACACCGTTACTCATTCCAACGATAATGTCCCCTTGCTTGGACAATCTTTGAAACTGTATGAGAGCGTGGGGGTCGGCCTCAGAAAAGACTCATCTCTTATGGGTGTCTTTCCAACCTCGGATCCCCCTAATCATGTTGTCATGGTGAACATGATCTCCTCTGAGATTTCATCTTTTTCCAACTCCAACGATCAATAGCTTGTACTTGATGAAGACATTATGCACTTGATTGGAGACTCTATGCCTCTTTCACCCACTGAACTTATTTACGAGGCTATTCATTTAGCACCCGAGGACCACTTGTCTGTGGCCTCCACGTCCCGTTCTCTACAGCGAACGTCATCTTCACCCGATCCTCTGCTCTGAACTTTTCATTTCAATGAGTCCATTATGGAAATTATGAGTGAAGATGACCCTCCGTGGGAAGACCTCCACCATCATTCGTCTTTCCTCCCTCCTTTGGATACTGTGGAGAACAACATTTCCACCATTTTCACACTGGATGTCTACCCTTTCCCCCAATCCCTGATACTCACATGTCATACGGACACTGAGGGAAACCTGATGAACATTGAACCTACCATTTCGATTGACTTTTCGGTTACTCCTAGTGTAGTGGAACACATTCGTTTAGGCCAGAAGTGTTCCCCTGAAGAAATTACTACTTTCACAGCCTTATTCAAGCAATTTTGAGATGTGTTTGCTTGGACCTACGAGGAGATGCCCGAGATAGACCCCGCTATTGTTTCACATGCAATTAAAACCTATCCCATTGTCAAACCAGTACGCCAAAAGTTGCCACCGGTACACCCTCGAAAGACTGCGGCAATCAAGGCAGAAATTGAGAATCTCTTGAAGGTTGGCTTTATATACCCTATTCCATTAACAGAATGGGTCTCAAATGTCGTCCCCGTGGCTAAGAAGCAGGGTACCATTCGTGTCTGCGTCGATTATCGAGATCTCAACAAGGCTTGTCCTAAGGAAAATTACCCGACTCCCTTTATCAATCAGATCATCGACAATTGTGCTGGAAGTGTCATCTTCTCTTTTATGGATGGCTTTTTCGGTTACAACCAGATTGAGATCCACCTCATCGACCAACACAAGACTGCATTCATCTTCCCTTGGGGAACATTTGCATATTGTAAAATTCCTTTTGGTCTTAAAAATGTTGGTGCCACATTCCAGTGGGCCATGTCGTACGCCTTAAATGATGTGAAGGACTTTGTGGAACCCTACTTGGACGATCTCCTTGCCCATTCGCGACAGCGCGAATTCCACATAGATCATCTGACGGTCGTATTCCTCAGATGCAGGCGGTATAACATCCACCTGAACCCTCACAAGTGTATTTTCTGCGTTGAGTCTAAACGCCTATTAGGTTTTATCATCTCGCAATATGGGATCCACATTGATCCCTTGAAGGTGGAAGCCATTGTCGCTCTCCCACCTCCCACTAACATTACGGAACTTCAAAGTTTGCAAGGGAAGGAAACTTATTTGAGGCATTTTGTCTGTAATTTCGCCCAGAAGACACAGGGTTATATGAGACTACTCAAGAAGGAAGTTCTGTTCATATGGGACGATCAAGTGCAACAATCCTTCGATAGTATTAAACATGCTATTACCCATGCCCCTGTGCTCCAGCCACCCAATTACTACCGAGATTATATTCTTTATATTGCGGTTTCTGCCACCACGATCGCCATGGTCTTGGTACAGGAGGACCACAATGCACAGGAACATGTGATATATTACTTAAGTAAGGGTATTATTGACACTGAAACTCATTACTCACATGTTGAGAAGCTCGCTCTCGCGGCATTTATTGTCGTCCAAAAGTTCCAACATTACATATGCTCCACACCACCACCATTATCGCTGACTCGAATCCCATGTACCACGTTTTGACACGTCAAGTACCTTGGGGAAATTATTCACGTTGGATTGTGATACTGGAGGAGTTTGATCTCCTATTCGAGAAGGCTAAGTTTAAGAAGTCTTTGGTGTTTGCCAAGCTCATCTATGACCTTCCTCGTGCTGATGTCGGATCTGAGCCCAATGATTCTCTTCCAGATGAGTCATTGCTTCTTATTAGCACGTCTGACCTATGGTATGGATATATTACCTTATATCTTCAAACCCAACATTTCAACCCCCAACTATCTCATGACGATCGTCGTCGAATACACCACCACGGAAAGTATTACCTGATCGTCAGTGATACCTTGTACCGTCGTGGTATTGATTCTATTCTTCGATGTTGTCAGACACATGAGGAGGCTGAACACGTATTGAATGACTGTCACGTTGGGGCTTGTGGCGGTCATCTCTCTGCGATGGCTACAGCCCAGAAGATACTACGCATGGGATATTATTGGCCATCTATATTTAAAGATTGTATCGAGGCCTTCAAAAAATGTCCCCCATGCTAGCATTTTCAAATGAAAAAGCGCACCCATCCAGCCCCGTTACACCCAGTTATTGCCGTTGGCCCCTTTGCAAAATGGGGCATTGACTTCATGCACTGTAAGCCTACCTCGATCGGGGGGCATGGTTATGTCATAGTAGCCGTGGATTTCTTTACAAAGTGGGCCGAGGCTATACCTACTTACATTGACGACGACAAAACCGTCACACTCTTCATGTTTAATCATATTATCTCACAGTTCGGAGTTCCGCAATCCATAGTCACTGACCATGGATCTCACTTTTAGAACCATATGGTCGATGAGCTGAGCGCCAGACTGGGTTTTCATCATGAAAACTCAACACCTTACTACCCACAGTCCAATGGACAAGTAGAATCCATTAACAAGGTCTTGAAAACCATGATTCAATGCATGGTGGGTACGTACAAGTCTAACTGGAATAATATGCTCTTTTCCGCACTATGGGCTTGTCGAACATCCGTCAAGACTGCCACCAGATTTACACTATTCCAATTAGTTTATGGATTGGAGGAAGTCCTACCTATAGAGTGCGAGATTCCATCCCTCAAATTCGTAGTTGAAATTATTCCAAACACCACTACCGAGGAAGAGGGATTCCTTTACCTACCAAAACTCAATGAGACTCGCCGAGATGCTTCTCTTTCCAACGAGGCACATACGAAGCACATCAAAGTGCAGTATGGAAATTTGGTAGAACCCCGCATCTATAACGAGGGTGATTTCGTCCTTACATACGACCAAAGGTGCGATAAGATGGAGGTAGGTAAGTTCGAGTCCATGTGGCACATACCGTACATAGTGAAACGTGTTTTGGAGAAGGGAGCCTACGATGGAATATCTTTGGGCGAGCCCTGCAATGGGCTCTTCCTGAAGAGGTACTATGCCTGATCTTTTCATGCATAGACATCTTGTTTACATTGTACATGGTGTGTGTGTTTTGTGTGGTGTGACGCTTTTGTTTTAGTGCGTCTAGATCTTGCTTCCCGTTTCTTATACCATGTTTTGTATGCATGTGCATATGGTAACTTGCTACGGATTCACGGATGGCGCCAGCTGACATACCCGTAACCTTTCTTCAGCAGCCAAGGTACTCTATTCTCCCACCGATGAGCTCATTATGTCAAAAGGAATTTGTCTAGGTTTCGCAACCAACAATGCCGTAGAATATCAGGAAGTCATTGGAACCCAAAACGACGCTCTTTCCTTGGGTATGAACCACATTGTCATCCACTTGGAATCACAATTGGCGGTTTCTCACCTTAACCGGATTTATGCTATCCGTGACCCTACTCTACTCCGTCTCTTCAGACGAGTCCGTCTCCTGGAAAGGTCCTTTGAATCTATTCAATACCTGCACATTCCAGGATCCATGAATGCAGTTGCTGACTCGATGGCCAACTTCATTCTAGATTGGTACATCGCACACGCATAACATATTCATAAAACTATATAAAAGCATACGTAACATGTAAATAATCCATTTTATAAGAAAACATGTAAACAAGATCACATTAATCATCCATAGAACACGTAATGTATAAATCCGCCGAAAATGTCTTTATATATATATAAATCTGTACAAAAGTACAAAATGATGGTGTTGATACAAAAATCTGAAGCATGCTAGCTTTCAATAGGTCTCTACAAAATCCGAAGCTCATAAGCTTTTAGTATACATAAGCATAACATGAGCCTAAGCCTCAGGTCACTTAGCCCTAGGTCTCAAAGCTCCCAGCTGCTTCCCATGAAAGAAGACTACGACCCTCGCCACTTTGGCTAGCAGCGTGCCAAAACGAGTAGACACCCAGACGATGTACTTCTGGTAGACTCGAGGCAGATCACGAACAAACGACTCTGGGATATCCAAGGTCAGCCTCTAGAGGTTCTCATAAACCTCCTCCACCTCCTCGGTGGCATATCACATTGCGGGACCCACCACCGGCACCTCTCCTCTCCTCGCAATGATGGAGACCTCGATTGGTCGCGATGGACCCACATCTGCACACAACACCAAGTTATCAACACTACAAAAAAATCATTAGATATATAAAATGAAAAAACACAAAAGTTGTTGTTCTTACCGATGTCACCCCATTGTGCTCCCTTAGGAAGCACCAGGTCGGGATCACCTCTGAAGTCCGTCCCAATGTAAGGGTAATCCTCAATCATGAGGAGTTGTCCCTCCAGCTAAGTGAATAATCTAGTGCCATAACCTATGATGGGACCCTCGCCACCATGGCGGTCCATCAACTCTTCCCACTGAATCATATGTGGATCCCTAAAATCCCGGTCATCCATGTCCACTTGTGGACGCAGATGAGGTACCTGCTCTAGTAGAAAAGATATCACCAAGGACCCATATCCAAACTATTTCAGCGCCCCACGCCGACATTTGGTAAGATGACTCCGGAGGTTGGTAAGGAGTCCCTCGCACCAGCTGAATACCCGAGGAGCCATGCACTCCTCCGCGTACATCAACTGTGTCTTGCTCGCAAGATGAGAAGAATGACTCCCTGCCACCCTCACTAGAGTGAAGAGCACGACACGTAAAGGATGGTCTCGAATCTCCTTGATGGGAATCTTCCCACCTTTAGCCACAATATCTCCAGTGCAATACTGAGTGATCATATCCTCCACTGTCCGGTCAGCCCTTGTGACCCGGTAAGAGATATAGGTTCTCCCCTCCGGTATAATCTTGTCAGGAAGTAGATGTCATCGACATCTATACTCAAGGTATGAACCCCGATCTTGAAGTGCTGCTGCACCGAATCCCAACATCGGATCATGTGTGTCAGTAGTGGTATTTGGGCCCTCATGCCCGACACTCGGAAGTATTTGAGTAACCCGCAGTTCCTCAATGCAGCAATGCATTGAGGGTCATTTTCGAACTCACTATCATCCAAATCGTGTTCTCGTTCTCGCCACTCTATGACCATGTTTATCACCGTGAACCTGTTAAGAAAGAAAAATAAGCACCATTAGAACTCACCCCATGCATCAAAAATTTTTCTTGGGAGTTGGGCGTTGAGTTGAAGTTGGACGTTTGCGCCGTCACAGACCGTCTTTGCAGACAGTGTGACATCATCACAAATGGTCCTTGCGGTGTTTGATATGACACATGGTCGTCATAGTTTCCGTAAGGAGGGTTTGCGCTGACCCGTGGGTGCATTTCCCCCAACCAAAACAACCCAAAACCTTGAAAATCAAGCAAAAAACATAAAATTGATCCACTGAAAAGTTGCATAGATGATTTTAGGCCTACCTACTTCTAACAGCTCGCAGAATGGTGGACCGTAGCTCCCGGAAATAATAGTTGAAATTTGGCTCCAAACCACACTTCACACTCTCCAAACTTGGTAAAAAGCAATTGTAATTTTTTTTCACTATTTCACCCATTTTATAACAAAAAATGAAATATTCCTTTTATAATTTGATGCTTTAGTGGGGTTTTTACTATAGTTTGGGTTATTTACTGCATTTAAACGCTTGGTTAACTGATTTTGACCTAGTCTTTGAGCTGCAGGTGAAGTTAGGTTCCTAATTAATGCCATTTCTCGACATGGTGGTCATATCGTATGTATTATCAAGTATAACAACTTTTCGAGTGCCTTTTCGTCAATATTTTGCTCATTAATGTAAATTATTAATTGAAAATCGAGCTAACTCTTTGTTCTTTCTCGTGCTCGTTAAACGATGAGAATAAGTCACTAAGTTATAGTTTATCACTTTTTCGGGCTCGTTAAACTCCTATGAAAAAGGACCCCCCTTGGAGTCTTTCTTTAAGCTCTTTTCAGGCTCTCAAAATATGAAAAGATCGCCAAGCGAACTTGTCACGTTCACGCTTGTTAAAGTATTTGAATGGTCATCTTCTTGGTGATAGTTTACCCCTTTTTCAGACCAGGGGCACTACTTACAAAAAAGGAATACTCCAGCTAATCATGACCGGAAGAGTCCTCTTTCGCGTTGTTTTACCCTTTTCCGGGCGAAGAGGCTAACTCTACGAAAAAGGACCTTTGGTGTCTTCTTTAGTTCTTTTTAGACTCTCTAAACATGAAATGACACCGAGTTTTCCTTCTCTGGACTCATTAAAATTGAACATTGAAGGGCCCGCCATGGGACGAACCCCTCCTTTCTCAAGTTCAGAGAATGTTTGGGATTGGACTCATCTATGAGATGAGCTATACTGAGCATCTGGTTACCCTCATCAAGCTCGTAAAAAACACATGAGGCACTCATCAGTCATGATGGGGAAAAAAGAAATTTTTTGTGTTACACCTTTACCAGTGGGAGTACTTAGTCATTCTTGAACATGGAACTCATTTTCATTTGCATACAGTACTTGGATCATCCGTTTTCCCTCGAGCTTTGCCTACTTCTTGAGTCTTGTTACTCCTTTGGGACATCCAAAGAATACTTCCCTCATCAATTGCGTTAGGAGATTGGCGTCCTCATCATATCAATACTGCCAAGTCATGCCATGCCCATGTTTAAGGATACATTTACTACTCATCATTTGCAGTCAGTACACCTTCCACTATGTCGGTCTACTCTGAGTCAGTCTTGCATGTTACTGTACCATCCGATCTACTCCAAACATCTGTTGTCGAGTTCCATGTCGATCATGGGGGATTCATCATGGCGCTCCTTCGACGGATTCATCCTTGTCGACCTCAACACATCATCCGAGGATTGAATCTAGAAACAGACCAAGTACCTTGGTCTTGCATGCCTCAATGGTAGGTTACCTCTCTTTCGACATGAGTTCACATCATTGACTCTTTATTGAAATATTTCGTCAAGCGTTCGACTTCAGCTCATTCATTCACGCTTGATGATACGTACTATGATACCTTGGGGATCATTTACATTAATGGTGGTTTCCCTCGCGCTTGTTAATGGTGTACATCAATGACCGGTAATCAAGAGGTTTCTACCATGTTCGATGTCAATACATTTGTAATCACATGGATATATTCGTATCATTGCGGGTTCAGCTTGAAGACCCTGGGGAGTCATGTTTTACCCAGGTTGCGATGGATATTGTTTGAGTCATATTAAACGGATCCACTTTTGTATTGGTCATGGTTGTGTTATCATCTCATCATGGATCTACGCTTGTGTTCAATATCCATGATTGTGTTTAGTCGGTCATTACTACGATGGATCTGCAATGTATTGGTCAGAAGCCATGTTGTGAGTCATACGAGACTGTGCTCTCAGAGTCAGTTATACTGTAGCAGCATCCTCCGTCCGAAAATTCCTTGCCAAATAATTCTGTCAAAGCATTTCACCTATCAAGTTCCAACAGCTTCATGCTTTGAGGGGAATTCTGTTACACCTAAATCTTGCTACCTTAAGATTCAGAGTAAACGTGCCTAAAGTTCCTATGACTAAGAAGTTAAACTTAAGAGATATTGACCTAATTTTCAAGGTTGTCGCAGGTCATCCTTGTACAGCATGCAGCGACACAGGTTGTCCTAATGCATCCTGAAATGACGCAGGTTGTCCTAATGTAGCCTGCGACGATGTGAGTTATATGGATAAAATGGAATCTTTGAGCCATTTCTCGAAGGTGTGTGATGTGGATCTCTATCCCTAACCTATAGGGGGAGCTGGCATTCGGTTCCCTATCCCTTTGGGAGGATCCCTTAGTCCTCTCCCACTATATCTCAACCTATCCCATCCTCTTAGTCCTATATATTTGAAGCTCATTCCCATTCCAAAAGGAGGAAGTCTATAGCACTTGCATGCCGGTGAAATTAGCTTAGGAGATCTCTACTCATCTCTTGGGAGACCTATACTTCCTTTGGAGGCTTTGGCATTGGCTTGTTGGAGGAGGATTGAGACGTTAAGCTTTGGTTGTAATCATCTCTCTTTTGTACTTCCCTCTTTTAATATAGTAATATAAACTCTTTCCACCAAATGTTGTTGTATTAATAATGTTTGTTTAGTTTACTTAGATTTGTTACTGTTTGGATGCGTTTTATTGCTTGTATTGTTCTATATGTCTTGACGGGTCTTGTAGCTAAGATTCGATGACCATGGAGCTTGGAAAAACATTAAGGACAGAGATCTACAAGCTAAAGGTAAAACATCTAATCACTTGATCTTTAACTAGATCTAGGAAAGCAGTTTCATATTCTGTCCCACTTGTTCTAGACATATATTAAGCTAGGGAGATCACGCCTTAAGTCCGCTTTTGGTAGATTGTCCGATAACAAAAATGTGTGATTTTATCTTGCTATTTTAATTTTATATTTTATCATACATGTTACTATCCATTATTGCATAATTAGAGAATTTACTGAGTCATTTGAGTGGTCAGTTAACTAGACTAGCGCATTTAAGGGTCTAATTTGACTAGTTTTCTAGTTTTGAGCATTTAATGAAACCCAATGTTTCTAATTTATATTTTGAAGGTCCCTACATATATTTAATGAGTAAATGAACCCATATATTCCCTCAGAGAAGAAATGTGGTAGGATTTAGACCCATTTGAATTCATCTGGAAATATCTTCCTTCACTAGTCCAAGTGAAGGATTTTACACATAGTTTATTTTCTATCAATAAGATCTCAGTAAAATAGGTATATCAGGTTTGAAATAGGTTGAAAACAGTCTGATAAGTCCCCTGAAGGTTTATTATCTTCCATACTGCACCAGAAGCGGCGGAGTTTCCACAGAAGTCCTTGGAGAATGTGCATTGATAGCTTTGTCTCTGCCAAAAAAATCTTACCAAGTGTGACAAAATCCGGAAAGTGAAGCTGTCGAAGTTAGAACCTTGATTCAGCCTTCAAATCAAACTTTCGATGTGTCTAATCCATCCTCATTGAGCCCAAATTTTCAGTCTTGTGTCAAATCCCTCAAGCCTAAATTTTTTTGAGTTAGTGTGCCTAGACTGCCTTAGGTACATTACACATCATCAACTACTCTGTACATTTCATCTTGTATGCAGCCATCCATCATTTCAAAAGAAAATTTGTTTTTGGAATATTCCACTAGGAGGTGGGATTTCCAATCAGCTGAAATATCCATCAAAGAGTATAAGGATGGTTTCTTGGAGATTGCATCAACAACAACATTCTTCTTCCCCTTCACATATTCTATATCAAAGTCGTAGGCTTGGATCTTGCCGACCCATTTCTGTTGCCTCTCATTCAAATCCTTCTGCTCCAAAAATTATTTCAGGATATTGTGGTCTGTCCTCTGCACGAACCTACTTCCCACCAAGTACTGTCTAAAATTTTCTAATACGTGCATGATGGCGAGCATTTATTTGTAATATATTAATTAGATATTTTCTGACTCCCTAAAATTTATTCTCTTGAAGGCTATTGGGTTTCAGTTCTGCATCAAGACAACCCTAATGCCAATGCCTGAAGCATCACACTCCATCACAAAAGGCTGGATGAAGTCTGGTGGTGTAAAAACCGAGCAAGTGCTCATCATCTCCTTGATCCGATCGAATTCCCATTGTGAAACCTCTATCCATCTGAAAGCTCCTTTATTTTTCAGATCGGTTAGGGGTGCACCCAACTGTGAAAACCCATTCAAAAATCGTATGTAATATGTGTACAAATCAAAGAATCCTCGTAACTCTGTGAGGGATCTCGGTGTGTGCCAATCCAAAATGGCATGGATATTATCTTGATGGACCTATACACCCTGTTCACTGATCACATGGCCTAAGTATAAGATCTTAGTAAAACTGAACTCACATTTGGAGTCCTTGGTGTTACAATGTAATTTTCCACCTTGTGAGCATCAACACTCTTTGGCCATCAGGATCCATTTTCATTGACTCATATTCACTTTATGTCCTTCATAAACGCTTTTTCCCTATTTTTCTTCCTGTACGCTAATCGTTCCACTTTAACCAGGCCCTATCCGCGACCTGTATGCTTGTAGCCTGCGGGTAACGTCGTAACCAAATATGGCTTCCCGATTAAAAAAATTTAACCAATGAAAATTGAAATAAAAATTATTAAATGAAAGAGGAGGATGAGATAGCTTACCTGCTCCAGACGGCTCGACGAACGGATGCCCGTAGCTCCCAGAATCAGCAACTGAAATCCAAGGTGAAAACTAACCAAAATCTCCAAATTGGGTAAAAAGTGAAAATGAATTGTAAATTGTAATTTTTTATTACTATTTATAGTTTTGGAAACCCACTTGTCTATATTTTTTGTCGTTTTAAGTTGTTTTGGACTAATGTAATGTCTTGGAGTTGCATTTTTTACCAGGTTTCTTCGATGAGAGTTGTTTTTTGATCGTTTTGCGCCTACGACAGGTATATTTCACACCTGGAATATAGGTTAGATGTCATTTTCACATGCATTATGCATTTGACCTTTTGACCATTTTCATGAACCCTAGGTGCGACCCTGCTTCTTAACCAACATGGAGCCTTCACATTGTTATAGAAGTGTCGTTATTTGGTGATAGGGCCTTTTCGAACATGGGTACCCTAGTTAGAACCCAGTTTGCATTATGGTGCCCATGCCGTCGTTTTTCCTTAAGATCGGGAGTCCTTTGTAGTTACGCCATGACTTTGCAATAAAGACTCATACTCTACTTTTTCTTATGCTGGCCATCTACCATAAGGACTCCCCCCATTTTGTATCAAGTTGTGATTGCATTGCATCATCCTGCTTGCCGCTTGAGCCTTGTGCCGGCTCCCGCTTACTCAATTGTTAGCCTGGTGCCTGAGCACTTTCCTTGTCGAGCCCTGCAAAGTTTCCATTTTCCCTTCACAATTTGATGACCTTTTGACCCTGAGGGAACACCCCCTAAGTGTCTACATCTCGCACATGCTTCCCTGCATTGATCATAGGTATGTTCCACTGCTTGGGACTAGTCTGCTCGCTGCTTAACACTCGTTCCCTCATTTGTTGTACTATAAGCAATTTTATTCTTTTTCAAGCTTCACAAATATGAAAAAGACCAAAAAAAATCAAATATTCCAAAAAACCGGACGAGCGAATATTTACTTCTTATTGTTGGCAGTTGTTGTGTCACCTTTGAACAGAGCATTCATTCCACTCCATACATTATGATTTGGGACTATAGTAGGACCCTAGGAGCTGTACTCGTTTCTCAGTTTTACTCCACCGATTGGTTAAGCTTCCAGTCACGATGGAGCCCTTTGTTGACGCCTCCTGCATCGCACAGTCTATGTCGAGTCTATGCTTCCCGAGTCTATCCATCTGCTCATTCTCTTGTTCAAAGGAAGTCTTGAAACCAGAGTTGGACACTCCTCATATATCTTGACTATTGCATGTCGGCCATCCTTATTGAGTCAGTCCGTTTCACCTGAGTTCTTCCAAATATTTCAGCATAGCTGTTACCTCGTGTTGGTTGATGGGGGATGCCTTAATTCCCTCCTTCTAGCGAGTTTCGTTCCATTGACATCAACCCATTTATTCCATAATTTGAGACTTAGAGTTCGGTTGAGTACCTTGAGGCTTGCAGTCATTAGTGGTAGGTTCTCTCGCCATCGACAGTTTTGGGAATACATCAATGTCCCCTGATCGATGGATTCATCTTAGTGTTTGACTTCAACACATTTATTCACACTCCGATGATTGTACTATGTGCCTTGATGCCCATTTTCATTATTGGTGGGTTATCTCACGTCTGTTAACGGTATACATCATTGAACGATAATTAGACGATGTCACATCAGGTTCGACCTCAACACCTTTATTCACTTGATGGGAATTGCACTGTAGATGATTTGTGTAGAATACCCCAGGTGATAGTGGCATTCAGTATGCTACTTATGATCGTGACTTTACATCTGAGATATCATCTCTTAGACATCAACTGTTTGTACTTCCAGTATTGCACCAGTTGTTTCCTTTTCAGCAGGAGACAATATCTTACTGTAGATGGTTCTGGATATGACCACTTATGACATATATTCATGATGTACTGCCTATTCATGGCCATTGTATCAGATTGTTGTACTGTACTGACATGTACTTAGGGATACTATTGTATTATGATGAGTGAGATACTCTCTCCAGTTGTGTCTCCATCACTCCACTTCTGAGATTTATAATGTATTTCGGCCATCGTAGCACCATTCTCTGACCTCACACATTAGGGGGCATTTGTTACAACGTAATTTTCCACCTTGTGAGCATCAACACTCTTTGGCCTTCAGGATCCATTTTCACTGACTCAGATTCACTTTATGTCCTTCAAAAACACTTTTTCCCTATTTCTCTTCTTGTACACTAGCTGTTCCGCTTTAGCCAGCGTACACGTGAGCTGTTCCACTATAGCCCACGGGTGCCAACTAAAATGGTAAAAATCATTAGAAATTTACTTTTTACTCCCAAAAAGCGGTCTTAGGGTGACCTTTGGCCCTCCATTTGCCCCGAAACGCCTCAATGTGTCCTTTCACTTACCTTTGGAAGGCAATATATTGAGATCTTATGGCATATGGAAGGGAGGGTAAAGAGAGAGCAAGATAACTCTAGTGGATTTTTGCCGTGACTTGAGTCTACACTCATTGATCCTTGTTGTTGTGAACTCCTTATGTTCACCTACCAAACTCCTATCCTAGTTTGAGTTTGCCATTACATGGAGGATTGAAGTGGTGGAGGCACAAGTGGAGAGACCCAGTTCTTGGTTTAGATTGGTTGTCGGCAAGAGGTTGTATATTGTACTTCTTGTTATTCATTAATGGAAATACTCATTTTCTCATCCAATTGATGTTGTGAATATTGTTAAATTACATTGGGTTATATTTTCTTATTATATCATGGATCATACTAATGTCTTTCACATATTATATGCACTTTCTTGTACTTGTTGTTGAGTCTAATTTGCAGGTTCAAGTGTAGAGGTTGAAAGATCAATGGGGATCTACATCGAACATCCAGTTGAAGGTTGGTCTTTTCTCCATTATCTTAGCATTGTCATTTATATAGCATTGCATTGGGAATTGAGTCATTTTCTGGTAGTCAGCTGTCTGTTGTGGTCTGCCCCAAGCCATAGGAAGTTTTCTCCGTAACACTTGGAATAAAATGACTACTTCTCCATAATGCTTAAAATATCATCCAGTTGTCTCACGTGCTCCTCCCATGTATGGCTGTATATGAGGAGATCATTAAAGAATACCAACAAAAGCTTTCTCAACTAATTCTTGATGATGTGATTCATGCATGAGTGAAAAGTGGTTGGTGCATTGGTTATCCCAAATAGCATAACCAAAAGCTCGTAGTTCCCATAGTGGCATCTGAAATCCGTCTTATGTACATCCTTCTCACAGACCCTGATTTGATGGTAGCCTGATATGAGATCAATATTTGAAAAATATACAACCCCGTGCAACTCATCCAACAACTTGTCAATGTGAGGATGGGGTACTTTTTATGGTCTTCTTGTTCAATGCTTGGTAGTTGTTGCACGTCCTCATCATCCCATCCTTCTTTTTGACCAATACATCCAAAGATGCAAATAGAAAAGAGCTGGGTATGATGTGTCCCATGGCTAACTACTCCTTAATATATTTTTCGATCTCTTCTTTGAGTTTATTCAGATCTCTATAGGGGGTGGAGATCACTTGTTTAGCCCCCTCATCCAACTCTATAGTGTGCTTGAAGCCTCCATCTGGTGGTCTTCTTGGGGGGATCTCTCTAAACAACTTGTCATGCTTCCCCAATAACTCTTGAATGTCTATGTGGTATTGTTGGTTGTCCTGCGAAGTCTTTTCTGTTGTGATCAAGCACTCTGACACATAGGATACATGTCCATGTCTGAATAGTGCTTCCATATGCTTACTTGAGACAAATCTTGGGGCATCATTAGACATTCCCCATATAAATACCCCTGTCCCTGTAGGAACCCCATCTCCATGGTTTGATAGTTCATCATTATGGGTCCCAAAGTGTTGAGCCATTGAATTCCCAATACCATGTTGGTCTCTTCCAAATCAACCACATAGAATTCATCCATTAGACTGTAGTTCCCCATGGTCACCATCAACTATGGAACCCTCAATAGACAAGGAATCACTCAACCACCGACTACATCTACACCAAATCCTTCGAAATGCTCAGCTGGGAGGCCTCTCTTGGTTATCAAATATGAATCTATGAAGTTGTGGGTTTCCCAAACATCTATCAGGATCGTGATTTGCGGCCTCCTTATAACTCCTATGACTATGAAGGTGTTGAATCTAGGGTTGGTTGATAAAGTGGCAATCGTTCCTCCCTACAATTGTACTTGTGGTGGTTGGACCTGTGGCTCCTCCTCTATCCCACTGTCCTATCCATCATCTTGAACCTACTCATCTGCATCAACATCCTCATTGCATCCAAATAGACCTCTATGAGGTGAACCTTTCCTTTTCCCATGCCTCTATGTATCAGTTCCCAAGGTTCGTCACTACCGAAGCATAGCTTCTTCCTCGTTAGTTCGTTTCAAGTCTCTTTGTCCATCCCGTTCTTCTCAGCTCCTCCCTTTTGAAATGGATTCTTTTCCTTGCCTTTCTGGGGCACAAAATGTTTGGATGGAAATTTGATCATTGGGGAATCCCCCTCCATGTACTGCACTCGAGTAATAACATCTTGTAGTGTCACGGGATTGAAGGCCTTGACCCAACCATGTAGTGGCTCAGACAATTGTTTCGTGAATAACATAATAAGTTGCATCTCTAAGACATTTGTCACCATAAATGCCAATCTTTAGAAATCTGTAATATATGCATCTGCAATACGGTCATCCCAATCTATGCCAACTCTCTAAAATGTAGTTCCAGATCCTTCCTGTCGAACCTGTCCATCAACCTTTATGTGAAATCCATATATGATGAAATACTGGCATGACCCAATGTAACTAGGTCGTGATACCACCATTCATGCGCCTCTCCCTCCAGATGCAAGGTGGAATATTTGATGGTCTCCGCCTCCCTCATGGGGTTGAGTTGGAAATAAGTGTCCAACTTCTGAACCCAATCCTTAGCGATGCATTTGTTGGACCCATCGAAGGAAGGGATTGTTAGATTCCCTACCTTCCACTGAAAATCAAAGTTTGGATATCCCCTGTTGAAGTATCGGGGTCTGTTCCTGTACTTGACATTGTAGAAGTCTTGAAAAGTCATTGAGGCATGAAACTCATCACCCAAGTCTTGATACTCCACCAAGTAACCTGTAAAACTGTCACCTGGTATTGGCTGTCCCAGCTAGCCAAATGGATTCTCATCTATGAACCAGGAAAAGAGGGGTATGGGTATCACCACACTGGATGCTCGTATGTTGGGTTGAATGGTGATATTAGTGTTTCTACCCTTGGCATAGTTCCCATTTTTTCCATTGGTACCCCTGGCATCATTTTTTTTTTTCTTGATGGTTATCTCTATTGTTCATGAGTAGCTAAGTCATGAGGTCAACTAGTTGCTGCTTCCCTCTATCCAAATCATTCAGGATGTTCATGGTACTATCATTATATGGTGACTTCATGTTTGGGTCACTCCTGCTGCCCCCTAATAGTCCATGGCCATCACTCCCAAGCAAATAATTTATGTCACCCATATCTTCTTCTCCATCTAATAAGAAATACTCCTCCTCTAGTTCAAATAACTCTTCTTACTCTGACTCAATCTGCCCTTCCCTGAACTTTGATTGAAATATTTGTCTAGGCTCTCCCGTCGTTATCCTGTAGGTGTCTGGTTCGTTTCCTTTAGTATTCATAAAATTTCATTTCCATCACAGGCTGGCAGAATCTTTGGCTCTGATACCACTATAAGTCCCCTAACCCAAATGGAGGTAAAATTGTTTCATTCACTACGTTGTAACTTGGTTATTGTCTTCCGTTAAACACTTTTCCTGCTGGATACTATAGCTTATTGTTTGGGTTATCTGTTTAGGAATGCACTGTATAGGAAGATATAAGATTGATATTTTTTTAAACACCTCATAAACAACTGATGTAGCTTAATGATGCCAACAAGGACTGATTTAACTTACTATTTTTGTGAGTTTTGGCTAATTGTAGGTGAATTCTGATTTGGAATTTCTTCGAACACTTAGGCACAATATTAATCCCACAAGAGTTTAGTTGTTCAGATGGCTGATTTTTATTGTAACAACTAAAATAATATATAAACATATCAATAAACAAATAATTAAATAACAAAAGAAAAGTAATTAAACAAATATTAAATAAATTTTATATGTAATTAATAGAATAGATAGAGAGGTACCTTTCCATTGAAAAGTCACATAAGACCATATTTAAATGGTCCATCAAATTGTAATGTAATAATCTCTCATCAATATATATTCAATATTATTTATTCTTTCCAAATGAAGTTATTTTCTATTGGTTGACTATTCACTTGAATAGTCTTATTGTGATTCGAAAACGATCACAACATGAGAATATCCGGATACAGATATTACATTGGTATCGGAGCCCCTTCTTGGGCTTGATTCCGACCTTTGGCCACAAACCATTCTTAGAGCTTCTCTGATTAAGGATATTTGATCCACATTGGCTTTTGGCCATCATTTTTTGGGTTTCCCAAAAATCTAGGACCTTTTCCAAAAGTAGGATTTTGGCCCAAAGAAGATTAAGTTGCAACTTTGAAGCAACTTGAGTTAATAAAAAATATATATTATTCCGCTGCAAAATTCAAAGGCATCCATAAATCAAGAATACAATAAGGGAAAAAAAGAGAAAAGAAGTAATTATTTCAGTTGCAAATAAGAAGAGAACAAGAAGTAAGAAAACAAAATATTACAAAGAAGAAATGGAAAAAAAGAATTATATGCAAGAGAAAAAAGAAAGAAAGAAAGAAAGAGTAAAAGGAAAAGTTAAAGAATAACATTCATGAAACATTACATGGCTTTATGAAACCACACATGGTTTTATGAAACTGCACATAGTTTTACTTAGTATATTAAAATTATAAACGAATTTTATAAGGTATATACAAAGAAAGATGCGACCTTCATCACTAATGCTTTGAGGACAAAGCATTCTGAAGAGGAAGGCCATGTAACAACTAAAATAATATATAAACATATCAATAAACAAATAATTAAATAATAATAAAAAAGTAATTAAAGAAATATTAAACAAAATTGATATGTAATTAATCGAATAGATAGAGACATACCTTTCCATTGAAAAGGCACATAAGACCATATTTAAATGGTCCATCAAATTGTAATGTAATCATCTCTCATCAATATATAGTCAATATTATTTATTCTTTCCAAATGGAGTTATTTTCTATTGGTAGACTATTCACTTGAATAGTCTTATTGTGATTCAGACACGATCACAACATGAGAATATCGAGATACAAATACTACATTTACTTACTTGATTTGAGGAACTGTTTAATATCTCTTTTCACACCTTAACCAATACTCAGGACACAAGAACAATGTGCACTTGAAAATACATTTATTTATTTGAAAGGAAACCAAGAATATAGTTACCGGCGTCCTATTCTCAATTAGATTGTAAGCTACATGAATATTGGAGTCTGACTAATTTTTATAACAACAATGATATTTATTTGGATAAAATATTCATATGTGTGTATCAACCGTCTCTACTGATCATATAAATTAGGCTCATGAATACTAATAAACTTGGAGGTGAGATGAGAGGTCTAGCCCTTTGCAATTTGAGTCAATCTCTTCCATGGCATAATCAATGTCTAGTACTTGCTATTGTAGATACGTGTAGATGACCACGGTATGGACTCGAAATGATGATGGGTTTGCTCCTAGTTTTTAAGGGTGGGAATAGTTGGTTATTACACTTCTCTCTTGCCCTGAATAACCATCAGAATAATTTGGGACCAGTGCAGAGTATAGTATGTGAATGATGGTACACACAGATCCTATAGATGGTATTCATTCTCATTTCAACATCCGGCTTGATATTCCCAACCAAAGAAGGCTTGAAACCCCAACTCTCTTCTTTGCTAAAACAATAGAGTGCGCCCTTCAAAACTGGTGGTTGATCTTCCTTCATAGATGCGTCCTCTTCCTCTAATGGGTGTGCCCTCCCTCTTCACACTGTGGTCAACAAATGTGCCCCCTACAATAACTGCTTACTTTCTCCTCAAGTGCGCCCTCACATTAACCATTGAATTTGCTTGCAAACTGAATATAGTTTCTAGATTTGAGATGATGAATTAAAATGAGCCTATGACAATGAAACACTGTTGAGAAATATTTTTGATTTCTCATCATTCGATAGCTAGGGTAGATATATTGCACTACCAAAACTATTCACCTCCTCCCAGGGTTTTGTCCAAGAGAATCTAAGCTCAAGAGCTCTCAAATTTCTAAAATGCAAATGACAAGAATGGGGAGAATGAGCTCTCGTGTCCTTTTTACAATTTCACTTTTCCCCTCTTTGTGACCTTTTGACTTCCCACACTTTCTAACTTTTTAATATTCTAAAATTACTTTGTTGAGAACATGACCCCTTTTCATTATTTAATTTCATCTTGACCCCCCTTTGGGCCCAACTTTACCTTTTCCGCTCACTTTATTATTTAAGTGAATTTTATAAAGTCACTTAAATAATACGGTCTTCCCAAAATCCTGAGGATATATGGTCTACCCAAAATACATAAGGAAGGCACACCCTTAAGACCAATTGTGAACACAATTGGGTCACCAACCTACCAACTAGCAATTTTTTTGGAAAAAACCTTAAAACCGCTAGTAGACTAGACATTCTCCTACATCAGAAATTCTTCTCATTTTGTTGAAGGCATTAAAAATCTTCGTGTAGGAGAAAGTGACTTATTTGTAAGATTTGATGTGGTTTCAGTTTATACAAAGGTTCCGGTTGAGGATGCCATTAAAATTATAAGGAAAATCACAAATGAAGAAACAACTAACCTAGTCAAGATTTGCTTAAAATCAACATATTCTATTTTTTGTGGAGAAATATATGAACAGTTGGATGGCATTGCAATGGGATATCCACTCTCACATGTAGTTTCTAATCTATATATGGAGAGTTTTGAGAAAATGGCCATTGAATCCTGTCCTTTAAAACCCAAGGAGTGGAAAAGATTTGTTGATGAAAAAAATACTATCTGGCCACATGGAAGGGATAATCTAGAGAAATTTCTCATACATTTAAATAGCCAGTCATATCACATAAAAATTCACAATGGAAATTCAAGAGAATAACTGTCTACAATTGTTAAATGTATTAATCACAAAAAAGATAGATGGTTCTCTTGTACATCAATTATATCGAAAGAAAACTCACACGAAAAAATACATACATGCTGAATCACACCATCAACCCTCCCAAAAGCTCAATTTTCTGCATACTCTTGCCAAAAGAGCAGTTAGAGTCTCTAATGAGGACCATCTTAATGAAGAATTACAACACCTCTAAAAAATATTGCAAGAAAATGGTTATGATACTAAGGACATTAACAAATCAATCAAGAAGGCACAAGGCATTAAAATTAAAAACCAAGTAAATTGAGATTCAAAAAGAAACAAAGGAATGGTGGTACTTCCATATATACAAGGGAAAACTAAACAAAATAGCTAAAGAAGAAGAAACATATTAAGATTGTTTTCTCTCCTCCAAATTCCTTAAGAAATCTACTGGATAGGACTAAAGACCCCATCAATCCAAAGCTAAGGAAAGGCATCTATTCTATCCCATGCTCATGTGAGGATGTGTACATAGGGGAGATTGGTCACTCAATAAAGACCAGAATAAAGGAACATTGCACAGATATCGCACATGGAAGAATCAAGAACCTAGCAGTTGTCGAGCACTCCCATAAACATAACCACTAGATACACATTGAAGACACAAAATTAATTGCAATTGAGGAACATTACAATAAGAGATGGATTCGAGAATCTATCGAGATTGAGAAGAAACCTAAAAAATTCAATAGAGATGATGGTTTGATTCTGAGCGCAGCATGGAAACCGATTATACACAAATTAAGAAATAAAAACATCCATAAATAGCCAGAACTATTGATCTTGTATGACATTGATTAAACTATAATAATTTGGTTTCTGGATTATTTATAGGAAGTCTTAATTCGCTTAATCCATTGATACACTTTCAATCTTGAATATGGACTCATCTTTGAAGTCCGAAACATACATAAAGTACAAATCACCACTCATAGGTCCTCCATACAGGTCTCAAATTAATTATTTATGTCACTTTATAAAGTGATTTTGGCCTAGGTGACATTAAATAATTAATTAATTCCCTACCTTATCGGCTACAGCCCATGGGAACTTGATAGGCTAGTAAGTCGCCTCATGGTGGTCATCCGAAAAGGGGCATGATATTCCAAAACCCTAATTATATTTTCCAAACTCACTTTAGAAAAATAAAGTCAAATTAATTAATTTAATTTTCACTGAAAATAATAAAAGTCACTTGCACGGAGTCTGGACATCTTATGCATGCTTCTGACACTAAATCCATGCAAATCAATTGTCCTTAATTAATCCAATAATCAACACTCCTTCTTAGCGAGGAAAGTGTTCTGCACCACTCCAAGCTTATATTTGAAGAAGAAAAACTCCCCCTTCACCAAAGCCTTCATAAGAATGTATTTAGTCTACTCATTTGTATGTATTGAATATTCACAGCTCCCATCTAAACATAATCTTGGATGAAGTGATACCTGATCTCTAGTGCTTTGACCTATCATGAAACAATGGATTCTTAGAGAGTTTGATACAACTATAATTATCACATTGAATGATGGTCGAATGCAACCTCTGACCAAATAAACACAAGAGTAACTTGTGAAGCCATATGGCCTCATAACTTGCCTTATGGGATGCCATATACTCTAGCTTTGCTTAGCTCAATTCCACCAAATTCTGCCTTGAGTAAACCATGACACTACTGCCAAACCCAAACTAAAGCAACATCCTTAGCTTCTCTTTCTGTCCACTGCACTACCTGCCCAATCTGACTCCATCCCCCTGCTCATAACTCAATCCATACTCTTCTATACCTCATAGGTATTCGAGCACATGTTTTGTTTCAACCCAATCTACTCTCTTTGGTTCCACCATGAACTGACTGAGAGTGTTGACAAAAAAACATATATATTTCCTGGTGTTGACCAAATACATCAAGGAACCAATCAACTAATGATACAACATAGGATCAACCAGCTCTGACTCAGAAGCATCCATCTTCTTCAAGTTGGTTGCCATAGGAAAATCCATAGGGATGCACTTTTTATCTTGAATATCTGCAATATATCCATAGTATACTTTCCCTTCCCTAGAAAACATGACCTGTCCTCTGCCACACCTCCTAACCCAAGAATTAATGCCTTAACCCGATGTCCTTCATCTCGAACTTTGTAGCAAGATCTCTCTTGCACCCCTCAATGAGCTTATTTGAACTTGTCAGGAACAGATCATCTACCTATAGAACAATAATAAAAGGATCCTCAACAATGTATTAAAGGTTTGGATCCACCTCACTCTTCTCAAATCCCATCTTCTACAAGTAACTTTCGATCCTAGAATACCAAGCTCTAAGAGATTTTTTGAGTCCATAAAATTATTTCTTCAAGCGAAAAACATGAGACTCTCTCCCATGCACCTCAAATACCTTAGGATGCTCAATGTACACCTCATGTATGCTCCAACCCATCTCTACTACAATAGAAATCACTGATATGATGGAAGTATATCTGGCCATTGGTGTGAAAGTCTCCTCATAATCGACTCCCTCTATCTGTGGAAGCCCCTACACCACAAATATCGCCTTGTACTTCTCCACACCGCCGTCTGCTACATGCTTGATATTATAGATCCATTTTTTAACTCACCACAGAATTCCCCTCTGGCCTTAGGACTATGTCTCATACATCATTCTTCAAAATGGAGGAATAGTCATCCACCATGGAATCCCTCCATACCTGACTCTTTGATGCCTTCTCAAAACTGGTAGGCTCAGAATCAATGATGTCACACATCAGTGCCATGTAGCCTCTCGATCCTGCTGCTTGGTAGGAGCTTCGCACTCCTCCCCCACATATGAAAGCTGATGAACCTATGGTTCCTTCTCAACCTTTGGATCTTGTTGCTCCTATATATCTATTGGAAGTGACTCATGTGACTTTCGAAAGGCTCTATCCTCCTAAAAATTTACATGTCATCTCACCACTATTTTCCTTGGTTCAGGAATGTAAATCCTGTAGCCCTTTGAAGTTTCACAATACCCAAAAAAATGCCCTTATATTCCATGGGATCCAACTTCATCTTGTTCTCTAAAGGGATGTGGGAATAAGTAAGACACCCAAAAATATGCAAGTTCTTAATCTCGTGATTTTTCCCATTGAAAGCCTCCTTAGGAATTTTGTTCCCCAAATACTTATGAGGACTCTTGTTTTGTATGTAGATTGTCGTGTTGCATGCTTCTGTGCATATAAACATAGAAGTGTCCTGATCATGGAGCATGGATTTAGCATCGCCAATGATGGCCTTTTTCTTCTGCTCTGCAACCCCATTATGTTGCGGGTTGTACAAAAACTGTAAACTCTTTTCCGATCCCCGTTTGTGCATAAAAGTGCTTGAAATCATTGGAGGTATAATTGCCCCCGCCGTGTGATCTCAACACCTTGATATTCTTCCTCATTTGATTCTCCACAAGAGATTTGAACTCTTGGAATCTATCAAAGACCTCATCATTGGTCTTCAGGAAATAGATCTAGTTTTTCTTGGAGAAATCATCTATGAATGGTACATAATACTAATATCCACTCAATGAGACTCCTGGAATTGGACCACATACATCTAAATGTACCAGATCCAATACCCCTGGATCTGTTGTCACTACTGGAAACAAAAGTCTTGGCATACTTTCCAAGTGCACACCCCTTGCACACACCCTGGTGCTCCACATTGAATGCTAGAAACCTAGTTACTATCTCTCTTAGAATGTTCATTTCCCCATGATGAAAATGTGCCATCCTCCTGTGCCATATCTCGAACAAGTCACTATTTCCACAATGAACCAAAGCCTGCGATGTTTGAAACATAAGCTTATAAATATTACCATGTCTGACCCCAATCACCTTTGATGAATGAATTATTAATCCTTTAGGATGTATGAGTATTTTTCCATATTGGAAATACACCCCATATCCACTATCCTCTATCACTGAGACCCAGATTATATTATTTTTCAACCCTGGTACATATAATGCTTCCTTCACACTCATCAGTGGCTGAGACTCCCTCTGAAACAAAATTGTTCCACGACCAACTGCTTTGACCTTGGAATCATCACTAAGCTCAATGTACAGATCTAGATCCTTATCAGATATATCTAAGAAATACTACTATAATCCCATCATGTGACCGGAAGTGCCACTATCAATGTACCAAGTACTAGGTGGAGATGATCTCGAAGTGAGACAAGCTGCTAATGAGAAATCCTAATCAAATCTAGCAGAAAATTCATCCACCTATCCAAAAGATTCCTCCTGTGACTTACCCCCCTTCTTCTTGTTAGGACACTGACCATAATGGTGTCCTATCTTGTGACATGCATATCACTTCACCTTACTTAAGGACTTCTTATTCTCACCCTTAGAAGTATCTCCACCTCTGGATCCCTTCTTCCCTTTTCCCTTGCCTTTGCTCGTAAGAGAAACGTTCTCCTCAACATCACTATGTTGATGGATTGATTGACTGGATCCCACTCTCATATCCTCCTCAGTGAAATAGTCCCATAACCTATCCTAGTTGGGAAGTTTCTCTATGGAAATAATGCCATGGATAAAAGTTTCCCATCATCTAGAGAAGCCTTTCAGGGCTAACCAAACCAAATCTGGATCTACAATCTTCTCTCCAATATAAGCATGTTCATCTCGAACTTGTGTAACTCTAGTAAAATAAGTTGTAACAGACTCACCTCTAGACATCTTTAGACTGTGAAGCTTCTCCCCTAGCACCATATTTCTGTTCTCGTTGCTACTATGGAAAATTTTAGTCAATGCTTCCCACATCTCATAGGCATGCATCTTTCCGGTCACATGCTAAATCAGGCGATCCTTCACAAAATCTAGAAGGATTCTCTTGGCCTTTATCTTTCTCTTGTTATAAGTGTCCAAATCTGATGGATCCGTAGGAATAGTAAAAATTGCTTTAACAAAGTCCCACAACACTTATTATTCCAACAACAAAGTAATTCTCTTCTTCCAGGGGCTAAAGTTAGCTTCCCCCTCCAACCGATCTTCAAATATTAGACCCGATTCCATGTTCCTGTAAATCTGATAGCCTGTGTTTCAAACCCTTCAGATCAAAACAAAACTATAGATCTATGCAAACTACCTTGGTTTCGTTCAGAGACAACGCTCTTATACCATGTTAATTTTCTTTAGAGTTTGTAATCATATTACTACCAATAAAATTAACCCAGATGCATGCACATAATTAAATTCCTAAATCTGATTTTATGAACAACAATACATAAGCTCATTAACAATGATAAAATACACAACGTAACAAGAAACCAATCACACGTAGTACATAGTAATTTTTACCCTGGAAACCCAACTAGGAAAATCAGAACAATGGAGCTTCTTGAAAATCATGCCAATGAAAAAAGGAAATTTTACAGAAGAAATTTCTCAAATCAAAAGGAACCTATTTCCTTGAAATGATGCCAAATCTCTTGGCCAAATCCTTGCTGCAAACAGTCTACAAAAACAATGCTTTGGGAAGCATGCCTCTGCTCACACGTGTGTCCTAGATATGCTAGTTGTACAACCTACTTCTCTACGGATACCTTGGGATTTGTGCACCCCCTCCACTGTTGAAATTTGTTGATGTCACCCCTCACAACTTCCTTGGGATTCATGCCCATTCTCCATCCTCTCAACTAAAAAGTGCACCCCCTCTTCTCTGGAATTTGTGCCCTCTCTTCTTTGCTCCTAGCCACTCAAGAAACATCTCTCCCTCTTAGTCAATCTATGAATGAGTGAATGTGTTGTGTCAAAATATTACCCCTTGCCTCTCTTTTATAACCTTTCAGTGATTTTTAGGTTTCCAATTCCAAATTCTCTTTTTCCAAACTCACTTTAGAACAATAAAGTCAAATTAATTAATAAATTTACTTTTTCACTGGAAAAAATAAGTCACTTGCATGAAGTCTATACATATCATGAATGCTTTTGACATTGAATCCATGCAGGGCACTTGTCCCGAGTTAATCCAAAAATCAACATAAGTTGCATAAAGTTGGGTTCATTTATCTGATTGCAAACACCACATGGGTATATAATCGCATTCCAGTAAACAATAGGCAAGGCACCCTGCGCATTTGCATTGACTTCGGAGATCTGAATCAAGTGCATCCCAAGGATAATTACCCTACTATTGGAAGGGACCCTTCCGGCATTCTTGATCTCATCATTAGTTTGTATTAGGATATAATTGTGCTTAAATAATGAGCGGTTGAGAGTAACTACTCCAACCATCTCAGCTATTGTATAAATATATTATCAAGATTAATAAACAACAGTTGAATGTTCGACTCATTATATGTATCTTGATTATCTCTGTGTGATGCTTCTATCTGCTTGAACACAACACCTACCCTCTTATTTGACCAAGTTATTGATGCATGCACCAAGAATGAGTTCCTTTACTTTATGGATAGATTCTTGGGGTCCACTTTTTACCACTCAAATTAACACCCTTTCCTTTCCTTTATGGATATATTCTTGGGGTGCTAAGTTCATTTCCTTTATGGATAGATTAGTATATTCGGTCCTCACCTCAGATTCTTTGGTTCCACTTGTTACCACTCAAATTAGCACCCTTGACCAAGGTCACAGATCATGGTGCAATGAAAGGTAAGCATGTGGGAATCTAGTTCCCAATGTCACCACAACCTATCTTCTCAACACTTTAGGTCAACTCCTAATACCTAGCGAGAGTCCCTAACCTTGATAAATGATATCTGCAATCACGTCAACAACACACAAATATCATTCACAATGATCCTCTCAACTAAAGACTAGTGCCTTATGGAGTCAAAACAATGAAGCATAAAATGACAGTAGGTGAGAGGAGGAGTTATAACACTTTATTATGATTTTCAAGATAAATAAGTTCAATATGTTACCACTATTATAAAATTGTAGCAATCAATAACACTTCAGAAAATGGATGAAACCAACACAAACAATGCCAACTTACCATATAATATGTACCTTGAGGCTTAGGGAAAGTGGCATGCCTTAAGAGGATGAGAGGGAACCTCCAAATCAGATCTGAAAGTGTATAACCAGATCTGGTTAAAGCCCTAATTATCCATCAAATAGATGGTGGACCTACTTAAAACCTTTTCCAACAAATGTTTTATTGTTTATGCCTTCAAACCTTGTTGATTTGACTGATGTACCTGTTGTACCTATTATACCATATCTGAAAAACCTATAGATAACACAAATCATGGTAAAATTCTCAATCTATCCATAGGAAAATGACGCCCCTAAAAATCCACAATGAAATCCCCTAGGGCACACTTTTGTAGCAGAGCACAATTTCTAAATTCACGATGATCTAGCTCTAGAATTGAAGACTTGCGCCAATATGTTTTGATAACCTATGTTTAGAATACATTCCTTGTTAAGAGAGAGTGTTGATGTATTTGTAACTTCGGAAGATATTCTTTTGTGTATTACATTTGTACTTTATTGTATATCCAATTGAGATGTTATATTCCTCAGATTGGAAGTGTCGTCATTTGTATTTGCAAGTGTCGCAAGTTATATTACAAGTGTCGTCATTTGTATTGATGGGTTATTAGACCACCAGTGTGGGGTTGGCCCTAGTTAGGTCATGTGGTTGGGTTATTAGACCTCATTAGGAGGTCAGCCCTGATTGGTTTATTGACAGGTCAAGTCAAGTATAAATAGAGGGTGTGCCTCTCTCATTCTATTCATTCACTCACTACTCAAGCTCGCATTGGTTGTGAGAGAAATTGGCGCACATGTGGAGGAGGAGGAGCATCTGCTAGAGACATCTTATTGGGTTTGATCTTTGTGATCTTGTATTGGGGCTTATTCTATCTCTGAGGAAGTTGCGGGGTTTTTCACCTTCTTGGTTTTCCCCGGTGAAGCTCTGTGTCTCTTGTGTGATTTCTATTTTGTCTATGATTTATATGTTGTAGATATGCTATACATGTTATTCTCTTAGAGATCCTAATGATAATGGAATGAATCAAAAATTTAACATGGTATCAGAGATGACCTAAGAAGAAGGCATTGTGCAGCTGCGGAAGCTAGGGATTCTTAATTTTTGGGTTTCTCTACACAGATCATCAAAGGTAGGAGTCTAGATTGACTCTCCTAGCAAGGGCGCATCTTTCTGTCAAGACATAATTCAATTCTGAGCATTTTTCAGTTTTTGGCCCGTCACTACTGCGGGAAATTAGGGTTTCAGAAAGAAAAAAAAAAGTTGAAATTTTTGGAATCTGAATCCATGGCTGGATGCTCCTCAAGAAAATCAAAATTTGAAGCACAAGATCGAATTTTTTGGTTGGGCAAAAGGATGGGCTTGATCAAACCCTAGTTCGGGATTTTGATCGAAAAGGTGGAAAATTAGGGTTTCTGCAAAAGTTGGAATTTCTGAAATCTGAGACCACGGTTGGAAGCTCCTCTGAAAAATCGAAGTTTAGAGCTTTGGATGGAATTTTTTGGTTGGGTGAATCTCCGAAAAAATCAAACCCTAGTTTGGGGTCCTGCTTAGTGGATCCAGGGGTTTCAAAGGCAATTTTGAGGGGTCAAATTTTGGAGTCTTCAAATTTGGAGTATACTAGCTTGACCAGCTCAACAAGGCGCATATTTCTATCCTTTCAGAAGTTTGAAATTCAAATTTTGAACTTTTAGGGTTTCTCTGACAAACCCTAATCCAGCTCCAGATCCAGTTCTCAGCAAATCAAGTGGTAAGACCTAAATCTTTTATTTCCATTTGAGTTTCTCATTAAAATGTCTCACCACACCAAGCTTGAGGATAAGCTTGAAGGGGTTGATAACTTCCGAGAATGGAAGTATAGGATTGGGTTAATCCTATAAGAGAATGAGTTGGACACTTACATAAGTGAAGAGGTTCCAGTTCCAGAGGGAGAAGAGGCTAAGGCCTCACACAAGAAGAACTTGGTCAAAGCCAAGAGAATCATTGCTGATTCCATCAAAGACCATCTCATACCTCATGTGTCTTCCCTAAGGACACCTAAGGAGATGTTTGACTCATTGGCCTAGTTGTTTGAAGGAAAGAACATAAATCAAAAGATGACTCTGCGGAACCAATTGAAAGGGTAAATATCCAGAATGGAGAGACCATCCAATCCTACTTTTCTAAGGTCTCTCAAATCAAGGAACAACTTGAAGCTGTGGATGAAGTAGTGGAGAATGGAGAAATTGTAATGACCACTTTGAATGGCCTACCTAGGTCATGGGACTCCTTCATCCAAGGAATCTGTGCAAGAAATAAATTGATCTCTTTCAGTAGACTGTGGGAAGTATATTCACAAGAAGAAGCTAGGCTTGTGGCCCGAGAAGAAAAGATGGGGAATGAAGATCAAGCTCTCATAGCACATACCAAGAAGAGTAAGTTCAAGAGGGATCCATATCATAACAAGAGATCTTCATACCACCATCATCATAGAGATAAGAAATATCTGAGATGCTTTACATGTAATGAGAAGGGACACTTTTCCTCAGATTATCCTAAGAACAAAAAGAACAACAACAACAACAATCTGACAGGTATGACTTACAGGTATGTTTTGAAATATGTTAAGTTTATGATATGTTTGTCTTCATGTTATTGAGTTTAGTAACAATCTTGATTAATTTTAGACTTGTCTTATCACCCTAGTAAAAGTATGAATGCATGATAGAAGACATTCATTGATTAGGGTTATGACACTTATGATTGTACTAATGCACTGTGGTGTTGTATGAGGATAATGTTATCCTCTAACATGAAAGGTACCAATCAAGTTCTAGATCAAGACCATGTTGACATGAAGACAAAGACTCATCCATAGTCATGGATCACATAGAAGCTCTACTTACGAGGTATGTATAACTTGGTTCTATAATTATTAAACTTATGAGATATGCAGGTGTTGGCAGCAAGCAACAACCTCTTCGCTTCTTGACTAAGTGAAGAGAGATCAGTCCTTTATGTGATAAATGAATGAAAAATTATATAGAGCTCCTTCAGAATCTTTGATTCTGAAGGTGCTCTTAATCAAAGAAATTAATGACTCTAGGGGCTGATAAGGATTTGATCATCGAATTTGGTTTTGGAATCAAGGATTGATAAGTTTCGTAAATTCTTGTTAAAAAATTGTTCAAAATATTGAAACAAGTTTATGTAACTTAAGGGTTTTGTGTCAAAGAAATATCATTAAGCACATTGTTTAGGGTATTTTTAGTCTCAAGACTAAGTGAATTTGGAAATCTAATATCATAAGTAATATCCTATTATAAACTTTGTCATTATCATGTTTAATCAATAAATGGTGGTTTATATAGGAAGCGTTTCACATATGATAAATACCCTATCTAATGACATATACTATAGTGTGTTAATACCATGTATAAAGGTTTTGACTTAGCATTGTGTATATATAGTTTGTACATATAAATAAAATAAACACCAAGCTGGCCATCTGATTAATACCTACTCAACCTTAAAACGCAATCTATGCCTCTTCATGACACGACGTAATATCATAGAATAATAATGATCGTTTGATGAACTGACCTGGCGATAAATCAACGGTTAAATTGATAAACCTTTGGATCGGTGAGTTGGCATGGAAACGTGGCCTTCACCATTTGATGGATTCGACAATTGTATGCGTTTGGCATCACCGTGTTGACAGTGTTAATCACTAACACTCATTTCAAACTACGGCCATCGTACTTATAATAATGAACCACTGTCAATAATCAATGATCTTAATAATGGTTATATCAGTTGTCATATCGATGGTTCACCAAGTTAAGCAGCCTTCGTATCGCTGGTTCGTTAAGTTAAGTAGTGATCACTACTTGGCGAGGTCAAAACGCAGACAAGTTAGCATAAGCCATGATGTAGCATGAACGTGTAATATTTATCACCATCCCGCTAAAATGGTAGGTTCAGAGATTTGATCTTGATCAGATTTCGCGCATGTGAAGATTTTTCTAGTATGTCGTGTGTATGGATACCCATTCCATCTGTATTCACATTTCCTTTCATTCCACGACTAAACCCAAACAGCGCTGAAGAAACCATGTCTCCTCTGAACCGTTTTGAAATCTCAGGGTATGAAATTATTGAAGCTAATCAGGAGGTTGCCCAGAAATTTGATAAAATGGGATGGACGCATTTCTTTCAAAGCTTTGATGGTCATCATGTGGAGATTACCAGAATGTTCGCAATGGGTTTTAAAAACGACAGGGTGCGAATTGGGGGTTGTGAGTTTGTTATCAATGAAGACAGCATTGCTGAAGCCACGAAGCTTCCCCAGGTGGGGGAACGCTGGTTTAAAGGCCTTATGGTGGATAAGAAGAAGTGTTTGGCACTGTTCTCGCCTCTACCAGATAAAACGAAATTGAGAGTAGGCGTGCCTGTAAAATTTCTCAAGCCCGAGTGGAGAGCTTACTATGAAATCTTGGTAAGGTACGTAACCTGTTGTGGACGTTTTTCCCATTTGCATTTGTATCATTTACGGTTGCTGTTAGCGGTTAAGGGTCATAAACTTAACTTGCCCTTCTATCTGTGGCAAAGTCTGAAGAAAATGTCCCAGTCTGTGAGAAATTTTAATAACCCTGATAATAGTCTGTGTCACCATGGATTGGTTAAAATTTTGCTACAATATCAATTATCCGTGAAAGGTCAGTCGTGGGATGAATTCCTCGTCAATTGTAAATTGGGGCCAACACAGCATTGGCCCAATTCGTCTCCTCGAGCTCGTAGGAAACGAAAACTTATAGATTCTGAGGATGATAGCTCAGAGGATAATGAACCAGAGGACATAAGCACGTCTGTAGATGATGAGGTAGATAAAGATGATGATAGGGCTTCAGTTCCTTGCAGTTCTAGGGAAATTTTAAATGAATCTCAAACCGATAATATTGATGGAAACCCTGTAAAATTAAAAGAGGGATCAGCCGAAGATGAAATCGATAAATCTACTGAATGTGATAAAATTCCTATGCATAAGCTGAACCATTTGGCTCAGGTTTGTTGTGATAAGGAAGGGTCGAAGATTGGAAACCTATCATCTTCACGTAGAATCACCAGAAGCATGCATAGTCGTCATTCTACTCCGAGGTATAGGTCTGATCCACAGACTTCCAAATCTACTGCTGCCGAACCTGCAGTTGTAAATATTGAGGATGATATTCCGATATCTATCCCTAGCGCGTTGGGTATAGGGAATTCCACCACTGTCCAGGGGAATGATGTGCCATCAGGTGAGGTCGAGGGTAATCAACCGGAAATAGATCCTAATACTGTACAATTTGAACCATCTCACCACCAGCGTTGTGATAGTCCTCGTTCTCTTCATGTATCCAGCGAAGACGAAACCCTACAGCAGGTATTAGGAGATGTCTATCAGGATAAGAAAGCAGAGTCTAAAGAAAAACGCAAACAGTATATGGTTTTGTTGCAGGAAGAAAATAAAACGCTCAAGAAAGAATTGTTAGAATGGATTGACAGGTGGAAAAGGGCCAACGTGAAAAAGAATCAATTCAAGAAATCTAAGAAATCCATATTAAAAACAAACCAGATGCTTTTGGAACGAATTGAAAATCAAAATGTCAAAATTATCAGGTTAAAGGCTAAATTGGACGAAGCCAGAAGAGTCGTTGCTCTTCGTAGTGAAGCCTAATAGTTCTTTTTCTTGTTGACAGGTAACAATTATCTTGATTTAGCATGTCTGTAAAATCGGAGATTTTACAGGCATGCATTTATAATTTTGTTTTAATATTTCGGTTAACTGTGTTAAATCGATTTTAATATGATATATTTATTGAATTTAATGCAGGAGGATTTTATCACCGTTTTCTTCCAGGAATGCAGGACGTAGTGGATGCGTTGGCGCAAAAGTGCAGCTGATCTGTTAATAGTTGGAGTATTCTGAATGGTCAAGAATGTTCTGAGATGTCTCGACTCAGGCTAGTCGATTCTATTTTCAGTATTTGGTGTAATTAGATGCTTTTATGGTTAAGTAATTTCCTACAATGTTGCATGCAACATTTATAGCAAAAACCGACTCTCACTAGTATATGAAGGAAGATTTTTGATGAACTCAGGATGGATGAAGTGGAGAGGAAGAACTTCTTGAAATATATTTTATTACTAGTATTACTTCAAACCTGAAGCTGAAGCTTTGTTATGGATGATACTGGAGATCTACGAATGATGCTGTGAATGGTATTCATTTTTGGGTTTTTATATATACATATATTTCAGTTTGTCATCTTCTGTTTATATGCAAACTATGTATGCTGTGTCATACTGATGTTTAGATAATTTCTCACTTTATCGTCTCAGGATTAGTTATTGAATGCATATGTCATTGTAGTTTGTTCATTAGCGTGTTCACTGTGAATATTAGCTTGAATGATATAACTTCTTGTTTATTTAAAGTTTCATTTATATGTTAATGGTGAAAATTTAAATAAACATTATCTTAAATTCGAATGACTATCTTGAACAATAATTGTTAATCAGTTCTGGAAATGAAATTTGACTGTGTCTTTTAGGTTGAAATTCAACTCCATTCCTATATAGCAGAGTAATTGTTGTTATAATTTAAACATGTTTGGTTTATGTCGTACTTCAATTTTCTGTTATAAGATTAATGATTAATTTTAATTTCAAATCTGCTCTCAGCTGAGATAGGGTTAGATAGGATAGATAGATTAGTTTTAAGTTTATTTTGTCTCTAGCATTAATCATCCTGCATACTGTAATTAAGCCTTCATACTTAGAAACTTTCACAAAAATCGAAGTCTTTCTCTTCAGAAAGCAGCTTTAGGACATTTGTAAATATATAGATAGGATAAACATGAGAATAGGTTAGACTTTGCTAGTTTTGAGGTTTCCTTAAGAGACAAACTAGCTGGTAGCAGGACCATAACCTGTGAGGTCTTGTTAACTTAAACACACCGGATACTGCTTTAAGTTGATTGTGTGGATAAAACCTCTTTATTGGCTCTGATTCAAAAAATCAGGCCAACAAATGGCGCTAGAAGGAGGGCATGAATTAAGTAATGGCAGGTGAAACCAATGAAACATTTCCAACCAGCCAACAATCTTCGGAAACTAGTAGATCACCTTTTAGTGAAACTGTAAGAAATATCCTTGAACGTGATCCTATTACTTCTCCTTTTACTCCTGCACAAAGTGCTCAAACTCTAGAGGAATCTAGACATATCCTTACTAGAGCTTACGCAAATCAGTTAGGTATTACTCCAATAGATTATGGTCTTCCTAGACAACAGCGACATAACCCACAATTGACCATAGTTACAGAAGATTTGGAAATAACTGATAATACTCCTCAACATCAAGCGGAAAATTATCAAAGACAGATTACACAAACCAATACCACAAGGAGGTTAATTTCTGGGAGTGGTTCTGATCAGCCACCTTCACCTCCCGAATCACCACCCAACAGTCCAAGATCTTCTCATTCTGAGAGTTCTTCTAGTTCTCAAGGAAGTCCAATGGCAGGAAATGCAGGAGGAGGAGGTAATCCTCCTCCCCCTCCACCTAATCCACAGCTCCCTTGGTTAAGGGCAGCTGCTGTAGCAATTCCTGGGATACAACACCCATTACCAAAACATTCAGATAAGATTCTTCCTAAGTTTAACCCAGATGACAAAGAACCTGCAGAGGTACACATTGATAAATTCATGCTAGCTGTTCAAACCTTAAATGTTCAGCATGAGGATGTTGTTTGTCGATTATTTCCTCTCACCTTTGAAGGAAGAGCCTCTATCTGGTACTTTTCATTAGTACAAGGATCTATTACAAACTGGGAGGAATTTAACAAAGCTTTTTTAGATAAATTTGGGGAAGATAAAACACCTGCTCTTTTAGCCCTAGAATTATCTAGAATTAAGATGGAACCCAAAGAGAGAATTAAAGACTTTAATCAAAGGTTTCTAACATTAAAAAATAAAATTCCAATTGCTTCTCAACCACCGGAAGATATAATCATTGAAAATTATACATCGGCCTTACCTAGGAATTCCGGAATGTTTGTTAAGAGGGCTGGAAAAACAACACTGATAGAAACATTTGATGAAGCAATTAAAGTAGAAAAAGATTTCATGTCTTATGAACCAGAAAGGAGTGGTAAAACTGATTCTTTTCCTCGAAAGAAAGTGGAGAGATCTAGTTCAGATAAAGATAAAGCTTTTGATGTAGAACAGCTACAGAATGCTATCCGAACGTTAACTAATGAAGTTATTGGGTTAAAAAAAACTAGTTCTGAAGCTTCCCCTTCTAGGGATTACTTCAGAAATCAATTTAGACAAAACCCAAACACAAACAATAAGAATGCACCCCCAGATATAGCTGCTAATGAAGAGGTCTTTAATACAATTCGAGCTGTCCTCTCTTTATCTGAAACAACTAGTCAAGAGATAAATCAGAATAAAGAAGATGAAGAATCTGAAAATGAAGATGAATCAGAAGAACCTCAACAAATCAATGGGCACTTCTGGGATAATTTTGTGAAAAAACATGAGGACAGAAGTCCACCCCCAGGACAACACGCATATAATACGCGTAGTAAAGCAATTGCAAATACTCCTGGTGCTTCAAGCTCTACTTCAAACACTGATAGTAACAACTCACAACCAAACAAACAAATTCAACTCAGCAAACAAACTCAGTCACATAAGGGTACTCAAACCATTCAAAACGTTCCGAAGTTGGATTTACAATATGACATAATTGAAGATTTGAAGAAGACACGTGCAAACATTAGTATGTACGATCTCCTTCAAATCTATCCAATGCCTGATACTCCTATCATTAATCCTGCAGTAAGCACGATCGTTCCAAATACAAAGCAAAATGTTGCTGCAAACAGTTCAGGCAATGATCCAACAGCAACTGATAAAGGGAAAACATCAGCTGATAAAGCTTCTTTGATAGGTAAGAACTCTAAGTCAACTACACCTCCATTCTTACTTACCTTCGAAATTTTTAATAGAAACGTCCACAATTGCATGGTAGATTCAGGAGCATCTTCTAATGTCATGCCTTTATCTGTGTGCAAGAAATTAAATGGCAAATTTGTTCCATCCAATGCACAAATAACTCAATTAGATAGAACAAATGTTAAGGTTGTCGGAGAGATGAAAGATGTCTTAGTTAGGATTGCTTGTAATCCTTCAATTTACCAAATCATAGACATCGTAATCGCTGATATACCTGATGCATATGGATTGTTCTTAAGTAGGGATTGGTCTCAACAGCTAAATGGTTTCTTTGCCACTGATTGGTCAACCTTGTGGTTACCAAAGAATGGAAAAGCAAATCAGATAAAGATACAAAGAGAAAGGTACATGAAACATACTGTTACAGAACTACATGATCCTAGTGAACCCGTGTTATTTTCTGACTCCATTATGGGAAACTACATGCATGAGTTAGGTTTTGGAGATTTCAAAGCTGAAACCTCCCTCCTTTCAGAAAGCAGCCAACAATCTGAGATTTGTAATGTAACAGTTATCTCCCCTAACTGTTCTCTTAAGGAGACCATTGGTAATGAAAATAATGAAAATAATGTAAATATTGTAAATATTATAGAAAGCAAAGTAATTGCACATAATTCTATTTGGACCCTTTATTTTGACGGTGCAAAATCTAAAGAAGGAGCGGGCGCCGGTTGTCTGCTAATAGATCCTCAAGGTAATAAGACTTGTATAGCCTGTAGGTTAGAATTTAGTTGTACAAATAATATGGTTGAATATGAAGCTTTGATTCAAGGATTGAAAAAAGCAATCGATTTGGGCATCAAAGAGATTATGGTGTTTGGAGATTCAGAAATCATCGTTAGACAGGTACGTAATTCCATTCATTGTTTATCTGAACATTTGCAAAGCTATCAGAAGGAGGTATGGAATCTTATCACATATTTTGATGCATTTAATATAAATTCTGTTCCTAGAAGTCAAAACCAAGAAGCAGACTTATTGGCAAATGTAGCTTCCAAATTGATTCCTTCGGAAAATTTTTCGCCAGAATTCTTTTCTGTTGAATTAATTTTTAGACCTTCCATACCTGATAACATTTTTAATTGGCGTGTGTTTGATAATGACACACAGGTACTCGCATTTTCTGACAAATGATGGGATCTTTAAGGAGTCAGCGATAGATGAAATTACTCACGATGACAATTTACGAGATTTTTCGGTAATTAATGACTTTTGTTCAGTTGAGAAAGCTTTTGAACAGGTAAAACCCGTTCCCAACTCAGTATTGAGATTAGAAAAGTTTTTTGATCTGCAGGATAAGTTTAAGTCAGTTCCAAACTGTAAAACCAATAGCTCTTGCATGAAGTATGAAACTATCAATTTGGGAACGGAATCTAATCCCCAAACTATAAACCTAGGAATAGATTGTGATCCTGTAGAAAGAACAGCTTTCATAAAATTATTTAAAGAGTTCAAAGATATATTTGCGTGGACATACGATGACTTAAAAACATTCAATACTCAAGTCATGCAACATATAATTCCAATTAAACAAGAATCAAAACCTTTTCAGCAGAAATTGAGAAAATATCACCCATCATTGGAACCAACAATTAAGAAAGAACTAAATAAATTGCTAACTGCCAGGATCATTTTCCCTGTTAGACATACTCAGTGGGTAGCAAACTTAGTTCCAGTTAGAAAGAAAAACGGGGATATTCGATTATGTGTCGATTTTAGAAATTTAAATAAAGCCTCTGAAAAGGATAACTACCCAGTTCCACCCATGGAACAAATTCTTCAGAAAGTATCTGGGGCTGAGATACTGTCTCTCCTTGATGGTTTCTCAGGGTATAACCAAATATTAGTCTCCCCAGATGATCAGTTAAAAACAGCTTTTAGAACTCCATGGGGAACGTATGCATACCGTAAGATGCCCTTTGGATTAATCAATGCGGGAGCAACATTTCAACGAGCAATGGATATTGCTTTTCGAGGCTTGATCAATCATTCGGTCGTTGTCTATTTGGATGACGTTACTGTTTATTCTAAACATCGCCCTGATCATCTTAACCATTTGAGAAAAGTGTTTGAACGATGTAGAAAGTTTGGAATATCTTTAAATCCTAAGAAAACAATATTTGCTGTTTCAGAAGGCATCTTATTAGGATGTGTAGTATCAAAACATGGAATCATGATCGATCCGGAAAGAACACAAGCTATTTCAAAGATTACTTTCCCTTCCAGCAAGAAAGGAATGCAGTCATTCTTAGGGAAAATTAATTTTGTCAGGAGATTCATCCCTAGTTTTTCAGAGACTGTTCGTCCTTTGCAGAAAATGATTAAAAAAGATGCTGTGTTTAATTGGGGACAAACTGAAAAAGAATCCTTTCAGAAAATTTTAGAAGCTATTTCAGAAGCTCCTAGTCTTCTAAGTCCAGATTTTAACAAGGATTTTATATTATATACTTTCGCTTCTGATATTGCCTATGCAGCAGTATTAACTCAATTAAACCAACAAAATAATGAGGTTCCAATTTCGTTCATGAGTTCGAATTTCAAAGGTGCTGAACTAAACTATCATGAAGTGGATAAACAAGCTTATGCTGTTTTTAAGGCGGTGAAACACTTTCGTCCTTACTTATTAAAATCCAAAACGAAGGTAATTGTACCTTATTCTTCAGTAAGAAATTTGTTGGTACAAAAAGATTTAGGGGAAAAGAGGGCGCCGTGGATGACAGCTCTCCAAGAATATGACCTAGAAATCAAACCATCAACGATAGTTAAAGGACAAGGGTTGTGTAAACTAGCTGCTGAAGCTGCTCATTTGTCTGATGACAAAACTGAAATTGTCATTGATGAAGATTTACTTACCAGAGAAATTTACTTTTATCCACCACCTCAAGATTCTTGGTACACAGATATACGAGTACTGCTGGAAACAGGGACTGCCCCTGATTACTTAGATCCGAAGAAGAAAAGAGCACTCAGATTGAAATCTGCCCCGTACTTATTAATAGATAGTATCCTCTTTCGAAGAAATTCAGATGGGGTATACCTTCGGTGTCTAGATAAGGATGAAACAGAAACAGTTCTGAAGGAATTGCATTCTGGACCAGCGGGAGGTCATTTCGGTGGAGAAACCACAGCCCATAAAATTCTTAGGGCTGGTTATTATTGGCCTACCTTGTTCCGAGATTCTTATACTTTCGTCAGAAGGTGTCAAGAGTGTCAACTTTCCGCAGGAAAAGTTAAAAAATCTGCTTTCCCTTTACAACCTGTTTCGGCTGAAAGACCTTTTCAGCAGTGGGGTATCAATATAATAGGACCAATAAACCCTCCCTCATCAATGCGACACAAGTACATAATAACTGCAACTGATTATTTCACCCGTTGGGCTGAGGCTGCACCATTGAAGGTTGTGAATACTAATCAAGTTATATTATTTCTGGATTTCTTTATCATAACAAGATTTGGTGTTCCTGATTCTTTGGTTTTTGATAATGCATCATACTTTTCATCAATTGAATTGAGTCAGTTCGCTTTAGAAAAAGGAATAAGAATCAGGTATTCAGCTAATTACCATCCTCATGGGAATGGTCTAGCTGAGTCAACAAATAAAAATTTATTGAAAATCCTCAAAAGAACTGTTTCAGTCCACCACAAGAATTGGCATATAGAATTGGTTAATGCTCTCTGGGCAGACAGAGTAACTCCAAAAGCTGCAATAGGTAATTCACCATTTTTCTTAGTGTATGGGACTGAAGCTATCCTTCCGCCAAATTTATTTTTACCTTCATTACAGTTAGCTCAGTCTGTACAAGAGGAAGAATGCCCAGCAATGGAAAAAAGAATTAATGCTTTGTTAAAATTAGAAGAAGACAGAGAACAGTCAAAGCAACACTTTAACAAACATCAACGGATTGTTAAGTCATGGTTTGACCAATCATTTAGTTCTGATCGCGAATTCCAGATAGGAGACTTGGTCTTAAAATGGGATAAAGCTCATGAAGTTAAGGGTAGCCATACTAAGTTTCAAAAACTTTGGTTAGGCCCTTTTGTTATTTCTGAAAAAATAGGTCCAAGTACCTTTCGATTGCAAACACTTGAAGGACAGTCCGAGACATTCCCTGTGAATGGACTGATTCTTAAGAAATATTTCTGTTAATAAATGTTGTCTAAATTGTATATACTTATTCACTGTTTATAAATAATTTTTATATTTTTGTATATACACTAGCAAACTGTATATGAGTTAAATATCTGTCAATACTTAATATTTTAGGTTATTAAAATTTCATGTATATAACTAGTCCTCAAAACAGAAATATGTGATTAACAATTGTAATTAATATATATATATATATCAATAAGATCATTTTTCTCGTAAGTCTTGAAAATTTTGACTTGAACTGAGGTCTTTTAAAATTGTTCGGGTTGATCAAAATTTCTTGAATTTGTAAAAAAATCTTTGTTAGTTCTATTTATAAGTATTTCCCGGATTTTTCTTTCATCTGGTTATTTTCTTAAAATAAGGATAGTTTATCATATATCTTTCTCAAAGCCCGTGCTTTTGAAAAATTTTTACAGATTTTTATCATTGGTTTAGAAAACTTTTGTCATTTGAAGACTGTCTAGCATTTGTTCCAGCTAATAAAAGCTAAAGTGAGAGACAGAAGGTCTCAGTAATGAGCCGGTCTGATCAGAATCATAAATATCCCTGGTATGACATTATTAGGAAACTAGTAATGGCTTTTGGTCTAAAAACCAAGAGATAAGGGGTCTCATCACGAGCCAGCTGATTCATTTTCTGGTGGTATTTATGACTGACATTACTATTTGGTTACCATGCTGGGTAATGATCTCTCATTTTAGTTAAACAAAATCAATGAAAATTCCAATAAAACATAACTTTTGCCTGAAGAATAGGAGGTCTCAGTAATGAGCCGACCTAATCATGATCATCAGTGTTGCCTGGAATAACTTCATTTCTGATCACCAGGGTGATGGCTTTTGATTTTAAATTAAAAGACAGGAGATCTCATCACGAGTCGGCCTGCTTATTTCAGACAACTCTCGTGAATGATACTACCACATTGGGACACCAAACCCAGGTAGTAGTCTTCAGACAGAATTATCATTTAAAAGAAAAGAACAGCGAAGCAAGAAACAAGAAAATTCTAAACCAAGGAACAGATTCTAGATGGTTTTCAGAGGAAAAGTATTCGAGGCTGATGGTAAGATCATCCTTACTAAGAAGCACTGGTTTTGATAATGATATTTGTAAGCTTATCTCTAATTATATCTTTATTTCAAAAGATGAAAAATTTCTGGGTTATATTTATGAATCTGAATAAATGAGGGTTTGATATGAATAAAGGATTTTGATTATCTTTAACAGGTTTCTAATATTTCGTTCTAATCATCTTTTTTTAAGCAGAGATAACTGGTTCTTCCAGGTCGTCGCCATTTGTTGGCAGCAAGCAACAACCTCTTCGCTTCTTGACTAAGTGAAGAGAGATCAGTCCTTTATGTGATAAATGAATGAAAAATTATATAGAGCTCCTTCAGAATCTTTGATTCTGAAGGTGCTCTTAATCAAAGAAATTAATGACTCTAGGGGCTGATAAGGATTTGATCATCGAATTTGGTTTTGGAATCAAGGATTGATAAGTTTCGTAAATTCTTGTTAAAAAATTGTTCAAAATATTGAAACAAGTTTATGTAACTTAAGGGTTTTGTGTCAAAGAAATATCATTAAGCACATTGTTTAGGGTATTTTTAGTCTCAAGACTAAGTGAATTTGGAAATCTAATATCATAAGTAATATCCTATTATAAACTTTGTCATTATCATGTTTAATCAATAAATGGTGGTTTATATAGGAAGCGTTTCACATATGATAAATACCCTATCTAATGACATATACTATAGTGTGTTAATACCATGTATAAAGGTTTTGACTTAGCATTGTGTATATATAGTTTGTACATATAAATAAAATAAACACCAAGCTGGCCATCTGATTAATACCTACTCAACCTTAAAACGCAATCTATGCCTCTTCATGACACGACGTAATATCATAGAATAATAATGATCGTTTGATGAACTGACCTGGCGATAAATCAACGGTTAAATTGATAAACCTTTGGATCGGTGAGTTGGCATGGAAACGTGGCCTTCACCATTTGATGGATTCGACAATTGTATGCGTTTGGCATCACCGTGTTGACAGTGTTAATCACTAACACTCATTTCAAACTACGGCCATCGTACTTATAATAATGAACCACTGTCAATAATCAATGATCTTAATAATGGTTATATCAGTTGTCATATCGATGGTTCACCAAGTTAAGCAGCCTTCGTATCGCTGGTTCGTTAAGTTAAGTAGTGATCACTACTTGGCGAGGTCAAAACGCAGACAAGTTAGCATAAGCCATGATGTAGCATGAACGTGTAATATTTATCACCATCCCGCTAAAATGGTAGGTTCAGAGATTTGATCTTGATCAGATTTCGCGCATGTGAAGATTTTTCTAGTATGTCGTGTGTATGGATACCCATTCCATCTGTATTCACATTTCCTTTCATTCCACGACTAAACCCAAACAGCGCTGAAGAAACCATGTCTCCTCTGAACCGTTTTGAAATCTCAGGGTATGAAATTATTGAAGCTAATCAGGAGGTTGCCCAGAAATTTGATAAAATGGGATGGACGCATTTCTTTCAAAGCTTTGATGGTCATCATGTGGAGATTACCAGAATGTTCGCAATGGGTTTTAAAAACGACAGGGTGCGAATTGGGGGTTGTGAGTTTGTTATCAATGAAGACAGCATTGCTGAAGCCACGAAGCTTCCCCAGGTGGGGGAACGCTGGTTTAAAGGCCTTATGGTGGATAAGAAGAAGTGTTTGGCACTATTCTCGCCTCTACCAGATAAAACGAAATTGAGAGTAGGCGTGCCTGTAAAATTTCTCAAGCCCGAGTGGAGAGCTTACTATGAAATCTTGGTAAGGTACGTAACCTGTTGTGGACGTTTTTCCCATTTGCATTTGTATCATTTACGGTTGCTGTTAGCGGTTAAGGGTCATAAACTTAACTTGCCCTTCTATCTGTGGCAAAGTCTGAAGAAAATGTCCCAGTCTGTGAGAAATTTTAATAACCCTGATAATAGTCTGTGTCACCATGGATTGGTTAAAATTTTGCTACAATATCAATTATCCGTGAAAGGTCAGTCGTGGGATGAATTCCTCGTCAATTGTAAATTGGGGCCAACACAGCATTGGCCCAATTCGTCTCCTCGAGCTCGTAGGAAACGAAAACTTATAGATTCTGAGGATGATAGCTCAGAGGATAATGAACCAGAGGACATAAGCACGTCTGTAGATGATGAGGTAGATAAAGATGATGATAGGGCTTCAGTTCCTTGCAGTTCTAGGGAAATTTTAAATGAATCTCAAACCGATAATATTGATGGAAACCCTGTAAAATTAAAAGAGGGATCAGCCGAAGATGAAATCGATAAATCTACTGAATGTGATAAAATTCCTATGCATAAGCTGAACCATTTGGCTCAGGTTTGTTGTGATAAGGAAGGGTCGAAGATTGGAAACCTATCATCTTCACGTAGAATCACCAGAAGCATGCATAGTCGTCATTCTACTCCGAGGTATAGGTCTGATCCACAGACTTCCAAATCTACTGCTGCCGAACCTGCAGTTGTAAATATTGAGGATGATATTCCGATATCTATCCCTAGCGCGTTGGGTATAGGGAATTCCACCACTGTCCAGGGGAATGATGTGCCATCAGGTGAGGTCGAGGGTAATCAACCGGAAATAGATCCTAATACTGTACAATTTGAACCATCTCACCACCAGCGTTGTGATAGTCCTCGTTCTCTTCATGTATCCAGCGAAGACGAAACCCTACAGCAGGTATTAGGAGATGTCTATCAGGATAAGAAAGCAGAGTCTAAAGAAAAACGCAAACAGTATATGGTTTTGTTGCAGGAAGAAAATAAAACGCTCAAGAAAGAATTGTTAGAATGGATTGACAGGTGGAAAAGGGCCAACGTGAAAAAGAATCAATTCAAGAAATCTAAGAAATCCATATTAAAAACAAACCAGATGCTTTTGGAACGAATTGAAAATCAAAATGTCAAAATTATCAGGTTAAAGGCTAAATTGGACGAAGCCAGAAGAGTCGTTGCTCTTCGTAGTGAAGCCTAATAGTTCTTTTTCTTGTTGACAGGTAACAATTATCTTGATTTAGCATGTCTGTAAAATCGGAGATTTTACAGGCATGCATTTATAATTTTGTTTTAATATTTCGGTTAACTGTGTTAAATCGATTTTAATATGATATATTTATTGAATTTAATGCAGGAGGATTTTATCACCGTTTTCTTCCAGGAATGCAGGACGTAGTGGATGCGTTGGCGCAAAAGTGCAGCTGATCTGTTAATAGTTGGAGTATTCTGAATGGTCAAGAATGTTCTGAGATGTCTCGACTCAGGCTAGTCGATTCTATTTTCAGTATTTGGTGTAATTAGATGCTTTTATGGTTAAGTAATTTCCTACAATGTTGCATGCAACATTTATAGCAAAAACCGACTCTCACTAGTATATGAAGGAAGATTTTTGATGAACTCAGGATGGATGAAGTGGAGAGGAAGAACTTCTTGAAATATATTTTATTACTAGTATTACTTCAAACCTGAAGCTGAAGCTTTGTTATGGATGATACTGGAGATCTACGAATGATGCTGTGAATGGTATTCATTTTTGGGTTTTTATATATACATATATTTCAGTTTGTCATCTTCTGTTTATATGCAAACTATGTATGCTGTGTCATACTGATGTTTAGATAATTTCTCACTTTATCGTCTCAGGATTAGTTATTGAATGCATATGTCATTGTAGTTTGTTCATTAGCGTGTTCACTGTGAATATTAGCTTGAATGATATAACTTCTTGTTTATTTAAAGTTTCATTTATATGTTAATGGTGAAAATTTAAATAAACATTATCTTAAATTCGAATGACTATCTTGAACAATAATTGTTAATCAGTTCTGGAAATGAAATTTGACTGTGTCTTTTAGGTTGAAATTCAACTCCATTCCTATATAGCAGAGTAATTGTTGTTATAATTTAAACATGTTTGGTTTATGTCGTACTTCAATTTTCTGTTATAAGATTAATGATTAATTTTAATTTCAAATCTGCTCTCAGCTGAGATAGGGTTAGATAGGATAGATAGATTAGTTTTAAGTTTATTTTGTCTCTAGCATTAATCATCCTGCATACTGTAATTAAGCCTTCATACTTAGAAACTTTCACAAAAATCGAAGTCTTTCTCTTCAGAAAGCAGCTTTAGGACATTTGTAAATATATAGATAGGATAAACATGAGAATAGGTTAGACTTTGCTAGTTTTGAGGTTTCCTTAAGAGACAAACTAGCTGGTAGCAGGACCATAACCTGTGAGGTCTTGTTAACTTAAACACACCGGATACTGCTTTAAGTTGATTGTGTGGATAAAACCTCTTTATTGGCTCTGATTCAAAAAATCAGGCCAACAGCAGGTTGCTAGCATAAGGTCTCTAAGAGAACAAAGAAGTCTCTAAGAGAACAAAGAAGACATTGTTTGGGTATGTTAGCCAAGCATGAAAATCTAGGTATGTTTTTCCTATATCAAGTTAGAATCCTACCTTGTGTTAGGATCTTATACTTTTGTACGAATGATAATGATTATTATTGAAATTATAAGTTTAAGTAATCAAGGGTTTATGCATATTATGTTTCTTACTCTGATTGATGATATGACTAACCAGAAGAGTCCTATGGTCAAATAAGAATATACATGAGTAAAAGAATTCTTCCCTGAAACCTTGAATACCAATGCTTGTGATAAATTACCTGTGTGTGAAATGTTCATGACCATACATGTTAAGATTATTTAGGATCATAATGTTTTGATTACACTAATGGATGTATGATTATATATGAGATCTTGAGGATGACACTATCATGACACTAGTGCACACTTAAGCATGCATAGTGGTCCAGGATGGATATAAGTTCAAGGATAGGTAATCCAGGAAGCAAAGATCAAGAGGGAGCACACTCCAATAGTTCCTTCAAGGAAGCAAAGATCAAGAGGGATCACTCCAGGAAGTAAAGATCAAGAGGGAGTCCACTCAACAACTAAACAAAGATAAGTATTTGAATTGTTATTTATTATATATATGATTACTTAAATGATGTTGTTAAGTCATGTACATACTTATGTTCCTATATTTAAGATATGTATTATGCATATTAGAAAAGTTGCATTAATGAACAAGATACTACTAATATGCAAGTAATAGGTAAGTGGGCTATAGTACTGTACAACATTCCATTGCTACTTATCTAGAATGAAACCTCTTTGCCGACATGTTGGGAGTTGTGCACACTCTTAACAATGTTCTGGTAGAGATGGAAGGCATCTAGAAAGTTACGGGATATGGATAAATGTTGTATTGAAGCATTGGATAAAATAATTGCATGACTGTATGGCATATGTCTTTATGCATAAGAATGTGTTTTTGAAACACTATGAGAAGTTTCTAATCATGCAATTGAATTTGACTTGTAGGAAAGATTGTGTACAATCACCTACAAGGACAACAACATTTGTTCCAGCAACGAAGTTCAAGAAAACTATCTATTGAAGATATTGAAGAATCTGAAGTTCCCAAGATCTGGGATGAAGTAATGAAAGGTTTCCATGATCGAGGAGTACCAGTTGATCATGAAGAATGATGTCTGGGATGTGGTCCCAAGACCAGAAGGGAAGTCTATTGTGACTTCCAAGTGGATCTATAAGATCAAGCATGTTGCAGATGGTAGCATGGAGAAATATAAAGCAAGGTTTGTAGCTCGTGGCTTCTCCCAGAAAGAAGTGATAGATTATGAAGAGACTTTTGCACCTGTGGCAAGATACACTTCCATCAGAATAGTACTTGCCCTAGCTGCAATGATGAAGTGTAAGATACACTAGATGGATATGGTGTAGTTGAAGAGGAAGTGTATGTGGAGCAGCCACTCGGTTTCGAGACACATGTCAGGGAGTCATATGTGTGCAGGTTGGAGAAAGCCTTGTATGGCTTGAAGCAAGCTCCTAGGACTTGGTATGGTAGGATATACAGATTTCTATCTAGTTTGGGCTTTACCAAGAGTAAAGCAGATTCCAAGCTTTACTACAAGGTTGAGGAAGGAAATCCAGTGATACTACTATTGTATGTGGATGACCTGTTTGTTACAGGTGAGGATAGGTTGATTTCCAACACGAAGAGGAAGCTTGCTACCGAGTTCGAGATGAAGGACTTGGGGATGATGCACTAATTTCTAAGCATGGATGTGTGGCAGAGTGCAGATGGAATCTTCCTTGGACAAGGGAAGTATGCAGTAGAGATCTTGAAGCGGTTCGGGATGATGGAATGCAAGGCCATGGACACACCTATGGCATCGAACCTAAAGCTTCTATGTGATGCTTCATCTGATCCGGTCGATTTCACGGTGTATCGTCAGATGATTGGGTCCTTGATGTACCTGACGAACACGAGACCATATATTTTCTTTGCGGTGAACACATTGAGCCAGTTCCTGACGGATCCCAGAGGTGTTCACTTGGTTGCTGTAAAGCATATTCTAAGGTACCTGAAGGGTACAATCAATTATGGGATAAAGTATGATGCGAATCAAAATTTTAACCTGGAGGGTTATGTTGATTTAGATTGGGCAGGAAGTGCTGCAGATAGGAATAGCACTTCTGGGTGCTGCTTCAGTATGGGATCAGGTGTGATCTCTTGGTTTAGCAGGAAGTAGTCCTACGTAGCATTGAGTACAGCCGAAGCAGAGTATGTCGCAGCTTGTTCGGCTAGTTGTGAGGCAGTATGTCTTAGGAAGCTACTGTCTGAGTTATTTGATCTCCCGTTGGATGCTACTGGTATCTTTTGTGACAACCAGAGTTGTGTGAAGTTGTCAGATAACCTGGTGTTCCATGACAGGTCGAAGCACATTGAGATAAAAAAATTACTATATCAGGGATATGGTGTAGAGAGGAGAAGTGAAGCTCCTGTATGTTGTGATGGATGAGTAGGTTGCAGATGTGTTGACAAAAACACTAGCCAAAGTGAAGTTTGAGTACTTCAGAGAGAGGCTTGGTGTTCTTTAGATTGAAGATACTTCAAGGAAGAAGTGATGGGACACATTTGTAGGATCCATTCCAAGCATGGTGAGAGGAGGGTCCTTCCCATGGCTGTGGATGTAAGCGTTGTGTGATGAGCATCAGGATGATGATCCAGTTACTGCTTTGGATATGCATCAGTTGGATGCTTTGTATAATCAGTTGGATCATGTATATTGATATGCATTAGTTGGATGCTTTGTATGATCAGTTGGATCATGTATATGGATGACATGCATCAGGACAATGCAGTGACGATGATCAGGATGATCATGTGTGATGAGTATCAGGACGATGCTCTGGATGACATGCATCAGGAACATGCAGTGATAATGATCAGGATGATCATGTGTGATGAGTATCAGGATGATGCTCTGGATGACATGTATCAGGACGATGCAATGACCATGACCAGGATGATCATGTGTGATGAGTATCAGGATGATACTCTGGATGATATGCATCAGGATGATCATGTACATCAGGATGATGTATGGTGAAGTATCAGGTTGATACTCTGTGGCCGTGGACAGGTTGTGCAGATGAGCATGTAAGTTGACCTAGGATATCTTGTCGGTCATGCTGCGAAATATAAAAGATCCTGGGATACTATTTTGAGGCATTTCTCTGGGAGGACATGTAACTAGACATGGGAGATCTTGCCGGTCATGTTGCGTTACATAAAGGATCCTGGGATACTCTTTCGAGGCTTTGTCCTATGGCATATAATAGCACCCTGGGAGATTCGATAGGTTGAGCAGTATGCTCATAATCAGTCCTAGGATGCTCTTTCTAGGTTTTTCCATGACCACATGTAACTAGACCTGGGAGATCCGATAGGTTGAGCAGTATGCTCGTAATTAGTCCTAGGATGATCTTTCGAGGCTTTGTGGTGACCACATGTAAGTAAACCTAGGAGATCTTGCCGGTCGTTCTTCGACACATAAAGGATCCTAGGATACTCTTTCGAGGCATTGTGGTGGGAGTCACATGTAAGTTGACCTGGGAGATCTTTTCGGTCATGCTTCGGCACATAAAGGATCCTGGGATACTATTTCGAGGCATTGTGATGCATGTAATAAGTCCTGAGGATTCCACAGTATGGCCAGTGTTGATGAAGACCTACAGGTGGTGGGCCTACATCCAACATGAAAAAGGGCTGGCTCTGTAGAACTTCCTATGACGAGAAGAATTATGAGATAGCCCAGTGATCAAGATGTCGAGTACAGCAGCAGTGATGATGATGATGCTCCGTGATCCAGTGATGATGATCCAACTCCAGAATTGAAGACTTGCGCCAATATATTTTGATGACTTGTGTTTAGAATACCTTCTTTGTTAAGAGGGAGTGTTGATGTATTTGTAACTTTGGAATATATTCTTCTATGTATTACATTTGTACTTTATTGTAAATCTAATTGAGATGTTATATTCCTCAGATTGGAAGTGTCGTCATTTGTATTTGCAAGTGTTGCAAGTTATATTACAAGTGTCGTCATTTGTATTGATGGGTTATTAGACCACCAGTGTGGGGTCGACCTAGTTAGGTCATGTGGTTGGGTTATTAGACCTCATTAGGAGGTCGGCCCTGATTGGTTTATTGGCAGGTCAAGTCAAGTATAAATAGAGGGTGTGCCTCTCTCATTCTATTCATTCACTCACTAGTCAAGCTCGCATTAGTTGTGAGAGAGAGTGGCGCACATGTGGAGGAGGAGGAGAATCTTCTAGATACATCTTATTGGGTTTGATCTTTGTGATCTTGTATTGGGGCTTATTCTATCTCTAAGGAAGTTGCGGGGTTTTTCACCTTCTTGGTTTTCCCCGGTGGAACTCTGTGTCTCTTGTGTGATTTTTATTGTGTCTATGATTGATATGTTGTAGATATGTTGTACATGTTATTCTCTTAGAGATCCTAATGATAATGGAATGAAATTATTGAAAAATTAACACATAGTATGTTGGCTGCTTTTCTAGGCAGACCCGGGTTTTAATGAAGCGCAGCAACAAAACCCCTTGGCGCACTGGCCCTCTCGGCAACGAGCTGCGCGGCAGCTCGAGGTCTCACCCGAAGTGGCTATGGGGGGGTTAAGGAATCAGGTTTCCTTAACCGGGGTGACGCGGAGATGGCTCTTCCTTGAATGGTTCCTGTGAAATCGGCGGTCGGACCTTCCCGCAGGCCGCTCGTCGCAGCTGCGTGGGTCCCTTCCTTGGCAGGTCTACTGCGCAGTTTCTTCTCTCTAACGCAGCAGGCAACTATCCCTTGGGTCGACGCGCTAAACACTTCCTCGCCCTTCACATCTAGCGCAGTAACGCAGTCTGCTCTCGCCGCAGCGACCGTGCGTTACTACCTCTTTAGTACTTAAGACACTTATAGTTATCAAGGGATCTTTCCAACTTGCTCAAACAGTCACAAAGATAAGACAGAAGTCTTGCATACACAAATAATGAACTCTAAATAGTTATCATTCACGCAAACATTATAACAAGAAGATATAAGTGAAGCTCATCCCCTCGAGGAAAACCACGTCCACGGGAGCGTTATATTAACCAGAAAATGATAGAGTCATACAATATGCTGCGCACACAGCTGCAGCCTTAGAACTTACAGGAAACTCCACGCACACAGCTGGGAGCCCTTCTCTCAAGCTTGTCTCCTCTCTATGGAGATTACAAAGGCACAGACGTCGACTCAGACTGTCTGGCAACTCAGGGATTAGCTCCTCGGCTATCCGATTTCCTCTCTCTAGTTCTACACACCGGGTAGAAATTACAGTGAAGGATAATCAACACATGATCTATCCTTTAGACTGGCTCTCTAACAGTCTAGTGTCCAACTCTCTAACTCTCCAAAAGGAAGGAACTGAAGGAAGGGAGGAAGAACCCTCTACCCATTACAATGATTCATCTATATAGGTAGCCATGACGGTCACACCTTTACAAAACTGTGGGCCTTTCCCAACAGTGATTCCCAAAAACCCTAACCACGCACATGGCTAGGTGTACTGTAGGCGCCGCTTGCAGTCACGTCGCCGCTTCCTGCAGGCTCCGTGAATTCCGGTGCAGATTGTGGGTATGGGCGATCGTCCTTCGCCTTCAATGCTCTGGTCCGTTGCTCCTCCTTGATCCGAGCAACCATAACTTCTGTACTAAGACTTTAAATGAGGGTAGCTGAGCCCTCTACTCCATCGCCTTTATTTATTATGGTAGTTGAGCCACCTTCATTCTTTGATGACGTGCGCGCGAGCTCCGCAATTTCCGGTCCGTG